>JAMXBC010000004.1:92286645-93497717 GCA_024138005.1 Lumnitzera racemosa | reverse complement strand
CATACTTGAAAACTCCTATCAACACCACTCTTGTACCCCCAATAACCACCTTACGTGTTGGTCACCACTACCACCGTTGTTTCTTCTTCAAAAACCACAAAAACTAACACCAAACACCATGACATTTGTCTTACCACACCCCACCACCCCCCCAATCTCCAATCTAAAATATAATGTGATCACCCACTTGAAACTCCCCCTAGAACCGCTTGAAGCAAGTCACCATAGTCATCTACTTCCTCCTCCTTATGTAACATGATACGAACTTAATCTAAATCTAACCCACTCTCTAGCTAATCTAACCCAAGAATAAGCTTTACTCCATTGTAAATAATATTATTTATAAAAAAATCCAAAAAAAAGAGGAAAAAGAGAAAAAAAAAAAGAGGAGAAGGGAAGGCCTAGTATTTTTTTTGTTTATTTATTTATTTTTGTCAATAATAATAATAATAATAATAATAATAATAATAATAATAATAATAATAATAATAATAATAATAATAATAATAATAATAATAACAACAAAATTAGAAAAAAATGGAATAAAAAAAAAAAATTATCACATAGAAAATTTTACTTTTCAAAGATAAAAATGAACATACCCTTTTCAAAAGGGAACTTTAGAATCTTTTCTAAGAAAATAAGACAATTAAAATTAGAACCCTTTAGAATTTTTCTTAAATAAAACTGAACCGATAAAAAACATAAATCCGACCATTTTCTTAAATTAAAACTAACCAACACATTAAAGTTTTCATAAATGTAATACAAAAAGTCTGATCATTATTAAAAAGTACGTATATACTTATAGGGTAACTTAAAATAGGGAATTCATTTTATTTTTCCATTTGTAAATAATTTTGATTTGCTATTTTTGTTTGTACAAATAGAATTAGTTTAAAAAGGGTAATTTGAAAAACAAACTTAATTTCAGAAAGTTTAAAATGGTACCCATTAAGAGTTTAATAGATTAGCTCTTATACTCAAATCTCTAGTTTTCACACAATCCAATATCTAGGTTAAAATCCATCCACTCAATTAATTTTAACCTAACCTATTTTTTCCTGACTCCAATCAAGTAGCAACTTTGAACTTTTCAAAATAGAAAAACTAAGTTTAAATACTAATCATGTGAAGGAAAATAATAAAAGTCGGAAAAATTCAAGCTCGACAAACTCTCGCTAAGTTATCTACTATTTGTGAGTCGTATCATCTAGAAGTACTGAAGCATAGTCCACTTTTTTATTGTCAAGTATATCATGGACATGGAAGGCATTTATTTTACAGAAGTGAGATCTAAGCCCATCCCATTGAAAGGCTTAACGATTCTTTGTACTCTAGCTAGCTTATCTCCATTATGACCCATTGCAACCGTATTAGCCCATATCTGCAATATGGTTGTCATTTGATCCAACTAGGGTTATGGAGGAGCAAGATGTGGTGGCAGCACATTATTATCTCTTTGCTTATCCTAAATCTAGTTTGCAACTGATCTTCCATGTCTTCTAGGTAGCATTTCTAACTATTATACTACAATAAATGTATCAAAATTAGGATTTTCACTTATACTTGGCAGTTGGATCTTTATAGTAAAAGACTATATAGGTTTGTCATGATATCCTAGCTACCCTATACAACCTTACATACGCATTAGCTTATGAATTTCAGCCTATGCTCTAATACTACCCTGTAGTCACCCGCCTCTTAGGGCCTATTCATTTAACATACAGAAGCCCAAGAGATGAGTCCCTATGTCATCTTCTAGTTGAGGACAAGGCTAACTAGAAACTAAACACAATTTAAAATTTATAATAACACATAATTATATTGAATCATGAAAGTGTCTTTTAGGATACACAGCATAAGGGTGGCATAGTGCCCATGTCTATTAAAGTCACTCAAATTGAACGTAAGCTAATTTCGACTTTCAACATTTATTCATAGTATAGTAATATTTGGTCCTTACTCTTATTGTCCCCATCATCATGCCAAGTGAGGAAAAACATAGAATAAATAATAAATAGTAATAAGAAAATTCCACTTACAAGTTTAATATCAATGTCACAATAATTTTAGCAACAATAGCACCAGGCATAACCGAGCTTAGTGTAATTTACCAATTCAATAGATGATTCTACATGCAATAGCATGCTATGCTAATCTACATGACAAGCATTAGCATGTGTCCTAACCAAGCAAAATATTTGAACAGCACTTAGTGGCTCTCGAGCAAAACATTTAAGAGGCACTTAGCGACTCTAGAGCAAAATATTTGAGCAACACTCAGTAGTTCAAAACTGAGTAAGCAATTCTATATGTTGAAAATAAATTGAGCTTTACAAAATCAAAGACTTGTAGGTTTACTTATTCAACCAAGCTTTAAATTTGACTCTTAGTTTACTTCTGAAACTAAGCTTTTAAACATGACCCTTAGGTCCCTTAGTTAAAATCGAGCTTTATAAAAATATGGCCCTTAAGCCATTTTCATGCCATGCTATGAATGTACATGATGTAATGAATTACGATAAATAATAACCGAGCACATATTTTAGGCACGAACTATCCTTTTAACCAATGATCACATCGAACATGTTGTTATGGTATTAACTATTATCCACCAGCCATGACTATAATTAAGGATATGATTACAATCAATATGTTGGATCACTCTAATTCTAGTATGAAATTCACCAAGCATGATCAGATCATGTCAATTGAACTAAGCATATAGTCACAAGACTACTATCCACAAGCCATATTCATAATTTAAGAGAGTATACCAGCCAACACTCAAAATATTACTCTTTGATAGCATCACTTTCAATCATAAATTTAAAATACACGCCTCATGATATATTGTATAATTATAAGCATAAGTCACTTATCATGGGCATACTCATTAAGTACTCAATCAAACACCCCATTTCAAATCATACATTGCGCAATTATATTGCATTTATTTATTAAATAATTGAATCCTACAATTCACATAAGTGAAGTCGTAGTGACTTATTCAAACAAGTGATGGTTAAATTACCAGCTGCTTTATATTATAGCAAGCAAGAAAGGGGGTATACTCCTAGCGTCTTCCTTTATCGTCTTTGAGGTTGTATGCTGTATCTATGATGTCACGTAGATATATATATATATATATATATATATATTAAGTAACAGAGTAAGATTTCAAAAATGAATCGTTTAATTGAAATTTATTCAAGTATCTTCATCTTGTTATTCAAATTATTATTATAAGTCTCTAATTCTTGAATCTTGATTGTTATTATTATTATTATTATTTTCTCCATCTCTCGAAAGTTATATTTTTTTCATTATCATTTCCATTAATATTACTTCATAATGGAATAGAAATTACAAAGGAACGTGGGAATCAAACTAAGTCAAGCTCTATGGTACATACTTACAAGGGTAGACCTCTTAGGTGAACCAATGTCAAGCCTTTTTACGTACTTGCTCTAATATATCAAAGTCATTTCCTTGTTATTTGACCCAAATGTGACCAACTATTTTTTTTTTAAATTAAATTGTATACACAATGCACTTCAATTTCTCCAATTCAATAATTGTCTAGTTAATCATGTTTTACCATAAAGAAAGAGTAGAATAGCTACGTGATCCATATGGGACAATTTTCTTAATTGTTACTTAGTCTTGCCATCTTATAAAGAGGATAAAGCGTAGGCAAAGAGTCCTTGTAGGATAGCTCACTGCAACATTTCTCAATTGCAAGTTGTATATTTTTTCCTAACAAAGTTGATTCTTTAACTCAAATTTTCATCATTGACATCTTTTAAATCACCTAAAATTGTCATATCTTGAATCTACTCTATAAGTACTTTCCAAATATACAAATATCTCATCAAGATCTTTCCAAAAACACATTTGAAATTGAATCAAAGAAGCTTCATCAACCTTTATAAAACATGCGCATATATATACATATGTTATGTTTCAATTTTAATCTTCACATTTCAAGCATTTCCATGCATGTTATTTTGATAAAGCTATTTGGAATATATTCTAGTATGTATTAAGTTTCATTTTATATAATTTTTACAAAGATTTATTGGCGAAAATTGAAACCTTGTTTAGATACATTTACATATATAAAGCTGCAATTTCTGAAAAGAAAAGAGAATTACTTGAAATTTGGAATTCAATATCTTACCATAACATCAAATTTTAGTCGTGCTAACTAGTTGTAGTATCTCATGACTACTTTGAAGTGGCGGTAGTGGCTCTCTAAGTGTTGGCTGAAGGTAGAAGAAATTGAAGCCTAAAGTGATTGGGTTGGAGAGGTGTTTCAATACAAAAAAAATTCTAAGTGTTCTAACGATCAAGCTAGTGGTCACTCTTTGTGCACAAATTTCAAGAAGTTGAGGGCAACTCTACCTTAGTGGTGATGATGGGTTGAAAGTCGGGCTGGAGTAATTTGTGTAGGTAAGTTTAAGCCTTTGTTTGGTTGAATGTGTAATGAGTTAAACAAAGGAGAAATTAAAGTTATGTTATGTGAAGTTCTAAAAGTATGAAAGAAAGAAGGTACAAGAGTCAGTCTTGCATGGCCAAGATGAAAGAAACTTGACTTCTTTATATTAGGTGTTGAAAAATCACTCATTAAAGTGATATATGTTGAAAGAAGAGAAAATTAAGGGATTAGGAAAGAGGATTTTGATTGTCAATGTTTGTGGCCTATTTAATTAGCAGTTGGGGCGACTAAAAAATCTTCAACATTTTTATCGTATTTATTTTATTGCACATGTGATAAATTATTTCTTTCACACTGTATTTTAATGAAAACTTACGAACAAACTTAAAATTTATTATATAATACGAAAATATAGTGAAGTTAATATTATCATACCATTATTCTATATTTTGAGACATTGATATTAATCTATTTATCAATTAGCTATTCAATATTGATAACGAGATATTTTTTAGCGCAAACTTTTACGATTGACTATGTATTATATTTGAACACTAAAATTTATAAAAATATATATTTCTTTATTTTTTTATTTATTATTATCGTTCTTAAAGCTTCAAAATATTTTATTTTAGTGTGATTATATATATATATATATTTCTAACGAACTTGATTCCTTCCCAAAATTATTTGACTAATTATCTATGGAATGCAAAGTTTAAGTTTTTAAATTTCCACTCAACATGACTCAAATCATATTTTAGACCATTATTTATAATGAGGTATTACATCATACCCCTCTTAAAATAGTTTCATTCTCAAAACTTGGGATACACTAAACTCTTAAGGTTATTTACTTAAGAAACTGAGCAAACCATACACAAAAGTTAATATTGACATTTGAAGCTAAATTTTTTTTTAAAATAAAAACAACACATATTAATTCATTGCATCTATCAACATACAAGAAGTCATGAGTCTTAGGACATAGTTTATCTATAGTAAAAGAACATAGGAACTAGCCCTCTACAAACAACTCAGGAAATCTGGCCTGCATTGACTCCTCGGTTTCCGAAGTTGCCTCTTTTTCAGTATGATGGTTCCAAAGAACTTTTACATAATTGATGTTTCTATTTTGCAATTATTGAACAGCTTTACCTCAAATCTTAATAGATCTTTCTTCATAAGTTAAATTCTCTTTAAACTCAATTGGGAAAGCTTCCAACACTTTCGGAGGGTCTCCAATAAATTTGCTTAATGACGAAACATAAAAAACATTGTGTACATTTGCCAACTCTACAAGTAGTTTAACCTCATAGGCAATATTTCTCACTTTTCTTATAATTTGATAAGACCCAATATATCTCAGGCCTAGCTTCCCTTTCACTCTAAATTTTTTAACTCCTTTCATTGGTGATACTTTTATGAATACGCAATCTCCTACTTGAAATTCCAAAGGTTGTCTATGCACATCAGCACAACTCTTTTGTCTATTTTGTATAGCTTGCATTTTTCTCTAATTATGTAGACCTTATCTTTAAGTTCTTGAAGCATATTCGATCCCACTATCTGTTCATTCCTTATGTCATCCTAATAAATTAGGGATCTACACTTTCGTCCATAAAGATATGGAGCCATTTAAATAATGTTATGGTAGCTATTATTATATGCAAACTCTATTAGTAGCATTTGATCATATCCTAATCTCCCCCAAAATCCAGTACATACGCTCTCAACATATCTTCTAACATCTAAATTGTCCTTTCCGATTATCCATCCATTTGGGAATGATAAACAGTACTAAACTTCAACTTTGTACCCATTGCTTCTTACATTAATTACCAAAATCTTGACATAAACCTCGAGTCTCAGTCTAAGATTATCAAAACTAGAACTTTATACAAATACACTATCTCCTTCAAGTATAAGGTTGCCAACCTTGATAAAGACAAACCAAGATGAAGGGGCAAAAAATGAGCCGATTTCATCAACCTATCCACTATGACCCATACCGCATCATTCTTCTTTTTTATCTTGGGTAACCCAATTACAAAGTTCATCATCATATGTTTCCACTTCAGCTCAGGTATGGGGAGTGGTTATAATAATCCTTTTGGCCTCTAGTGTTCTACCTTTGCCCTTTGACTTGTAATACATTGTATGACAAAGTTGATAATGTCCTTTTTCATCTTTAGCCACCAAAACTTCATTTTCACATCCTTGTACATTTTACTACTTCTAATATGACTTAAATAACCCATACTCTGTGCTTCCTCCATTTTTATTTTTCGAATCTCTTTATTCTTTAAGATACACATTCTATTTTCGAATCTCATGATTCCATCCTCACTAAGCACAAAATCAATATGCTTTTCCTTATTATCATTAATCTTCTTAATTTCCGCATTCTCTGCTTGCACCTCTTTAATCTGGTCCATTGGTGTAGATTGGACAATCAAACTTACCAAATCGGCTCATTCTCATTTGTTCTTATTTCCAGATGTAAGCCTTTTATATCTCTAAGGATCTCTTTCTTATTTGTAATCATGACTACCAAATTTTTACACCCCTTTTTATTCAATGCATCTATAACAACATTTGCTTTACCAAAGTGGTAATATATTGTCAAATCATAATCTTTGAGCAACTCTAGTCATCGCCTTTGATGCAAATTTAACTCTTTTTGCATAAATATGTACTTTAAGCTCTTATAGTCAGTATAAACATCACTATCACCATACAAATTGTGTCTCTAGATTTTCAATGCAAAAAATAATTGCAACAAGATCAAAATCATGAGTTGGATAGTTCTACTCATTGGTTACAATTGTTGTGATGCATAAGCAATTACTTTACCATTTTACATAAGCATGCATCCTATACCATTCTTAGATGCATCATAATATATGGAGTTCCGATTCCATCTAGTATCATTAATACTGGTGCAATAACCAATCTTTCTTAAGCTCCTAAAAACTCTTCTCAAATTTATCATTCCAATCAAACTTAATACATTTTCGAGTCAACTAAGTTATTCGCACCACAATCTTGGAGAAATTTTGTACAAACTTTCTATAATAGCCTACCATGCTAAGAAAACTTCTCACTTCTCTTATTGTCTATCACGCCCCAAAGCAGTAAAATCATAACAATCCTACCGTACAAACCATTCTAAAATAAAAGCTGACCATACAACCACTATCTTAGATTTGATTTACACAAGGCATCCACGACTAACCTACTTTAAAGTAAATAGTTCATAAATTAAATAATTTATTTATCTAAGAAAGTATGAAAATATGTACACACACTAGGATCTAAATATTACAAATAATGTTTGCAAGGTTTCATTGTACTATATTTCCTAAGTAATACATTATTTGAAAAATGGAAGATTCTAAAATAAGAGCTAAGGCCTTAAAAATATATTTTCTCTTTAGAAGTATTTCCTCACTCCCTAGGATCAAGTAGTTATTAGCTTCAAGGTAAATGTAAGCCACTTCCTAACTAACACCTGTAATAATGTCTATAGAGATGTGAGCAACCATAACTTAGTAAGTTAGGATAAAGGTTTAAAATTATAGCTCAAACCTAAGCAAGGTTATCAATAAAATTAGTTAAATGCAATGCATATACAAACAAATACCATCACACAACATTATTCGACCTGTCGTGAGATTAGAGAAATTACACCCACTCTAATTTAAGTTGAGGAGTTTCCATTTAATGTAATAGCTCATGACCAAACCCAAGCTTGTACAATGGAGATACCACTCCTCCTGCAACTACCTTTGAATCATTGACTTTACCCTTGTCGTGACCTCCTCACCTATCACTTACTTTAACTAAGAATGAAGAAGGAACCAATTATGCTATCCAATGCTATGCCTTTCGAAGGGGTTAGTATTTTGCCAGAGAACGCTAAGTTTATTTTGATGGATTGCTATGCAGGTCCGATTTAGGCTTATAAGTCATATATTTGGTTAGGTTCAATTTAGGGTGTTCAATCATTTTATACAAATCATATGATGCAAGCAAAGATAGTAAACCAAAATCATATCATCAAACTCAGAAATAAGCACATACAGGCATACATACAGTCAACATTCTAACTATCATAACCAAGCATAATTTTAAGCCTCCAAGTACTATAAATTAGTACTTTGATATATAGTAACATATTAATCCCAACTTACCCGAACTCTTCACTTGCTCACTCAAAGTACGATACGCATAAACTATCACCAATCATCCCTATAATACAAATGTTGTTTCAATTTCCACATAACTGCCATAAATTAGTTTTATCTTATAATGCTTATTTTTATCTTTAGTTTAGGGTTTTAGTATACTTAATTATTTAGGTTTTTAAGTCTCTTATAGTTATTCCAAATTTAGGCTAGGTTTTTATTCGGTTTTAGAGTTGGTTCTAAATTGGGTTCTGCTTCAATTTCTGAGTACGGTTTTATATGCAAACCCTAGAAACTCATTTCAACCCATAATATGAAATTAATCACATTATTTTTTAGGTATCCTAAATATCATATTTATTACACCTTAAAGTCGTAGAGTCGCAACAGTCCTGCCATGTAAACCATTCTATAATAGTAACTAGCCTCATAGTGCCTACCATAAACATGATCCACACAAGGCGTCGACGACTCCTTGCTTTGAAGTAAACAGTCCGATTAAAAGTTCAACTACAATTATGATAAATATTACAAATTTCTAATAAACATGTACAATTATATGTAAGTCCATAGAACATCCTAGGAAATTATACATATTCACAACTATTCACTAATTTACATAATAACTATCAGTCTTTCATTCTTAACTACAAGGTCACTCTAGTTACACATTATACTAAGTAACTTGATCCTCACAGTTTTGGCTTCAAACGAACTAACCTCTGGATAATTGTAGGGCGGCATAATACTTGAAGTGTTCAAAAATCAGGACTTGCAAAAGGATCTATAAGGGTATGAGCAATTACGGCTTAGTAAGTTGAATTGGAGACTCATGAATGCATATAAGCACAAACAAGATTATCAAGCGATTATTTTCATGTAATGCAATAATCAAGTGTCATCGCACAACGTAGTCTGGTCCATTGTGAAATTAGAGAAATTTCACCCACTCTAATCCGGGTTAAGGAGTTTCCATATTATGCAGCAGCTCACAACCAAACACAAGCTTGTGCAATGGAGACCTCGCTCCTCCCACGACTACCTTCGAACCATTGACTTCACCCTCGCCACGACCTCTTCTCCTGTCACTTAGTTCGACTAAGGATGAAGAAGGGACCATTTTGCAATCCTGCTCGATCCCTTTCGAAAAGGGTCGGTATTTGGTTAGAGAATCCTATGATCACCTAACAGGTTGCAATGCATGATATTTTTGGTTATTAGGGTCGAATAAGATTAAATTTCAATTAGGGTGTTCAAACAATTTCACACCAATTCAATCAATCACAAAATCACTCACATTACAAATTCAGCACGAATTCAGATACATCAAACACATGTGTAAACTACCTACAATCATAACCATATACAAGCCTAAGTCTCCGAGTACCAAAAAAACTAGTACTCTATTACAATAAGTAATAACCCAACTTACTTGGAATTTCTCAATCGCCCGATCACTTAGTTGCAAGCCAATTCGTCTATGGGTATCCTATAATACAAAGAGGTCTTTTTTAGTACTTATACTTTAAGGATTCTTATTCTAAGTTATAATTTAACTCTGTTTTCCATGTATACCAATTATATACTAATAATTCTTTCTACTCTATTTCGAGATTCAGACCCTAAATGTGATTCTAATTTTGAGTCCTAAGTCCTAAATATGCTCGAATCCTAATGTGAACTTAATCACATTAAGCTCGAGTATTCAAATATCCTATTGGGTCTTAATTCAATATTCTAAACTATTTGATACACGTTATTCCTAATTGGGGTATCGAATTTATCCCCGATGTAAGAAAATCTTACATTTTTATACAATTACCTAAAATTCAATCTTAATTCAAATTTAGTATTATTCTGATTTTTAATCTAATATTATCTAAATAACCCTAATTTTTTTTAGATTTATTAATTTTCAATTCCACATATTACTAATTTCTTACAGTAACTACCTAATTTCCTAAATTAACTATACTTAATACTCTAAAGGCTAGGATTAGGGTTCCACATCAGAGATTAACATCCCTAAACATCTAATTACTATCTAAATCAGTAATTAGTATCTTAATTACTTAATTAACCCAAAATTACCCAATTTTTTCATCATTTTAGGGCTAAAAATTAATTTAAAAATTTCGAAAATTAATTTTGAAAAAATGCCTTCATAGCACTATTCTATATCACATAAGCATTCTACAGAAAAAAAATTGAGATTTAAACTACACTTCTAAGCCTATTTATTTCTCGTTCTAAGCATGCTCGGTTTGATCAACTTATTAAGAACCCTATATTTTCAGACGTAATTAAACTAAATCACTATTTTTTCTTAAATCTATATACAAGAAAACCTCTGAATAATAAGTTTTATAATTTTCTAGGCAAAATAACTAATTTTACAAAATTATTCAAAATCAGGGAAATTAAGGGACTCATCGGCTCGATGCTTTTTGGTCATCCAAATCCGATCTAAGTGTGTCGGCCGGCCTAGAAAGTAGGGCTAGAGTGGTGTGGTGGTGGTGGCTCGGTCCCAAGTGGTGGTGAGGTGTAGATTTGGCTCACTAGCCGAATCTACACAGTTTCCTTTCCTTTTTTTCTAGATTTTCTCTCGAATTTTTGAAGTTTCCTATTTTTCCTTGATGCTAAACTGTCCAAAGGAGTTCTCTACAATTTTTCCCTATTTATAGACATTTTAGGTAATTAATATGCATTAATTAGACATGACATTGCCTCATTTCCTTGATTTTTGACTTTTGTGTTGTTTAATTCTAATTGGTTAATTTTTCTTTTTCAGATTCTGACCTGTCACGACCATATTTACATTAATCCACACTCTTCTGATTTTTCTTAATTAATTTAATAATTTTCTTTAATTATTTACTAAGTTTTTGGCCAATTTAAGCAATTTTGCGTAATTTTATCTACACGTAAATACATGTGGGATACATGTGAACATTCCTAATTATTATTTAGGTCATTCTATAATTTTTAGTATACATATAATTTATCTCTAATAATTTATTAGGTATTAAATTACACTTTTCGCCTTTTTGATAATTAACAATTATTATACTTAAAATTTGCAAATTTTGTAGTCTCCTATTTTATTAATTATTTTCTTAAATTCAAGTTTACAGGGTCATTTTTACTAATATTTCTCTCCATAGTTTATAATTCGGGTTTGATCGGATCCTTTAACCGATCACCTTAAACCTTGTGCTCTAAGTTCATTCCTACAGTCTCTTAACTTAACTTTAGGGCTTACAATATTTAACTCCTAACTAGCATTTTAATTCGTATGATATATTCATTATTTTAATTTAACTACCAAATTTACTCTAGATGTAAGAAAATTTTATATTTTTCATATAAACATTTAAATTTAAGTCTCCTACCAGATTTTGTATATATTCCCATTATTATTATAATATCAATTTTAACCCAATATTTTTTCTACTCATTAATTTTTTATACTTATATATTGCACATTATCACCTAATATGTATATAATATACACATCTACTATTCCCATCATTTCAAATATCATCTCTCAACATCAACTAATATCTCAAAATATATAAATTCATCCTAAATCATAATTTATACTTAATTATCCTTAATTACAAAATTAACTTAAAATATACCATTTTTACCTATTACATATATACTACATAATACCCTAATATTTATATCTAACACTTTAAATGCTACAAATATCATACTATATTAGAATTCAACACCCTAAAACACATAATTATGTACTAATCAGTAATTACCCATTTAATTACTTGATTAACTCAAAATCATCCATTTTATACATCATTTTAAGGCTTAAAAATCATCAAAATTTTTCAAAAATTAATTTTGGAAAAAACTCTTCATGGCACTATAATATATATCCTAAGTAGTCTACTTAAAAATTTTAATTCAAAACTATACTTTTAAGATCATTTATTTCAAAATCAAACAAAACTCAAGTTTATGAGATTTGTTGAGGACAATATATTTATAGACATAAATTCATCAAACTAAAATTTTTTCCTAAATCTACATATTAAAATATCCTAAAATAACAAGTTTAATAATTTTCCAAATATTTTTTATCTTTTTAACAATTTAAACAAAATTAAGAGGAAATTGAAACTTACCAGAGTTGGTTACTCCGGCCACCAAGGCCTTGTCGACCAGCTTAGGCGCTACCACCATCATCGAGTAGTAGTAGTCGTCTACTCCTAAGTTACTATCGGGTGTTGGTTTACCTTATAGCCCTTATTTACACATTAAATTTCTAATTTTTCCTAAAAATACCCTCTCCTCTCTTTTTGTCCTCTCCCTAATTTTTCTAAATTCCAAATTGATCAAATTAGGTTTTGATGGTAATTTTTTTTAATTTATAAGGCTAGTTTAGGGTTTTCTTTAATTTCCCTCTTGACAAGTGGCCCTTATCTTTTTCCAATTTCACTTTCTATTTGGCTAATTATTATTGGTTAATTTTCAAGTTATCACGCCCCACTTTTGGACATTTCCTCATTTTTCCATATTTTTCTTTAGTTATTAATGAATTTTTCTTAATTATTTAATATTATTTTAGCATATTTCGAGTATTTTAGGTAATTTTGCATATTTTAACCTACGCATAAATACATATATGGTACAAATGAATATTTTTAATATTATTTATGTTATTTTATGATTTTTAGTTTGTATATAATTTATTTCTATCGATTTGTTAATCACTAGAACTCATTTGACATGTTTCCAATAAATAATAGGAAATTTACATATAATTCAATATTATAATAATTAATTATTTTATTATTTATTTTTCTAAATCCAAACTCAGATAATCATTTTTACTAATATTCATAACTTTGTAGGAAAATTTAGGCTAGATTAGACAATTTGCTCGATCATCCTAAATTCTACTAATCGAATCCTAAGTACCTAATTACGAGACTTACTTCGTCTTCGGTCTTGCCCATTTTGTTATTGCTTGAATCTTAGCAAGATCTAGAGTAATCCTAGAACTAGACACAATATGACTAAGGAATCCAACCTATTCTAACCAAATTCATACTTTTTCAAATTAGTATACAATTGATGATCCCTAAGTGTTTGCAACATTGTCCTCAAGTGTCTTGCATGTTCCTCTTTCCTTAGAGTATACTAGTATATCTCCTATAAAGACCACAGCAAATTTATGTAAGTGTCCTTAAAAACTCTATTCATCATATCCATGATTACAGTTGAGGTATTTGTTAAACTGAATAACATCACTAGAAACTCATAGTACCTATATCCAATTTAGAATGTCGTCTTCGATATACCCTATTCACGAATCTTCAATTGATGATAGTCCAACTGTAGATCGATTTTGGAGAACATACTATCTCCTTTCAACTAATCGAACAAATCATCAATTCTTAGTAATGGATATATGTTCTTTACCGTCACCTTATTTAATTTGCAATAGTCAATGCACAATCATAAACTTCTGTTTTTCTTTCTCACAAACAACACCGAAGCACCCCATGGTGACACATTGGGTCTTATAAGGCCCTTATCTAGTAACTCTTGTATTTGTTTCTTTAATTTTACTAACTCTAATGGTGCCTTCAATATTGGTTCAGTTCCTTGTACAGCTTCTATACCAAATTTGATTTCTCTATTTGGAGGTAGACCACAAGTATATCTTTTAATTTAATTTCTTCCACTTAGGTTTCCATTATCAAAGCTAGATATCCAATACATCCACTTCTTAGTAGCTTTCATGCTTTGCTAGTTGCAATTAGTCATAGTGCTTGACAAATCGGACATCCTTCATAACTAAAAGGGTCTCCTCCCAGGATTTTGAATTGTGTAACTTTCTTTTCATAGTTCAAGTGCACATGATGTTTGGTCAACCATTCTATGCCAAGGATTACATCATACCCCTTCATATCTAAGACTATTAACTCCACTGGCAATTATCAAGACTCTAAGATCACATTACCATTTTCTAACTTACAACTTACTATCCTTTCTCCTTTAGATGGTGTAGACACCACTAATTGATCTTGTAAATTCCTCACTGGCATATTCTACCCTTCTCCTATTTTTTGGGTACGTATGAGTGTATCGCATTGGATTCAAATAAAGTATAAGTAAAACTATCTCCTATTTGTACCATGCCCGAAGTAGCATGCATAACATGTTTTAACTAACTCATTCTACAATAGTAACTAGTCACAAATAAATGCACTTCACAAAATTTTTAAATTATTGATGGTTTGACAACTAACTCACAATCACTTCATCTTAGGTAGCTCTATTTGCTACATTACAAATACTTTCGCCTAGCATTAAGGTCTTTGGCTTACTCTATGAAGATAAGCATTGTTCTTGTTGTTGTTGTTGTTCTTAAGTTTCAATTTAGGTACTAAAGCTGATACTTGATTAGCTAGTGCTCCAACTCAGCATTTGGCTATAGCATGCCAAAATCGGCTACATTGATTGCATCTTACATCTTTAGGATGTTGGCATTGCCTTGCCTAACCATACTAACAGCTCCGAACATTCATTTGCCTTATGATTTTTGTAGTATTTCTAACATGTACATACCATTCCCTAATGATATGGCAGTAGGTCTCGAAACAATAATGGGTATTCAAGGTTCAAGAGGAGTATAAAGAGAAGAAAGTAAAATAGGGGTTTTGATGGTAAATATGTATAGATATTGTGCACCAAGATACAAATACAATCAAGGGTTTGAGCTAGAAATAGGGTTTGATATAACTCACAAACACCAAATGTCACTTAAGATTCAAATAAGGATTAGATGCGACTCACTAACTGGCTCAAATGAGGGTTCACCACAATCTTAAGGTTAAGATTGATAAGAACATAAAAAAGATTAACAAGTTATTTAGCACTCAGTAATCCAGCAAATGTAAGCTCTAGGAGCTCAAGTATAACCTTACTCAAAAGAGGAATATTCTTTTCTATCCTATATGTGTGTTCCCTACTAATTACAAATGTTGCTATTTATAACAAATCCTAAGCCTTAGTAGCAAAACTGTAAATAATGTACAAGGCTTTAAACCTTAAAAAATTGGGCTTATAAATAAAATAAAGACAAAAACATATACAAGAATACAAAACTGTGCATTTTACAAGGGAGGTCAAAATGTGGTCATTCAGCATTATCTAGAAGGAGTAAGATCCAAACCGGGTATGGTCAACAATTGGATGTCTAGGTTTGGGAAAGAGTCCTTGAAGGCTTGCACTGCTTGGCCAAGACACAAAAAAGATTTGCCTATAATTGCTAAGTTCTAGAATTAGTTGACACTAACCTCTCCTTACCGTATCGAATAGTTCTCTAGTTTTGAGGACTAAGCCATGTGGTCTCTTGGCTTCTTGGAAGACGATAGACTTGATTCCGAATAGATCTTTTTATTCCTCTCATCCTTCTGGTTCCTACTTAACCTCGGCAAGAGTTGATCAGCCTCAGCTTGGATATAGTCGAAGGTTGATTCCTATCATTACCATAAGTCCGAAAGGAAGTTGTCCTCGATGTTAGACATGGAGCTTAGGCTAGGATGCCAAATAAACTTCTCTTCCCCTTTCTCTTCACCATGGGTGTCGAGTGTTTTTGGATTTCCTCAACACTCCTGAAGGTTAAGAAATAGCTCTTTTCATTATTTCAAATTATGTAAGTGTTGAGGAAGCCATCATGGATCACTTTCGGTCGTGCTCCCAAGGTCAACTAAGAAGTAAATTCACAGCATTCATAGGTACTACATCGAAGTCGATCTCATCCCCGTATTGTCTTGTCTTGAATGCTATCCGAGCTCTCTAATACACATAGACCATACCCTTATCATTGAACCAATTCAGTCCATATGGTCAGGGATGCAAGTAGGGCGACAATCTCATCTTCTTCACTAACTCGGCAGAAACGATGTTGGTGCAACTACCCCTATCAATTATTAAGGAACAAGCCTTCCCACTCACTAGACATCGCCTATAAAATAAATTCTCTCGTTGTTTAGGATCTGCTTTTAAGTCAACTCACTTGCTCGTCATAGCTAGAAGTTCATCCAGATTTTCGGGATAGACATCTTCTATCAACTCATCTTCTAAACTCCTATCACTTCGCCTTTCAAGACCATAACCTTCTTATTCGGGTATTGGGATGCAATATGTCCACAACCTAAGCATTTGAAACACTTCACTTCTCAAGCCTTGTTGCATGTGCTTTTTCTTTCTCAGCTCTCTTCATTTTGGCATGAATAAGTCAACTAAACTCGCCTCTTTCCACCTTCGCATCTGGTCTTCTCTCAATATACTTGTCAATTTCATGGCTAACTAGTTGAGGTTAATTAGTTGCCTTCTGATGCTTCCTTCTCCTCTGTCTCTCCACTTTTAATGCCAAATTGATCAGCTTGTCCAAGGAGTTAAACTATTACAATTTGACTACATCGACAATGTCATCTTAAAGTACACTCAAGAACCTAGCAATGGTACGGTCATGTGGTTCGACATTCTCATATCTCGTCATCAAGGTCTTAAACTCTTGCAAATATTCTTCAACAGTGTTTCGACCTTGATTCAGGTGCTGGAATGCATGGAGCATCTCTTGTTGAAGTAAGTCGACACAAAGTGCTAAGTTTTGTTAACATAGATCTAAGTTTTGATCGGCTCTTCTCCTTCAGCTTCTCGCTTGGCAACCAACTTATCCTACTAAAGGCTTTCATATTCAATAAGGGGTAATGAAGCCAGCTTAACCTTCGTAAGATCATCATACTGGTAGCACTCAAACAACTTCTTGACTCGGGAAACCCAATCAAGGAACTCTTTAGGTCAACTATTTCCATTGAAGGTCGGCAATTTAAGCTCAATATTATTAAATCCTCGACTAGGTGCTCAAGGTTCATCCCTTGCATTCTGAACTAGTTGATTTGCCTCAAATTGGCTACTTCTATAGGAGTTCTGCTCAACCATATTTCCTCTCGGCCTCGAATCTCTTCTTTAAGCTCCTTGATTTACTTCGGAGTCAACACTCCTCTCATATCTTCTTCTCAATATAGATTAGTTTTCTCTTCTTCTCGATTGTCAGTCATCATTATCTAACTCATTGGAACCACTTCTACTAGTGGGTGTTCATTTCCTTCTTTCACTTCGACCAACATGTCCACTACCCCTAACTAACCTAGTAATCTCCTGAATAAAGTTAGTGAGATTCTGAATGTGGTATTCTAAGTTATCAACACGCCTCCTCAAACTTCCATGGGGACTATCACTACTATTATTGATACTATCTTCTAACATTCTTATCCATGTAGTAATTTCTAAAGAAAACTGAATAACCATGATTTACAGCAAAACATAATTACAGTAACCTAGAAACAACTACTACTCAGCTTTTATAGCTACCACTACTGACAAACACTTCCATAACAACTAGAATCAATTAATAAAATTAATGTTACTAGACTCAACTACAGCACAATACTACGACTACTAAAAACATGAACAACACCTTATACTATAGAAGAATGATTAATAGAAATGTTTAAACCATGAATCAAACTTTGAAGATCACTAACACGCGCATCTCCCTAAAGCTTTGATACAAAGATGATATGGTAGCGGGTCTCGAAACAACAATGGGTATTCAAGGTTTAAGAGGAGTATGAAGAGCAGGAAGTAAAATAAGGATTTTGATGGTGAATGTCTATAGATATCACGCACTAAGACATAAACACAATCAAATGTTTTAGCTTAAAATAGGGTTCAATACAACTCACGAACACTAAATGTCACTTAGAATTCGAATGAGGGTTAGATATGACTCACTAACTAACTCAAATGAGGCTTCACCACAATCTTAGGGTCAAGATTGATAAGAACATATGAAAGATTAATGAGTTATTCAATACTCAGTAATCCAGCAAATGTAAACTCTAAAAGCTCAAGTATAACCTTACTCGAAAGAGGAATATTCTTTTCTGTCTTATATGTATGTTCCCTGTTAATTACAAATGTTGCTATTAATAGCAAGCCCTAAACCCTAGTAGTAAAACTATAAATAATGTACAAGGCCTTAAATTCTGAAGAATTGAGCCCATAAATAAAATAAAAACAAACATGTACAAGAATACAAAATTATATGTTTTACAGGGGAGGTCGGCATGCGATCATTTGGCATGTTCTGAAAGGAGCAAGATCTAAATCGAGTGTGGTCAACAATTGGATGTCTGGGTTTAGGAAAGACTCCTAGAAGTCTCGCAATGCTTGGCCAAGACATTGGAAAGGTCAGCCCATAATTGCCGAATTCTAGAATTAGTCAACACTAGCCTCTCCTTACCGTACCAAATGGTTCTCTAGTTTTTAGGATTAGGCCGTATGGTCTATTGGCTTCTCGGTAGACGATGGACTTAATACCAAGTGGATCATTTTATTCCTCATGTCTTTCTAGTTCCTACTTGACCTTAGCAAGAGTTGATCAGCTTCGGCTTGGGATAAGTCGACCTCGGCTTAGATATAATCGAAGGTTGATTCCTATCACCTTAGGTCGATTCCTATCACCTTAGGTCCTTGATTAATTACGCCTTTAAATCCCACTTAGAGGTTGATAGGGTCTTTGGTTCCCCATTGGTGGCTAATGTGGCCTATTTCCCTTCCCTTTATTTGTATTTTGCCTGAAACTTAAGCCTCTTTTTATCTTATGGGATAAACTTTGCATACGCTTCATATCCCTTACCTATTCTAGTATTCGAGTTTTATTAATCACATCCGCATACCTTTCAATGTGTACTCTCTTTAACTCAACTTAATAATACACATCTAATCTCATCTTAAATTTATTAATTTTTGTCTCCTCATCAATTTGACAAGATTGGGTAGCAAATTTCAATAGCCAATAAAAATTCTATTCATAGTCTTATATGCTCCTTCGCCTTTATTTCAAATGATAAAATTCTTCTCATTTTATTCTTGATAGCGGTAAGATAATATTCATTCATAAATGCATCCTTAAATCATCTCAACTTGTAGGTTCCAAAAGTGACTCTCACTAGCTTATCCACCATTCGTAAGTCGTATCATCTAAAAGTACTAAAGCATAGTCTAATTTCTTATTGTCAAGTATATCATGGACATGGATGGCTCTCTCTATCGAGAGGGTCTATTTATTTGCAGCAATGAGATCTGAGCCTATCCCATTGAAAGGCTTAATGATTCTTTGTACTCTAGCTAGCTTATCTCTATTGGGACCCGTTGCAATCGTATTAGCCTATATCTACAAGGGTTATAGAGGAGGAAGAGGTAGTGGAGGCACATTATTATCTCCTTGCTCATCCTGAATTAGGTTTACAGCCAGCCTTCTACATCTTTTCGATGGCATTTCTAATTATTTTACTGCAATAAATATATCAAAATTAGGATTTTTACTTATACTTGGCAATTAGATCTTCATAGTAAAAGACTATATAAGCTTGTCATGATATCCTAACTACCCTACGCAACCTCACGTATGCATTAACTTGTGAATTTTAACCTATGCTCTACTACCACACTGTAGTGCCCTACCTCTTGGGGCCTATTCATTTGACATACCAAAGCCCAAGAGATAACTCACCATTGTAGAAACCTAATTTTTTTCTCCTCTTTTATTTTATTTTATTTCAAATAAGGTTACAGGGTCCTAAATTAAGAAAAGTTCAAAAAATATAAAATTAAAGAAAGCCCCAAAAAAATGAAGAAATTTAGAAAAAATAAGAATTCTAGAAAAATATAAGAAAATAGGAAAAAACACAAAAAAAATAAGAAATTTAGAAAATACAAAAAAAAAAGAAATTTTGTAATTAAATTTTTTTTTATAAAATAATATTTTGTTAGAGTAGATTTTTAATTTTAATCTAGGTTTAAGAGTCGAGCCATTAAACCTAGGTTTAAATTTAAATCTAGCCTAGGCCGACCTTACACATATAGATAAAGCACAGGTCAATAGCCTGACAGTTAAGTATATGGGTATAGTACTAACATTGAGTATGAGGTCTTGGGTTCAAAACTTAGCAAAGGTAAGGAAACCTATTTCTTTCTTTTTGTTTTTAATCACATTAGAGACTGCCACGTGTTAGGATCTGATTGTGCCAGGTGTGCTGACACGTAGCATCACCGAATTGGTCGACCTTGCTGACGTGGTACCACATGGGTTGCCACGTGTCAACTATTGACACATGGCAGGTCGGGGTTTATCGAGTTAGCTGACGTAACGCCACGTTAATACTTTTCCTTTCTTTCCTTTAGTCTTCCCCCATTTTCTCCCAATTTTCCTCCTCTTTCCTTCTTAAGAACAGTCCACTCCCCCCACTTTAGCTTCAATTTCTGCACAAATTCCATACATAGGCACATAGTTTCTTGCATCAATCTCACACTAGACATGGCATGCTTCGAATTGGTGTTAAGAACAAGTCCAGATTCAGCCAAAAGTACATTCAAATCAGCGTTTAAAAATTAGAAAAAAAGCTAAGTTTTCGAGCATTTCTCATTAAATCCGATTCCAACTTTCCTTTGTTTTTGGGTTAAATTTATGTATAAATTGATGATCATGGGACATAGACAGACACACACAACGAATAGAATCAATTCCCACACTCTCTCTATTCATTCCTAATCACTTTCTCTCTCTAACCCACTCTCTCTCTCTCTTCAATTCTCTCTCTTCACTCTAACCTGAACTGAGCCACCACTCTAGGAAGATTACTCGTAGCTCAGGCTCCCCAACCCAGCTGCTTTCGACCTCTTTTGTGACCCCTAGCAACTCTACCAAGGTAGCTACCACCAAACCCTGACCACCGCCTCTTTCTCTCTCCTCGAACCACTAGCCTCAGCATCTTTCGACCCAAATTAACATCACGGCCACTCTCCCCATACCCTTAAATCCCCAAGCCAACACTCCATTCGTGCCTAACTACGACCACGGTGAAGGAGCGAATGCCACCACTGACCACCACTTCCAAAACTACTTAAAATGAGCTCTATTAACCACGGTATTTCCTCTACCCCCTCAATCCCAATCAGAAACACACAAAAACCCCTTTTCCCCTTCAATTTAGAGGCTAAATCAAGTTGAATCGTGCCCTGTTGATGCTGTTGAAGAGGAAGCCAAGATCCAACCTGACTTAACCTAAAGGATTGACCCGCGACCTAGTCCAGCAATCCGACCTGACCCAATCGACCTAAGTCCGACCCGTGCATCCTATTACCTTTGTCCGATTTCTTTTTATTTTTATTTTTTCCTTGATTTGTTTTTTATTTATTTCTTTATTTACTTGCTTCATCTATGTAAATGTAATTTAAAAAAAAAAAAGAGAAAGGAAAAAGAAAATAAAAAAAAAAGAGAAGAAGAGGAAAAAAAAAGAATAGGAAGTATTTTATTTTGGTTTTTTTATTTTATTTTCACATTTAAACAAAAGAAAAACCATGAAAAAAAAAACTAACCAACAACAAAAAGAAAATAAATAAATAATAAAAATAATAAAATGGAATAAAAATAGAAAAGTTACTTTTGACACTTAGAAAATCAATTTTATTTTAATAAAAATAAAACAAATCCTTTCCAAACTAAGGCATTTTAGGTTTTTCCAAAAATAAAATCCAACTTAGGACCCCTTGTAATCAACTTAAAATGGGTCAAAATGTAAACTCGGCAATTTTTTCTAAAATTAAAATCAATCAACTCGCTATATTTTCATTAAAAGAACTATGTGCGTCTAATCTCGAATAACGAGTACGTAGGCACTTATATGCAAGTATGGGGTGACTTAACATATGAAAAGTTTTATTTTTTTCCATTTTTAGATATTTATGTAAATTAATCAATTTAGATGTTTTTAGAAATTAAAAAGGATATATTTGAAAAGCGAAGTTAAATTCGGAAAGTTAAAAAGTGGTACCCGTTTAGGATTTAATAAATTAGCCTCCGAACCTAAATCTCTGGTTTTCAAAAAAGCCATTAATCGATAGACCAATAGCTAAGTTATAACCAATCCATCCAATTGGTTATAACTTAACCCTTTTTCCTGACTCCAGTCAGGTGGCAACTCCAAACCCTTTTTAAATTGAAAAAATGGTTTTCTTTAAACCTTAATCAAGGATCAATGTTAAATGGGTAGGGTTTAGTACTGATCGGCTTAGAGAAGACCTAACTTTATAAAAGAATCGGGAGGGTGAAAAATCAAGCTCGATAACCATGCCATCCTCTAGTTGAGGATAAGGCTGACTGGAAACTAAATACAGTTCAAAATCTACTATAACACATAATTATATTGAATTGTACAAGTTTCTTTTAAGATACACAACATAGGGGTATCATAGTGCCTATGTCCATTAAAGTCACTCAAATCAAACATAAATTAATTTAGTCTTTCAACATTTATTCATAGTATAGTAATATTTGGTCCTTACTCTCAGTATACCTATCCTAAACCTAAGCTTCAGCATTATCTCCATCTTCCAATCCTGAGGTTAGAATAAAACTAACCCCTTAGCATTTTGCTAAGTGAGCAAAAATATACAATAAATAATAAACAATAATAAGAGAATTCCACTTATAAGTTTAATATCAACATCACAATAATTTTAGCAATAATAGCACCAGTCATAACCGAGCTTAATGTAATTTACCAATTCAATAGATGCTTATACATACAATATTTTGCTATGCTAATGCACATGACAAACACTAGCTAGTATCCTAATCGAGTAAAATATTGGGGTCGCACTTAGCAGCTTCTGAGCAAAATATTTTAGTTGCAGTTAGTGTCTCCTAAGCAAAATATTTGAGTGGTACTTAGTGGCTCAAAACTGAGCATGAAATTTTCTATGTTGAAAATAAACCAAGCTTTGCAAAATCCGAGACCTATAGGACTCTTTCTTCAACCGAACTTTAAAGTTGACTCATAGGTCATTTCTAAAATTAAGCTTTTAAACATGACCCTTAGGCCCCTTAATCAAAATCGAGCTTTATAAAAATATGGCCCTTAAACCGTTTTAGTACCGTGCTATAAATGCATATGATGTAATGAATTACATTAAATAATAACCAAACACATATTTTAGGCATGAACTATCTTTTCAATCAATTAATCAAACATCACGTCAAACATGTTGTTATGGTATTAACTACTATCCACCAACTATGACTATAATTAAGGGTATGGTTACAATCTGTATGTTGGATCAATCTAATTCTAGTATGAAATGCACTGAGCATAATCAAAAATGTCGATTAAACCAAGCATTTTTGTAGTTTCACTATTTATACTAAACATATAATCACAAGACTACTATCTACAAGCCATGTTCGTAATTTAAGAGAGTATACCAACTAATACTTACAATATTGCTCTCTGATAGCTTCACTTCTAACCATCAATTTAAATAATATGCCTCATAATATATCATATAATTACAAGCTTAAGTCTCTTATAATGGGCATACTCACTGAGTAGTCATATCAAACACCCCATTTCAAATCACACATTATGCAGTCACATAGCATTTATTTATTAAATAATTGAATCCTACCATTCACATAAGTAAAGTCGTAGTAACTTTTTCAAAGGAGTAGTTGTTAAATTTACAGTTGCTTTATATCATAGCAAGCAAGAAAAGGGGTGCTTAAAGTATACTCTTAGCATCCTCCTTTATTGTCTTTGAGGCAATATACCGTTTTTGCGATGACACATGGATATATACATTAAGCAATAGAACAAGATTTTAGAAATGAATCGTCTAATTGAATTTTATTTAAGTATCTTCATCTTGTTATTCAAATTATTATTATAAGTCTCCAATTCTTGAATCATCATCATCATCATCATCATCATCATCATCATCATCATCATCATCATCATCATCATCATCATTATTATTATTATTATTATTATTATTATTATTTTCTCTTGAAAGGTATATTTTTCTTGTTATCATTTCTATTAATATTGTTGATCCTCGTTACAAGCTTATATACATCAATGTTTCACAATTATTACGTTTTACACGAAATTTTCACAATTAATGAAGTATAGTTAAGAGTCCTTTTCTAAACATTATTTCTATATATATATATATATATATATATGTATGTATATGTATTTTGTTTCTATTTTCAATTGCTTCATCATGTTCCTAAATGTTCAAAATAATATTATAATGATCTAGCCGAAACTCTTCCCATCGAATCATTGTTCGCTTTGGCATGAAACGCTACATGGGTTTGTCTCCTATTGTAGCGCTTCCTAGGAGGTCACCCATCTTAGGATTGCTCTAGCCTGAGTACACTTAACTTCAAAGTTTCAACGTACTCCAAATCACTACACCAAAAGGCGCCTTAATAATTTAAGTTCATTCTCCAAGCATATAAGGAGCATTATAATCCACCTCCCCTAATAGAACTGACGTCCTTGTCAATTTCGTTATACAGGTCCAGAATCACCATTAGGTAAGGCTCCACCCTTCCAACTGGTAGATTGCTCTAATACTACTTGTAACGACCCGGCCAGAACCATTCCCACTAAGTTATTGTTTGCTTTAGCATAAAACGCTACGCGGTTTTGTCTCCTGGTGCAACAGCTTCCTAGTAGGTCACTCATCTTAAGATTGCTCTAGCTTAAGTACACTTAACTTTAGAATTTCGACATACTCCAAGCTGCTACACCAAAAGATGCCTCAATGATTTAAGTTCATTCTCCAAGCATGTAAGGGGCATTACAAATATACACTAAATATTTTGAATAAATAAAAATGAAAAAGAACTTTTAGGCCACAACTACAGAGGGCTAAACCAACCAACCAAGGAATTCAAGAAATCAAACTGAACCAAAAAAGGTATTCAAGGAATAAGACCAAGCCAAACCTAAACAAAGTAACATAGAAATTGCAAAGAAACATGGGAATCAAATTGGATTAAGCTATATGGTATGCACTTGCAAAGGTAAACCTCTTGGGTGAACCTATGTCAAGCCTTACTGCATACCTTATCCAATATATGGAAGTCATTTCCTAGCTATTTGATCCATGTGGGAACAACTATTATTGATTACTTTCTATTTCTTGTGGAAAAAAAATCATGTACAAAACGCACTTCAATTTCTCCTAGTTAATCTTGTTTTACTATATAGAATGAATAGAATAGCTAAATGGTCCATATGGGACAATTTTCCTAACCATTACTTAGTCATGCAATCTTATAAAGAGGATAAAGCATAGGCAAAGAGTCCATGTAGGATAACTCACTAGAATATTTCTCAATTACAAGTTGCAAATTTTTTCCTAACAAAGTTGATTCTTTGACTCAAATTTTCTTCATTGATTTGTCTTTCAAATCACCTAAAATTATCATATCTTGAATCTACTCTATGAGTCCTTTCCAATTATACAAATATTTCACTAACATCTTTCTAAAAACACATTTGAAAATCAAATGAAAGAAGCTCCATTAACCATTATAAAACATAAGCACATATATACATATGTTATGTTTCAATTTTAATCTTTACATTTCAAGCATTCCTGAGCATGTTATTTTGATAAAGTTGTTTGGAATATATTCTAGTATGTAGTAAGTTTCATTTTATATAATTTTTACAAGGATTTATTGGTAAAAGTCAAAACTTTATTTGAATACATTTATATATATAAAGCTGCAATTTCTGAAAGGAAAAGAAAATTGCTTGAAATTTAAGATCCGATATCTTACCATAACATCGGATTTTAGTCATGTTAACTAGTTGTAATATGTTGTACCTACTTTGAAGTGGTGGTGGCGGCTAAAGGTGAAAGAAATTAAAGCCCAAAGTGGTAGGGTCAAAGAGGTGTTTCTAAAATAGAAAAAATTCTTAGTGTTTTAAAGATAAGCTCAATGGTTACTCTCTATTCACGAATTTCAAAAAGTTGGGGGCAACTCTGCCTTATTAGTGATGACAGGTTGAAAGTCGAGTTGGAATAGTTTGTGTAGGTGGGTATAAGTCTTTGCTTCGTTGAATGTGTATTCAGTTAAATAAAGGAGAAATCAAGGCTATGTTATGTGAAGTTCTGGAAGTGTGAAAAGAAGAAGGGACAAGAGTCAGTCCTACATGGCTAGGATGAAAGAAACCTAACTTCTTTATATTAGGTATTGAAAAATCACTCATTGAAGTGACACATGTCGAAAGAGAATTTGAGAAGAAAATTGAGGTATTAGGAAAGAGGATTTTGATCGTTAATGTTTGTAGCCTATTTAATAAGCAATTGGAGCGGTAAAAAATCATCAATATTTTTATCACATTTATTTTATTACACGTATATAAATTATATGCATGATAAAATTATTTCTTTTACATTATATTTTAATGAAAACTTATGAACAAGCTTAAAATTTATTATATAATACGAAAATATACTGAAGTTAATATTTTCATGCCATTACTCTATATTTTAAGACACCAATATTAATTCCTTTATTAGTTAACTACTTAGTATTGAAAACGCGATCTTTTTAAGTTTCAACTTTTACTCTAGACTATGTATCATATTTGAACACTAGACTTATAAAAATATATATTTCTTTATTTTTTCAATTTATTATTATTTTCATCAAAGCTTCGAAATGTTTTATTTTGATATTATTATATCTATATATCTCTAACGAACTTGATTCCTCCCCTAAATTATTTGACTAATTATCTATGGAATGTAAAGTTCAAGTTTTAAATTTCCACTCAATATGACTCAAATCATATTTTGGACCATTATTTATAACAAAGTATTATAGAAACCAGCAAGATAAATACTTCTAAAGAGAATGTATATAAGTAAATTATGCCATCCCTATCCCTTTAATTTTTGTATACAATTGATTAATAAGCAGTGGTGACCAGAGAGAATCAAACGTTTTAGGCCAAACTATTTTTTTTATTTTTCCTTTTTTTGCAGTACTTATAAAAGCCCAATCTTAGGGCTCGTAGGGCTTGAGATGTAGAAGCTTCAACTATTTGTAAGGTGCTTTTAAAACCTGGAAACATATGAAGAACCTATTCAGAATTACGTTTAAGGCTCATTTGAGGGGGAAAAGGAAAAATAATGAAAAAAAAAAACTACAAAAATGCAGCATTTGAGAAAATCATCCCAAAAATATAGCATTTGAAATCTCCTCTTCAAGAGGCAATCCCTTACCCCTTCTTCTTCCCCATTCTGCATGCCCAATTTCTTGAATACTCTCTCTTTCTCTCTTCAACCATCTAAGAAAACCCTCCACCAAAATCAGCTATATAAGTCCTTTTTTTACTAATCAATCATAGAATCGAGTAGTTGTATAATGTAGGTCTTTATTGTGGGAAGTTTTTTGGAAATAAGGAAACAATCAGTACGCTATCATTACTTTCTCCCTCTAAACATCAAAATAGGAAAAGGTATAATTTTGACTTGTTTTAAGCATTTTATGAAGAAATAGTGTTATGACTTAATGCATGATGGTACATTTTTAGATATTAATAAATTATGGGATAAGTGTGTACGTTTATATGTGATATGTTATTTTAAACTTTAATACGAAAAGGTATGATTTTTACCCATTTTGATTCATTTTAAGTATATGATTTTCAAAGCAATAGTGTTATGACTTGATACATGAACGTACATTGTTGTATACTAGTAATTTTATAGTCGTGTTGATTCGTATTAAGTATGTGATATGTTATTTTAAAAGAAAAAATTATACTAGTTATTGTAAATTATATTGCATATATAATGGTGTCACTAAGAAATTTGTTGTAAATTATACCCATTAGCTTCCATAATATTAGCTATGAAAAAAGAATTAGTGGTATAACAAATAATATAGATATTATTATTCACTAATATTTTATATAATAAGACTCATTAGCTTTCATAATATTAGCTGTGAAAAGAAATTAGTGTCTACTATCATAAGGTAGTAGTTGTACATACGCATGTTAGAGTTTATGAAGCTGATGTAGTAAATAGGTGTACAATGAATAATATGAGGTTGGTTCCATATGTTAGTGGAAATATTGTGGAAGGAAAGGATGTGGTATAGTATGACAAGCACACGAGAATAGTAGTTGGAGTTCCATTTGAGGCCACGTATAACCAAGTAGTTAGAATGATATGTAATTGGCTTCGATTTGACATGACAACACACCAAATTGAGCTAATTCATACATGTACCCTCATAGATGGGACTAGGGATATGTTCCATGCCATCCCCATCAGCGATAATTATGATGTCCAATAGTTAATGGCTTCCTCAATAAAGCATTATGGAGTTAATAGTTCTGCAGAAATATATATTGAAATTCATGAAGTGAACCCACCATCGATAGCCCCTAACGTAGTTGAAGATTATGTCAAACAGCACAGCGATGATATTGGACTGCAAGTTGAAACCAAGGCGTTCAAATCTCGAGCTGTCTTATGAGGAATGTACCGAGCACCAGTCGCATGTCTAGTAAACCTAATGTCTTGATTACCAACGAGTCAAATAAAGATAGTGATGTAAAGAATGAACTGGCATTCGCTGACATTGATGAAGATTCTGATGATATAGATCATAAGTGAATGTTGGTTACAGGAAGTAGAAGAAGCATAAGGGTCACGTGGATGGAATGATTGGAGGTATGGGTTATCAACATCTATGGACACGGTCAAGATGTCAAAACCTATGCCTTTCTACACATCAAGTGTAGGGGATAGACTAGAGGCTAATGATAGTATAAGTGGTAATGAATGGAGCTTTAGCGATGAATTGAAGGTAGGTATGCGATTCGAAAGTAAAAAACATCTACAGATAGCTATGAAGCTGCATCATGTTATGAACCACCATGACTTTATCCGAATCAACGTTATGGTCTATCAGATGCATTGATTGGGAAAAGAGCTGTAAGTGGAGACTCTAAGCTTGTAAGAAGCAATATGCAGGATGCTTTGTGATAACTAGGTTCGTAGGTCCACACATGTGCCTCAATCCTACAATTAGCCAGGATCACTCGAAATTAGACTCAAACATGTTATCCTACTTTCTGATTAAGGATATTCAAGAGTCACCAAGCATTAAGGTAAGACACTTACGGGCAACTATTTGCAAACAATATAGTTATACTGTCCACATCAAGAAAATTAGGGAAGCAAAGCGTAAAGCAATTGAATAGGCTTACGATAAGATGGAAGAATCGTATGCGGTATTCCCACATCTACTGAATGCAAATAAAGAGGCTAATCTCGGTATTATGATAAAGTAGAGATGGTGAGATAGTGATACTACCGAGTATGTGTTCTTCGATAAAGTCTTCTAGGTATTTGAATCGTACATTGAGGTGTTTCTACAGTGCAGGCCTGCAATTACAATCAATGGAACATTCCCGTATGGGACATACAAGTATAAAATGCTAATTGCAACAGAAGTTAATAGTCAGAATTATATAATCCCACTTAGTTATAAGAGATTGTACCAATATATGTTTGATTTCGAATTGTCATATTAGTATCCAATTTACAATACAAGACAAGAGTGCAATATGGCCAAGGGGTTAGCCTTAGTGGTAATGTATTTGACACGCTGCCGATAACTTCAACACTTAGGCTAAGAACAAAGACTACAATGAGATGATAAAAAAGGTCGTTTAGCAGTTGCGACCTCGAAAGTTTCGTGCCTACTATGACGAAGCAAAGACTATGAGTCCTCATACTAAAACTTACTTTAGAGGCCTATATCATAAAATGTGGATGTTAACGTATGACAATGGAGCTCGATTTGGTCATAGGATGACCAACATTGTAAAAAGTTATAATAATGCTTTACATGATGCTAGAAACTTACCAGTCGTGATACTACTTAAGAAAACTTTCTACAACTACAACGACTACTTCAATAAACGTAAGATCGAGTTAGGGGAGTAAATGGCATTGTTAAAGTGTTAACCAAATTCGCGAAGAGAAAGTTTGATAGATGGCGCAAAGTGGCCAATGGTCACCAGGTCATGATTTTTTATTACAATGAGCAAATTTTCAAGGTCATAACATCGCCTAAACCAATGGCGCAATAGGAAAAAGGAGAGAACGGCCATACGATTGCACTTAAGACCGTACGGTATACTTGCAACAAGTAGAAAACATATAAAATTTTGTACTCACACATTATAGCTGTTATGGGAAAAATGAGCATAGACTATGCTATACACATTGGGTATCGATACACGATGCAAAATCAGCTACGTATATATAAGTGTTCCTTCATGCCCTGTGCCGATAAGACTAGTTGGTCATATCTTAACATTCCTATATGGCATCCTATTACAACATTAGACAGGGTTAGGAATCCAAACAAGCCACAAAAGAAATGATTCTAGAATGAGATGGACATCTAAGAGGGACCATTAACTTACACTTGTAGATTATGTAGTGGGGATGGACATAATAGGAGAAGATGTTTGCAGTGATGAAGATAACCAACGTCAAGTAGATCCACTGGTAGTTCACTTATTAAATGTGAAAAAAAAAACCCCATGATAATATTGATTGATTATATATATGGCAGTGTATTTAAGAAGTAGTTATTTTTCTAACTTTTTGTTTTTATCATATGAGTTTGCTAACAAGCTTACATATTTTCTTTCCTATTTTGTACTTGCAAGAGCAGATGAATCTAGGACCGGTAGATAGGTCACTACATCACTTGCAGCCATCCCATAGATCTGAGCTAGCATAAGGTAGTCAAGTAAGGAATAGTAAATAGAAAACATATTTGCAATTGTTCCATTTCCTATACTGATTGTAACAATATTTCTTCTTCCTTAGTTATAGGAAAACTAGTGGCTCATGTGCCGTAGATGTAAGGTGATATTTAGGCATCGGGATGATCAAGAGATTTCAATAGATCCACATATGATCCCGTATCTCGAGTAATCAGGCTTCATTGGTGCATAACAAGTTCCCTTCATACAATTAGATTAGCACTTGATTACCATACTGGTTGAGCGATGGAGAGAGGAGACACGTATGTTTTACTTCCACAATGGCGAGATGATGGTGACGCTACAGGATATATCTTTGCTCATAAGTCTACCAACCAATAGCAATGCAGTTACTAGAATGACAGCTTCTACTGGGTAGGCAAAGATATGTCACCGCCTATTAGGAATTTGTCCACCAATGAATGCCTTAAAGGGTGCCAGATTGAAGTTGTCATAGTTGAAGGACAACTTCACCGATTTTCCTTTTGATGCGAACAAAGAGACAGTACAACGCTACACGAAGGCACATATCATGCAGTTGATCAGGGGTATGTTATTCTCAAATAAGTCTAACAATGTCATATACCTAATGTTCTTCCCTCTCTTATCGGACCTTGCCATAACCAAGCGATACGCATAGGGAGTAGCTTGCTTGACATTGTTGTACCGCCAATTATGCCTAGCCTCTAAGGCTAACACAATAAAGATTAGTAGTCCATTGGTTATTCTACAGGTGTAAGCATAGAAGCATTTCCCACACATCACCCTCTTGCATCACTAGATTACGACAACTATTAATGGTCAACCGTTTATGAGTTAATAGGGGGTGAACTTTACCGTGATTGAGCTGCCTACGCATGTGGTCAGACAATACAGAGATGCATTCGATCACCAGCATTCGCAATAGGTACGTATTTATCAAAACTGTTCTCCTTATTCAATTAGTAACTATTACTTTTTTCATTGTCATTGTTTATCATCAATTTAGGTTGTTTAGATTCCATGCGACCACGATGATATAGCTAGATTGCCAACTTATTGTCGGCATAGAAGTGACGTATGGCTAACCTGTGTACCACTTATATGCTTCCACATCGTAGAGATGCACTATCCTGACTGCGTAACTCAACAGTTTGACGAGATGCAAGACATCCCAACCTACCCTAATATGGGACGTACCCTACATAATATCAACTTGAGGGGCAAGATAGATATAAATTAGGCAACTTTCCATGCAATTTGGATAACACAATGGGAGGATCGTCGAAACCAAATAGCTTAAGTTCGACCACCGCCTGATATACATCCTGACTACGTACCATGGTACCAGTAAGTTACTCGCAGATATATTGGCTAATCTGAGGCTTCTTAGATATATATGGCACATACAGTTGCTTTTTCGTTTACATTTTTATTTTCTAATTTATGTGCAACTCAAACTTTTGCGATTGGAATGCAAGTAGAGTTCATACATAAAGTGTCGCACATGTCATATGAGGACATATTATCTAACCGACATCGAGTAAATAACCTCATCCAGGGGATTATTAGGGTCTACTTAAGCAACCCAGCTCCATTCAGTCCAGATGTCAACGAAGATGACTCTCCACTAGACGAGCTATGGAGAGATAGGGGTCGCAAGCCATGTAGTCGTCATCGAGTTAGGGGTTGAAGACATAGACAACCTGATGTGGAGATTTGCGACGATGTTTCTCCTCCATGCTTCTCGCCGCCAGCATCTCTTAGAACACCTAGATTTGGTTCCATAAGCCATTCCTCAAGGATAGTTCTTGTAGCCTTATGTGTTACATCCCTATTGTCGAAGAGGCCCCCACCTGTCAGTTTCATACCCCACCTTACACCGTCTCATCCCCACTCTACCCCACCCCCCCAAGCACTATTGAGGAGGCCGATTAAAGATACTCAATATGACATAAGCAAGAGAGTCATGCAGATGCACCTTTGTTCGGTCCCCATGCATGGATCATTCTTGGGTGCTTATAGCTAAGACAGTGAATAGATCATACAACTAAATGCAACTCAGATGGTTTAGCTACAAGATAACATAGAACCTTAGGATGCTCAACTACTACCTTGACGACGACACTGACGCTAACATCATTAGTTTTGTATATTTCACTTCTGATTTACTTTCTTTATTTTTGAAACACTATTTAGCTATTTTGACAGTTTACTTACATTTTATTCAATGGTTTCATTTCTTCATAATTTAAAGTTACTTACAATTTTTTATATCGATTCACAATGTATATCTATGTAACACTGAACTCAGACATAACCTAACATCTCAGAAATAAATAACTGGATATAATTTCACTGATTAATGAAAAAAAATTAACTATCTACTAAACATCATGTTCTGAATACGTTTTCAACTAAAAACCCTACATAGGCTCCACTAAATTTAAGGTAATGCAGTTTTCAACTGCAATTGTACATAGGCTCAACTAAATTTAAAGTGAAGAGATAGACGAAAATCTAAAATGTAAGTATATTGAAATAATTTATACTAAAATCGGTTGTTGGGTGGATGTGTAAAATTTGTATTGAAATTGCCTTTTGAAGAGATGATTTCAAGTGCAATATTTCTAAGATTATTTTCCCAGATGTCGCATTTTTCTAATTTTTTTGCATTTTTGTTTCCTTTTCCCCATTTAAGGAGCAAATGTTAATTTATTTTCCAAATAAATTATGGACAATAGGAAATTTGCATTTTTTTAATACAATAGATACCATATAACATTTCTAACAATAAAAATTATGAAGAGTTAAAGGTTTAAAAGACAAACCTTCTATATACCATATAAGTATATGGATGGATAAGTGAAAATTTTTCTTATTTAATTTCTTAAAATACGTTTGTTAATATTTTTCTAACCAAAATGCCTAGTAAATTGTGTCTATTTATATCATCAACATGTGATATGATTTCCACCTCTAATCCGATCCATCACCACTACCCACTTCCACATTATCCATCTCCCTTTTGAGAAATAAACAAATAGAATATTTATTATTTATGCACTTATTTTTACAAACATAAATTTAATTTTTATTACATTATTTATCAAAACAAACATAAGGGGTGATGTATTGATTGTCCTCGTTAATAGTTTATTTCTACCTCTGTAAACCAAATGGACTAGAATATAATCACAATTCCACTCACCTTTCCATGTTTGGAAGTGCATCTTATGGAGGAATTCAATTTTGCCTTTAAAAAGGTAAAATAGCAATTCCATTCGTTAATTATTATTAATCAAAATTACTCATTTAACTTTTAACCTAATTATAACATTAAGTAATTAATGGTATTTTTATAATCATTACTATATATACATTCCATTTGATTTTATTCCATAGATATTTTTAAATATAGAAAAGGATTTGTTATTCCAATACTTTTTCAATTCTATTCCATTTCAAACCATTCAATTTCTTCCATTATAGACACATTCTTATCAAACAAACGTAACATAAGAATAGATGTCCCAAAGACTTAGGTGCATAACCCATTCAACTATCTTAACAGTCTATTAGACAAATCATAATAGTAACTACAGTCATGGATGATACATATACTAACTTTGACACACTTTGTTTGGTTGAGGAGTCAAAATAAAAAAATCATCAAATTGATATATCAAAAAAAATATATATAAAATTTAGGTACTTAGAAAATCATATTTATTAGGATGAGCACTGAAATGGTTCCATCTAATTAATCGGCTTAAATGGGCTTTACAGTATATGTTCATGGCCATTTCCTTAAACCAAGTCTAGCTCTTAGTTCCAAATTTTTTTAACAAGGATCCATCCTTTTAATTTTTTTTTAATTAGTTAACATGTCCATTATTAAAACCATTATAACTTAATAGTATAAATATTGGTATCTTAACAAGATTAAATAAGTTTAGATCTCCTTTTCTCAAATTGTAATAGGTAAAGTTGTAAAATAAAGTAAACAATTTAAAATAAAATGTAAGTGCTATCAATAGCATTCTACGAGTAGAATTAAGTTAGATTAGGCCTTAAAAGAGTAATAAGTAGGCTTGCAAAACAATACATAGTGAGGGGCACTACAGTGTTCAATACTTATCTCAACAAGTGTTACAAAAAGGGATTTTTACATGAATATAGGTCCTTTTCCAAAAAATATTACAAAAAATGGTTCCTTATGGAAAATATTATTGATATTATACAGTGATGGCACATGCGATGCACCTTCAGTTTTAGTTATTTTTTATAATGAAGGTGCATTTAGTACATACGCCTTCAGTATGCCGTGAAATTTGAATTTGAAGTGAAAGTGCATATACTAGATGCGCCTTCAGCTTTGAAATTTTACATTAAAGGCTCATTTAGTGCATACACCTAAATGTGCCTTTAATGTAAAATTTCGGAGCTAAAGGGTATAAAATTTCAGAGCTGAAGGCGTATCTTTAGCTCTGAAATTTTACACTAAAGGCGCATCTAGTATATACGCCTTCAATTTGGGCAATTATACTGAAGGCACATGAACAAGATATGCCTTTAGTATAAAATTTTCTATCACGTCGAACACTCATTTAATACATGTGTCTTTAGTGTGGTAAATAAAAATAATTTGTAATAAAAAATAAACTGTTATTCAACCTAGTAATTTCCCTTAATCCCACATAATTAAAACATGTGCTCCCATCCATACACTACAAACTGAATGAAAAATTTGCTATAAAAGTCGATTGCATAAAATAACAATTGATGGAATGCTTTAACAAAGATAGCAAGTAAGAAAAAAAATCGGTATATAGAATGATCATCTATTGACCATAGGAGTCGGTTATAGTAAAAAATAATTGAAAATTGTAATGCCGGAGTAAATAAAGAATGCCATGAACTACAATCTCTAATGAAAACTAAATTGTACTTCCAATAATCAATATATATACAAAATTTGTCATGAGTCAATGTTAATGTCAATACAATGGTAAGAAAGGGAAAAAAGAAAAAAACAGATAGAACATATTTACTATTGCTTACGCCGTATCAAGGTCCTCACGGCATGGGAAAGAAGTTAACACCCTTATTTGTCTTATGATTGCGTAGGCTAAGGTAATGGATCATCAAGATCAAGTTCCCTAAGAGGAACTAGGTCAATTGGAGGAGCCAGATGGAGCTGAGTGATGCCTTCACCCATTGAAGGCTATGTGGGGGTAGACAATCACTTTTGAGGTACTGGTGGAGTCGCAAGATCAAGATGATGTTAGAACTCGGGAGTCATATAAGAGTTAGATCTAGCTCTGGAGTTGGATTTGACTCCTAAGGTGGAGGCAACTCCTGACCTATAGTATGTGTTGTATCTTCCGCCAATCTGCCCTAGGTCAATGAAATGACACCCATATGGTGGGATATCATCATCAAGGCCTACTTAACAATGTCCTGATCGAGCCTTACCTCCTCGAACTCTAGCTCTATCCCTAGGTGGTATATGAGGAGCCGACATATCCTCGTCTGTAGGTGGTCCCTACTCCCCTCCCCCCCCCCCTCCAATGGTCCACATAGGGTAGTTATTGTATGCCCCCGTGCAACGAGTAAAGGATGAGGCTACCATGCTACTTAACAAATTGAAGTACCCCATTTGCAATACCCAATGCTGTAACATAGTTAGGTGCTAGTCGTACACTCCTAAGCGAGTCTACCTGAAATAAGTAAAAAAAAATAGGTATCAAAATATACGATAGCAATTATGTACGAATGTAGAAACTAATGGACAATTTTACATGTACTTACCAGCCGATTAATGACAGCTCCCTAGTGTGTAATGTAATGCTAAGTGATCTATTAGTACTACAGCCAGTAACTCCCATAAAACCTTTGGGGACCCTAGATATGTACTAAGAATCCATATCTCTGTCCCCAAGCCTGAATGTACGTAGAGTACGTATTGATCCAATCAATATCTGTCTTACCTTAAAGGCCCAACTAGTAGAGTTACTCAAAGGTGTCAACATCCTGTGGAGGGTATTGGTATCCACCAAACTGCCAAATGACACAGTCTAAGTACACCACTCAATGATATGGAACCATATGAGTGGTACCCAGACAGTCTAAATGTGTTGCCTAGCAATGTAGAAGTGAGGCAATAACTGTAGTAACTCCTTCGTATAAGGCTCCCAAACAACCTAATGAGCAGAAAAAAAAATCAGCGAAACAATAAGAGTTAGCACTTACGTCCAATAAAAGGATAACAAAGAGGAGAACTTATCAAATCGTACCTACTATGTCATTTACATATCAAATGTTGTGCGGTACACATTTACTACATGTATCGAATGCTGAGTAGTACCCTCATCGATAATAAACCCGTATCGACTAAGCGGAACAACATGTGAGAATCTATCTTAAGCCCAAACTTGAAGTAGAATCACGGCCCCTCCAAGCTCATTAGCGTCGAATGACAAGGCAGAGTATAGCTGTTAGTATAACCATGCCAAGCAAGCACCACCCCAACTAAACTACCTAACTACAGAGAAGTCCTTCAACAATGGGAAGAACATAAGATGAATAAGATTGGAGGATTTATCCGCAAATATAAATGCCCCCAAGAGGTTGAGTATTTACATATAAGTGTACTATCAAATTGTCTCGTTATTCACCCTACTTGGAAGTACTCTCACAACTATATAAAGGATAAACAAACACTCCTCATCTAAGCAGGCCTCAAGCTTAGCAATCTTTCCCCTACGTTAGTCCAACTCTCACCATCATCTATCTCCGTCTGACCTGCCACTGCAAAACTGTTTACTAGCAATCCGAGCTTGACTTCAACATCTTACAGTGAGATGGTTGCCTCTCTAGCAAGAAGGCAAAACATGTGTATCTCGGGCCTCCATCTCTCAACTAGAGTCATAATCAAATGTTAGTCCAACATAATAAATGGAATTTTTGCAACTCCCTAGAAATTAGCCTCCCATACATAAGGCTCCACCTTAAGATGTATAGGAATATCTCGTTCATCCTTATGTAAGGACATCTCACTGTGCTGTACTCATAATGCTTCTACAGCCTCCTATACAAACAATTAATGAAGCTAGCAAGTAATACTACTTTCATGAAAAATTTGATTGTACATGAGAATGATATTACTCACCCTACCCTCCTAGATGGCCTATGAACGATGACTGGCCTACCTTATAAGTACGTATGGATAGATAGGTCCTAACTCCATCTATCCTACGAACACATACAAACATAGTCAATAAACAATAAAAAAAAAATATTGTGCATCTCATTATGCTTATGCATGTATTATAACATAATGCCTAGATAGAAAAGCAAAATGTACCAACCCTATTAATCTCTGGATACCTCCCCCTATTATGTCCTTCCCACCCACATGCACTGCATTTAGTTTTATCTGATCTCTATCGAATGTCCATCTCCATGTGATATTGCTTACACTTAGGTTTACCTTTCTTTCATAGTAAGTTAATGTTCGGGTGGAAATAAGGAAACCTAACTTGTGACCAATTCAGCTCGTCACCAATTGAGTAGAAATGAGCTTAACAACAATCTATCCGGTTCATCCACTTATAACATGGCCTTATTGTTGATTTGCTATCCACCCTCATACTCGCTGCAACAGCACAAGCGTGGGAGTAGGGGATCTTATATATTTGCCACTTTTGACAAGTATATATACTGGCCCTGAAGTCAACTATGTGTATCCTTCCTCTTCCCTTTAAGCCTGTCCTCGTCATTCGACTACCAATCAAAATCTTGAAAAGATCGTTTTAGAAGCTAAATGAAATGACTTTATGTACACTTGCTTGCCCTCTCCATGTTTCATACATCCATAGAGCGTAATCAATGTAGATCTTACTAGAATCAATTGCCTCCTTAGCATCCTTATGTCTCTGCTCCCAATAAGCAACACAATTGTAAAATATCTTCTTCACTAATGCAATGACGAGTAATCTATGCATAGATTTCAAAACAAAGTTATAACTCTCAACAATGTTTGATGTCATATATCCAAAATAGTAACATCCTTCATATGCAAGCGTCCACCTATTTAAATTAACATTGTCAAACTACATGGGAATGTCCTCCTTAGCCTATGCCAACCACTCCATAAAACATTTGAATTCCTTTCCTATGCTTGAACACCTATAAATTATATAAGTTTTTTACATAATTAGTTTTTGTGGGCTGTATTGAAGTTACTATCAATATGCCATAGATAATATCTCCAAACTGCAAACGGTGGTTGCTATCCTACTGATGGTTCCTTGTACATGGAATCAATACTAAATGCTTTGTTGGATATGAGACAGAAGGTTTCCTCCTTCTGACCGACTGCGTGCACTTTAAGCTTCCGTAAGAACCACCCTCAGGTTTATGCAGATTCTATGTTAACAAGAACAAGGGCCAATGGAACTATTGAATTGTCCCCATCCATGCTACAGGCTACTAACAATTTATGCCGATACTTTCCATACGAGAATGTTTCATTGATACATATAATAGGTCAACAGTATTTGAAGGCTTCTACACATGGCCCAAATGTCTAAAAAACTCACTTAAACTAAGACTCACCTTGCTTTAGTGATCTACTCCAGCCCCAATCCACCTGTGTCCCCAGATTACTCAACTTCATTACATTCAATAGTCTCGGCAACTCATTATATGACTTTTCCCAATTATCATATACCATCTCAACAACCTTCCTCCTGGCATAAAAAACTCTTTTGTTGCTTACTGTATATCCGTACATGTTTTGTATATTAGCTGCAAGATCAGGTATCTTAACATTAGGATTCTTCCATACACTATTGATGAATAACCTATCCATTATGTTGTTATCAATCTAAAAATGATCCTGGTTCATCATTGGGTTCACGCAAGTGTGCTGACCCTATAGAATTATGATTTTGAAAAGACCCTTTACTTTCTTCAAATAAGTTCGTAACCTCCACTTATACCCCTCTTCTTTTTTCTTACAATAGACCACATATATAGTTGGTTTTGATATCTCTACATGGAAATCACAGTGGCTCCTTATGTGGAATGCCTCCACCGTATCTATGAGATCTTTCTTTGTATTAAAATGCATTCCCACACTCAAGTCATCAGAACTGCTGATGTTACTACACATTTCATTAACATCTCTCTCAAATGTTACATAATTGTTACCATCATACTGGCTGTTGCAAAATAGGATAGGATCTCTCACAAGCCTATCCACTGATTCATTTATTTATGGAAAGTCCTGAAACTGACTGCTAGGTAATACTTTACTAGTACTACGATGGGGCCTACTTGAGCCGTCTCCGTAAAATGGTCGAACCGGCACATTACTCCCAACAACATATGGTCTCACCTAGGATTCTCCCAAATCCTCAGCATGGTCATCTTCAAGTCCAACATCATCCTCATTACCATCCCCATCTGCCTCATCTTACCCGTCATCATCAAAATTTATGTCCATGTGTATTCTCTTCACATATAAATCATAAGACTCTTCATATTCGATAATAGGACTCAATTCTTCATCAAGTTGCTCTTCTATGATATTTACGTACTAGTACTTAGAGAAATCTATATACGGTTCATTTGATGGATCCACATTTGTTTGCTCCACACCAGTAATTGTTGAATGCACATTAGGATTTGGAAGGGTCAAATTGTCTAGCTCATGTATTTCATACTCAGCCTAGGCAGTTAATTCCCCAATATGCCTTATGTACACTTCCTGAATACTCTGTTTCCCAAAAGACTCGGCCATCTAAATAAAATTCTCAACATCCCCATTGTCTCTAGTGGCCATCAACTTATAGGCAACTCCAGCATCATGGAAAAAGAGATGCCTATGGACCAATTCAACACTACTCAAGTCAATTTCGGCACATCCACAAATTCTCCAAATGAAATGAAAGAAGTTCGAATCCTTTATAATCTTTGACTTCTTAACGAGCTCCCTATTATAGTCCCAACCCCAGCCCCAGTTACCCATCACAATATTTATATTCACATATATAATAAATTTCACATAATTTACCATTTCCATCTTAGTAATGCTATGATGAATCGAATATTTAGATGACATTAAAAACTTCATCTACACACCGAGTGACAACTTAACAAAATACACAAAGTCATCTTATTAAGCTGTGTCGCATACTACCTAACTTTAACTCATTAATTCGACCCAACACATTACAAACAGCAAAATATATATATGTAACAATTTCAATGTACATTCCAAAATTTTCTATGCCCACATTCGCATAACTTGTCTGTTAAAACACAAAATATGCCTAAATATAGACAAAATATAATAAATTTTCATGAAATATCAATAATTTACATAACTTACGATACATCTATGACTATTCAATATACATAATTCAATAACAGTTTTTTTCTAAAAAAAAAAAGTGCATAATGTGGATTACTACTAAGATTACAAAAAAAAAATTTACAAATGCAAGTTATGAATTATTACCTATTTTAAACGTACACTAACGTGAAAAATTAGATGGGAACTTCAATTGTGGGTTTCTTCTAATTTTCTCTATGTTTTAGATATTTTAGAATTTGGTAGGGGTGAAAACAAAGTCTTGTTGCATAGATTGAGGTATTTGTATGTGGTATACTACAGGCATATGCAATGCGTGCGTCTTCAGTTTTAACTTTTACAACTGAAGGTGAATGTACGCCTTCAGTTTAAAAAATAACAAAAAGTTGTATACACATTTATTATGCTATATTGGTAATATTTTTTAGATGAGCCTTTTTTCGTAATATTTTTCAAAAAAGTGTCTTTATTCGTATAAAACATACAAAAAGGAAGTAAGAAAGTAAGGGCTTAACAAAGCTTATGAGTAGTTTGCACAAGAGAGTAAGGTCCTCTTACCGTTTGCAAGCTGCCATTATATATAGGGTGAAATTGGCAAGAATCTAGCAATACATTTTGTACGTTGACACATTCACTAAGCTTAGGAAATAGAGATCATATCGGCTATCATGGGATTCTGTTGTTGACCAAGTCTTAGATCCTTATTCATCAACATATGCTTGTTATGGTTGTCCTGATGTAATTGCCCTTATGTGTAATGAAGAGTAATAAGTGTTTTATTACATATATCTATAAATGGGCTTTTTATGGTGTTTTTTATATTTTTATAGGTATTTATGGATATTTGATACTTAATAAGAAAATATTTTGAATTTAGGTTTTTGATGAATATTTGAAAAGAAAAGGAAGAAAAGAAATCAAGAATAGTTATAAACTTTTAAGTATCTACGCAGTCACTTGATGAAATCATGTTGATGGTCATGTTGGTTTATTTGAAAAATAACTAAAAGTAACACAATCATTTAATATAATCATATTATGGTTGTATTCAAAAAGAAAATAAAGATCATAAAGTTACATAAGCAAATTGACACGGTCATATTGCGTGTAAGTGTACTGCATTTAATTTGAAGTCGAAACGTCCATCTCTCATAAGCGCAAAGTCTAAGTCACCACGCTTTTAATTGATGGAAACCCACAACATCAATATGCAATCCACAATGTCCAGCCGACGGTTACGAAGCCCAACATGTGTGCATGAAATCAACATCTTGTGCCATAATCCGAAAATTGAAGCCTATATATTTTAACTTCCGTTGAAAATTAGGCCATCACATTGAACTAAGCTTACTCGATCCATTCATCATAAATATATAATCCGTCAATTAAAAGAGATCGATATTCGAAAAGTGCCCGCGGACGAAGACGCCCGATAACGGAGAATATTACAACGGCTTCATGTCTGCTAGTAGAATACTTTGTATTTTCTTTTTAGTCTTTTATAAATGATTAATCGGACCATACCAATTACAAATAAAGAAGTTAATTTATATAAAGATTGAAAGTTAGGCATTTTTAATTTCTATGATAAAGAATAAGTCTTCTTTATCATTTTTTTAATTTTTATTTATGTATTTCTTTATTCCCTTTATTTATGTACTTTTCTTTTTGTTTCTTTTTCATATTTTCTTTCTTAAAGGGTAAGCTTGATTTTATGTTTAATGTATAAATGGTAGGGTTAGGAGATTTGAGATGATGTGCCAAAAGGTAAGGCAATTCATACCCATCACTTTAACCGTGAAAGTATCAATTTTTTTTTACTCCTTTTCCCTTATGCTTTTCATTGTTTTATTTTGTACATTTAGGATAATGTACAGTCTAAGTGTAGGGAAAGGGATAAACTAATATTTTTTATGTGATGATGGTTATAATATTTTGTTCATCAGGTAATTTTTTTTATTTTACAAATAATTTTAATTGGTTATTATGGCTTTATTACACAATACTAGAGTGGAATTGTATAATCTATTTGAAGTGGAGTTACTTATTAGGCTTAGATTTTAGACTTAAGATTAGGGTAATGTCACTAATTCGGAGTTAATCATTCTTATTTTTAAGCCTGTTTTGGTGTATACTCAATCCTTAGAAGTTTTTAGAGCCTTATAATTCGTAGTAAATGAACAAATGAAACTTATTTTTTGCAAATCCCTTGAAAAATCAAAATAGTTAGAGATGAAATAAAAAAAGAAGAAGTGGTAAATAAATTGGGTACATTGTTAATCCACTTTAGTCCATCAAAAGAGTAAGACTTTTTCTTGTTGCCAACATGAGGATAAGTTGGTAAGGATTTGCCATGATCCATCAAAAGAGTAAGCTTTGAATTTTTTTGCCAATAAACTCAAAAAAAAAATAATAATTGTGCATAAATAAAGTAATTGAATTGATTTGAAAATCTTTCCAACAAATATATATATACTAAGGGGATAATCAAGAAATAAGTAGATGTAACATGCATTTAATTTGAATTATGACGTTTGGAGAGACAAAAGAGGATAATGTATACACTTTAACTGTAAACCCCATAAATTTTTATATAAGACCTTAAATCGAACTCGAGTGCACTAAATACTTCATTGAGTCAATAAGACTAAATAAATTTAAAATTTATTAAATTGTGATTCTAAACTTAAGACAAAAAAGAAAAAACCCAATGTACTATTCAAAACTTTAATCGCATATGAAAACCCTAAACCCTATGTATGTATACTTATAAAAAATTGAACCTGAACCTAATAAAAACCATAAATCCTAAGTCTTAAGCCTATAAAATCCAAAACTTTACCCTAATGCTAATAAAGCTCTAGTTTAGTAAAATTATCACCAGATGTTTGTAACTGCTAATCAACAGTTAAAAATAATTTTAAGTAAATATAATAATTAATTTCAACCAATTAGATTAACAAATTAATAAACTGCAAATAGAATTCTATATACCCTTACATGTAGTGCCATGTATATGTATCTATATATTTATTTAAATTATGTAATTTCTCTCTTCTTAACGTATATTATTATTATGATTATTACTATTATTATATGTTATATTAAATAGAAACATGTGTAATTTATTTAATTAAGTAGCTTAAACCCCTATCCTATTATTTTATCCTAATCCTATTACACTTTTACTAATTCCCTATACTAACTAACAATCTAACCAAGATCCTATCCTAATCCCTAGACCTAAACCTTAGACAAGACATAAAGGACAACAACAAAATACCACTCCCTTGCCTACTCATTTCATCTAACCCATTTCCCTTCCCCAAAATTTTGTTTTGAAAAAATAAAATCTATCCTCTTTGGCTTGCAAATCACACCGGTTTCCTTTCCCATCCGTTTTCCATCTTCTTTTCATCATTTCTTGCACAACAACACACTAAAACACACCACAAGAACTCCCAAACATAACCAACTAGCAACCCACCTCAATACTCTCTTCCATTTTTTTTTTCTCGTTTTCACTCCACTTCCACCTCTTATTTCCTTACCCATAATCTACTCCATATCTAACTCCAAGCTCGCAAAAGGAACACCTAAGACATCAAGAAGAGGAAGAGGACTTTCTCAATCTTCAAGATCTAAACTTCCAAACCAGTAACACAAATATATATATATATCTATATATATACATACATATACATATTTCTTTCTTTCATTTTTGTTGTAATTTTTTTATATATTTCTACTAGAATTGTATGTAAGTCCCATGTGTATATTTTTTGTACATTTTTATGTATAAGAATGAACATTGTATGGAATAAGGTTAGTCATGTAAGTTGAAGTGTAAGTATGTTTCTTCTTTTATTTTTATTTTTTTGTATATTTTTCGGAATATTAGGTCATATATACTTATATGTGTGCTTGTATACACGAAGACACGTATTTAAGTGTATATATGTACATATTACGAAAATATAACATTAGCATATGTATGCTATGAAAATTGTACATACTTAAGTATCTATGTATCTATTTTATGAAAATAGTGTTTGTGTATGTGTATGTGTGTGTATAACATGAAAATCCTACATATACATACTTATATGTATAGATCTAGGTGTATTATATATATCTATGTATTTTATTTTCTAGTCCTAAGTACTATATAATATGTATGTTACATATTTATGGGTATGTAATTATATCCAAATATACATATGTATATTGGTATTTTATTTTCCTAAAAATATGTCTAAATACAAAAAATATATATCTATATTTTTATCTTTCATTTTCTAAGTTGGAAATAAAGTATAGAATGATACATGTATTTATGTGAATATAAGCATATTTCAAATATATGCATGTATATTATATTTTTTTCGAAAATATATTTATAAATATGAAAAATAAAAAAAATATGTATAAGCATGTATTAGACATGACCTTCAACAGGAAGTGTAAATTTAATTTTCTATTTTTTATGTTATTTATTTATGGTATATTGTACATATATAGTAATATTATAACTTAGTAAAAATAATAAAATTAACAAACTAGGTAAAATCCCAAAAATTGCCACATTAGCCCTAAAATAATAATCTAAGCCTAAATTGTATTTTTATGAAAAATAATAATAATAAGTTAATTTAGAATAATTATTATAATAATAGTTAGAATAGTTAATAAAGTAGGGCCTAAAATATGAATGAATGAGAATAGACAAATTGGACTTCAAGCCCATGGCAAAAGACCCACACCAAATTTAACTCAAGAAGACAAAGGTGCAAAAAATTTTATTTAATTAAAATAAGGGTAAAAATATACAAATAAGAGAAGCTTATAACTTGTAGAATTAAAAAGCTTAAGAAAAAGGCCTAATTTAGGTTAACTAAGATCTCAAGCCAAAAATAAAAATAATCAATAACTATAAAAAAATTTAGAAAATTATTTAGGCTTAGATATAATTTTAGGAACCTTAAAAATTTTAGATAGGCCCAATAGGAGGAAAATAGTTAAAAGTTAGGCCTACATAATTTTAAGCCTACTAATAAAATTTAAGTAAAGCCCAATTCATAAAATCACTAAGAAAAGGTCATAAAAATATTTAAGAAGTAATTGGGCCCAAAAATAATAAAATTTATAACTTATCAAGCCTATGACAAAAAATACAAGTCCCAACTTCCAAAATGGACCTTGTTACATCAAAGTACGTCTAAAAACAATAAAGATCGATTATAAGATCATAAAAATCAAATTTAAAATAAAAAAATATGCGTAATTAAAAAAAAAAAGCTTAAATCGAGAAATTTAAGTAAAATAAGTAGAAAATTAATTAAACCTTTGAATAGATATTTAGATAGTACATTTTCGCTTACTTAAATAAATACTACCTTGTTATATTACTAAATTATCAGGTGATTTCAACTAGGATACCAATCTCCTCGTTGATTATTATGATCCATGATTGTTACTATGGCCAAGTAAGTACTTTTAATAAACTCATATTTATTTATGATTTTAGATAATAACATTTAAATATTCTTAATGAATTGATTGATGTTTGCAGTTTGGGATCTACATGTGAGTGTTATTAGCTATTTGTGATGTGAAAATACTCTAAATTGCTATAATGAATTGGTTTCTACATTCTAAACAACTATAAGGAATTCGGCTGTTTATGATATTCATTGATCAACTAATAATTAGACTAAATTATACTTGGTTCAATTAATTAATTGGATCGTGCATAAATAGGCATTGCATTATTAATACTCAAGTTGTCATATCATATGGAGGTAACAAGAGACTATGCAAGGATTGTTATTATTTAATTAAAATTAAAGTGTTTTAGTACAATGCATTCATACAATCTGACCTTACCTTAGCTCATAGGTTTACGAGTATTAGAAGCACTAAGCATTTAACTAAAAATCAAGTCTAGAGGTATCCGTTTAAGAATGAAGGCAGACTGTAAGGGCCTACTTAGAACCATATCTAGAACTTAGTTTTTAAAATGGGAATGTGATAAAACTGTTTTCTTGAAATACGAAACGTGAAGTTTCACAAATTATATATGTTCAAGTATGGAACCCAAATTTGACTAATGTCATGTATTCTCTAATCTTAGCTTTAGATGACATTAAATTTGAGTTGCATACTATACTTAGTCAACTGTATACACTTGTGTCATATTCTATTTGATCGTGCATTCATATGCTTGTAATCAATTATTTAATAACTTAGTTCTTAATATGGTTAAGAGATACCTCACAAATCTTTATAACTTACAGCCCTATAAACGTTTATTGTAAGAGGACCTCTTTACTATATCAAGCCAAGGCATGCTCAAGGTTAGTCTAGAACTTTTGGGGAAAAGCATGTGAATGATGAGAGCTCGAGAGAATATGAGCATTTAGTAGGAGTCTCAACTATATTTTGATCTTTATTGTATATTTTGATATTTATTAGCCATGAAGACTATTATTTTGATTAACTGTAGCTAGATTGCTCATATCCTAGGAACTTGGAGTCTCATATCCTTTTAATTGTTAGAATTATGTATAAAGATTTATATATTAAATTTGTTGCGATATAATCTTCTCCTGCATAACTCTTAATTAGTTAGTATAATAGCCTTATATATTGTATAAAAGGTTGTCAAGTGATAAGGGAGCCAATCTACGATCTTTGTATAGTATACAGTAACCCACCATAGCTAGGCCACCTTTCAAGTCATGACATTAGCGAGGTGTACAAAATTCTAATGACTCTTTCTTCATTAGGGAGATGTTAAGCCTGATCTTAAGTTTATTAATCTTTAGTTAAATGATATGAGTAATACTTTAACTTACATGGATTGGCTATTAAACTTTGTTATGGTTTTATTACCTAATACTTAAGTATTTTGTATGTCAAAGGCATAGTATATGATTGAGTAATCTTATGTGAGTAAAAGTTACTAACAAATTTTATTTCACTTGATTGGATGCAAATTCAATATTGAGCTTTGATTGAATGTGATGGATGGTTAATTTTCTTATGTGATGGGTTAAGGAATTTCTTGTCCTTAAGGAAATTTTCATTTTTTTTATTTATTTTTCTTCAAAACAAATAAAATTTTAAGGTTAGGGAATTTCTTGTCCTTAGGCCCAAATCTTAGGGAGGTCAGTATGGGCCTAAGAGACTCATATCCAAAATCTCCTATTTTTAGTAAGCTTTCGTACCAAGCTCATTTTTTGGAACTTATCCTTCATATTAATGGCCTATTTGGTTCGTTGAATGGAATTGAAAGGGAGGGGGGGAGTAGAATTTGAATTCATTGGGAATGTAATAAGGGAGAAATCTATATTACATGGTTTAGTTAAATAAAAAACAGAAGCCTAAAATGAAACAATAATAAAGTTAAAAGACTATTTTACCCTTGTTTTTCTTCTTCCTTACTTTTACTACTATTGGCACTTATACCCTAACCCAATTGATACTATGGTCAACTTTATAGAATGACTTTTTCTAAATCCATTATCAACTTTATTTATGTTAGCCTTCCTTTAGTTATGTTGGTTGAACAAATCATTGACGATGATTTCATCTACATTGAGGCTCGAATTTTAGTTGTATTTGAGAACGACCATGGAAGGCAAGATTCAATCAGGGGAGGAACAACCATAGGAGGCGAGATTCAATTAGTAGAGGAACTGCCATTGGAAGTGAGATTCAATCAATGGAGGAAGATTATTTATCGAGTTGTAAATGAAGTTGTCGATTCCTAAAAAGGTTCAACCTTTTCTCTATAACCCCAATCAAGCTTTCATTATAAACCCAAGTGAGGTTCTTTTTCCTTCAAGTTGTTTGATTTTATAAAAAAAAAAAAAATCGACCTTTTCTTTGTAATCACATAACAATACGCTACTCCAATCTTTGTAAACCCACGATCGTTGATCATTAGTTAGACAAAGAAGAAGTACATGCATGATAGGGGAAGCATGGCAATGGTCGACGCTTGGTAGTGCTCAGAGCTTAGTGGTGCTCAGTGGTTAGTAGTGGTCAGTATTGGTAGCAAAAGCTATATCTCAATGGTGGTCTATCATTTTTAATATTTTGATGAGGTCAATATTAGAAAGAAAAGTCATATTTGTAAGTAACAAGGATTCCTTAATAGGACCATTGTAATTACAATTCCATGATGTTAAATAATTCGAATTCCATCATATCGTAATTTGGAGATAAAAAATGAACTAAACAATATCATAAGAATGCCATAAGGAGTCAGGGGGGAATGGAATCACCATTCTCTCCAAGTAAACATGATATATTTGGTTGAAGCTTTCAAGAAATCTTTTATATCTTTTATGGCATGCATGTAAATTTTCCATTTATCTTCCATTAGGAATCTTATAGACACGAGTTTGATGGCTAAATAAGTAATCAATAATCTTATGGTAAATATTCTTCTAAAAAGGAAAAAGTCAACTTGCATGTATTATGTCTATATCTTTTAACTTTTGCCTTCATCATTTGTGGATTTAAACTATTAATTTTAGGTAATTGTATGTGACCTTATAATATAATGATATACACTTCTTTATATTTTACAATATAGGTTTTACATTTCATAATTAGAACTAACTAACCTTAAAATTATTTATTCATTATGTTTTATCAAAAAGTATAAATATTTTATTGTATAAAAATGTAAATATACAAACTTACTTACACAAAATCATAAGTGGACAATACTTCAATTTTTTCTAAAGATCTCCAAGAGCTTGTAACATGTTAGATGGGACATGTTTGATCTTCTCTTTCTACAAATTGTAAACCAAGCTATTACAGTCTTCCATTAACTAGGAACAAAAAAAGAAAAAGGATTTTTTTTTTTTAAAGGCATGATCTCTTTGATTATGTTTTGTTATGATTTTGATATATGTTTGAGGAAAAATTATGAGAACATATATTGTATTTTGGGTCTTAATGACATGTTTTCTTCATGCAAAAGATGTTTTACTGTTGTTTGATAATAAGGATGGGCAAAAAGACTGACTAAGCTGAACTAATTTGCAAACTGAATCAAACCAAACTGAAAACATCATTTTTGAGCAATTTGATTTAGAAAATTGCTAAACTAAACCAAAGAAAAAAATTTATGGTTAGCTTAGAAGGATAAATCAAACAAACCTGAAATTATTCACAACTTAATTTAACTTGGGTTAAAGTTCTTAAAATGTTCACAGCGTAATTTAATTTTTTTTAATAAATTCATGATATTTGTATAATGATATAAGGACTTCTTATTATAGTATGTGATCTACATACACTTTAAAAAAGTATTAAGAAACTTTAGTGAAGAGATTTATGAATAAAATATAGAGTTTTTTAAAGAAAGAAGTCTTTTAAAAAATTGACATAACAATGTAGAAATTTTTTAGAAGTTTTTAGGAATAAACATGGTCTAAGTGGTAATTAGCCACCTTAGACTTTAGATTGGCAATAATAATAAATTTAATGATTAGTTTTTTTTTTAATTTTTGTGCAATATCTAAATCTTTTTCTTATTAATTTTTTGTTATTTTCTTTTCTTTGTTTTTTACTAAGTTATGTAGTTAAACCTATATTATTTTATTAAACTAATTAGTGTCTATAAAAATTAATCGATAATGATAATATAAAATAAGATATAAATTAAAAGGAAAAAGAAAAAAGAAAAACGTTAGTTGTTTTCTATTTATTTATCTATGTCTATATCTATTATATTTAGGCCAACAACTTTTTATAACTACCACCATTTGTCTCCACTTTTTTTAAGACATGGTAAGACATTTACATTTTATTATTAAAACTTTATCCCTTTCTTTCTATCTCCCCTCCTTTCCTTACTTTTCTCTCTCCCATACACACATATACTCTCTCTCTCTTATACAACCAGCAGTGAATGCCCGGTAGCAAAGGAAGAAGGGACTAAACTTCCTTACGAAGTAGGAGCGGAAGCCGAAAGGCTAGAGAAAAGAAAGGCGTATAACATCTATATGACCCAGTGGACATCTCACGAATTGGATTCGATTTTTCTTAAGTAATTCTAAAGTAATAGGTGGTAATAGTAAAAATCAACTGTGGGGGCGAAGGCAGTGGTAATGGTCAACGACGATTACGAATGGTGATGATAGCAGTAGTGGTGGTGGTGACGGCAGTAGTGGTGGTGGTGACGGTAGGGTAGTTGATGGTGGTAGCAGTGGCTAGGGTAGTGGTATGGAATGAGGGTAGGGGTATTTTCAACGGTGGTGACAATAGTAGTGGTGGTGATGATAGTAGTGGTCCAAAGTGATGGCAGCGATGGTGGTAGTGGTGGCAACAGAGTAATGGTGGTGACAGTAGTGTAATGGTAACGATGTTCGTAGCGATGATGGTGGTGGTAACTATGGTGGTGATGGTAAGCAGTGGTTGCAACGGCAATGCCAGTGACAGTAATATCGGTGGTAATGGTGGTGGTAGTAGCGATGGCAATAGCAATGGTAATGGTAATGTTGGCGGTAGCGGTGGTGCTAGCAATGACGGTAACAGTGGTGCTGGCAACGGCGGTGGCGGCAGCAACAATAGTGGTGGCAACAGAGTGATGGTGGTGGCAACAGAGTGATGGTGGTGACAGCATTGTGATAGTAACGGTGTTGGTGGAGATGATGGTAGCGGTGGCGATGATGGTAATAATGGTGGTAATAGTAGGTGATGGTTATAGCGGTGGCAGCATTGACTATGGTGTTAGTGGTAATGGTGGTTGATTGTGGCGGTATTAGTGATCGATTGTAATGGTACTAATGGTCGGTTGTAGTAATGGTAATATCAATGGCAATGGTAGTGGTAGTCATCATTAAATTAATATGAGGTTATTTTTGGAAAAAATGTGAAATTTTATGAAGAATCGTGATTTTTTTGTCAAGTCAAGAAATCCCTATTACTTGATTTCACGTAATAGGAATTTCTAAGAAATTATGATTTGGAGACAAAAAATCAAGTAAACGCTGTAATAAGGAATTCCCTTAAGTGAACAAAGTATTAATGCACTACAATTCCAATATTCATTTTTATCCCTACTTTAATTTTCTCTCTCTTCCACATTATTTCTCCATATCCTTTACCTTTTCCATGTTCATCCATATACAGTTTTTTAAAAATAATTTCTTATTTCTTAAATTATATCCTATTTTCATAAATTGCCTATACATAAGAAAAAAAATGATATACTATAAATCCATTCTATATTATTAAGAGAAAAGTTTACTTTTTATTAAAAAAATGGTGCACCCTAATGTGCCTACAAATATATATAATCAAATGTATAAAAACTCAATTGTAAAATAATTATATAGTTAAAAAATTACATTTAAGAAACTTAAGAAAATGAATATTAAAAATTATCTTTAAAATCCATTATATATGATGGCCTTAAAAAAAAAAAAAAAAAAAAAAAAAACTTAAAGCATGGATGGTGCATTTATTAATACCAATTTATCAAAGTAATCCATATGTAAGTGTATAAGATTATTATATGGAAACTCATTAAATATATATAATTATTAAGTAAATTAAATATAATGGTAAATTATTAAAACTTAAATGAAAGCATCCACATTGCATGTGCTAAAATGAATATATCAAAGTAGCTCATATAAAATTGTAAAGGAGAATTATATGAAAATTCATTAAAATGTAATTGTTCATTAAATTTAAATTATGTTAAATTACTTTTGCTATATTTAAACTATGTGCCGAGATTATAAATATACTCTCAATGAAGTTTAATTGAATATATATTTCTTAGGAAAAAGTACAAAAAAATCCATAACGTTTTACGTTTTTTCAATCCAGTCTTTAACTATTTATTAAGTTCGTTTAAGTTCTCAACCTTTTCAAGTTATATTCTTTCGTTAACTTTCGTTAGAGTTTCCACTAATGTTGGACACGTGGTAGTATTTGATTGGTCATCGTCTAATTGTTAAATAAAAAATAACATAATTATTTATAAAAATAATAAAATATTGAAAATATATAGAAAATAGGAAAAATAAATTTTAAAAAATCTACATCATTAACCTCTTTTAGTTTGGAGTTCGATCGACGGCTATTCATGGTTGTTTATAGGGAAAAAGAAGTAGCTTTGGGAAGGTTTGAAGGTGAGGAACTCAAATGTAGATAAAGAGGGGGCGTTTCATGGAGCTTTTAGTAAGAGAAAGCTCGAATTTGAGCTTCGTTTTGGTTGTTTAAGGACAATGGAAGATGATTTTTAGATGTTTAGATGGTGTAGAAGCCAATGGTAAGTGTAGTTTTGGTCATGTTCCACTCATCCAAGCCAACTAGCTGGAGAGAGGAAGTGTGTTGTAGGTCTTCTTAGGTATGTAAAAGAAAGCTTATATTTTTAGCTGCAAAATGGAGAGTAAAATCTATTGTTAATGAAAATGTAGAGTCCACTTTATATAGAGAAAAAAGAACCATTCGTTATAGAAATTGGGAGGTTGAAGATCAGAGCTTTAAAATTAGGATGTGTTTTCATTTAAGTTGATTTTGAAACTTACTTTTAACTTAATTTTAGAAGAGATTTTCTTCTAAATCGTTTTCTCATGTTCCATTCATCGGAATTCAATAAAAAAAGTTGTTTGAAACCATGTTAGGTTGATGGCATGTGCTGGTTGAGAACTTCCCATAATGTCCTATTTGATGAAAGAGATGACCAGCTATGTGCCATGTACGTAAAGGAGAAGACCACGGCTTTTTTGTATTTCTTGTTATTTTCATAAGTTTTAGTTATATTATTAGTCATTTAATTAAATTAATTATTTAAACGAATTGGATTTTGCTACGTATCCATATTAATGACAAAGCTAACATATGGACTTTTTTTTTTAATTTTTAAAAATGTTGAAAACTTCAAAACTAATTCATATATATAGGTGATTGTTAGGGACTTTTTTATACTTCTCCATATTTCTTATGAACATAAGAAAGAAAGAAAAAAGGGAGAAAAGAGAGAGAATATTCTATTTATGAGATTAAATTTTTTCGATTTATTAGTCATTGTTAGTTATTGTTATTAGTTACATTAAAATGAAAAAATTTATTTGTTCATTCAATTTTAAGTAGATTAAATTCTAATGGCGAAAAGTTTTTGTTTTTCATTTTAAAATATTATTATCAAGTATGATGAACCTAAATTGGAAAATATGCTTTTTAACTACATAAAACAAATTCTGTGGAAAGAGAAATTTCTATTTGTCTAATAAATTTTTGAATCAATTTTTCGTTGTTTAGTTATCTAGTAAATTTATATCATGTTAAATTATGAAAAAATTTTGCTATATCTAATCTATATGCTAAGATTATAAATATATTCCTTATGAACCTAAATGGGGTATATATTTCTTATGAATATAAAAAAAAAAGGAAAAAAGAGAGATTACTCTATTTATGAGGTAGAAATTTTTTAGGTTGTTAGTCATTGCTTAGTTTTTCATTCAGTTATTAGTTATTATTTGATATAATTTCAAATCATTAGTTTCTACAAATAACTCCCCTAAATTATAAATAACTCATTACATTTTTCACTATTTCTGTAAGCACACAAAAATTTACGAGATGAAGCAAATAATATATAATTAACAATATCATCACTATATAAAGAAAGGCAAATTAATCATGCAATTATTGTTGTTAATAGTTTTTACTAACTTTCTTACTAAACCTTTTTTTTTGTATTTCTAATTTTTACTCTTACATGTACTTGACAAAGTAATTATGTATTTTCCCAATATTGAAAAACCTTAACTAATATCTCATTTGTTGTCACTTAAGATTATTGTTATTTGATGAATAATTAATATATTATTATCATTCTACATTTCATTTTTTTCCTCAAACTTTTTTACAAATGTCCATCAATCGTTACATATAACATCACTTTATTCTTTTTATATTTGTGAAAGTTTAAAAAAATAAAGAACTTACTTAAATTGTAATTTCAATGTAATAACCTATTAATAATCACTTAACTTTATCACTGTATAACCTCTAAGATATTAAAATTGTTATGAATAATATAATACATATTAAAATAAATTTAAGGTTGTTAATTTAATAAGAGTCAATTATTAGCCATAACTTAACATTCCTTATGAAATTATATCTTTTCTATAACCATAAAAAATGGGTGTGAGACCCGGTCATGAACTTACTACTTGAGACTTAGAATAGTGGACGACTTGACGCAGAAAGTATAGCAAAGGCAAGTAATAAAATAAAGCCAAGTCATTAAATATATATGTATATATTTTTATAATAAATAGGTCAAATTAAATTACTATATTTGAATTATTTGGTATTGATATGAATTAGAACGTTTAAAATAGTTTACGACCATAGGACAATTTTGATCAAATTTAGCCAAACTTTAATATTAGTTCATAAAAGTTAAACAAATAGTCTTAGTAATATTAATTTTCCAAAATAAAGTAGTTATAATATTTAATCTCAATAAAAGGTATTTTTTACTAGTACGATTAGTAATTATCAGAAACTTGACAATTAGAGTTCCAAGTTATTATGAAATTTTCGAGATAAATTATATATGTAATAAAATTATTATGGAACATAAAATAACACATGGAATATATGCATATGTGTTGTCTATAATTTATATATATATATCTATACCTGAAATTAATTAAAATACTTGAAATTAGCATTTTAAGTCAAAATAAGTTAATTAAATTCATGAAAATTAATTAAAAAAACTCTAAAAAATACTTAGGTAGTTGGAGTTAAACTAGATTAGGCATGTAAAGTTTTGGGGACAAGTGTTAGTGAATGAAATTAGGATAAACATGCTAAGAAAGCTTAGTATTTAAGGGAAAATATTAGAGGAGAGAGAAAGCAAAAATTCATTTCACACTCTTTGAGCCTTATGGAATCCAAAAATCCTCTCCAATATTTCATACATGCAATGGAAGATTTAGGAAAATTTAGTAAAAGGTTTGGTGATTGAAGAATAAGATTAAGAAAAATATATAAAATTGGGGTGAAAAACTAGGTAATAGAAGGTACGTGGGCCTCAACTGTTATCAAGGACCATCTACCACCACCACTAGAAGCAACAACCAGTGTCAAGGTAAATCGACAATGGTGGAGAAGCCACTAGTAGCTAGATATCCATTTTCCAATGAGGTTAATTTCTAGTCGTATTTTGTAAAATTTTATAAAAATATAAAACTAGAAAATTATGGAAAAAAAAATTATTCTTACATATTTTTCATGTATAGAATCTAGGAAAAATGTCATATTGTATAAATTCGGTAGTTATCGTATACATCCTTAAGAAATTAGAGAAATCGAACAGTTTTCGATATTGAAATAAATAGGCCTAACGACGTAGTTTCGCCTTTGAAATCTTTCTATAAACTGCCTTATATTAATATTGAATTGTTATAAAGAGATTTCTCACAAAAATATTTTTTAAATTTTTATGTGATTTTTGAGCCCTAAATTAGGTATTAAATGGTGGTTTTAATGGAAAAAATAACATATTTTCCTAATAACCTTACTTGGATTCTGAGTTGAATCAATTCTTAAAGTATATGTACCATCTTAGAATGGTTAGATTGAGTAATAAAATGAAGAGTTGTAGAAAATTGTAGTTTGGTCTTTAAAAGTGAGTAAATCAACTAAAGTATAAAATATTGGTTGAAGGCAAAGGGTAACTTAAATATTCTGGGAATAAATCTTGTTCTATAATAATACTTAGAGAATAAGTCAAAGACAAAATTTATCAATGAATGTAAAAATAGGGGATTTAAATACTTGGTTAGAGGTTTTTTTTTTTCTAAAAACCTTAGAGATAATAGAATCAGAGGGTAGTTGAGAAGATAATTTAGTTAGAGGCTTAATTTGAGGAAACTTAAAAGTTGTGTAAGAGGATGAAACTAATATTATAAATGACCCTGTGTAACACAGAGGATTTTGGACTAAAGGAAATTATTATAGAATCACTCAGAACTTAGCTCAAAGCGTATGAATTGAAGAATCTTAAGGATTGATCAACCTTAGAGATTGACTTAAAGTCTGAATTTATGGTGAATTTCAACACCCATATGTTCAAAGAGTATCTTAGAAGCTCCTCCAATTAAATACTGCAATAGTATCTTGATTTAGGGAATAGCTTAGAGGGTAACAATGGTAAACTAAACTTATATTAGCATTCTAAACTTTCAATACTTAGGACATAGGATAATAAACTAATGACTAACCAACTTAATTCTCATATGGACAAGTAAATTAACAATATTTCATTATTTATGTGCAAAATAAAGTACTACATCGCGATATATATTGATGGATCACCAATGAGGATAAGTTACAAGCTTAGTTAGCAATTAGCTGAGTTCCGAGTAAGTAGACATTTGTGTATGCTTGAGTAAACTTATGTATGCTCCTAACTTTGTGATGTTTGGCTTAGCTGAACTTAGTTATGAATTGATGTATTGCTTAGTGAGTTGTGTTTCTTATTATAACTATTGTAGATTGAATGATGAATTGATACTGGATTTAGCTGTTGTGTTATGCGTTAATAAATGCTTATGTAACATTTGTTCAGATCTATACTAACTTAGAAAGAGTTTAGGGACTAACCCTACCTCCTAAGGTGTTCACTTAAGTGAACCTAATACTGAGGCCTTAGAATTGACAAAAATATTAAGTAAAGGTTAAGCTAATACCTAATGAGAAAGTTTGCTTAGATTTACTGGGTAATGCTTAGTGTGTGATTTGATGCATTCATGGCATAACATGAAAAAAACCTATAAGTTAAGTTTTTATAAAACCGAGTTTTCGCTAGGTTGATATTCATGTAAAAAGCTAGGTTTATCAAGTGAATTATTTGATTTACAGAAATTAGGTTCTCAAGTATATAGCAACTGTATTGTATTTGCTAAGGCAACTACATGTTGGATTTTCCAACTACTTTATATGGTTATTGCTAGGCTGAAATGTTTGTTAGGTTCTTGGATATATTATCTAAATGCCTAGTTTGAGTCAATTGAATTAGATGAGTTATCAGGTTGGGTTAGGATATCGGTACCGATACATGTCACGTGCATGATAATAGCACATGCTTATTACATTTACATTAATTGCTTGGTTAAGAAACTATAAGATTTTGAATGATGTACCTATTTTGTTATGCTTGTTGTTGTATGCTTGTCTGCTCCCACTCAGCTTGTAGCAACTAAGGGGATAAGTTTCTCTTATACTAAGGTTAAGGATGAATACATAAAAGAAGATATTAAAGTGATAAGGAGACTTTAGAACTCTACTTAGAGAAGGGCTGTTGAGAGAAGTTGTTAACTACAAACCATGGTTTAGAGTATACGAAAATAGCTTTTTAAAGAAAGTAGGAGGTGTTACTTCACCAAAGGTTTGGTAAAGCCATGGTAGTTCAAAAATATGTATCTGTAAAAAAGTTACTATATTGTACAGAAGTGTATAATTGTGATACTCTAAGTACAGCTCACTAATGTAGAAGCTTTTGCTATTGTTGATCATATTGAATGAGAAATTATTTGAAAGTAGTTGTTTATGAAATAAAAGAGCAGGTTGAATACATGTTCTGTCTTATCTTTAACTCAAGGATAGTAGTAACGAATTGTCTTCAGGTACTAAGAGTTTAAGAAAATTTTTTCAAGTAGACACTTAGAATATGGGGTGTTATAATAGGCTTTCCCATTACTAGACACAAAAATTCTTAATTATATTTTTATAAGCACACATTACCACACATTTGGCAAAGCAAATTAAAAGTAATTGCAATTTTTTTAATCTACTTACGTAAGTAAATTGATAATATATTACTATTATTATTCATTTCCATCTTCTTTTATATGCAGTTTTAGCTTTGCTTATGCAAAATTTTTTTCTTTCTTAGATTAACAACCATCCCTATAGTTTAAATGATTATATACCTTTATTCTATACTCTTTTTAATTGTATATTTTCTATTTGTCAATTTTAAATGTGTTTGAAATCGCCAAAATTATGATATACCCACATTCATCCTTATCTCTTTGTTGGTAGTGGGCAAATCAAAGCTGTTGTTCCCTATCTTTTTGTCGATAGTAAGTAAATGGAAGTTGTTAGGACAACGACAAACCTTCTTAAGTGGATTTAGAAGGCCTCAAATATATCAACATCAACATATTTTCAATGATTTAAAAGAGTTCAAATATGTTTAGATTACAATAGACCTTCTTCAGTATATCTCAAAGAATTAAAATATTTAATTGTTATTTCCTATATTTTATACTTTCAATTTATTCAACTCTTGCATATTGCATATTGCATATTACATATTACTAGTTGTTAGCGCACCCACATTGCATGTGTAAAAATTAATTTTTTTTTTCATATAATAATAAAAGAATACTTTTAATTGAAATTTATAATAAACAATTTTTTATTTCCCATTACAAATTTCACTTCTCACTAAGGGTGAGCAAGGGTGAATAAGTAACCTTGATATATAAAGCACTCATCTAGACCTTGCTCGATCAAGATAAGTTCTAGGTCGGTAATTAAGGCTATAGGGTAAGTTTCGGATAATAATTTTTAGGAACCTATTCTTACAAGATAAGGTATCAGTAAGAAGTCAGGGTACCATGTACCCATCCAAAAATTTGTACTTTAAAGTATATAGGGTATGGGTTTTAAGGCTCTCAGCCTGCTAGTAATTAAATAAAATTAATAAATAAAGTATACTATCTTATCAAAATAAAGCAAACCTAACCTTTCAAAAACCCTAAACTAAACACTTATTAGTTCCTTCCCTTCCATGTTTCATTTTTATTCTTTATTTTATCATCATTTTCTTTATGCTCCTTCCTTCTTTGCTAAATCCATCTCTAGTAAAGCTTGTTTTCTATAATAGAATAGTTTCGTTCTTTTATGTTTGACAAAAGATTTGGTATTATTATTTTCTTAGAGTTAAAAGAGATTATTTTACCGATACATATATCTTAAGGAAGAAAAATATTTTAGTTTGAATTTATATTTCATTTCGTTTTTCATGTTATGTCTTTATTTTCTCATAATTAATTGTTTGTATCATCACGTTTATAATTCTTGAATTATATAATCATTGGCATCTTTTGAAAGATTGATTAAATTAAGCAATTGCTTTGAAAAAAAAAGGTTAGTTTTGTTTTATGTTTTAAAAAGAATAACTATATTGAAATTTATAAGGAAAAAAAAATTCTACATGTTTTACAAGGTACCCTATACCTTGTATAATTTACAGAATACAGGGTGGATCCAAGTTGCTACAAGATAGCGTAAACGCAACAAAGTTTCAGAATCGGTATCCATAAGGTAAGGTGTAGGTAGGCGCCCAAACCTTACCCACCCTGTACCCACTTATTGATAAGCATTTTTTTTATAACTATTTTATAGGCCTATATTAATCGACTTAATCCTTCAACCCAGTCCAATAATCTAGTTTAAATACAACTTCCATTGATCTGCTATAAATACCAGATACTAGAAAAAACATCTAAGTAAGGGGATCCTCTCTTCCTTCTTTCATTCCCATTAGCATCTTACAATCTTATGATCATCACAAGATGGTTAACTTAGGCATCAAAGTGGCCGTACCGGAGCACTTTCCAGTACCTTCTGTAGCTGTTTTTCTATCTTGTAGGTACTCATGTATTGAAACGATAATCTACAATCTACAATTGGCATTTTTTATGGAAATTAGTAATTCAACCTTATGGTTCTTAACAATTTATCAAAGTTTTTCTCTTCCCCTTTGGTTTTAAATTTGTATTAATGTCTCTTTTCTTTACGTGCTCATGTCTAAGGATATATCGATGTGCATACTTAGAATCTTTGAGTGGTTTTTGTGATATTCATAAGCTGTTTGCATCATTGAAGTTTGAAAAACAGCTATGTAACTGCCATGATTTATGCAATTTGTCAGTTGGTGATTTTCATGATTACAACTCTATTAACATTTGATAAAACCATTGACTATGCAGTAGGCAGTAGCATAGATTCTATTATTATTTTAACTTTCATTTTAAAAGGGACATGGTGCTTTAAATGGGTGGTCCCGACGAAGGGAAGTGGTGTAATATTGATCTCTAGAAATATTCATGATATCTAAACCAATTGGAGAACTTTTACTATCCTAGGGAGTCTTTATGGCTTCAACATCTATTTTTAAAAGTGTTGAATGGCTTGTGATCATGACTTATATAGTTGCAATATTCCTTAAGAAGATTTGGATTGTCGAATTTAGTCTTGTATAGAATTTGAACACACCATTCTCTAGTTTTTTACTGCCAATTTTTATTCTAGTTTTCATTTCTCAATGTGCAGATTTTACTAAAAAAATGGGGACGGAGAGAAAGAGGAAAAATGGGAGAGAAGAAAAGCGGTAAAGGAAGTGCTTGTGTTTTGAAACTTCACCCACACATTCCTTGAAATTGCGGAAGAATTCATGTCCCACATATAATGCTAACTAGGACAGTTGTTGTGCAGGATAGGGTTCCTATGTTGAGCAAATGCTGATCTACACTCTACAGCAACTAATGCTTGAGCAATAACTCTATTGAGTCATCTACTACAATGCCGACTACTGACTTAACAAGGCTGAGGTTAACCTAGAGCTTAAAAACACTTTAGAGAGTATTTCATAGCAATCACCAAGTAGTAACTCTGATTACCTCTACTCTATCAAGCTATCCACTATAGCGCCATCTTACTTCCATGCCTAAGCCAAACTACAACAAACAAAGTAGCATGTGACAGCTAAATTGGAGCCAACTTACATGACCTTCAAGGTTGGGCTACCATAATGCAATACAACCTACGAAGATATCAAATCTGAACTCTCATACCCATCATGCCTAAGTATGGGTAGCAACTTGCAGGTCAGTAATTCTGAGCCCATTACTTTGGTTAGGTATGGAAGTTCAATAGCCAGTTGACAGTAGCTCACGTGCTTAGGTACGGTACAATAACAATAAGTGCTCAAATCATTCTTTAAGGATGGTGCTAATTACTTCAAGTTAAGCTCCATTTCGCATCGAACTCCAATCAGTGATGAACAATTTAGTGCTCAGGTTGAGATAGAGCTTCAAGCATTACATGACAATAAAAGCCTTAAGATAGAGTGGAGTTGATTCGAGCTCTCCAAAACTTATGTTTGCTGAACTCTACAATAAAGGTATCCATGGTCAAGTTCTAAGCAATTTGTTCGAGTAACCTAGGTGGTTAATACTTTAAAGACCATAAGCAATTAAGCTGCTCTTCATCATAACATAGCATAGTACTCCAAGGCAAGAACTCTAAACTCTATGTTTCTAAGCTTAATAATGACTTGAAAATTAGAGGATGATAGGAGTAAGTACTCCACCCTCAAAGTCGACTTGAACTTTAATGTGGCAAACTAGATGCAAAGTGGCTGTAAATAATTACCAAGCTGAGAAATGCTAGACTTAAGCCTTATATTCATGCTCTAATTAGAGTTATAATGCCGAGCAAGTCACTGCAGCGACTATCAAATGAAAGAGCCTAAAGCTAAAACAAGGGTACCACTAATGCCGACCATATGACATGTGTGGGACTTTCTTTTAAGAAAATTTTGTATTTAAGACCAACACAACTATGAAAATTAGAGCGAAATAGTCTGAGCTTGTTCCATAGAAGCTAAACTTATGAACTGTCGAGCAACAGTTAACTCATATTTGAATTCGATGGGAATTAGGATACTGAACCTTTGACCCACAACCAAGCTTGAAGACTAAAGAGGCTGGCGCAACGAATCCTTCTATTTTAACCAACCCCTGCTAAGTCCAAGTACATTCTTACCGAGTCACCTTTAATGCCATGTTATATGATCGCCCATTTTTTTGTAGTATGCCGAGTTGATGATTACTCTCTAGCGCCAAACCAATCAATTACTTAACATCTTCGTTGTCAAGAAGCAGAGAGAGAGATTCTAGATTGACTAAGTCATCCTTGTTCAGACAAACCCATTTGTCCGTACTTTTTGTTCGCATCTCCTAACAACCTCACCAATGTAGCATCGTTACGTGTACAATATCATATTTAGAATTTGTAACACTAATAATTGTTTTCCTTATATATTTATTTTTACCCTTTGTATCGTGTACATTGCTTATTGAGGAAATGTCCCTTTTATCTTTTCCTTTTAAGGCAAGTTGCCCTAATTTCCGGGTATAAATATCTTTATACTTGTAACTGTAAAAGATTAGATTATCTTCAATATACTTTTAAGTACTTTCTTCCTTGAATAAATACTGTTATTTACTTTCAGCATCACTCTTATCCGTTCCCTTAAGCAAGGTTAGGTGGCGAGTAACCTCATTGGACCAATTCGTGCATCATATCAAATTGTACCATGAGTCTTTGGAAGTTTCATTGGCCCATCATATCCTCTGGAGTTGTTCGTAGGTTTTTGCTTACTATTTCATTCGTCATTTTTACACCCTTCGTACCTTTTCCCATTAACCCTTTTCGAGCTTTCTGCAAGCTTAAACCCATCCGACGACCAACTTTGTCTATTTTTTATCATGGTTCACAACATCTTGGTATCAAAGCGGAGGTTATGTAAACTGTAGTTAGTTCTTAAAGTTCTATTATGCTCTGTTTTACATGTGTAAAACAGAGTTAGTTATTATGTTCATTTGATTGCTGTGTTATTAGCTGTTCACTTTCTAAAGTGTTTATATAAATTCTAAATCTGTGAGAAAAAATGACAAACCCAAATATGAATATTAGTACTGGTGATGATATTGGAGTTGTCCATCATGGGCGTCAGTCTTAGGGAACTCCCAAAAGCACTAATGAGAGACTTGAAGAGGTAGCTAAACTCTTGGTAGATCTAACCTGAGTTGTTCATGCATTATCTTGCCGACCCATTGAGGTCGGACAAAACATTCCATGAGTTGCTCAACCTGTTAGAAGTTAGAACCCAGCTCAACTAATTTAAGGTGAAGGAGTTGGTGAACGAGTAAGGCGAAAGATAAACTTGAGAGAGCTTAATGAGGAGGAAGAAGAGTATTTTGAAGAGGAGTGTATACGAGTCCCTAAAGCATCCGACTATGTAAAGCTTTGCATTTTAAGTTTCAATGGATATGGGAATGCTAATGAGTATTTGGAATGGGAAGAGAAGATGGAGCGTGTGTTTAATTATTATTAGTGTAAGGATCATGAGAAAGTAATACCTGTTGCTGTTGAATTCTTTGGGTATGTTGCCATTTGGTAGAAGAATTTTTAGGCCATGAGAAGATGAGAGGAGTACTAAGAGATTAATACTTGGTTCGAGATGAAAAGAGCGCTTGGAAACAGGTTCATGTCGAAAACTTATCTCCAAGATACTTTTACTCGATTTCAGGAGCTAAGGCAAGGAGGCCGAATAGTTGATGAGTATGTTCAAGAATTTCAAGTACTTATGATGCATTGTAAAGTGGAGGAACTACCGGCTCAAACAGTCTTAAGATTCGTTATCAGGTTAAGAGGAAACATTCAAGACGTTGTAGAGCTCCAACAACTAGACACAATGGATGAAATTGTTAGGATTGCCCGGCAAGTAAAGAGGTAAAGAAGAAGTCGAGTAACGACCAAAATGCCGACTAGCCGACCTAGTCAAGCAAGTCACCAAGCTCAGTCAAATACCGAACTGAGCATAAGGGTTGATGTTATGTTAGAGCCGAGCAGAAAGGCCGACCCGAACTTATGAGAAAGGGTAAGGGTCTGGTAGGAAGACGAGCCAAATTAAATGCTTCAAGTACCAAAGGTTCAGATATATAGCTGCTCAGTGTCCGAACTGATGGATGATGGTCATTAAAGGAGACATCCCGAAACTAGAAGTAGAGAGCATGGATGAAGAACCTGAGGAAGAGGAGGTCCCTGCCAAGAAAGAACTGATAAAGGAAATTATTTTTGCTGAGGACTTGGACCAATTACTCATGGTTATCCAATGCACTATGAACGTGGAATCCTCACGAAAGGAAGAGTAGAGAGGAAATTTGTTTCATACAACTTATAAGGTGAATGATCAGGTATGTGCCCTCATTATGGATGATGGAAGCTACACCAATGTAGCATCAACTGATCTTACCTTGAAACTAAAGCTGCTGACTATTGTGTACCCGAAGCCATATAAGTTACACTAGTTGAGTGAAAAAGGAGCATTACATGTCACTCGACAAACACTGCTACTAATCATTACTAGGAACTACTCTAACAAGGTCCTCTCTGACGTACTACCCATGTATTGTTATGTAGGTCGTAGTTATTTGATGGGAGAGTTATGAATAACGGCTACAAGAACACGTATATGTTCGAGAAGGATGACTGGAAGATTACGTTGAATCCCATGTTGTCGAGAGAAGTTAACAAGTTACAGTCGAAACTTATTCTTAGATCGAAGAAGGCTCTGATGATGAGTAGAGTCGAGCTTCAAGAGGCTATCAATACTGATGAGCCAATCTTATTATTGGTCAAGTGACTATTGGAAATGAAGGAGTGAGGTGAGCTTCCTTAAGAAATCAAGGAGCTGCTAGATGAATATGCCGACTTGTTCCTAAAACAATTATCTGAAGGGTTACCCTCAACTCGAGAAATACAGTACTGCATTGACTTAGTACCCGACATTATACTGTCGAATAAGCTAGCTTATCAGATGAATCCCGAGTAGGCTTCTGAGCTCCAATATTAAGTTAATGAGTTACTAAAGAGAGGTTATGTAAGAGAGAGATTATATAAGAAAGAGTCTTAGCCTTATGTTGTACCTGCACTTTTAGTGCCGAAGAAGGATGGAACCTAATGGATATGTGTTGACAGCCGAGCTGTAAACAAAATCACAATCAAATATAGGTATCCGATCTCAAGGCTAAAAGACATATTGGATGAACTAAGTGGAGCCAAAATCTTCAACAAGATTGATCTCAAGTTTGGCTATCATTAAATCTGCATGAGGCCAGGAAACAAGTGGAAGATTACATTCAAGACTCGACATGAACTTTACAAGTGGATGGTCATGCCATTCGACTTGTTGAATGCCCCGAGTACTTTCATGAGGCTTATGAACTATGTGCTAAGACATCTCAAAGGGAAGTATATTGTAGTGTACTTTGACGACATCCTGATATACAGTATCAACATGCTAAGTCATTATGGACATCTTAAAGCAATCCTAGATATTCACTGTAATGAAATACTATTCGACAATTTAAAGAAATGTTGTTTTTACTAGGAAGAAGTGGTATTCTTAAGCTACGTAGTCAATGGAAGAGGTTTACAAGCTGATGATGAAAAGATCCAAGCAATTGTCAAGTGGTCGACTCTTGCTACTTGTGTCAACAAGAGAAGCTTTCACAGACTGGCTTCATTTTACAAAAGGTTTATCAAGAATTTCAATACCATCACCGTGCCACTTACCAAGCTAATAAAGAAGAACATCGACTTCCGATGGGGAGAAAGAGAGGAGAAAAGTTTTTCCGACATAAAAGAAAAATTGACCTCTACCCCGATATTAGTATTACTTGACTTCGACAAAATTTTTAAGTTGGAATGTAATGTATCAAGCATTGGAATAGGCACTGTCATAATACAGGAAGGCTAGCCAATTGCCTTCGATAGTGAGAAGCTCCAAGGATCACAGCTGAACTACTCTATGTGTGATAAGGAACTTTTAACACTGATATGAGGAATGCAAGTTTGGCAACATTATTTATTGTTGAGAGAATTTGTCATATATACTAATCATGAATTGCTAAGGTACCTCCAAAGTTAGACCAAGTTGTCGAAGTGATAGACGGAATGGGCTGAATTCCTTGAGGGATCCAATTTTGTAATTAAGTATAAGTAAGGAAAGAGCAACGTAATTGTAGATGCTCTTTTGAGGAGACATACGCTTTTATCAGAACTGCAAACCATGCTGTTTAGGTTTACGAGTATCAAAGAATGGTACTCCAATGATCTACACTTTGGACCAATAATTTCATGATGTGTGGATAGGAGGACAATGGACGAATATTATGTGGAGGATGGCTACCCATTCCCAAGGAAGAAACTATGCTTGTTGACTTGTTCCCTATGGGAATTATTAATCAAGGAAGCACACAGCGAATGACTCTCTAGACACTTTAGAAAGGAGGAGGACTTGTGAACTACTGAATGGCCAATTGTTTTGGTTAAGAATGCGGAGAGATGTACACCGAGTTATTGAGAGCTATACTGTGTACAAAAAGACGAAGTGCCAAGCCGAATAAGGGAAAACAATACCCTTACTTGTTTTAACGAGGCTGTGGGTTGAATTGAGCATGGACTTTGTTCTCAAACTACCGCGAACTGCCCGAAGCAAAGATTCTATAATGGTCGTCATGGATCAGTTTAGTAAGATGGCATACTTCGTGCCTTGTACCAAAACTAACGATGCTTCAACTATTGCTTCTCTTTTCTTATAAGAGGTTATATAGATACATGGCATGCCGAGAAGTGTAGTCTCCGACAAAAACCCAAAGTTCTTAAGCCATTTCTAGACAATCTTGTGGCGTTGACTGGGAACTAAATTACTCTTCAGTAGCTCATGTCACTCCCAAACTGATAGCCAAGCACAGGTGGTTAATCATACATTTGGTTTACTATTCCAAGCTACAGTAGACAAGAACTTAACTGATTAGGACATCTGTCTGCCAGTAGTTAAGTTTGCTTATAACCAAACCATACATAACACCATTAGGTAAACTCCCTTTGAAGTGGTCTATGGATTCAATCCCGAGTTGCCCTTTAACCATGCTCCTATACCAACACCAGTGTAAGAGGACCTTGATGCCTTGGCCAGAGCATAATCTCTTCAGCACATCTATGATAAGGTCACTCGACACATCAACTAAGCTACCAAAAGAATACAAGAAAAGACCAAGGGTAGGTCGACCAAATAATTTTAGTAAGGAGACTTGGTATGGCTATACCTTAGCAAAGAACGGTTCCCAAATAAGAGGAAGAACAAATTATCTGTAAGAATGGAAGGACCTTTCAGAATTCTCTAGAAAATTAGTAACAATACTTTTAAGTTGGAATTGCTTAAGGACTATGGGCTTTTTTATGCCTTCAACATTACTGACCTCAGTCCATATCACCCTGACGGAGAACTGAGCGAATACCATTCGGATTTGATCTTAAATCCAAAACAACTCGAAAGGAATTATGGGAATTAGGCTACCAGACCTCTGACTTGTAGCCGAGCCCGAGGATTAGAGGGGCTAGCTTGACAAATCCTTCTGTTCTAACCAACCCCTACTAAGGCTGAGTACTTCCTTACCGAATCACCTTTAATACCGTATCGTATGACCGCCCATTCTTGTGTAGTATGGTGAGTTGATCATTACTCTCTAGTGTCAAGTTGATTAATTACCCGGCATCTTCCTTGCAGAGAAGCCAAGAGAGAGAGTCTAGACTGACTAAGCCATCCCTATTCGGACAAACCCATCTATCCATATTTTTTTTTCGCATCTCCTAGCAACCTTACCAATGTAACATCACCATGTGTACAGTATCATATATAAAATCTCTAGCACCAATGATTATTTTCCTTATTTATTCATTTTTACCCTTTGTATCATGTATATTGCTTCTTTAGGAAATGTAATTTTTGTCTTTTCCCTTTAGGGCAAGTTGCCCTAACTTCTGGGTATAAATACCCCTATACTTATAGCTGTAAAAGATCAGATTATCTTCATTACACTTTTGAGTACTTTTTTCCTTACGTAAACACTATTGTTTACTCTCAACATCACTCTTATCATTTCCCTTAAGCAAGGTTAGGTGGTGAGTAACCTCATTGGACTAATTCGTACATCATATTGAATTATACTGTGAGTCCTTAGAAGTTCCATTGGTGCGTCATATCTTTTGGAGCTATTCGTAGGTTTTTACGTATTATTTCATTTGTCATTTTTGCCCCCTTTCATACCTCTCATCATTAACTCTTTTCAAGCTTTCTGTAAGCTTGGACCCATCCAACGACTGGCCTTGTTTGTTCTAGGTCATAGTTCGCAACAGAATTGCTATACCAAAATGTCACCATGAGAAGTACCTAAGTCTTTCATAAGTGATCGACCTTTAAGCAAACTACTATATAATTATCAACAACTAAAGGTAAGCTTAGAGCACTAGAAAATTGAAGCAAACAATTGAGCTCAACAAGGTTTAAACCCTTGCTGTGCTATACAAGTATACAAAATTTGGGTATCTCCCAAGCTATCCTCCAAGCAACTATCCTCCTCTAACTTTGCTAACCTGCTAGATATAAATATAGTTAATGAATTGCTTAGTAAGTCATATATGACGATTAGTATAGAATACAATTGTATTCAAACTTTGTGTACATAAGTGTCGTACTGTGCTGTGAGTATACCAAATACTATTATGTGTACTAAGCTATAAGTGTGTGTACTTTCCTATCCCAAGCTACAACAACATATCACAGCACCTCCTTATCGACCTAAAAGTAGCTTACTCAAGCTTTACGAAATTCGAAAGCCTAAGTTATCCATTGGCCATAATGTTGTACTAGACAATTAATAATATAACAGACTAAGCAAGTTCATGTCGAATACCAAGCATTTTAAGCCAAGTTTTGTCTTGCATCAAACTCCAAGTTCATGGGAGCCCTTCTATTTTTTAAGCTAAAGTGTTAGTTGCCGAGTTGTTTCACTAGCTCCTACATAAACCTACCACTCTAAAGTTGTTGAGCAATCGACTGCTTATATCACAAATTGTCGAGTTGCTAGCTTTTACCAAGTTATTGTCCTTTTAGGTCATTGCCGACTGTTATTGTAGACCTAGTGACCAGCTTCGTATGCCATACCGACTCAAGATATTCATCATACCATATGTTATGCTGACTCATTTTGTTCGTTACTTGTTTCTCGCATTAGCCAAGCAACTCCAAGGATGCTAAATTCCACATCACACAATGACTTATGCCAAACAACTCCAACATGTGAGCACTATAATAGCTTCCAATACTAACAAGATCTAAGTTAAGTATCCAAATTGTTTGAAAATGATCGCTACTTATTGTTACTAATTGTGAATTATACCTTCTAAGCTAACATTGTCGATCCAAGCTTTCAACATAGCCAAGCTCCATAAGCATCGAACCAAGTTCATACCAAGTTGTATTTTTTCACAAAATATCAAGGAATTGAGCTATTTACTATAGAATCATTACTCGATGGTGATGACCTGGCAAGTTCTTCATCCTTTTGTAGTAGCTATCTTAAGGATTATGCTCTTTTTGACTAAGTTGTTCGTAGCAAGCATGTCGAAGTTGTCAACATCCATGATGGCATGACTTATGTACTAAGCTGAACATTACTTAACTAAGGCTCCATATTGTAGTAACCGAGTTAAAGAGCAACTAAGTTAAGAGGAGATCCAAATAACCTACAAGCTAAAAATCAATAGCAATAGCACATGTCAAGTCAAGTAACATTTGCATTCCATTGCACTAATTTAAACTCCAAGAGGCTTAATTACTTATTGTAACGGAGTATGATAACTCTAAGATGAGAACTTTGAGCAACTGATAATAGCTTAAAAAATTTAAGCTCAACACCATGGCAAGTAGCCATAGTACATAATGAGCTCTCTTTCCGTTATGGGACAAGTAAGTGACATGGCCCAACTTTGTAATAATATTTTGATAGTCAAGCTGTTTGTTAATTATATATCTATCTAGCCATTTAACTCCCGAACAAAGATGGAATATACCTGATTGCACTTTGTTGGCTATTTATTTTTTCAAGACATACATCTTTAAGCTTTGTACCCTTCTATTATTGATATTCATATTTAATTCCTGGTTCTTACACCAAGTTATATATGTTCGCATTTGTGAAAATTTATTTTAACTCTTGGCAAGTTCACTTCAACTCCCCATTAGGATTAGTACAATAACTTAAAATCAAGATCAAGGCTAAAGAAACACCTTACATTTTGAGCCAACGCAAGTATAATTCGTTAACAAGCAACTCTTAATAGTTCTAAGTCCTACACACTATGAACAACGAGCTAATGTAAACTCAATTCCTCTGTCTAATAAATAAAAAAATGAGCTATTTGAAAAGCCTAAGCCATTAAGCGATGACCATTAAAATATCTAAGTCTAAAAAGTTATATGGACAATGAGTGAACTAGCCTACAATCCTACACATTAATGGACTAAAGGCTAACTAACCTATCTTACAGCTTTACTTAGTATAAGTTATGTCCAACTCAGACAACTTGCATGCTTCCCCAACCTTTTTTGGGTGCTTCGGCCTCTTCAGGCCTTCACCTTTCCAGGTACTTGGCTTCTTCAAGCATGTTAATATTTACAAATGCTTTGACGACTTCCGAATTTCACCTCTTCAAACCCTATATTACAAACACTTCCAAAGATCCCGTAAAATCAACCTCCCTAGGCACTTTCTTTGCCGACCATGTCACTAAAGAGAATGAGGAACAAGTGTTGATGGGCATTTTTTTATAACTATTTCATAAGCTTATATTAACCAACCTAATTTGAGTTCAATCCAACAATCCAATTTAGATATCACTTCGATTGATCCACTATAAATACCAGATGAAACCCTAAGTAAGGGGACCCTCTCTTCATTCATTCATTCCCATTACTGTCTTACAATCTTATGATCATCATAAAAGAGCTAACTTAGGCATCTGAGTAGCCACATTAAAGCATCCTCCAGCAATCCTTATAGCCATTTTTCTATCTTGCAAGTATTCGTATACTATACGAAAATCTACATTCAACATTGCTTCCTCCTACTTATAATATATCTACATAATCTAAATGACTTATTTCTAGAAATCATGAGGCATTAAGAGAAATTATCACAACTATGAAGAAAATGGACTCATTGGAAATTATCAAAAGAAAGGAATAAAAAAGTGAGAGAGATGGCAAAGGGCAAAGAAGAAAGTAGAAGATGGCTTCAAAAAGTGGGAGAGAGAAATTGAGTGTAGAGACTAGAAAAAGAAGTGTTCAAAGTACATTTGTGCAAAAAAATATGGGTCAAGTTAAAAAATTTTGATTCACTTAAAAGCAAAACTTTTTTAGCTCAGTCTGCTTAACCGACGGGCCAACCAATTAAGGGATGGGTTAGCTTACAAACCTAAAAAAAAAAAAAAAAAGAAAGACGTATCACACTCATGTATAGGTTTAGTAGCAAGGCAATCAACATAGCTTGTTGCATAAAATACAAACGTAAAGTGAGGTTTCATTTTTCAATTTCACATTTCAATTTTAAAAAGTTAAAAGATATTAATAAAATATTATAACTAAATAGAAAAAAAAGTAAACCCTAACCTAAATCCCATCTATCCTACTTTCTTTGTCACCTTTTGTTATGCTTCGAAACGGCAGAGTCGTAACAGTCTCGCTGTGTAAACCATCTTAAAATAGAAGTTAGCTTTACAATCGCTATTTTAGACTTGATCTACACAAGGCATCCACGACTAATCATTTTTGAAGTAAACAGTTTCTAATTTAAATAAATCATTTACTTAAAAAAGTGAGGAAATATATATTACACTATAATTCAGTTATTGCAATTAAAGTTTATAATAATTCTCCATAATATATTTCCTAGTTATTACATTATTCAGAAATGAAAAGTAATTCTAAAATAAAAGCTTAGACCTTAAAAATGTGTTTATTCTTAAATGTTTTTCCTCACTCCCCAGGATCCAGCAGTTGCTAGCTTCAGAGTAGTTGTTTTTCGTTTCTTAGTTAGCACCTGCACTACGTCTATAGGGATGTGAGCAACGACAGCTCAGTAAGTTAGGATGGATGACTTAAAACTATACCATAAACACAAAAAGGTTTTCAATCAACTTATTAGGTACAATGCATGTGCAAGCAAATGCCATCGTACGACGTTGTCCAGCCCGTCCTGAGATTAGAGAAATTGCGCCTGCTCTAATTCGGGTTAAGGAGTTACCATTAATGCAACAGCTCATGACCAAACCCAAGCTTGTGCAATGGAGATCTCGCTCCTCCCGCGATTACCTTCGAACCATTGACTTCACCCTCGTCGCGACCTCCTCACCTGTCACTTAGTTTGACTGAGGATGAAAAAGCGACCATTATGCAATCCTACGCTATCCCTTTCGAAAGGTCGGTATTTGGCCAGAGAGTCCTAAGTTCCCCTAATGGGTTGCCATATAGGTCCAATTATGATTATAGGTTGTATATTTGATTAGGTCCAGTTTAGGGTGATCAATCATTTTATACAAACCATACAATACAAGCCAGGAAAACAGACAAAATCATTGCATCACTCATAGTCAAGCACATGCATACATCTAACTATCTAACTATCTAACAAGCACAACCAAGCATAATCTTAAGCCTCCAAAATATAGCATCGTATTAATCCCAACTTATATCGACTCCTTGCTCACTCACTTGAGGTCCGACTTGCTCAGGCCATCGCCGATCATCCCTATAACACAAACGCGGTTTCAGTTTTTCATATAATTATCATAGGTTCATTTTATCCTATACCACTTATTGTTATGTTTTGTTTAGGGTATAAATTAGATTTTAGTTTGATTTTTAAGTATTATTTTATACTCGAACCCTAGAAATTCGTTTCAACTCATAATGTGAAATTAATCACATTACTTCCCGATCTCCTAAATATCATCATTACCTCTAATTAGTATTTTATTCTACCTGGTACACTTAAATCCTCATTAGTGTACCGAATTTACTCTTGATGTGAGAAATTTTTTATATTTTTCATATAATTACATAAATTCAAGTTTCCTATTAGATTTATTGTATATTTTTATTATTATCATAATATCAATTTTTATTGTAATATTTTATATTTATTATATTTCTAATAATTATGTATTATATACTATTACTTATTATGTACATAATACTATTATGTACATAATACACTTCTAATATTTTTATCACTCTAATTACTATCTCCCAACATTAATTATCATTTCAAAATGTCTAAATTCATCTTAAATCAGATTTTATACCTAATTACCCTAATTTACAAAATTAACTTAAAATATACTATTTTTCCATATTATTTATTTACTACATAATTAACCTAATAATTACATCTAATACCCTAAATGCTATAAGTATCATACTCCATCAGATTTTAACATCTTAAAACATATACTTATTTACTAAATCAGTAATTAACCATTTAATTACTTAATTAATCTTAAATTACTCATTTTATGCCTCATTTTAGGGCCAAAAAATTATCTAAAATTTTGAAAAATTAATTTTTGAAAATGAGCTTCATAGCACTGTTCTATATCATCTAAGTAATCTACAAAAAAAAAAAAATTGTTCGAAACTAAACTCCTAAGGTCATTTATTTCTAAACCGAAACATGCTCGGTTTTGTACGATTTTTTAAGGACCCTATATCATGAGACATATTTTAATCAAAATAATATTTTTCCTAAAAACTACATACAAAAATATTCTAGAATAACAAAATTCATAATTTTCTAATAATATTTACTATTTTTACAAAATTACACAAAATCAAGCTGGAAATCGGATTCACCGATCTGGGTGGCTCCGGCCACCGCCGGTCGCCATAACCTTGTCGGCCGGTCTGGGTACTACCACCATCGTGTGTTAGTGGTGGCCGTTCACTCCCAGCTGCTCGTTTGATGTGTGTTCCCTTTAAAGGCCCTAATTGCACAGTTTTTCCTATTTTTTTTTAACCCTAATTTTCTCTCAATTTTGTGCCTCTCCTTAATTTTTTCTGATTTCTAATTGTCCAAATGAGTTTCTGAATTTTTCTTGCTATTTATAGGGCTTTGTGGTAATTAATGTACATTAAATTAGACAAGACATTGTTTAAATCCCTTAATTTTTGGCATTGTGTTGCTCTAATTTAATTAGCTGATTTTTTCTTATTTTTTCCAACTGCCACAACCCAATTTTAGATCATTCCTTATTTTTCTTGATTTTTTCTTAATTAATTATGAATTTTCTTTGAGTATTTTTTATTATTTTAGTACATTTCGTGTATTTTTAGTAATTACGCGTATTTCTACATACATGTAAATTCATATATAGTATAAATAAATATTTCTAAATATTTAGGTCATTTTATGATTTTTAGTTTACATATAATTTATCTCTAGTGATTCGTTAATTATCGGAATGCATTTTACGCATTTTCGATAAATAACAAGTTATATACTTAAAATTTGGAATTTTTATATTCTTTTATTTTATTACTTATTTTCTTAAATTCAAACTTACGGGATTATTTTACCAATATTTTTAGTTTTACTTTATAATTTAAATTCGATCGGATCTTTCAACTGATCGAAATCTCGAATGGCTAGTTTTAGGATTTACACCTCTTTCTACTTCCAGTCATCTCTCGATTTCCTTTCTATTAGACTTCTTATCATGACATCAATTTTTCTTTCCTTTCTTGTGTCACAAGTCGTAACTAGTTATTTGTTAGTCTTTTAAATAACATTACACTGGACAGCTTTTGTTCTGTTTGTTTTTAGTCGTGAATTAAGGTATATTCTTAATGGCATTCCAAAAGATAACTTTTGTTATATTTGTTGAATTCTCGTAATAAATCAAAATTTGCTTGATTTCATTAAAATCGAATGATAAATTTCAATATTAAGTCAATAAGCATCTTTCTAAGTATCCAATTCATGGGTTGACTCGCTAAACCCATAACTTGCAATGAAGCAAGTTGGATTGGAAATTCTAGCTCGTATTTACAAACGAACCAAAGTGAGTCAACCTACTTCACCTATAGGCCAATGTAAGGCGAGCTATGTTGACCCATTTGTCTTGCTTGCACAAATTTAATTCAAAGTATATTGTATATTAATGAATTGATAAATATATTTATTTTTATACTTTTAAACCATTTAATTTATTGTTGATTTTATTGTTATATATATTTAGTTAAGGATTAAATTATAATTTAAGAAATAATTTTCAAGCTTCTTTACTATTATTATCATTCAAACAAGGAAGATTCTATGGTTCTGTCTATCATAGGATCAATCTTATCTTCTATTTTATAATTTATTCATGTGATATAAAATTTAAACTATTAAATTCAAAATTTGTTAAATATTTTAAATTTAAAGCAATATAAATCAGCACTTAAATTACAATTCTGATAGCGTAAAAAAATAAGCTGTCCTTCCACAGTTGGCTTGAGTGGAAATTATTATTATTATTCAGACATAAGTGGGCTTGAGTGGAAAACTAGAAAAACAAGGAAGTGGATTCCTTTCCCAACTCAAAAGATGGACGTGAAATCTCTAGCGAAATCTAAGCGAGCTCACTCTCAGCACCATACTCCAAAGCACCACCACTCCAAGCCCAAACCTAAACCGACAAAACCTCACCCCTCTTCCTCCTCCGACTCCAAAACCCTTAAACAAACGTTCACTGACCAAACGTTGACCAGAAAACCTCGTCCCATTTTGCCGTCGAATTGGGACCGCTACGACGACGAAGAAGTAGGAGAAGAGATCGAAAAAAGCTCGGTTTTGGATGTTCCGTTGCCGAAGAGCAAAGGAGCAGATTATAAGTATTTAATTGCTGAGGCTCGATCTCAATCTCAGTTTGATGTCTCTTCGTCCTTTAATAATCTGGGTCATGGTAAAGTTTTGAACTTATTTTGCAGATTTTGGGTTGGTTAGGGTTTTTGATGCTTATGTTCTTTACTGTCAGTTGGTTCATTCTATTAGTTTGTTTGATAAGTGAGTTGGTTTATTTATGTATATGAGGTGATGCTAGTGTGAAATTAGGAACTTAGCTTTCAACTGTTAAGAGGTGGATGAGTAATTTGGTATTAGGTTTGGCATTGAATGTTATATGGGTTGTATTTGATTGTTGGGAGTTGGAATGAGGATGCAGGGAAATCAATAGGTAAGTATTATGGAATTTAGTAAGAATCCAGTGTTATGATTACGGTAACATGTCACGGATTCAAGGCATTGAGATTAGATTTCAAAGCCTAATACACACATTGTGTGGAATGGAGAGCTTGGGATTGGAGCGGGAAAGGGATTTTTTGATTTGCTGCTTATGAGTGTTTTCACCAGTTGACATTGCTTCTGTTGGTCAATGGCAATCTTTAGGTAAGCTGAGGTGCAACATATTGATGAGTGCAAGAAGGTTTTGGTGTTTTGAGGATTAGGGATGTAAGAATGGAATCAAGCATGGGAAAAATAATTTTGTGGACACGATGGGGTCTTAGATGGAATATGAAGAAATTAATTCCTTTTAGGTCTCCTCTCAGTTCTGAGGCATATTGTTATTCTAATGTTGCCTGTCAAATAATATTAGGGGGACACATTGGTTGCCTTTTTCCTCAATTATGTGCTCTATTTTTGGAGCTACTCTGAATTAGCATATGAATGTTAAAGGCAGTATGGTTGCATTGTTTTATTCTGAGGATCTGATGAATCCAGTCCTTCAATTGCTATTATAGTGGAGTGTTTCAATCTGATGTGTTGCTTTCTGAGAATTGGTTGGCCTAGTTGCATGTATATTTCAAACTAATGCTAAGTTGCGTTTCTGCAATACCACCTGTCCTCATTCTCTTTCTCTACAATGCCTTCCTCATTGGCCATTGAAAAACGGAAAGCTCTATATGAGGAATATTTTTTATACCCTACAAGAAGTAAGAAAAATGCGCAGCACATGTCTAAAAAAGGCTCCATAATACATCTGATGGAAGAATAGTGCTGAGTAGTACGTGGTACATGGTAGTTTTACTTTATCCATGATACGGTCGACGGATTGGGACAAGTTAGTGTAACAAACATCCTGACCATCATACTATATATCTGGCCCTTACATGTATTATATTTTTATTCGTAAGTAAATGCAACTTTCGGTACATAAGGAAGATACATACACAAAATTGTCCAAAGACAAAGTGGTACAGAACTTAAAAGAAACTAGAGTAAAATCTTAGCTAGAACAACTCTCAGTCATTACAAGGACCAAGTTTAGTCTAGGCAAGATAACATTAAAGGACAGCTACAAGGATTTCCAAGCTGAATAAAGTTCCTAAGCCTCCATATATGGTATACAGTTGCAGTGAGTGCAAGCCTTTGCAGAGAGTACGAGTGGTTTGGATGAGGCTCTCATTGACATAAGGCCTACCATGGCACCTCTCCAGGTTTACAAGGACAGCATGCACTCCAATGAGTTGCAAACTTCTCTCTGAACTTGGCTAGCAAATAGACATTCAAAAAATGTCTATGGTTTTCAGAAGCTGTATTACATAAGTAGCAAGAGAGCGAGGAAATGGTGCCCCACCGTGCTAGCTATCCAAGGTCTGGAGTTTCTCACTCCGGGCAAGCTACAAAATAAAAGTATGCCTAGGCAGGAATCTCTCGCACCAGACTACTATCGCCCATAATTAGGATGAGCATCCACAAGAGTCTTTTATGCACTTTTGATGGGGGGGAAAAAAAATAAAAATTTTCCAAACACCAATTTAGACTGGTGGAAGATATGAGACTCTTAGAGAGTGTTTTTTTTTGGGGGTAATGTGACTCTTAGAGAGTTTGGCATCACAGAAAATGGAATATAATAATTTCTCCAAAAACTGTTTGTGGGGAGATAGAGATACCATCCCTGACTTTCAATCTGAACAGCGATAGGTCAGGGATGATATGTCCATCTCCCCTTATGCTGATTACTATTATTTTAGCTGACCTTACCTAGTGGAGTTAAGGTTTCAGTGTTTCTGCTGTTATTTTTTTCCCTACATTTGTATTGTTTACTCAGGTACTTTGAGTGCATTGATAACAGGATTGTCAAAAGAAGGAGAAGGTCTGCTTTCAATTAGGGGAGAGGGGCTTCTATCATGGATTAGTGATGATAATTTTGTGGTGGAGGACAAAGTTAGTTCTGGTCATGAGGTACTCATACTGTCTAATAATACATTTAAAGAAACAAAGCCAAAAGTTTATGCTATGCATTGTTGTGATTTCTTGCTGCTATTCTTAACTGGAATTAAATATGCTAGACTTCTGGTTATCCATGGGGTTTACAATTACAGGAAGTAAAATAATATCTGTTAATGCCTTTCACAATGCTGGTATCCATTTTATGATCTGTCTTAGATAAAATTGTATTTGAATATATATTTACACTTTAGAATGTGCTGCATCACACTTATACTCCAGCACCCAGTTCTAGGGGAAAGATATTGTATGTAAAGTAAACATCGTCTTGTTAAATGTTAATGGTCACTTAGTTGATGGGCAACTAGTTGAAGAAGGGGCAAGAATTAGGGACTATGAATTTGATATTAGGCTCTAAAGTTTACATTTAATAGATATAGTTTGATTCTTTCTCCATTTTTTTTATTGGAGTAAATCATGGCACATAGTTTTAAACCCCCTTTGATTTTGCTATTCTTTTCTTGGCAGTTCAGAAAAAATGAAGGTATATCATTGTTTTAGTTTTTAAGAATTTGAAAGATTGTTTTATATATAAACAATGTTGCATGAAGATTTCTGAAATTCCAATGAGACAAGTAATTGGAACATTTCGTCCAGTGCTATTGTGTGCCTATATATCCTTTCCATCAGAAACTTTCACCCTTTTGTTGTTACTCGCTTTCTGTTCATCATCTGCTTCCCTTCACCTCCCCAAATCTCTAATCACAGCAATTGTGTGTGCAGGCATCATTCTTTTCCCTGAATCTTATTGCCCTTACTAAGCAACTTGAAAAGATTGACTTGGCTGAGAGGCTCTTCATTGAACCAGATCTTTTGCCACCAGAATTGGTATGTCAAGTTGCCAATAATCCTAGTTCTGGAGTAATAGCTTAGAATAATTCATTATGAAATATAATGGTGGCAATTAATGGTTTTGTGCAGAACGTATCACAAGTTGCGATTATTACATTTACCACCTACCTTAGCTTTATAAACGATGGTTACCATCGAGAACTCTAATCTTTCTGGAAAGATAACTGCAAAGATTTAGTTATTCTTGACGCGATTAGTTCTTCTTCCTATTTAGTTAAATGAATCAGTAGATCCAGTGGATCGTACTAACTTGAATGAAATGCTAATCAAGTACTAAATCTATTTTCATTTAAAATCTTGAAATATATTCTGGTTATTTTTTCTTCATTCTAACCATACCCATAGTACATGGTGTTATAAGGCCCTTAAAAAATCCATTGTCATTTTGTGGCTTCATTGCCCCTTACTATACACCCCATCAATGTGGAACAAATTGTGCAACTGCTTCTTCTTCTTCTTCTGTCTTTTTGTTTGGGGGGGTGGGGTGGGGCCGGGGTTGGGGGAAGCTTATTATCTGCCTGTTTTTATTCCCACATTATCATTAGCAGCTGTCAAATGAGATGAAATTTTTTTAAGTGGGGATTCATTTTTCTCTCAGACTAATATTAATATTTCTAAATTCATAAAAATGGTTTTCAGATAATCAAAAGAAGAATGCTTTTTAATTTGCAAAAAAAGAAGAATGCTTGATTAGCAGAAGTTTAATGGCAGCAGTTCTACAACCAACATGTATGAGACTATTTAATTAATTTTTTCTTGTACTAGCTTGACTTCGTGTTATCTAGTGAAATTCCTTCACTACACAGAACTTTTTAGTGGGAAACATGTCCAGACATCCTCTCTGTCATAGCTGCTGATCGGGAATTTTTATTAATCACTATTATCTTCATGATGGTGTTTACATTTTCTCTGCTTTGTCTAGTTCATGGTTAATATAACTGAATTACAAGCCCCTTTCACCTGCATTAACTTCTATTTGCTGTGGCTTAGCATAGAGAGGCTCTTAAAGAAAGCACAAAGGAGGAGAGTGGTGACTTAAAAACTCATTGTGACGGAGCTGTTACGTCTCCTTCTAACAAGTTGAGTTCAGACACTCCTACAGGAGGTGGGAAAAAGGAGGATAATGACGAGTTTGGAGCATCACCTACAGCATTAGATATTTCTGTGAATCATGTTTCTATAGATGTGAGCTGGATAACCTCTATTGAGTCTGCAGAACAAACTGCCAAAAAACCTGGCATGGTTGCACAGAAGCAACATTCCGGATTTGAGGCAGCAGCTGCCGAAGCTGAGCTTGATGCACTGCTTGATTCGTTTGGAGAAAACAAGATTGATGACTCCCCTAGCTCCAGTTCCAGTGTCTTTCCAGCTGGTTTATCACAGCAAACTTCTGTTTCTATGTCACGATCATCAAAGAAAGGTCAGGATCCACCTAGGTTTAACACTGCATCTAGTGTTGCCAATATTGATGCTGTTCTTGATGACTTGCTGATGGAGGCCTCCAATGTTACCCAAAATGGGGTCTCACAACCCCAGCAAGTAAATACTTCTCCCCAGGCCGTACAATCTTCTTTACCTCAAGAGAGCTCTAGGTCTAAAGTGTTGGACAATTTTGATTCCTGGTTAGATACAATATGATTGTTGTGAAGCTAAAACTCGTGTGATTTTGTTGAAAACAAGTTCTCGTCCCATGATGTGTTGCATCATTGCCATTGTCTCGTACCATATAATGTGGCATGGATTTATATGGTCAATTTCCATGTGTTTTTTAGTTAGAGGTGCATTTGTTACATTACATCACTTCCTGGTGGTAATACAAATGCAGAAGTTCCTGCTCTCACATTGTTGCTTCATAGTCAAAGGACATGAACTAATCGCAAGTAGGTGTAGCTATGCACTTCATTTTGAAAAATGATGGGGTCGATTAGAAAAGTAACTCTTTTGTTGTTGTCTTGTGCGATCATCGCAACGCTTTTAGTCAGTTCCCTTATGGTATGAACTAATCATTGAATCTAATTATTATGAGATACTTCCGTGTTTAAACATGTTGAATGAATCTGACCTACAATTAATTCTTTTCAACACTGCATTTCCAGTCTCCAACATAGAGGACCCAATAACTAACTTACCTTGTATACGTGCAAAATTGTCAACTAGCATCCAAAATGTCACCACCAAGCTTTTTGATTCTTCCTTAGTAGTCACTTCCTCGTCTTCACATATCTCATCAATGGCAGGGTCTGCTCCTAGACTCGATGGTTACTGCTTCACAACGTGGTTCATGCAACAACTTTCCATTGATAAATACTGCATGAATAGCTCCTCCAGCAATCTTACCATAAGTCATTACCAAGCTTCTTTAATTCCTTCATGGTAGTCACTCCCTCGGCTACGCATATCTCATTAATGGCAGGGTTTGCTCCTAAAGCCAATGGTTACTAACTCACAACATATCTCAGGCAACACCTAAACCAGCTGAGTTGGCGCAACCAACCAATTTCAATATGTTTATGCCACATAGCTTGTAACCTTAATAGCAAACTCTTCAAACACAACCCATCCTTCCACTCCACATGAATCTTGATAACCCCTCATGAACCTAATTAGGAGTGCTCAATTCCCGTAATTACACAAGAAATTGACTAAATTCATTACAAATGATGTCAGATTTTGTCATGCTTCATGAACTTAATGACATTTAAGGTTTTTAGGTTGATCGACAATCATAATCTCAGCTTCAATTGATGATTGTTGTGCCTATAATCTTTCCTCTACTATATTTATATCACTTTTTACTTATCATCTACTTTATCCTTTATTTCCTTCAAATCTTCCTTTTCATCAATAACTTCTTCCAATCTCTCCATCTTTCTCTACTAATGATTCATTATTCTCCACATTCCCAACTATTCACTCTTTACCCTCTTCTACTGATCCATTGTTCTTTCTGATTCTACCTTAGTCAACTCCTTTTTAAAAGGAATCATTTGCATTTTGACAACCTTAACATCGTACGATCTCATAGATCTTAGTATCGCCCTTTTACCATCTCCCATGAAAGAATAGGAATCATGGTAATCATCATATACTACTTTCTTATTGCATACTTATGGTTTCCCAAGCAATATATGGGATACAATATTAGGTGCCACATTATACATAATCTCATTAGAATAATTGTTAGAAATCAAGATTTGCACTTATACAATAATACAAACTTATCTGCACCTTCCAATTTGTGAAAATGATATGATTGTGGATGAGTTGTAGTTAGTAACTTCAGCTTCTCTACCATGTTCTTAGTAGTAATGTTAATATAGCTCTTACAGTTAACTATGACTATAGATTGCACCATTAGCATGCATTTAATATGAAACAAATTCTTGACCTTCTCATCTCTAATGGATAGATCGGCTAGTAAAATGCATTGTTTTATCCTATTCCTTGACAATCTACTACCTCTCATAGCATCATCTAAGCTATTTTCTGCAACTTTGAATTTTTCACCATGATGCTTACAGAAACTATCATCTAGTCGTTAACTTCTCACATATATCTCATAACTTCTAATAACTCATATACATTAAAACATTACAAAATCAACAGATAAAATAGAGATAAAGGATTTATTTACGAGATACATGCATCCCACCATTAATTTGTATCAATACCTTACATGTTAGCCAAATGTGTCTTCATTATCATGTTACCTTCATACGTATAACACTTGCCTTGTCATCCACCTAACTACGTTAACACTACTAGCAGCATTGTGCAACCCCTATGCATGATGCAATACATTAAGCACCACCACATATCACCAGCCTACACACACCTTATCAGATGTGAGTGCCTATATACAGCTACTCAAGTGCCTAGCAAGTTACATACGAGCACCCAACAGTAACAGAAGCACCACTTATCAAGCACTGAGGTTTCGCCTCACAAGCGCCTTAGTCCTCCAAATGATGTTAAACATATATATATATATATATATATATATATATATGAGTATACCTCTCTACCTAGTTAAGTGCCCACAAAACATCAAGTGAGCACCTTATAATGCCAAATGAGTGCCCATTCATCTACACTACATAGCTACCTATACACATACATAAAGAGCGCCTATAATGTGTTCCTATATGTACATTCACCAATCACTAGCTCCTATATGCCAAAACCTATTACTCGCAAAGATCGAGCACTCCTACCTAACCAACTAAGTGCTTATAATAGTCCTACAACACAAAATGCCCTCTAACTAAGTGCATTGAACATTATCTTGAGAGCCATATAAACAATACAAAGCCACCTCTCTGATTTTAAGCATCACTCTTCAAGTTACTATTGTGTCACCATGACCATATGCCCAATGCTACCATAACCAAATTCCTAGTATTACTACATGCCTTGCAAGCCACTAGTTACTCTTTGTTAAAACTTAGGTGTGAATCCAATGATCAAATCTTGAATTTCCATGTTGAAAATAATGAAATTTGATTTTTTTTTTCCAGATTTTTGTATGCTAATGGGTTTTTAGGGTTATTAGAATAAAATGGGGAAAAAAATTGAAAGATATGAACAATTTAGTTTAATGGATATGATGTACCAATAAACCAAAGTGAGCTGCATCTAATAATAAGTTGATATATCACACAAATTATAACTAAATGAGTTTGAATCAACTAATTTATATGATAGCACAAAGATAATGCAAAAGGGTTATTGTCACAATTCATAAAGATTTGATGGGGGAAAGTTTCTTTTTTTTTTTTTGAGAAAAAATTCTCTTTAGATTTTCAATTCATGAAAGTCTAAACAATATCTTTACATAATTAAACATAACAAAATTTTTAGGGGCAATAAAGTAACAAGAAGAACAAAAACAAGGACATAAGTGGAAACTCATAACTCTAAAACAAACCTATACCTTATATTGAATATTAAAAGTATAAATTTCATCAAATTAAGTCTCCACCACTATGGTACAATGAGTAGCACCATTTTCAAGCTCCTATGCAATATGGTCAATGCTTACTTATAGGCCCATGCAAGACTCATAGAATTTCCAGTAGTATTAAGGGTGAGCAGATATGTAGTGTGTAAAGTATGCGATTCTACTTATATCTTATTTTATAAGTATAAGTTCCCAAATTTTTATATTTAGAACCCACTTTGTGGTGTTTTGGAATCAATTTATATCTTATAAATTTTATAGGGTATGAAATACCCTATGGAACTTTTTTTAAAATATTTTTTAAAAAATTTGTGTTTAATATATAATCAAAATCAAAATTTTAACTATACTATCAATAAATTCACTAATAATAATTTGTATAAGTTAGAATAGATTTTATATTGAGACAATATAAAATTTTGGTAGGCAAAATAGTGAATATTTCTATAACTAGAAATGTTTAAACTCTTGGTTAGGTTATACTTAAATTTCTTTTATATTTTCTTTTCAAATAATTAAATAAAATTCTTATTAAACTATAAGATTGTTATACACAAAATACAAAAATCACGTGTGAATAATTCCAATATAATATATTAGATAATAAATTAAGAATTGAGATATTTTTAATACTTTACTGAACTAGAGTTAGTAAAAAAGAAAATAGGTAATTAAAAAAAAAAAGATAGTAAAAGAATAGAGAGACATTTACCCAAAAAGAAGAAGAAGAGAGAGTTGATAGTAGACACTGATAGTATAACGTCATAGGGTTTTATTATAAGCTACGCTTTTATTGCTATTTTCTTTAAGATGGAAAAAAAAAGTATTAAATTTTTAACTTGTTCGTATTATTTAGTTATTATTATAAGGTGCATAAAAGATACTATAAAACTCATGCCCTATATACTTTAAAGTACAAATTCTATGATAGGACAAGTATCTTGACTTTACTATCCATACCTTACCTTATGGGAGTAGAGTATGGGAAATTACTACACAAAACTTATCATGTAACTCTAATTACTCACCCAGAACTTATCTAATAGGGCAGGGTTCGAGTAGATACCTTGTATGATAGGATTATTCGCTCACTCTAGTTGGTATGTAGCTAAATCATAAAATAAACCACCCACTAACTCTATGGTATCTAATTGAATTATAAAATAGGCTATTACTCTTTAAGAGTTGGTTTATCAAAACACAATTGCTAGCTTAAGGAATTTAGCCTCCATCAAAATTTCATTTGTGACCTCCTAATACAGGATATAAGAATTAATTATTAACTCTTAATAAAATAATTTGTAAGTATGCTTAAACCTCTCATAAGATGGTGAAAAACCATGAATTTGTTGCTATCACCATAAATAGGACTTTGACACTTTCTCACAATTTACTCAAGTAAAGGACTACTTGTAGCAATAAGAGAAATGAGCACCTCTAAGGTCATGACATATTTTGAGTAAGTAATTAAAGTAAAACTATAAACGCTATGTGATCAGTAGTTTAAATCTCAATTTAAGTCTAAGTGCTCTAGACGATACTAGAAACAATAAATTTTTTTATAAAATTTAGAAACCAAATATGGTATTGATCATAAAAATTCTAGAAATTGATCAAAACCTAAATTGCATATAAAAATCTTAAATGTGATATATACGTAAAACTCGAAATTGAATCCAATCTTGATCAAAATCCTAAAAATATAACTTTAAACTTATAAAATGAATAAATAATATTTATTAGTGATATAATCGTAGTCAATTATAATTATCAACTAAATTGCGTAATCGTATAAAACTTTTAATAAAAACATTAAAATAATTAGTAAAAATTATAATTATAACAGGTACCAATTAAATTGATAAATTTTTATAAAAATTTAAAATTAATTTATAAATATCATTTTTATTATTTTTATGTTTAGAAAAAATTACATATAATTATTTTTTTATTTTCCCTTTTCTTCTTTTTTTTTTTCTTTTCTCCTAGTTTCCCCCTGTCCTACGTTAAATCCTAGGAGCAATTAGCAGCCTACGTGAGTTATTTGCTTTTACAGGTGTTCAAATGTTGTGGTTAAATCAATTGTAATGATTAATGTGTCTCTTCTTCATTAATGCATAGAGTTGAACATTGTTTTTATAAAGTTGCTTTTAGGTTTTCATTTTGTTTTCTTCTACTGCATCCACATCTGGAACTTCCACCTGCAAGTTAGAAAAAGAAAAAGAAACAAGCAAAATACAAAAGCATACTGATAACTCTGATTTTAAACATATTTCATATGGTGATTTTATAGTATTTCCCTTACATTTTTTGTTTTCTTTAAAGAAATTGATACGTAATTGAGTAAAATGTTGATTTCAGGGTTTAAACGCGTTCTAGGCTCGAAAAAAGAAGAAAAGGAATCAACTTTCACTCAATTCCGAGTTCAAATGAAGAAGTTTTGAAGTTTTGAAGTTGTGCAAAAAATTTTGCCTTAGTGCAGAAAGTTACACGACCTAGGGACACGACCATGTCTGTGTCCCCGGCCGTGTCTGGTGACGAAAACATAATCTTTGTAATACACATATAAAAGGATATTTTAGGGTTTCAAAAGACAAGAGACATTACAAAAACGAGGAGACACAAGAGAAGAGAAAGAGACTTAGGAACAACATCAAGAAAGAGCGGAACAACATCAACTTCAAGATTAGAGAGATTATTCATCAATCAAAAGGGGTTTCCATGTTTTATTTTATATTATTGATGAAACTCGTTTTTAGATTCAGTATGATAGCGTAGAATTCGAATATTTAGGATTATGGAACCTAGGGTTTCATGTGATTCTTGGATTGATTTAGAAATTTCAATAAAGTTTCTATCTTACCTTAATTCAATTATGTCGTTAATTATTATTTGATATTTCTAGAACATCAATATATGATATTATGCATATTGATTGAGAAATTGCATGTATAATTAGATCTTTACATAATTGAAGAGGATTACATGTATACTTAGAGATAAGATACATGTTTCTTCCGGAAAGTTAATTATCTGTATGGGAATTCATTATACATTAATGCAATTCTAAATTATATTACTAAGTGAAGAGATTCCGGTAAATAATTTAGGATTAGGGTTAATATGCTTGAAAAAGGTATTAATTTTAGTTGTGAATCCCTTCGATCAAGAAATATAGAAACCGAATTGAATATATTTTAAGTGATCACATGATTAACTCTAGGGGAAATAATTCCTAAATACGTTATTACTTTCTTGAAGTCGTTCTTGATTTTATCGTTTTTTTAATTGCTTAATTAAGTCTTTTAATTAAAGTAGTTTGTTAATTTTAGTATTTTTTAATTAATTCAAACTTTCATAATTTTCCGGTTAAATAATAAAGCTAAGGTTAATATTAGTACTCGAAGTCTCTGAGGGATCGATTCGGACTCACATCCGCTATATTAAAACTGATAGGTGCACTTGCCTTATATCACACACACAAAGAAATTGAAACCAAAAAGAAGAAGGGAAAACAAGAACTAAGATGGAGAAGAAAAAGAAGAAGAAAACTAAAAAAAGTATCAAATATATTACTAATATATTTAGGTAATATAATTATTTAATTTATATATATATGTATTCTATACCATGTATATACTAAGTATTTTGTTTATTTATTTATTTACATGTACATCTATGTATATAGGAATAGATAAATATATATGTATGATGTATCTCCTTCATTTATGTGTGTATATATATATGTATTAAGTATATATCTTTATTTATGTATATACATATGTATTTAGGAATGGGCTTATACTGTATATATATATATATATATATAAGTATAAATAGTAGTACATATAATATATATATATTTTCTACACATGTATTCTTGTACATATATATGTGTATGTATTATATATGTATGTATAATTAATATTTTATATATGACATATATAGGTATACACATATAGTATATGTATGTATGCTAAATATTTCCTTTATATTCATGTATATATATTTAGTATTTTACTTAATTAATCATGTATATAAATATATGTGTAAATATATAAAGGTGTATATGTACATAATATTTATTTTAGTATGTAATATGTATATACATGTATTATATAATTCTGTATATATATGTGTACATATGTATATATATCTATTTCGTATTTTCTATATATATGTATATGTGTATGTGTATATATATGTTATTGATGTGGATATGTATATATACATATTATTAATAATATTTATGTTTTAGTATATATATATGTATATAGTACAACCGTATATGTACATAAGTATATAAAGTATAACTAAGTGTATATTATACTTATACATAATGTACAAATAAGGTTAGAACAATTTAATATATATATAACGCATAGTATAAGTATAAATGTGCGCATATGAATAGTGATATATACGTAAAAATACGAGTATAATTAAATAGTATATATTAATATACTATAATATTAATTTAATAACTAAAGTAGGTTAATAAATATATATATATGTAAGAATAACATAAATTAAGAAAAGAATAATAATTAAGTATTAAATTATAAAATTTAATAAAATATAATCATAAGTATTTATATATATAATTATATCGTAAAATAAAAAATAATAGAAATTTTAGAAAAATATGCAAGCTTAACACATGTTACTCTCATGTATTGTAAAATCACCATTTATTACAAAATAATTAATTTTCGTAATTTATAAGAATAATAAATAATTAATTAAGTAGGAAAATAATAAAGTAGAAAAATTTAAGCTAGTAACTCTAAAATCTAAAAAATAAGTAAAAATAAGTAATTATCGTAAAATAGGCTTAAAATAAGAAAATTACCAATTATACAATTTAAATAATTATTAAATTGTAAATGTATTAATTAAAGTTTTTTAAATTAAAATAATGAATTTTATGATATTTTTATATCACAGTCAAAACTGCGAGTTATAATGTCAAAAACAGATTTCGTTATGAGAAAATACGCTAAAAATGATCGAAATGGACTATAAGTTCAAAAGGATCCGAGCTAAATCGAAAAAGTTAAACGTGATTCAATAAAAAGCTCGAACTGATGATTTTACGCAAATCAATAACTAAGTTAAGTAAATAGTATGAATTACGATACTAGTTTAGCTTTAAATTCTTAAACTTATTATTTTCTATATTTCTTATTCTTAAGTGATCTTGACATTAAGTTTGAGTTGCCATTAGATTACTATGACTCTTGAGTTAATTATGGCTAAGTGAGTTTTTCCTAATAATTTCATATTTACTTGTGTTTGTAATTAGTGAATATAAATTGTAATTAATAATTGAATATTGTATAGGACTGGGTTTTGCTTATATATGATACTGTTTGTTGATAGTAAATTTACTTTAAAGTATGATAATGTATTGATTGTTATATAGTATATTCGATAGAAACTGATTGTCTGTAACCTTATTGATCATCTGTGATCTTATTGATCATTAAATAATAAGACCTAATTTTATTCGACTTAAAAGAATTAACTTGAAACATACATAATCATGCCTACATAATTAATTCCGACTGTTATATCACATGGAGGTAACAAGTGGCTACACTTGAGTTAATTATTTGTTGTTATAGATTTTGTATGGTATACACATATAATATGACCTTACTCTAACCCACGGGATCACTAAGCGTTATGGGCCCTAACCGCCTAGTTAAGGGTCGAGTCTAGAGGCCTCAATTTAGGGTTTAGTAAGGATTACGTGATTCTACTCACAATTATACGTAAAACTTGATTTTGATTAAAATTGAGAATAGATATACCATTGTAAAAGTTCAAGTATAATATCCAAATTTGTCTGTTGCTGATGTATCTCCAACCTTGACTTCGGAGGGCGTTAAATCTGAGTTGCATGCAGTACCTAGTCACCTACATGTATTTGTATAACATATTGTAGACATCTAATTTTTGCCCTTCTATAGTCTTAATTTTTATTTTTACAAAAAGAGTCCTAATTAAAAAATAATAATAATAATAAAAAAAAACTCTTGACTTAAGAAATTTACAAATGAAGGATTTGGTGAAAACTGTTTATAACATGAATTGAAAATTTGGCCACTATGGACTGGAAAATGAATGGAAAAACTTGTAACAAGCCTCTACTTTCTCTCTCTCTTTTTCATGTCTTTTCATTTTCTTTTTTTTTTCCTTCTTTTCCCTTGAAAGTTTGCTAACAGATACAAATTCCTATTTAAAAGGTAAACGCTATAATCCTGTAGGGTATCTCATATCTATCCTAATTTGTAACTTGGACAATGAGCTTCTTAGATAGGCCTTAGACATTCATTTCATAAGAAAAAGGTAACTCACGATTAATTTAATTAAAGAGGACTTCCTTACGCACTCTTGGTTTAGAACAGCACTCTTGGTTTAGAACGACACTCTTGGTTTAGAATGTTACTCTTGACTACTATTCCGAAAATTACAGTCCAATTCGCAAGTGATACTCTTTGATCGATCTGCAGGTCTTTTTGGGTTCAGTATTGTAAGTTTGGCTTTTGGCAAATGGTTTCAAAAGAAGTTAATTGAGAGGGTTTATTTAAAAAAAAAAAAATGCTTTCATCCAACCCAGGAGGTATAAGTCAAGAACCCTTACGAATGAACGAGATATACACTTACCCCAGTTTCAAAAATAATTTTTATCTTAGATAAATTATCCTTCAAAATTGGAAGAGCTTTGAGTAGGGAGGTATTGTGGGTAGGAAGGTCTTAAGTTTGAGAATCGAGTGGATAGAAAGGGTTTATGTTTGTGATTTGGAGTGTGATTTTGAACTAAATATGGAGTTTTTGGTTTGTGGTTGAGAATATGATTTTGAATGAATATGAGGTTTTATGCTTTTGGTTGGGAATGCGATTCAAGGCCTTGTGTGTGTGTATTTGTTTTTTTTTTTTTCTTTGAGCAACTTAAGCCTTCTTTGATTGGGGATTTGCTTAAGTCGGATATTTAGGTATTTCTTCATTTTTCTTTTTCCTAGTTTTTTTTTCTTTTTTCTTTTCATTTAATTTCATTTCTTTCTTTTCTTTCCCCAAAAACAACTATCTCTTTTGTCAAGTTTTTGTTTTTAGATGAATCAAGCTTTAAATCCATAGGTGTAGAGTGCATTGGCTTAGGTAAGGTAACTGTGGCCTTTGGGGTATTTGAGAAAAATGTTAGCTCATCTTTAAAGGGAAGAATTTATCGAAAACAAAAATTATCCTTGAATTGTTATTATTAAGGTAAACACAAATCAGTTTTATCCTTCTCTCCTAATCAATGACCCTAACCTCCGAATTACCCCATTGTGGGGGTGGTTCTTGACAGGGTTTACATTTGAAATGACTCCAAAACAATTTAACGTAGTTATCAAAAGATAATTGTGTTTAGGATTTAAAAATGAATGCCTAACTTCATTTCAATCTGCGTATCACAAAAAATTAACAAATAATGAAAATACCAACAAAAAAAAAGAAAAGGAAAATTCATAAAAATTTCGTAGATTTTTAGGAAGTAATTTATATTAAAAATAATTAGTTTTAGTTTTAGTTTAGTTAAAAAATTTATTTTAAGGATTCAAATAGTTTAAATATAATTTAATTGTAATGAATATTAAGACACAGATCAACAGTTTAATGGATAAGTAGCGGAGCATTTGGGTGGATTTAGTTGGAGGTCACGGGTTCGAGTCTCAGCAGGCATCCATATGAATATTAGTTAAATCGGATTTGAATTATTTAGATTTTGAATCTTATTATGTAATGAAATAATATCAGTTTAAGTTAAGAATTATTATAAACTCCTTATTTTTGTGATAAAAACCCTTATAAATTTTGGTCTTGGTTTTCATGAAATAACAAAATCCCAAATATTTAAATTAAATACACATATGATTTGATCGATGAATAAAAAAACCCATAAACCTTAAACTTACCTCGTGATAAAATCTAAAAACATAACCAATAAATCTATAATTTAATTTCAATTTGTAGGATCGATTGTTAATTAAATAAAATTCTAGGAGAAAATGGTAAATTGAAACTAAGCTATGTGAGCAAGAATTCTTTAAGTTAAAACATAGTCTTATTGAACCAACCTAAAACTTTTAATCTTTAATTGATAAATATATGAATAACTAACATATTAATGTATAGATCGCATGATTAGGTACCCTAACAAATTATGTTTACAATATAAGACTCATAGAATAACAAAATGAGACTTTTACTTAGGTAGAAACCTAGATTAGAAGAAAAAAATGGGATAGAATTAGGCTAAGCAGATAAGAATGATCAACTATCTTACCCATATGATTAACTACATTAGGTGGATGGTCAATTACCCTAACTTTGTGGTTGACTATATTTTTTAGGCAGTCAACAGCGATAAATCTCTTCACCAAGTGATGTTTGACCTTCTCCCTTTCACCTAAACTCCATTTTAAATCTTTGCTCCTAGCTTAGTTTTTTATTCTAAACTGTATTAAGCACATCTTGAACTTTAAATTTGCCCCCATGCTAAATGAAAAATAATTTAAGATTAAGCTTTGAAAAATTAATTAAAACTTTAAGAAATATAAATATGTATGATTTGTTGGAAGAAAGGAAGAAGAAAGAAAAACAAGAATTAAATATGGACAAAAATAGGTACAGAAGAGTAGTATTTTATTTGCTTGATTGATTATCTATGTTCGGTTTAAATAAATAGTTTAATTATACCCTAATCCAGATATTGTTTAACGTACCAATTGTACATGCATTGAATTTAATAATCACTCTAGATAGGCAAGTCATGAACTAAACATTTGATAGGGATAAGCAATTAAGATAAAATAGTTTATTGGTAAGAATTGGGGTTATAACCATTTTAGATAGATAAGTTGTCGATATGGCAAAATTACAACTAATGTAGGTCGCGAATCTAGTATTAATTTGTTGATTGGTCATAGTTATAGTATTAATATTAATATTAGATGGAAGTAAGGACTAGGTTATTGGTTGCTTATATAAGCAATATCGCTTATAGAATTTTGCTCTTAGAGATTCAAACTTGGATGGATCTTCTTGAGAATGTAAATGTGCTTACAAAACAAAACACAGTGAGGGACATTGGCTTACTATCCAACGTAACCATTTTAATACTTAAGTTATTATCGTAAGAGCAAGATAACAATAATAAACATACTAGTGTTAGTAGATGCCTTGTTAATGGGGAAATTACCTCTTCTTATTGGGAGTCCCAAAAATAATTTTGGAAACCAAGATAAGGATAAATCTTAGCAAATGAGGAAAGCGTAACTTCATATGATAGTGAATCTTGAGAAATCTAAGGATATGGTTTGACTAATTGACTTTCCATTATGGTGCTAGGCTTCGCTTCTATGTAGGGCTTTGATCTTTGGTCGAGCTCCTTAGTCGAGCACTTGACTTGTCTAAGGTTAGGTATACCCTAGGTTTAGTGGTCTAGTACTTTAGTAGACAGGTTTGAACTAAGGAGAGCTTGGTTAGAGGTTCTAGAGGTTTTATAAAAAGGGAAAGGATTGTAAATATTTAAGTCCATATCAAGATTAAGAGTAAGACATAGATAGACCATCAGTCTATTTATCTTGGCAATACCTTTTATTGAGAATATAGGCTTCATTTGGTTTAGCTGTTTTTTGTTTTATTGGCATCTTATTGTTGTTTATTCGAATATTTGTATTTGGTAAAAATAAGATATCAAAAGGATAAAAATATATTTTTTAAAAATATCAATTAAAATAATTATTTTCAATGCATAAAAAATATAATTTTTAAAATTTTCTCCTAAAAATGCTCAAATTTTTATTTTCTAATTTTAACACTCCAATCACTATTTTCATCATAATTATGAAATAAAATAAATAAAATATAGATAAGATAATTTTTTAAATGCTAAATTTCAAATAGATATATAAAATGAATTTCAAACGTAAATTTCACATGAAGAACTGTTAAATCCCATTATTCTTATATGTTATACTCTTAATGGATAATTTCGCTATATTTTTACCCAAGATTAGTATGTTTATATATACATACAAACAAATAATGCGCATGCGTTGCGTGGGCACAAAATGAATAAAATTATACAATATAATTAAATATACTATAATATTGATAAAATATAATAGTAATTGAGGAAGAGAGAGAAATGTGAGCGATGGAGAGAAGAATAAGGAGTAGTGGAAATATTGAAGGGGAGAGAAAGAGAGAGGAAATAGTAGAAATGTTGGAAGAGGGAGAAAGAGAGATGAGAAGAGTTATATATATATTTTTTTAAATTTCTAAATTGTTCTATATGTACGATAAAATATATTAAAGAAAATTACAATCAATAATGAAAATTTTATTCAAAAGACTGAATAAGTAAAAACAATGAAGATATTGTTTCAACGGTTACTTAGGATTCTTAACGCTTTAATAATATACTTGTAAATGATGCATTCGCATTGTGGATGTAAAATAATTATAATATTTTAATTCAAAATTACAATAAGGAGAAATTATAAATATTTCTCCATTAGCATTATGGAATTATAACAATTTAATGTTATGATAAAATAAAATATATCTATAATATTATTAAATTAATTATTATAAATCATTTGTTGATAAATATTAAGAGTGACTAAAAAAACAATAAAGTTAATAAAAATCATAATTTTTTTTTATATATGTTAGAATATGTTGAGAATAAAAGGTTAATTTTTTAATAAAATATTAATATTTTTACATAACCTCATTATGAATCCAAATAAAACTAACTAACTAACTAACCGAAGAGTAAGAGGGTTCTAACTTATGAGAAGATGTGTGAGTGCAGTAAAACGAGAAAGAGATAATTGGAAGTAAACGGTGAAATTAATAGGTACATGTAGAGAGAAAAAAGGAAAGTAGTGAAAAAGTAAATGGAGAGAGAAGTTAATGAAAAGAGAAAAATTTAATGTTTTTGAAAGAGAAGAATTTGGTAAATTATCGAATTCAGTATTAAATTTGTCTATTATTTATAATTTTATAAAAATAATTTTAATATTAATTTTTTAATTATATAATATTATATTTAAAGCTTAAATAATAAATTGCAGGAGCGGTTACTGAATCTCCAATTTATTTTAATAAAATTCAAATTTCCGTCCTTTCCGTCCGTTCCTCTCGGCAGCAGGTCTCATGAAAAAATGCAACACCATTCCTAGGTATCACTAACATGTCAATGTCCTTAAACCACATAAGTTGGCTCATCCAAAAGTGCATGAAACTGAAATCACTCTCACTAGCCAGACAAGTTCACGCTATCTTATCAACTCGAATCCCCGATTTGACCATTTTGTCCTTTAACTCGAAGCTTGTTGGATTATACGCAAGCTGTGGTGATATTCACTCTGCAAAACTTATTTTTGATTCAATTCCTAAACCCAATGTTTTTGCCCTAAATTGGATGGTATTAGGCAATGCTTTTAATGGGAACTACAATGAAGCAATAGGGTATTTTTCCATGATGCAGAGTTTAGGTGTCTTCTGTAATAAGTACACTCTCTTCAATGTGCTTAAAGCTTGCATTGGTTTGATGGACGTAAACAAGGGAAAAGAAGTTCATTGCATGGCGTATAAGATGTGTTTATGTGGTGATGTTATTGTCTGTAATGGTTTGATCGATATGTATAGTAAATGCAGGAAATTGGGTTGTGCCAGAAAGGTCTTTGATGGTTTGCTGGAGAGGGATATTGCTTCTTGGACGTCCATAATATGTGGGTATACTAATGTAGGGAGGATGGAGGAAGCGCTTTTGTTGTTTGAGCGGATGAAAGAGGAAGGATTAGAGCCAAATGAGTTCACATGGAATGCGTTGATTGCAGGGTATGCTCGGCATGGAGATGGCCGAGCTGCTATGGGAATATTTGATAGGATGAGAAGAGAGGGGGCAGTTCCTGATTTGGTGACTTGGAATGCTTTGATTTCCGGGTTTGTTCAGAGTCAACAAACTAGGGAAGCTGTACACGTGTTCTGGGATTTGTTGTCTTCAGGTGTTAAACCAAATCATGTTACAATTACAGGATTTCTTCCCGTTTGTGGAATGATGGGATCGATTCAGTTAGGGAAGGAAATCCATGGTTTTATCTATAGGATGGAGCTTATTATGAATGTTTTTGTCTCTAGTGTTCTGATTGATATGTATTCGAAATGTGGGAGTGTCAAAGATTCTTTAAGCGTATTTGATGCAATTCCTGTCAAGAATGTCGCATCATGGAACGCGATGATTGGATGCTATGGAAAGCATGGTATGGTAGATCGGGCAATAGAGCTATTTGAGAGATTGAAGGAAGAAGACCTTCAAGCAAATGAAGTGACACTGACATGTATTCTTTCTGCTTGCAGTCATGCTGGCTTAGTGGAGAAAGGATTAGAAATTTTTAGGTCCATCAAAAAGGATCAAAACATAAAGGTCCAAAAAGAACATTATGCCTGTGTTGTGGATCTTCTATGCCGTTCTGGGCAGATGGTCGAAGCATATGAATTGGTGAAAAATATGTTGACAAATGTCAACGAGTCCATCCTTGGTGCATTTTTTAATGGGTGTGCACTTCATGAAAGAAGGGATTTGGTCAAATTGATCAATGAGGATATTATGACAATGAAGGTGAAAAAACCTGGGACTTTTGTGACATTGTCAAATATATATGCTGAGGGTGGGAGGTGGGAAGGGGTTGAGAATGTCAGGAAGGTGATGCAGGAGAAAAGAATCTGCAAAGAAGCTGGTTACAGTTGGGTAGAGAAGTGGGATGAGTCAGCTATGTCTGCATAGAAAAAAACTGGAGAAATGGTGAAGCATACAAGATTGTTAGTCTTACCTGTTTGAATTTATGAATAGAGTAAATTTCCAAATATTGAAAATCTTCAAGAAAAACTAGATACAAATGTTCCCAATACAACATAGAAAATTAATTATCGACATAAGGAACAGTTGATGAAGTGAGGACATCATCCATCAAACTGTTATTAAAAATGAATTAGCAGTTTTCTTCATGATTCATTTTTTGTCCTCACACGGCATTGTGTTTATTTAAGAAAGAGTACTATATCAAGTGTGGTAAATTCTGAAACGCTTATAATCAAAGCATAAATATGTGGTTATTTTGGGTGCAAAAACCTGACACCTACAACATTACATTACAGCAAACAAGGAGAAAAGATGAATGTAACAGATTGATTGCTTTATCTGTGCTACATTGAAGTAAAACTGGAGTTGTTGGAAGAGAGCTGCTTTGTTAAATTGCTTAGCCAAAACAATGGAATAGAAATTATATGCTTTATTTAGGTTGAAGAAGAAAGAAGTCATGGAATGAATCTTTAACTTGGTTTGTCATCTTCACTCTCAAGGTGTTTCTCGAAGAAAAGAGGTTTATGTCACCTTTTCAGCATTAGTTGGCCTTCCATCCTAATATCAATTGATTATGGAAGCATCCTTTGTGGTTTCACATCTCTGATGACCTCATGATAGGGACCATGAATGAAGTTGCCAGTATGAAACCTGCACGAGAGATATTGCAGCTTGTTATCTGAAACAAAAGAAGCAACAACTGCCACTGAGAAGAAAAATCATGAATGCAGAAAAAGGGTGGCTCTTTGATATTCATGTTTATTGATTGATTGTGGTCTTTACAATTGGCAGTGCCAGTGGCTGACAATTGACAAAGGATGCATGAGGGTGCTTGTAATTGCTAGTTCTGGCTTCTAATATTTTTTTGTTCATTCACAAATGGGTTCGAAAGTGGATTAGGAATAAGCATGCTTCATGCTAACAGCTTCAACATTATTTACTCCTTAATTCAATCATGAGTTGCAGCAGCCAGTGTCCTGATTCACAGTTGCTGATACTGACGATACTTCATGGCTGAAGATGCTGGCATTTCTTTGTTTGGGCTTCTAATTTTTCTTTGTTCATGCTCAAGTCACTTTGAACAAAAATCTGGCTTTAGCTTGTTTCATGTTAACAGCTTGAATGTGTATGATTCTGGAACTTGCAACTCTTGATGGAGATACCAAAGCCGATTCAGGCATAATATAAATCACCAGTATTGTTCGTGCATCTTGGTTCAATACTATGTCTGTTTCCTACTTATTGGTGCTGGTAGCGGTGCTTCAAAGTCATTGCGGCTATGTTTTGAGATGAATCTTTTGGCCAGTTAAAAAAAAGTGACAAGGTAACCGTTTACTCCTAAACTTTCATGTCCATTTTTTAAGGTGCTCTTTAATTCCTATACTTTTTAAAAATTGGTGCATGTCAATCCTTTTGTTAGCTACTTTGCTAAGATTTGCTAATAAGTCAATCATTACAGGTCTTTTTGGCCACATAAGTTGTCGTTTGGCACTATGGCAGCTACATCAGATGTTAAGTAGACACACACATGCATTATTTTCGGCCTTTGGAGCTTGTATTGCTACCACCATTATGATAGAATTGGCCAAAAAACCACAATATCTGTTGCTTTCAAGGTTTCACCACTAATTTCAACCACTGCCTCCATTCAGAAAACCTTGATATAGAAACCCCATTGTTTATGATAGAGTTCAATGAATGATATGACATATTTCAATACTAAAAAAAGATATAGTTTACGATAAAGTTCATTTATAGAATAGAATCTATATAGTTAAACCCACATAGTGAGAAGAGGTCTTTAATGTTATTGTTGTTGTATGTCTCTTTTTGAAGTTATGTTGAGGATCTTGTGAACATTCTGATTCCATGCTCCACTTTCCATTTTGTTCAATTAAATTGCCTAATACAACTGTATTTATTTATGTTGTACATCATAAGATCTAATGAAATGCGGATTCTTTGTTTATTATTTCAATGGAGTATGTTCAATTTGATGCATTGCTTTCTTAGAATTGGTTAGCTTAGTTATAAGTTGGGAAAATATTAGGGTAAATACAAATATACCCCCTTATATTAGTTTCGTGTGCACTTAGTGGTCTTATTTTTTGAAATTGTGTATTTAGACCCTCATATCTTTTAAAAGGGGTGCATTTAGATCTTACATGACTATTTTACCATTTATTTTGTAAACTTTTTTAATTTTAATTTTTTTTATTAATTCATTTAAGGGAAATATAGTCAAATGGGGGTCTAAATGTATCCTTCTTTAAAGATTTGGGATCTAAATGCACAATTTCAAAGCTAATAGAGCTAATTGGACATGAAGCAAAACTTAAGGGGATATATTTGCAATTTACCCAAAATATTATTCAAGCTTCCTTTAACTCATATTCTGGTCTTCATTCAAGCCACCTTCCCTATTGCAAACCATGATTAAGAACAGACAAAACCAGTCGCTAAATGAGTCTAACCTTGTAAAAAGTTTGAAAATAGTTAACAGGGAAATATACGAAAGGGGACAAAAATGATGAATAAAATAATAAGCAAAAACCTACGAATAATTTCAGAGGATATGACGCATCGATAAAATTTTCGAGGATACACGACATAATTCGATATGATGCATGAATTGGTCTAATAAGGTTACTTATCACCTAACCTTGCTTAAGAGAAAGGATAAGAGTGATTCCGAAAGTAAATAATAGTGTTTATGTAAGAAAGAAAGTACTTAAAAGTGTATTAAAGATAATCTGATCTTTTATAACTATAAGTACAAGGATATTTATATTCGGAAGTCAGGGCAATTTGCCTTAAAGGGAAAAGACAAAAAGGACATTTCCTAAAAAAACAATGTAGACGATACAAGGAAAACAATTATTAGTGCTACAGATTTTATATATGATACTGTATACATATCAATATTACATTGGTGAGATTGTTAGGAGATACAGACAAAAAGTATAAACAAATGGGTTTATCTAAGTAGGGATGGTTTAGTCAGTCCGAACTCTCTCTCTTGGCTTCTCGGCAAGGAAGATACCGAGTAATTGATAGGCTCAATGGTAGAGAGTAATCATAAACTCAGCATACTACAAAAGAATAGGCAGTCATATGGTATGTCATTAAAGGTGACCCGACAAGGAAGTATGACCACCCATAACCACCCATTCTTTTGCAGTATGGGTGGTCATATGGAAGGAAAGGATTCGTCGTGCCAACCCCTCTAATCCTTAGGCTTAGTTGCGGATTAGAGGTCTGATAACCTAATTCCCATCATTCTTTTTAGGTTATTTTGGATTTAGGATCAAATATGAATGGTGTTCGCTCAGTTCTTCGTCAAGGTGATGTGAACTGAGGTCGGCAATGTTGAAGGTATCAGAAATCCCATAGTCCTTAGGCAATTCCAACCTATAAGCATTGTCACTAATTTTCTATAAGATTCTAAAAAGGCCTTTCGCTCTTGCAGATAATTTGTACTTCCTCTTCTTTGGGAACCGTTCATTACGAGGTGTAGCCATATCAAATCTCTTGGCTGATATTATTTTACCAACCTATCCTTGGTCTTTTCTCGCATTCTTTTGGCAGCTTAATCAATGTGCCGAGTAACTTTATTATAGATGTGCTGAAGAGATTGTGCTTTAGCCGAGGCGTCAGGATCCTTATGCGCAAGTGCTGGTATGGGGGCATGGTTGAGGGGCAAGTCGGGATTGAATCTGTAGACCACTTTGAAGGGAGTCTGCTTAGTGGTGTTATGTACAATTCGGTTATAGGCGAACTTAACCATTGGTAAGCAGACGTCCCAATCAACCAAGTTCTTGCTTACTGCAGCTCAGAACACTAAACCCAAAGTATGATTAACTAACTTTGTTTGGCTGTTGGTTTAGGGGTGACATGAGGTACTGAAGAGTAATTTGGTTTCCTAGAAATGGCTTAAAACTTCGAGTCTCTGTCGACGACTACACTTTTCGGCAAGTTGTGTATCCATACAACCTCCTGTAAGAAAAGAGAAGTAATAGCTGAAGTGTCATTAGTTTTGGTGCAGAGCATGAAGTATACCATCTTACTGAACAGATTTACGACAACAATTATAGAATTTTTGCCTTAGGTAATTCACGGTAGTCCAAGAACAAAGTCCATGCTTAGTTCAATCTACGGCTTTGTTAGAACAAGTAGGGACATTACTTTCCCTTGTTTGGCTCGACACTTGGCTTTTTTGCACATAACATAGCTTTTGACAACTTGGTGTACATATCTCCACATTCTTGGCTAAAAGAATCAGCCATTCAATAGTTCATAGGTCTTCCTCTCCTGAAAGTGTCCGAAGAGTCCTCCGCTGTAGGCTTTCCTAATTGATAATTTTCGTAGAGAACAAGTCAGCACGTATAGTTTCCCTCCTTCAGAACAGGTAGCCATCCTCTACATAATACTCGTTCACTGTCCTCTTATCCACGCATCGCGAAATTATTGATCCAAAGTATGGATCCTTGGAGTACCGTTCTTTGATACTCGCTAACCTAAACAGCCTGGTCTGTGGTTCCAATAAAAGCGTATGTCTCCTCAAAAGAGCATCTGCAACTACGTTGCTCTTTTCCTACTTGTACTTAATTACGAAATTGAATCCCTTAAGGAATTCAACTCATCTTGTTTGTTGTTTTGACAACTTGGTTTGACTTCGGAAATATCTCAGCGATTCATAGTCAGTATATATGACAAATTTTCTCGATAATAAATAATATTGCCATACTTGCATTGCTCGGATCGGTGTCAAAAGTTTCTTGTCATGCACAGAGTAGTTCAGCTACGATCCTCGGAGCTTCTCACTATGGAAGGCAATTGGTTAGCCTTCCTGCATCAGGATAGCGCCTATTCTAATGCCCCATACATCGCATTCCAGCTCAAAAATTTTGTTGAAGTCAAGTAGTACTAATATCGGGGTGGAGGTCAATTTTTCTTTTATGTCGGCAAAACTTTTCTCCCCATCGAAAGTCGGTATTCTTCTTTGTTAGCTTGGTAAGTGGCGTGGTGATGGCGTTGAAATTCTTGATAAACCTTCTGTAAAACGAAGTTAGCTCATCGAAACTTCTCATGTCAGCACAAGTAACAATAGTTGACTACTCGACAATTGCTCGGATTTTTTCATGATCAACTCGCAAACTTCCTTCACTAACTACATAACCTAAGATTATCACTTCCTCCTAGTAAAAATAACATTTCTTTAAATTGCCAAATAGTCTCTTGGTATGGAGGATATCTAAGAATGCTCTAAGATGTTTACAGTGACTCAGCATGTCGATACCATATATTAGGATGTCGTCAAAATACACCACGACATATTTCCCTCTGAATGTCTCAACACATGGTTCATAAGCGTCATAAAAGTGCTTGGGGCATTTGACAAGCCAAAGAACATGACCATCCATTTGTAAAGTCCATGTCAAGTCTTGAATACAGTCTTACACTCGTCTTTTGATCTTATGTGGATTTGATGGTAGCTAGATTTAAGATCAATCTTGCTGAAAATTTTAGCTCTACTCAATTCATCCAACATGTCTTTTACCCTTAAGATTGGATACCTATATTTGATTGTGATTTTGTTTATGGCTCGGTTGTCAACACACATCCGCTAGGTTCCATTCTTTTTCGGCATTAGAAGTACAGGCACAACACTAGGATTGAAACTCTCTCTTACATAACCTCTGTAAGCCCCACAACTAAGCAATCTAAGGTTTCGATTGGTTGAAAGACCGATCGAGCCTAAATTATAAAATAAAGCTAGAAATATTAGTAAACCGATCCCGTAAGTTTGAATTTAAGAAAATAAGTAATAAAATAGGAGACTATAAAATTTTCAAATTTTAAGTATATAACTCGTTATTTATTGAAAATACGTAAAATGCATTCCGGTACTTAACGAATCGCTAGAAATAAATTATATGTATTCTAAAAATCATAAAATAACCTAAATAATATTTATAAATATTTATTTGTACTATATATGAATTTATATGTATGTAGAAATATGCGTAATTACTTAAAATACGCGTAACGTGCCAAAATAATACTAAATAATTAAAGAAAATTCATAATTAATTAAGGAAAAATAAAGAAAAATAAGGAAAAATAAGGAATGATCTAGATATAGGTAGTGGCAGCTGGGAAAAATAAGAAAAAAATCGGCCAAAAGACAACACAAAAGCCAAAAATTAAGGGATAAGGCAATTGTCTTGTCCAATTTAATGCACAATAATTACACTAAAGCTCTATAAATAGGGAAAAAAATTCAAAAGCTCATTTGGACAGTTAGAAATCAGAAAAAAATTAGGGAGAGGCGAAAATTGAGAGAAAAACCAAAGAAAAAAAAAAGAAAAGAAAAACTGTGCAGTTAGGGCCACAAAGGAGAACTCAGACCCGACAGATAGCCGGGAGTGGACGGCCACCACCACCACACGATGGTGGCAACGCCTAGGTGTGCCGACACACCCATGGCCACCAATGGTAGCCGGAGCTACCCAAATCGGTGAGTTTGATTTCCAGCCCGATTTTGTGTAATTTTGTAAAAATAGTAAATATTATTAGAAAATTATGAAATTTTTTATTCTAGAATATTTTTATATTTAGTTTTTATGAAAAATATTATTTTGATGAAAATATATCTCGTGATAGAGGGTCCTTAAGAAATCGTGTAAAACCGAGCATGTTTCGGTTTAGAAATAAATAACCTTAGAAGTGTAGTTTCGAGCCCAAAATTTTTTTGTAGATTACTTAGATGATATAGAACAGTTTTATGAATCCCATTTTCAAAAATTATTTTTCTAAATTTTTAGATAATTTTTAGGCCTTAAAATGAGGCATAAAATGGGTAATTTAGGGTTAATTAAGTAATTAAATGATTAATTACTGATTTAGTGAATAATTATATGTTTTAGGATGTTGAAATCTGGTGGAGTATGATACTTGTAGCATTTAGGGTGTTAGATGTAATTATTAGATTAATTATGTAGTAAATGATTAATAAGGAAAAATAGTTAACTTTAAGTTAATTTTGTAAATTTGGGAAATTAGGAGTAAAATCTGATTTAGGATGAATTTAGATATTTTGAAATGATAATTGATGTTTAGGGGTGGTAATTAAAGTGATAGAAATATTAGAAATGCATTATGTACATAATAGGCAATAATGCATAAAATATAATTTTTGAAAATATAATAAATAGAAAATATTAGGATAAAAAATTGAAATTATATAAATAATAAGAATATATAATAAATTTGATAAGAAACTTGAATTTATGTAATTATATAAAAAATATAAAAATTTCTCACATCAGGAGTAAATTCGGTACACGACTAAGGATATAAGTATACCGGATGAAATAAAATACTAACTAGGGGTACTAATGATATTTAGGAGATCGAGAAATAATGTGATTAATTTCACATTATGAGTTGAAACGAATTTCTAGAGTTGGAATATAAAACATTACTTAGAAATCAAACTAGAACCTAATTTAGAAATCGATGTAGAAACCGAAACCGAACTAACCCCAAACCTAGAATGATTATAAAAGACTTAAAACCTAGATAATTAGGCATATTAAATCCTAAACAAAACCTAACAATAAGTGTTATAGGATAAAATGAACCTATAATCATTATATGAAAATTGAAACTACGTTTGTGTTATAAGGATGATCGGCGATGGCCTGAGCAAATTGGACCTTGAGTGAGTGAGCGAGGAGTCGAGGTAAGTTGAGATTAATACGATACTGTATTTTGGAGGCTTAAGATTATGCTTGGTTGTACTTGTTAGATAGTTGAATGTGTGCATGTGCTTGATTATGGGTGATGCTATGATTCTGTTTGTTGTTCTGGCATATATTGTATGAATTGTATGAAAGGATTTATCACCCTAAACTGGACTTAACAAAATATATGACCAGTAATCATAATCGGACATGCATGGCAACTCGTTAGGGGAACTTAGGACTCTCCGGCTAAATACCGACCCCTTCGGAAGGAATAGCGCAGGATTGCAAAATGGTCCTTTCTTCATCCTCAGTTGAACTAAGTGACAAGAGAGGAGGTCGCGACGAGGGTGAAGACAGTGGTTCGAAGGTAGTCTCGAGAGGAGCAAGGTCTCCATTACACAAGATTGGGTTTGGTCGTGAGCTATTGCATTAACGGCAACTCCTCAACCCGGATTAGAGCGGGCGCAATTTCTCTAATCTCACGACGGGCCGGACAACGTCGTGCGATGGCATTTGCTTGCACATGCATTGCACCTAATAAGTGATTGAAAACCTTATTATGTGTATGGTATAGTTTTAAGTCTTCCGCCCTAACTTATTGAGCTGTGGTTGCTCAGATCTCTATAGACGTCGTGCAAATGCTGGCTAGGAAACGGCAACAATTACTCTGAAGCTAGCAACTGCTGAATCCTGGGGAGTGAGGAAAAACATTGAAGAATTAACACATATGTTATTACTTTTCATTTCTAAATAATGTAATAACTGAATCATAGTGATTATATATAACTTTTCTTACTTTCTTACGTAAATGAATTATTTAAATTACAAACTGTTTACTTCAAAGCGGGTTAGTCGTGGACGCCTTATGTAAATCAGGTCTAAGATAGCGGTTGTAAGTCCAACTTCTATCTTAGGATGGTTTACATGGCGGGGCTGTTACGACTCTACTGTTTCGGGGCGTGACAACCTTTTTTACATAACCTCTCTTTAGCAACTCATTGACTTGACGTTGGAGCTTAGAAGCCTGCTCGAGATTCATTGGATAAGCTAACTTATTCGACAGTGCAACGCCGGGTATTAAGTTAATGCAATGTTCTATTGTTCGAGTTAGGGGCAATCCCTCAAGTAATTATTTTGAAAACAGGTTGGCATATTCATTTAGCAGCTCCTTGATTTCTTAGGGAAGCTTACCTCACTCCTTCATTTTCAATAGTCACGTGACCAATAATAGTATCAGCTTGTCAGCATTGATGGCCTCTCAGAGTTCTATTCTATTCATCACTAGAGCTTTCTTCAATCCATGAGCAAGTTTCATCTGCAACTTGTTAACTTCTCTTGGCGGCATCGAATTTAGCATAATCTTCCAGTCATCTTTTTTGAACATGTACATATTTTTGTAGCCGTCATGCATAACTCTAGCATCAAACAACCACGGCTTACCTAATAATGAGAAGCACATATAGGTAGTACGTCGTAAAGGACCTTGTTAGAGTAGTTCCCAATAATTATTAGTAACAGTATCTACTAAGTGATATTTAATGCTCCTTTCTCACTCAACCAGTGTAACGTATACAGCTTTAGGTGCATAACAGTCGACAGCTTTAGTTTCAAGATAAGGTCAATTGATGCTACATTGGTGCAACTTCCACTATCTACGATGAGGGCATATACTTAATCATTCACCTTGCAAGTTGTATGAAACAAATTTTCTCTTTGCTCTTCCTTAGTGAGGGTTCCACGTTCATAGTGCATCGGACAACCATGAGTAATTAGTTTAAGTCCTCGGCAAACACGCCCTCCTTAATCAACTTTTTCTTGGTATTTTCTTTCTCAATAAGAACCTCCTCCTCCTCAGGTTCCTCATCCGTGCTCTCTCCTTCTAGTTTCGGGATGTCTCCCTTAATGACCATCGTTCATCGGTTCAGGTACTAAACAGCCATATGTTTGAACCTTTGACACTTGAAGCATTTGATCTAACTTATCTTTTTGCCAGACCCTTGCCCTTTCTCATAAGTTCGAGTCGGCCTTTCTATTCGGCTTTGACATCAACCCTTCTGCTCGGCTTGGTATTTGACTAAGCTTAGTGACTTGCTTGACCAGGTCAGCTGATCGGCATTTTGGTTGTTATTCGGCTTCTTCTTTCCCTCTCTACTCATTGGGTAATCCTAATAGCTTTATCCATTGTGTCGAGTCGTTATAGCTCCATAACATCCCAAATGTCTCCTCTCAACTGGTAACAAACCTTGAGACTATTCGAGCTGGTGGTTCCTCCACTTGTAATACATCATAAGTGTTTGAAATTCTTAAACATACTCATCAATTGTTCAGCTTTCTTGCCTCAGCTCCTGAAGTCGAGTAAAAGTATCTTGGAGATAAGTTTCCGATACAAACCTGTTTCCAAGTACTCTCTTCATCTCATTAAGCTCTCTTAAGTCTATCCTTCGCCTTATTCATCCGCTACCTCCTCTACCTCAAACTGGTAGAGCTAAGTTCTAACCTCTAACAGGTTGAGCAGCTTTTGGAGTATTTTGCGCGATCTTAGTAGGTTGATAAAACAGTGCATAAACAACTCAGGTTAGATCTATCAAAAGGCTCGATGAGCTTCTCATTAATGCTTCTGAGAGTTCCTTGAGAATGACATCCATGGTGGACAACTTCATTGTTATCACCAGTACCAACATCCATATTTAGGTCTATCGTTTTTCCTCATAAATTCAAAATTTAAACGAACACTTCAAAAGGTGAACAGCTAATAATACGGCAGTTAAATGAACAGAATAACTAACTTTGTTTCACACACATAAAATAGAGTAAAACATAACTTCAAGAACTAACTATAATTCACACAACCTCTGCTCTGATATCAAGATGTTGCAAACCGTGACAAAAAATAAACAAGACTGATCATTGGATTGGTCCAAGCTTGTAGAAAGTTGGGAAAGGGTTAATGAGGAAAGGTACGAAGTAGGGGACCGCAAAAATGACAAATGAAATAGTAAGCAAAAATCCATGAATAGTTTTAAAGGATATGATGCATCAATGAAACTTCCGAGAACTCACTACAATTCAATATGATGTACGAATTGGTCCAATAAGATTACTCGTCACCTAACCTTACTTAAGAGAAAGAATAAGAATGATGTCGAGAGTAAATAACAGTATTTACACAAGTAAGAAAGTAATCAAAAGTGTATCAAAGATAATCTGATCTTTTATAGCTATAAGACAAGGGTATTTATACTAAGAAGTTAGAGCAACTTGCCCCAAAGGGAAAAAACAAAATGAACATTTTCTAAAGAAGTAATGTACATAATAAAAAGAGTAAAAATAAATATACAAGAAAAACAATCATTAGTGTTACAAATTCTATATATGATATTGTACACATAGCGATGTTGCATTAGTGAGATTGTTAGGAGATGAAGACAAAAAGTATGGACAAATAGATTTGTTTGAGTTAAGATGGTTTAATCAGTCTGGACTCTCTCTCAGCTTCTTGGTAAGGAAGATGCCGAATAATTGATCGACTCGGCACTAAAAAGTAATTATCAACTTGGCATACTACAGAAGGATTCGTGGTGCCAGCTTCTCTAGTCCTCGAGCTCAGTTGCAGGTCAGAGGTCCGGTAGCCTGATTTCCATCATTTCATATCTATCATTGAAAATTGATTGTTCTATTCCATGTAATATTTTCTATACCTAAAAGGAGGAGAAAGGACTTGTTGCCTATATCTAAATGATGTTGCAATGATTGGTCTATTCCGTGTAATATTTTCTATGCCCAAAAGGAGGAGGAAGGATGTTTTGCATATGTCTAGATGATGTTGCAAAAATATATTTGGTGAAATGGTAGTCTTAGTGGTGGATAGTATAGAAGACTATGCTGTTCCCTAATTATGGTCGATAACTTTGGGATGTTTCTAGGCTGCAAAGATTCTTACCACTATGTTGTTTACTCAATTACTTCAAGTACATTGTTATAATTATCAATGTTCCATGGTTGGCAAATGGCAATGGATTTTTTGTTTTGCCATAACAGGACTGTTAAACAAAGAAGAAGGTTCTCTGCTTTGAATTTATTAATATTGAATGAATCAAATTGTTACACATTTATAATGTGATGCAAATGTGAACTTAGAAAACTTTTTTCCAAGTTTAATAGGTGGATGAGTAATTTGGGATTAGTTCGATGTTAGAAGTCATATTGGTTGCATTGATTGTTGGGAACTGGAATGAGGATGTATGGAAACTGGAATCAGTAGCATATCTTATTCATATGTTGAATAAGTGAAAAATGGTGTAATTATTATGGTTTCATGACATTAGATTTCAAGCTGCTATATACACATAATGAGGGATTGACAGCTCGGGGCCGAAGTATGAAAGGGATCTTGTGATTTGTTGTTTTGAGTGTTTTCACTAGTTTTCTAGAGTAGCGACCCATATGTAAAGGAAGATAAAACTTTTGGCTTGTCATTGGCTCCCTTGGCAAGGGCAATCTTTAAGTACAGTGAGATGCAAATTTCGATGAATGCTAGGAGGTTGCGGTGTTTTTTCAGGATCAGAGATGTAAATGCATTGATTGGAATTGAGCATCGGGAAAATATATTTGCAGAGATTAAAGAGGGCTTAGATGGAATTTCAAGGGATTAATTTCTTTCCAGCTTTCCTCTCCATATAGAGGAGGCCACGGAATGAAGAGAATTTTTTACGCACGTATCTTTTCCACTATTGCTTGTTAATACTATTATGGTGGGATGGGAAGGGGAAGGAAGAGATTCCATTGGCATTAAACTTCAATAATCTTACTCCATTGTGTCACTTTCAGTCGTATAATTCCGTTTTCTACTTTCCATGTTCAATTAAGTTACCTAAAATAGTTGCATAAATTTATGTGGTGCGCTGCTAGATCATGATAAGCATTGGACGAATTCTGGACTCTGTTTTTGTTGTTCTATTGGAGTGTTTTCCATTTCATGCATTGCTTTCTTGGAATTGGTTGACCTAGTTGATATGTTATTGAATATCTTTTTCCAAACTCCGTTTAGCTTATATTTCGACCACACTGCAGTCTTCATTCAGTTTCTACATGCTGCTTCCCTATCTAACATCAAGAATTGAATTTTATGTACAGAGGAATATTTTCTATTCCTAAAAGGAAGAAAAATATACTGCTTATATCTAGGCAATGCTTTGTGATCCATCTAATGGAAAGGTAGTCTTGGTTAGTGCATGGTAATTGGTAGCCGAGCTGTATACTAGTTGGGAAGAAGACTTGGGTATTGTTGTCACGTATTACTTTTTTTTCCTCCCATATTTGTATTATTTACTCAAGTACTTTGAGTGCGCTGTCATTGTTATTGGTGCTGGATGCTCGATAATGATATTTCGGTTTTGACATAACAGGATTGTTGAAAGGAGAAGATTCTCTGATTTCATTTAGGGTTAGGAGCTTCTATCAGGAAATTAGCGATGATATCTTTTCAAGTTGCTCACCATGGGCAGATATCTTTTTTTTTTTTATTCATCAAAGCTGCTGACTGGGACTTTGTTATATGCCCAGGTTAGGGATTTAGTCACGGGTGATACAGAACCATCATATCTCATGAAATATTTTAAACTAATTAGACTAATTGATAACAATATTCTTTTTGCTCGTCATTATTGATCCCAATAGAGATATTTATACAAGCAATTCATCACATAAAAGTAGGAAATGAATTAATAAATCAGCATCGAAGACACGTCTATTATGTGTAGTCTCCAAAATGACTATTAATAAGGACAATTAATAGATGCATGGAAGCAACACTCCACATTTGATGCACTACTGAATTTGTTTCGTGAAGCCAAAATTGTTCACTCCTCTGACTTTGTATTCATCGTCTTTCAGACTGATTTACCACAGGAAACTTCCCTTCTTATGTCACAATGTCAAAGAAAGGTCGGGATGCTCCAGGGCTTAACTCTCTCCCCAATGATGCCAATATTGATGTTGTTTTTGATGACCTACTCATGGTGACCTCCAATATTACCCAAAATGGAGCCTTCCAGCCCTGGCAAGTAAATACTGCTTCTCATGTCGTACAGTCTTCTTTACCTCAAGCAAGCTCTAGCGGATGATTTTGTCAACTGGTTAGTTACGATATCAATTGTTTGAAGCTAAACCTCTTATGATGTTGCCAAAATCAATACCCTATCCCATGATGTGCTGCGTCATTGCCAGCATCTGATAAAAATATTTTAGTATGAATTTATATGGGCAGTTTCAGTGTTTTTAGTTTTAGGTGCATTTGTTACATCACACCCCTCCCTGGTAGAAAAACAAATGACTGAAGTCCCCGCTCCCATACGGTTGCTTTATGGACAACAGACACCAAATAACTCCGAGTAGCTGTATTGTGTAGTTAATTGGTGACAATTATGGTTTCAATTAGAAAACTAAATAGGATACGGAAGCAGGACTCATTTCCTCATGTCTTACCTTGAGTCTTATGCTGTCATCAATACTTCAGCACAATGTAAGACAACAGTTTCTTTTCTTTTTTTTTTTTTCACATTTTGATTACTTTCTTTTTTTGTGCCGCAGGCTTAATTCGATCCATGTGCTTGATGGGTTTCATACCAAGAGCTCATGTGAACCGCAGATGGAGCTGTTGAACCTTAACCACTAAAGTGAATCTCTTAGAGTAAAATAGAAATTCATAAAGTTGGAACATATTTAACCAAGTTACATGGTTTATTACCTTATGAGGTGAACTGACCATTGAATCTTACTATGTTATATATTTCTAATTCATTCAAGTTGAATAATCCAATCTACACGTAAAAGGAATTGTTTTTGCATCCCTTTTCAATGTCCATCACCAGTCTCCAGCATAGAGGAGAACACAACCCAATAATCAATTAAACTCATACTTACAAGATAGTCAATCGAAATCAACTAGCATTCATAAACAAAAAGAAACAAGAGACAAAAAAAAAAAAAAAAAGGGTTTCCAAAGTAATCAAAGCCACAAAGCTCCAGCTTCTTTAAGTATAGGCACTAATTCACCAGAAATATGAGTGGCCATAACTCTATCCAATCCTCCAAACAACCTCCCACCGATAAACACCGCCGGAAGCATAACCCCTCCACCTATTTCACCTCCACCTCCACCACTTTCACCTCCACCTCCACCACCACCACCAATCTTCTTTAATTCCTCCATAACAGCCACTTCCTCTTCTTCACGTATCTCATAAATGGCAGGGTTTGCCCCTAAACCCAATAGCAACTGCTTCACAACATGGCTCATGCAACACCCTCTTTTACCCAACACAATGACAGCACTTTCTGACACCATATCAGAAATACTATCACAAACGTTAGACATGGACATGTTTGAAGTGAATGTTCGGTGGTTGAGATGATTGGTGGTGTGTAGAGCCGTTGGGCATGACTTGTATGGAATTGCTTGCTGCATAGTTGCATGTAATGATATTCAGTTTCAGAAAGGCGAATTATGAGCAATATGTATTATGTAATGTCTCTGTATACATCTATATATATATGGATGGAGGAAGAGTTGGGTGTGACGTGAGATGACTTGAAAGGGTCAGAGTTCAACGGCAGTTGGGCATAGCTGTCGGTAATGGCTGACGTTTTGGCTCATGTCACATTTTCAAAAATTCTTAATTGCTTGTGAGCTTACACATGTGTCCACGTAGACGACAGGCATATGAACGTGAACGCGTCAATGGAAATAGTTTCCATGATTGTGAAACTTTTGGGTTAGCTTAACGTGTAGACGAGCCATATGGATTTACGTTTTAAAACGTTTGGGTTTGACTTGGCTAATTCAGTGTAGCTAGGGTTGCTTTCCATTCAAACTCAAGCTTTTTGAGCTGTTGATAGGTTAGATAAATCCTTTTTTAACAGGTTGGCAGGTTGGCGTTAACTTTGAGTCAAGTTTGATTGAATTTCTCGTAAGTGTAATTAAATGAAAATTGGACACAGTTTTATCGAGTCGAGCACGGCTTATTAAGCTCGGAATTCAGAAAAGTGAAATCTTTAATATATTATATAGGGAAAAATTATTCAGAAGGGATTATATAAGTTTAAATAGAGATTAATGTTATATAAAATAATTCTAAAAAGGGGACTCGATTATGCAAAGAGCTTATGAAACACTAATGTGGTATGATTATAATATATAATAAGAGAAAAAAATGAATAAAAGGTAAATAAATTATAAAAATAAAAGAAAAATTCTCAAAAATTAAAAAAAAAAAAGAAGAAGAAGAAAAAGGGCCAAGGAAAAACATGAAAATATAAAATATTTATAAAAACTTAATAGCATAAAAATATATATAATGATTTAATTAATTAAAAAAATAAGAAAAGAGAAAATATATATATATAATTGGCTATAGAGTGATTGCTGATCACCTTCAAGGATTTGCTTAACTCCTTTCAAATAATCACTAGCTATCACTTAGTCTTAGTGGTCAAATCAACCACTAAAAAACTAAGTAAGATGTAACCTCTTTAAAAAAAGTGGCTTAAGTATTCGTAGGTAATTTGCTACAAATAGGAGAGGGTAACATAACTCTTTTGGTCATGGACAACCACCTATGATCAACTTTCAAAGAAAAAAAACAAAAGGAAAAAAAGTAAGAAATCAAATTAGGTCACATGATCCTATAGTGATATGATTGGAATTCTTCATTAATGTTTCCTTTCATTTTGTTAGAGTGGTGTTATATATTACCACAAAAATCTTATGAAATTGGTGTACTGATTAGGGTGAAAATGTTAACACCCATGGAAGCAAGTTAAGATATAGAATTTGATAATAAAATTAATAAGATACAATGGACACATATGTTGCAACAACTATTTGTGATCCTATTTTTCAATATTCAACATTTTCCTTTTCTTAAGAAAGGTTGTGGGTTACTGCCCATGATCGGAGGTAAAGGAGTTGTTGCGTGACTATTCTCTGGTGGTCGTAGGCAACCACTGCAATTGCTTGGTGGGCTAAATGACCTACCGAGTCTCGACCCACCAAGTGTTTTGATGATTGATCAGGCTATCCTATCCGGTTATACATATATATTTTCTTTTTATTCCTTTTTTAATTTTTAATTAATTAAATTAGTTTATATATATTTTATACAATTAGATGATTTATAAATTTTATCGTTTTTTTTATTTGCTATTTTAGTTTTTGATATTTTTCCTTTTTATTTACTTTTTTTTCATATTATATATTAAAATCATGCCACGTGTGTATTTTAAAGCGCTTTATCAATTTCACATGATAGATAACATGCCATATCAATACCGACTAATGCTTTTATAATGGTTAGTTAAGTAGATTCATTGTTTAAATTATTTTATATAACATTTATCTCTAATTTAAATTTTTTAAAACATTAATACCCTCTTATGTAATTTTTCCCTCTACTAAAATCACATTGCACTGACTGCATGGTTTATCGCTTTCGGTGCTAAAATAAAAGGTCTTCGACGTGGAATTTCTTAGGTTCCCAGCTAATGAGATCCATGGATTTTAAAAAGTCATCCGAAAAATATTCAGATTCTAAACATGTGTAGAAGACTTTCCCTTATTTTTTTCCCCTTTCCTTTCCCAATATTCGGTCTTATAACGATGAACAGTTTTCTTCTAGATAATTTGAAACGTCTCAGTAGAAGAACCTTTGGTTTGCGGTTGTTGGAAGCTAAGAACATCAATCCAATCTTCGTCTGGAGAGTAAAGGTTTGCGTTTTTTTTTTTTTCTTTTTCCGTTTGTTTTATAATTTTATCCTGAATCTTTAAATTAATTATATTATTGTAAGGTACGAATAAACAGACGATGCTCACACGGTTCATATAAACACGGTCTACGGTAAATTTTTTGCTAAACTAAATACTTAGGGCATTGGCCTGATAAAAGCTATTGTGGGGTGGGGTGGGGGTGGGGAACATATAAGTGCTCAAGTAACATTAAAGTCCGAGTAGCTAGGTATGGAAATGCAACTTAAAAAAGTAAATTATTATTTTTTTTTATGATAATTGAACTTGTAACCTTTTATTTTTAAGCACATACATTTAACCGTTTAACTTTATCTAACATTATATTAAATTGTATACATTTAATATATTGTTGAACCAAAGATTTATTAATTGATTATAATGAAAACAAAATAAAAGTAGATGATTAAATTAATATGATAATATTGAGTTATTTAAATAATATCGACTTATCGGGATCATGATTAAATAATCTTGAAGTTGGATTGCAATATATAATCGCTCTCTTTGTGCTAAAGTTGATTTCATGAGGATTTTGGCCTACTATTATGACAATAAGATGAAGGACTAGCATGATGGTGTACAACCCTAGAAAACAAAAAGGAAAGTGTTCTGATCTCGATAAGTCGACATGACGGTGGACTTGCTTGTGTTCATGACAGTAGTACATTTGCCTATCGTTGTGATTGTAAGAATAAGGTACTAGTAAGCTTATTTAAACTAGCCGTTGGAGTATTTAATGCATAATAACAAAAAGAATTAAATGAGATGATATAAATAATCAACAACCCAATCAATGACAAGAGAGAGCAAATCTTTTATTATAGTATTTCAACATTCTCGTGTATTCTTATTATCTATTATTCTTATTATCTTTTATACCCTAATTTCCTAATATTTAAAGAGATTTGAAGTGTAGTGCTTGTGAGCTATTAGTTGCTAAGTAGTGAGAGTTAAAAGCACTATACCAATAATCCTTGATATTGAGTTTTGTGTTATGACTTGAGATTATGATTTGTGTTAAGAATTGTGAGTGTGAAATTTATGTAATCAAATTTGTGTTTATGTAGCTCTTAAAGTATGGATTAAGAAATTAATAAAATGGTCTGAAGTCCTCGGTTGAAGGCATTGTGTATTCGTGGAGAGTAGGGGGTGATCCAAACTCCATGTTAAATCTAGGCTTAATCTTTTTTATCTTTATCTCTTTTAATTTCCACACTTATTATTATTTTGTCATTATCTTGATTATACTTATTATAGCATTTAGCGCTTAATTTTAAAAAAAGAAAATCAATTTGTCCTTAAAACTTAATCCACCCCGCGCCTCCCCTCCCCTTTTAGTTAGTTTAGCCTGGTGTTCTTCAATTGGGATCAGAGCTAGTTTCTAAATTTATTGCTTAATCACGTTTAGAATAAATATTATGACATCGAACACATTAGGTTTCATGAAAGGGCAAGTTATAAATAGACCACTACTCTTAATCAGGAATAATTATTCTTATTAGAAATGTAGGATGACTATATTATTGAAAACACAAAATAGGTTGTTGTGGCAAGTTGTAGAGAAAAGACCATTCAAGATAGAAGGCAAGGAAGAAAATAATTATACTGATAATGATTGGAAATTGTTAGATTTAAATAAAATAGTTATGAATATCTTACATTGTGTCATTAATGAAAATGATATTAATAGAGTTTGTACATACAATAGTGCTAAGGAAATTTGAGAAGAGTTAAAAAATACATATGAAGGAACTAGCCGTGTAGGGGATATAAAAATAACTTGCTTTATAGCCAATTTCAAATTTTTAAGATGGATTCTAATGAAATAATTAATGAGATGTACAATAGGTTCATTAACATTATTAATCCCTTAAATGTTATTAGTAAATCCTTTACTAATCTTGAAATTAATTTCAAAATCCTTAGGTTTTTACTAAAGAAGTGGGAAGCCAAGAGAATCGCAATTGAGGAAGCTTACAATTTTAACACAATGCCAAAGGAGCAACTTTTTAAAACTCTTAAAACTCATAAGATGGTTGAAAGGCAAGAAGAGGAATCCGAAAAGAAAATAACTGCTTTGAAAGCAACCAAAGAGTGCTCTAATAGGGATGAAAGTGAGGATGATGATGATGTGGCTATGATCATAAGAAATTTAAAGAAATTTATGAAGTTCAATAGGAAATTAGTGAAGGACAAGGATGAAAACTCATCTTGATCTAGAAGGAAGAAGAAGGAAGTAATCAAGTGTTATAATTGCCAAAAATCGAGTCATATTCAACAATATTGCCCGAATCTTAAGAAAACTAAGAAATGAACAAAGAAAAAAGCTATGATGGCAACTTAGAGTGATGGCATTTCAAGTAACTCAAATAGGGAAATGTGCTTTATGGTCATGAACAATAAAGTATGTTTTACTTCTAGTAACTCTTCGTTGGATGAGCCAAAAAATATGTATGATGAATTACTTAACTAAATTTTTAAGGTTCAAAAGAAGAACAAGATGATGATTGGAATATGAAGTAAATTTGATCCATTTAGAAATGAATATAATAATTAAATAGAAACAATGAAGAATTAAGTCTTAAGAATGAGAAATTAACTATGTAAAATGATCAATTAAAAAAAGTATAATTCTCTTGAAACAAAAGTTGAAAACATGAAAAATGAGGATAATACAGTTGATAGATTAGGAAAACTTCAAATTGAAAACTCTATCTTGAATTCTAACTTAGATGATTCAAAATAAACTAAAGCTAAGTTTGTAAATAGAGAAAAGAATTTGAATAAGCTTCTTGACTCTCAAAGGAAAGGATTGGACAAAGCCGGAATTAGTTATAGTGAGGAAAATATTTACAAGTCTTATAGGAGTTGCTTTATAAAAGCAATAACCAAGACTTATAACTGTTGCAATAAATATGGTCATATTGCTCATATATGTACAATATGTTGCAATACCAATTTGAATCATAAAGGTAAAATAGTTTGAGTTCCAAAAGAACAAGGATATATCATTACAACTAACTATAAATGACCCAAACTCACATGGATACCAACGAAGCAATTATATATTTTCTTCGGAACTTCAAGTAGGAGCAATTCAAGAAACTTAAATAAAGAATACTTAAAGAAAGTTTGAAATGCCTCTAACATGATATTTGATTCAAGAAACTCATTCAAGTAATCTCTATACAATAACTAACATATTTTGTGTGCACTTGAAGTTCTCTATGCTTACTTAGACTTCCTTATCCACATTTTTGCCATCTATTGATTTCAATAACAACTATAAGTTCCCACAAGTTTAAATATGCTAATATTTTATACTTGAATGGTTGGCTTGATTTGATTATAAAACTATACATATTTGACCTATCCTTAACTGCATTTGAGCTTACATAAATATTTAGGGACTCGACTAGTGTTTTTGTTATTATTAGCTTTGCAAGCCATTCTTAAATTCTCATCATGTCATAATATGTATTTACAACTAGCTTGGAAGCTTAAATTGCAAATATTATGCATTTTGTATACACTTGAATTCACTTATGTACATTTAGGACCACATGCGCACAATTTTGCCATGCCGTGATGAAAAACTAGTTTACATGTATTCAACTCCATCTATAGATTGTGATTGAGTGATTGATTTGACTTATTTTTTATTTTGGGCAAATTTGACTCTCATAGACCTAATTTAAACTCTTATTGTTGTTTGAGAAGTCATGTGATCATTTTGTCCATTTGTATACTTTAAGTTTTGATCATGCTACTCTTTTGTCTGTAGGCATTGTTAAAACTTATTTAGAGTACCAAATTATCATGAACTTGATTTAGTGTGTATATGTGCAATTAAGCTCAATTTGTACTTAATAGTTGATTTTAATGATTTTAAGTGATCATTTTAGGACTTCTAAATCCTTGTTGTGATATTTTCCTTCCAGTATGCTTCAATATGATGTTGAAAGTTGCTTAAAATATTAATTTATCATAATTAAGCTTCAATGCTCAAAATTGGCCATTTATGCATTTGCATGGCTTAATAATAAACTTTCTAATAATTAATGACTTAATTTTATTAAATCTTGCTAATGTTATTGAGATACAAACTTTTCATACTTAATTAAACCTAATGAACATGCTTATATAGATTTTATGTATAAAACATAGCATTTAACATGTTTTGGGCACACTTAAAGTCATTCGTACTTATCTAAGTTCATATCTCCATAAATTTTTCATGCATTGGTTTTCGTGCCTAAAATCGGGCTTCACATATTTATTTTCATCCATAAATTATGTTTGAGTGGTCAATCTAGCTTGGTCTTAATTTTGTGCAAATTTGACCTCTTTAGAGCTTTTGAGGAACTCGGTGTTATTTGAGATATTTCATGTTTATTTGTGCCTATATGGATGTTGCTTGGTTTAATCATGCATTTTTTTTGTACTTCTTGGTATCTTTCAAACATGTTTGAAGCATAAACTTGTCTTAAATCTAAGAAAGAATCCATACTTACTCTCTAATTACATCTATGCTTAACATTTCATCTTAAGGAACTTAAGTAATGATTTTATAATTTATAGTGCCTTAAAGCTATAATTTGTTCATACTGTCGAGTTTGACTTTTCGATTTCTTATTTTAATTTTATTTTCCTCAACTTGATTTAAACTAAACCTTATGCATATTTAATTTAAACCCTCGACTAAAGTTAAAAGAAATCTTATTTCTTTATCTTAAAAAATTTTGGAGTGGTCACCTGGTAAAACCAGGAAAGGTGATTAAATTAGAACTAACTAAACAGATTGATTCTAATTTAGTTACTAGTTTGCATTTTGAAAACTTTTTGAAAAGAATTCAAGAAACTAGATTTATTAAGCTTAGGGGCTACCCTATTAAACCCTTATGAGTACCACTTTAATTTTTTGAAATTAGATTTTATTTTCAAAATTACTTTCTTTAATATTTAAAAAATTTTTCATTTACTAGTAAATGAATTAAATTACATTTATCTCACAAAAATAGTTAATTCGAGCTATAATTTACACAAAATGGAAGACTAAGGTTTTTACAAATTTTACATCACCTTAGAAATGCTTATATATCCGCTAGTCGAGATCAGACATTCATAGTTTATTTTTAGAAAAACTTTAGTAAATTGGTTCTTTTTATAGAAACAATTGAGCCAGATTTATATTTTTATTAACTATTTTATTTTTATTAAAAAAATCCCTATAAACCTAATTTTTATTCTTAACTAAAAAAAAAAACTAAAAACCTAATTTTTAAAAAGTCCCAAATGAAGATTTTTATTTTTTTTATAAGGAACAACTAAGTGATAAAAATTTTTAAGATGATAAATATATGGAAAAAATACTTAACTATATAAAGATGCCTAAATCACGGAAAAGAAGTATAACTATACAAAAAATGTTCAAACTATGGAAAAGATGTCAATTAAAGATTTTTTTTTACTGTGTGAAAATTTGAATAAATGACAAAATGATTTTTCTTTTCGAAAAAACACTAATATACCTAATACAATTTTTCTAAATTAATACAATATGCAAAGGATGAGATTTTATAAAATAAGAAATTTCATAAAAAAAAAATACCATTTTGAAAATATCAAATTTAACTAAAATTTAGCCTAACATATATCCACTAGACACTAAGGTTATAACTAACTATTAACAATTAAAGACCCAATAAAAATAAAGAAATTAGTATAACTGTGCATAAAAATCGTGAAATAAATAAACAAATTGTATTCAGTGAAATAAAAAATAAGACAAACTATAGACAATAATTAAAAACTATTATTATATACTGATGAAAGGGAACAAGTTGAATCCTAAGTCTTATCACGCACACAATTCTGGAATTGCTAAGAGTGGGTTCGAGCGTATTACTACAGTGAATTGCTAACTTTCAATCTATTTTGTATATACTCTTCATTATGTTTATCTTGTGTTATGAACTTAGCCATTGACTACTACTATTGTTACTTTCTATTATCTTACTTTGGCCATTATCTTGGTTTTTATGGCTTATGTTGCTTGTCTATATTATTTAATACTTATGATTTATGTATCTCACGGAGTTATTACCCTCCTCCTAGTTAGGTCATGTTTTTGAATATTTGGTGTAGTATAGGCTGAGCTTGATGAATTTATCACGGAGATCTTATTTGGCATGATTTTTAGCTTCTTTGATTTTACTTTTGTAAGGGGTATATCCTAAGTCTTAAGTTGAAATTATACTGAAATTTTAACTTGAATTATCCTCTTTTTTATGAGGCTAAAGGAAGAGAAATATTCAAGTCTTTGGGAGGTTAAAAAGTATCAAGTTAAATTGATAAAATGTGTATCGAGTGGAATTGATTGTAATTACTCAAAAGATGGTATTGGACTTATATTATAACTTGTCACATCTTAAGTCCTTGTAAAATTGATATATCTAATATGTGAAGTATATTTTATTTAGTTGATTGGATAATAGTTAACTTATCTTTTTTGAACTTATATTATACTTGACACATCTTAAGTTCTTATAAAATTGGTATATTCAATATGTGAAGTTATCATGAAAAGAATCAATACTCTCATTTTGCAAAAACTTACTTAATGTTATTCAAGTGTCAAAAATCTTGAAATCATGTGCTAAATTAATAAGAAAGTATTAGATTGAGGAGGAGTTCTTAAGTGTATAAGAGTTTTGTCCTCGTAAAAAAAAAGAGAGATTGTTGAACCAAAGATTTACTAATTGATTTTAATAAGAACAAAACAAAAGTAGATGACTAAACTAATTTGCTAATACTGAGTTAATTGAATAAGATCTATTAATTTGCTTAATAATTAAATAGATCAATTAACTTAACAAGATATTTGGTTTTTGAATGATATTAAATAATCTTGAACTTGGATTACAACATATAGTTATTCTCTTTATGCAAAAGTTCATTTTAGGAGGATTTTGGCCTACCATCATGATAACAAGAGGAATGACCAGTATGACGGTGCAAAGCCTTAGAAAACAAAAAAAGGAAAGTGTTCTGATCCCATGAGTTGGCATGACAATGGACTTGTCGGTGTTCATGCTAGTAGTACATGTAAGCCCCACAACCAGTCATTCAAGGTTTCGATCGGCTGAAAGATCCAATCGAGCCTAAATTATAAGTAAAGTTAGAAATATTAGTAAAATGATCTCGTAAGTTTGAATTTAATAAAATAAGTAATAAAATAAAAGAATATAAAAGTTGAAAATTTTAAGTATATAACTCTTTATTTATTGAAAATGTGTAAAATGCATTCCGATAATTAACGAATCGCTAGAGATAAATTATATGTATACTAAAAATCATAGAATGACCTAAATAATATTTAGGAATATTTATGTGTATTATAAATGAATTTACATGTAGGTAGAAATATGTGTAATTACTTAAAATACGCATAATGTGCTTAAAAATACTAAATAATTAAAAAAATTCATAATTAATTAAGGAAAAATAAAGAAAAATCATAAAAAATAAGGAATGATCCAGAATTGGGTTATGGCAGCAGGGGAAAATAAGAAAAAAATTAGCCAATTAAATTAGAACAACACAAAAGTCAAATTGGAAGAAGATAAGGCAATTGTCTAATTAAATTAATGCACAATAATTTCCCTAAAGCTCTATAAATAGCAAGAAAAATTCAGAAGCTCATTTGGTTAGTTTGGAGAGTGAGAAAAATAGGGAGAGGTGAAATTGAGAGAAAAATTAGGATTAGGAAAAATAATAAAAAAAGCTGTGCAATTAGGGCCACAAAGGGGAACCGACATCAAACGAGCAGCTGGGAGTGGACAGTCATCACCACCACACGGTGGTGGAAGCGCCTAGACTAGCCGACAAGGCCACGGTAGCCAGCGGTAGCTAGAGCCACCCAAAACGGTGAGTCCGATTTCTAGCCCGATTTTGTGTAATTTTGTAAAAAACAGTAAAGATTCTTAGAAAATTATGAATTTTGTTATTATGGAATATTTTTGTATGTATTTTTTAGGAAAAATATTATTTTGATGAAAATATGTTTCGTGATATATGGTCCTTAAGAAATCATGTAAAACCGAACATATTTCGGTTTAGAAATAAATGGCCTTAGGAGTGTGGTTTTGAACTCAAAATTTTTTTGTAGATTACTTAGATGATATAGAATAGTGCTATGAAGCTTGTTTTCAAAAATTAATTTTTGAAATTTTTTTATAATTTTTAAGCCTTAAAATGATGCATAAAATGGGTAATTTAGGGTTAAATAAGTAATTAAATGGTTAATTACCAATTTAGTGAATAATTATATATTTTAGGATGTTGAAATCTGATGAAGTATGATACTTTTAACATTTAGAGTGTTAGATGTAATTATTAGGTTAATTATATAGTAAATGAGTAATAGGGAAAAATATTAAATTTTAAGTTAATTTTGTAAATTAAGGTAATTAGGAGTAAAATCTGATTTAGGATGAATTTAGACATTTTGAAATAATAATTGATGTTGGGAGATGGTAATTAGAGTGTTAGCAATATTAGATGTATATTATATACATAACATGTAATTATTGAAAAAATAATAAATAGAAGATATTAGAATAAAAATTGATATTATGATAATAATAAAAATATACAATAAATCTTATAGAAAACTTGAATTTATGTAATTATATAAAAAATATAAAAATTTCTTACATCGGGAGTAAATTTGGTATACTATTAAGGATTTAAGTGTACTAGATATAATAAAATACTGATTAAGAATAATTATGGTATTTAGGATATCTAGAAGTAAAGTGATTAATTTCACATTATGAGTTAAAACAAGTTTCTAGAGTTCAAGTATAAAATAGTACTTATAAATCGAACTAGAATCTAATTTAGAAATCGATGCAGAAACCGAACCCGAACCTAACCCGATTAGGTATATTAAACCCTAAATAAAACATAACAATAAGCGTTATAGGATAAAAGGAACCTATAATAGTTATATGAAAAACTGAAATCACGTTTGTGTTATAGGGATGATCAGCGATGGCCTGAGTGAGTTGGACCTCGAATGAGTGAGCGAGGAGTCTAGGTAAGTTGGGATTAATACGATCTTATATTTTGGAGGCTTGAGATTATGCTTGGTTGTGCTTATTTGATAGTCTGTGGTGTGCATGTGCTTGATTATGAGTGATGTTATGATTTTGTTTGTTAATCTAGCTTATATTGTATGATTTGTATGAAATGATTGATCACCCTAAGCTGAATCTAATCAAATATACAACTTGTAATCATAATCAGACCTGTATAGCAACCTATTAAGGGAAACCTAAGACTCTCCGGCCAAATACCGACCCCTTTGAAAGGGATAGCGCAAGATTGCATAATAGTCCCTTCTTCATCCTTAGTCGAACTAAGTAACAGGAGAGGAGGTCGCAACGAGGGTAAAGTCAATGGTTCAAAAGTAGTTGCAGGAGGAGCGAGGTCTTCATTGCATAAGCCTGGGTTTGGTCATAAACTATTGCATTAATGGTAACTCTTCAACCCGGATTAAAGCGGACGAAATTTCTTTAATCTCACGACGGGCCGGACAACGTCGTGTGACGGCATTTGCTTGAACATACATTACACCTAATAAGTTGGTTGATAATCTTGTTGTGTTATAGTATAGTTTTAAGTCATCCATCCTAACTTACTGAGCTATGGTTGCTCACATCTTTATAGACTTCGTGTAGGTACTGGTTAAGAAGCGGCATACAACTACTCTGAAGCTGGCGACTACTGGATTCTGGGGAATGAGGAAAAACATTTGAAGAATAAACACATATTTTTAAAAACTAAGCTTTTACCTTAAAATTTTTCATTTCTGAATAATGTAATAATTAGAAAATATATTACGAAGAAATATTGCAAACTTTAATTGTAATAACTGAATTATAGTGTATATATATATATTTCCTCACTTTCTTAGGTAAATGATTTATTTAAATTACAAACTGTTTACTTCAAAGCAGGTTAGTCGTAGACGCCTTGTGTAGATCAGGTCTAAGATAGCGGTTGTAAGGCCAACTTCTATCATAAAATGATTTACATGGTAGGGCTGTTACGACTCTACCGCTTTGGGGCGTGATAGTACATTTGCTTATTGTCATGACAGTAAAAGATACCGTCATGCCGATAAGTTTGTTTACACTAGTCGTCGAAGTATTTAATGAACAATAACAGGAAGAATTGAATGAGATGACATAAATGCTCAACAACACAACTAAGGACAAGAGAGAGCTAATCCTTTACTACAGTATTTCAACATCCTCTTGTATTCTTATTATCTATTATTCTCATTGTCTTTTGTACCTTAATTTGCTAATATTTAGAGAGATTTGAAATATAGTGCTTGTGAGCTATTAGTTGCTAAGTATTGAGAGTTAAATACACTACACCAATAATCCTTGAGATTAAGTTTTGTATTGTGAGTTGAGATTGTGATTTGTGATAAGAGTTGTGAGTGTAAAACATGTGTAATCAAGTTTGTATTTATGTAGCTCCTAGAGCTTAGATTAAGAAATCAATAAAGTGGCATAAAGTCTTCGATTGGAGGCATTGTATGTCTATAGAGGGTAGGGGGCAATCTAAATTCTACATTAAATCCAGGCTTAATCTTCTTTATCCCTATTTCTTTTAATTTTTATACTTATTATTATTTTATTATTATCTTAATTATACTCATTGTTGCATTTAGTGTTTCATTTTGAAAAAAATGATCAATTTGTCTTTAAAACTTAATTCACATACATACCCCTTCCCCACCTCTAGAATCCTTCTCGAGTTTAGCTTAATGTTCTTTGTATATATGTTGCCATTTTCGATAAATTTTAATTTTAATGATTAATTTTTATTTTCCAAATTTAAAGGTTGGGATCCCTTTCTATACCACCAATTGTGTCCTTAATTAAGGTATACACCTATTGGTGTACAAGGAAAAAAGTAATGGATTTTAGAACAAAACTAACTAAAAGTCTCGGCATCCATTACTTTGTATAGTTATAGAGAATAGAGATGCCATTAGGTGGATTCTTATAAGGTATCTAATTCATCTAACCCATTAAGATTCTATAGAGTTCTAGTAATAGGTTCAAAACCCTATAGGGATCAATCAAGTTCTAGAACTTATAAAAAAAATCGACAAGAAAACTCAAATTTAGTAACATTAATAATATATATTGTAATTATATTCAATTGTCGATAAAAAAAAAAAAAAGAAGAAGAAGAAAAATAGATTAAATAATAGTTAATTGGACAAACCTTAGCCTTTTTGTCTTCACTCCCTTTAACTCACTTACGGATATGCTGCAATACCTCCCTTCTGCCTCATAGCCTTCGCCCTTATCCCTCAATCTATGACTTTACACCATAGTCAACACTCAATAGCTTATAGATATAACTGCAGTGCCTCTACTTCATGGCTTTCACCTTCAGTCCACGACTATACCTTACATCACTTATGAAATGTCAACATACTTGTGAATCATAATTATACACTCAGACTTAGTCTTCAATCTATCACCGGTACCGCTATCATCGACTCGTTGTCGTTTCCTTACCATCCTTATGACTTGTTCACTTAGATTTTCAATTATGAGTTTCACTTTGATTTTTAAATTTTTGTGCTTGATGGGTATATTATCTTTATTCTCCATTTCTTCAAATTAGGAAGTTTGAAAAAGAAATATGTTTATCCTTTACTGAGATTCACAAGTCCATTTGATTCTAAACTCAACATTTTGGTTTGATTGGTCCTTTCTACTTAGTTTTACTAATTCTCATGTAAAATAGAGGTCTATCTTGATGATTATAGAAAGCCATGGTGCTTATGATGGAAAAGATAAAGTTTGAAATGTGATGCTATTTTGATTTTCATTTTTTTGTATAATGGGTTAGATAAGGTTTTAAACTGGTTTTACAAAATCCAATAGAAGCATGCTTAGGAGATAAGGCAAAAACCCTATAAAGTTTCAAGATAGGTTTTGGGATGCTCTACAAGGTAATGGGATAAGTCCGAGTTTTGCAAAACCTATCCTTGACCTATCTTGTAGCATCCTATTAGAAAATGTATGACTAGATAACTTATTTTATTTTAAAACTTTACACTTTTGTTGTTACGCCCCGAAGTCGTAGAGTCGCAACAGTCCTGCTGTATAAACTATTCTATAATAATAACTGGCCTCATAGTAACTGGCCTCATAGTACCTACGATAAACATGATTTGCACAAGGCGTCGATGACTCCTTACTTTGAAGTAAACAATCCAATTAAATGTTTAACTACGATTATAGTAAATATCACAAATTTTTATTAAACATATATAATTATATGTAAAGTCAACAGAACTATTCAGGAAATTTTACATATACACAATGGTTCATTAATTTACATAATAACTATCAATATTTCATCCTCAAACTACAAAAGATATTCTCGCTATACATCACTACTAAGTAAATTAATCCTCACACCCCTGGCTTCAAAAGAACTAACCTCTAGATAATTAAGGCGGCATAATACTTGAAGTATTTAGAAATCAGGACCTGCAAAAGAATCTATAGAGGTATGAGTAACTATAGCTCAGTAAGTCGAATTGGAGACTCATAAATGTATACAAACACAAACAAGATTATCAAATAATTATTTTCATGCAATGCAACAATCAAGTGTCATTGCACAATGTAGTCCAGTCTGTTGTGAAATCAAAGAAATTTCACTCGCTCTAATCCGGGTTGAAGAGCTTCCATGTTATGCAACAGCTCACAACCAAACCCAGGCTTGTGCAATGAAGATCCCATTCCTCCCGTGACTACCTTCGAACTATTGACTTTACCCTCGCTGTGACCTCCTTTCCTGTCACTTAGTTCAAATAAGAATGAAGAAAGGACCATTATGCAATCCTGTGTTATCCCTTTCGAAGAGGTCGGTATTTGGTTGGAGAATCCTAATGATCCCCTAACGGGTTACAATGTATGACATTTTAGGTCATTAGAGTCGAGTAAGATTAAATTTCATTTAGGGTTTTCAAACAATTCACACCAATTCAATCATAATACAAAATCAATTATACCACAAATTTCAGCACGAATTCAAATACATCAAACACATGTGTAAACTATTTATAATCACAACAATATACAATCCTAAGTCTTCAAGTACTATAAAAATAGTACTCTAATATAGTAAGTAATAACCTAACTTACTTGGAATTTCTCAGTTGACCGATCACGTAATTGCAAGCTGATTTGTCTTTTGGTATCTTACAATACAAAATATGCCTTTTAGTACTTATACTTTAAGGATCCATATTCTAAGTTATAATTTAACTCATTTTTTTCCATGTATACCTATTATGTACTAATGATTCTTTCTATCCTATTTTGGGGTTCGAATCTTAAATTAGATTTTAGTTTTGATTTCGAAGTCTTAAATATGCTTGAATCCTAATGTGAAATTAGTCACATTAAGCTCGAGTATTCTAATATTCTATTGGGTCTTAATTTAATATTCTAAACTATTCGGTACACACTAATCCTAATTGGGGTATCGGATTTATTCCCGATGTGATAAAATCTTATATGTTTATACAATTACGTAAAATAAAATTTTGTTTCAGATTTAGTGTATTCTGATTTTTATTATAATATTATCTAAATAACCTTAATTTTTAAGATTTATTAAATTTTCAATTCCTCATATTCCTAATTTTCTACAATTACTACAAAATTCTTAAATTAATTACACTTAATACTCCAAAGGCTATGATAAGGTTTCCACATCAGAGATTAACAATCCTAAACATCTAATTACTATCTAAATCAGTAATTAGTGTTTTAATCACTTAATTAACCCAAAATTACCTAATTTTACCATCATTTTAGGGCTAAAAATTAACTTAAAAATTTTGAAAATTAATTTTAAAAAATGGCTTCATAGCACTATTCTATATCACTTAAGCATTCTACAGAAAAAATTTAAGCTCCAAACTACACTCCTAAGCCTATTTATTTCTAGTTCTAATCATGATCGGTTTTGCTTAATTTGTTAAGAACCCTATATTTTTAGATGTAATTAAACTAAATCATTATTTTTTTCCTAAATCTAAGTACAATAAAACCTCAGAATAATAAGTTTCATAATTTTCTAGATAAAATAACTAATTTTAAGAAATTATATAAAACCAAAGAAAATAAGGGACTCACCCGATCCGATGCCTTTTAGCCGTTCAACTCTGGTCTAAGTGTGTCGGCCGGCCTAGACAGTAGGTTTAGAGTAGGGTGGTGGTGGTGGCTCGGTCCCAGGTGGTGGTGGTGGCTCGGTCCCAAGTGGTGGTGGTGTGTGAGTTTGGCTCACTAGCCCTAACTGCACAGCTTTCCTTTTCTTTTCTTTTTTCTCTTGAATTTTTTAAGCTTTCTATTTTTCTTTGATTCCTAATTGTCCAAAGGAGTTCTGTAAATTTTTTCCTTATTTATAGAACTTTTTGGTAATTAATATGCATTAAATTAGATAAGACATTGCCCAATTTCCTTAATTTTTTACTTTTGTGTTGCTTGATTTTAATTGGCTAATTTTTCTTCTTTAACTCCTAACTTGCCATGACCAAATCTACATCATTCCAGATTTCTTTGATTTTCTTTAATTAATTAATAATTTTCTTTAATTATTTAATAAGTTTTTAGCCACTTTAAGAAATTTCGCGTATTTTTATCTACACGTAAATACATGTAGGGTACATGTGAATATTCTTAATTATTATTTAAGTCGTTCTATGATTTTTAGTATACATATAATCTATCTCTAGTAATTTATTAGTTATTAGATTACACTTTTTGCTTTTTCGATAATTAATAATTATTATACTTAAAATTTGAAAATTTTATAATCTCCTATTTTATTACTTATTTTCTTAAATTCAAGTTTATGCGGTCATTTTTACTAATATTTCTATTCATAATTTATAATTTAGGTTTAATCGGATCCTTTAACCAATCGCCCTAAACTTTATATTATGTTCAATCTTACGACCACTTAGCTTAACTTTAGAGCTTACATTTGTGAAGTTACCTGGTACAATAGTTTAATAAAACATAGTCAGGTAAGTATAGTTAATTATTTATTTATGTATGGGAAAAGTACATTTTTTATCCTCAATATATTATCGGTTTTCTATTTGAGTTTAAAACATTTTTTGTTTTTCTTTTTTTCTATTTCAATCATCAATGTTTATAAAGTAGGGCTTTTCTTAACATTGTTAAACTTTTCTTTTGTATTTCATGTGGCAGGCTTTGATTGGTTAAAATTTAATTTAATTAAATAATTTATGACATATATTAACTAAGTGGTTAAATAAAAATTTAAAAAATATAAAAAAAAGTACTACAAAATTAAAAATATCCTCACAGCTACTCCAAGACCAAGGAATGGCCGGAAGACTTTCTTTTTTTTTTTTTCTTTTTGTAGCATTTTCCTTTTTTATTTTCTGCACTTCTTTTTAATTTTCAAAAATTTTAATTAACTTGTATATTATATATATTTAATTATTTTATTTTATTTGAATTAATAAGTTAGACCAATCAAACCTCCACGTGTCAAAAACTAACAGTATTAAGAAAAGTCCAATTTCGTGAACTTTCGCAAACTTGGAAAACTAAAATAGGAAAAAAAAAAAAAGGTTATAAACTCAAACAAAAAATTAATAGAACATCGAGAACGAAAAATGTAATTTTTGTATTTATTTATTTACTTTTTGCCAGCTAATCATCCAAGTAGCAAAAGGGTTCAAGTTTAAAAGTTTAGAATGCTGCTGTAATTTTCGCTACTTTGCTTGATGTAATTTTTCTAAGCAAAGGTATTTTAACTAACCAGTATGCGCTTGTCTTATTTGATTAATTCTACATAATTTGAAATCTTGATGATTATTGCAAAGAGCTTAGTTATGCAACAAAGGAATGTGATTTTACAACTACTAATTACTTGGAATACTAAGATTCCAACGGATCGGGCACGGGCTCTAAGGGATAACCATTACAAAGGAAAAAAAGGGGAAATATATATATATATCCTTCCGATTTTATTCCTATAATGATTAACTAACTCCCTTTACATGAAAATCTGGAATTTATCACCCTTTAAAAATCCATGTTACGATCGTTACAACTTGTACTTGTAGTATACACAATTGGCTGAACCACTTAGCTAAAAAACCTTTGCTTCAGAGTCGAATAGAATAGCATTAACTACCAGAAAGTGATGATGGCAAAAAAAAAAAAAAAAAAAAAAAGAATTCCAGAAAGTGAATACGTAAATGCAATGAAAAATCAATTTGGAGCAATTTCATATATTTTTGTAACTTAAAAAAAAAAAAAAATTTCTTCTTGTGTTCAATGACTCAATGGGACCTTATTCTCATCAGGAATATTTTTTCTCTTTGGTATGGATATTGGATGGACCCTAGCTATTTGCATATTATATATATATATATAGTGCTACGAAATTGACTATTTCAGGAAGAAAATCGAAGCCATATCTGTTATGCGTATCATGTGACGTCGATTTGGCATCTTTAAGTTGACAAAATAGGATTTCGACTACAGTGACACAAGCAACACTTGATGGTATTCTTTGAATTGCAAACCTATACGAGACGCAATTTATCTTGTTACGAAAAGGACCAGTTTCCTGGTTTTGTAGTTGTCTTTTTAATTATTTAGGTCTCGATTTTTTCGAACGTAAACGAGTCATCCACGTATGCTAAGCAAGGGTAGTGTATTAGTGCTTGGTTTCTTGCTCGGCGCAAGATAAGGAGAATGACATAAGATAACATTAGTAACAATATTTTAGACACCTTCTGAACCACGTCTTGTTAGATAACAAAATCAATGAAATAAGAATTTGTGGTTGTAAACACGCCTAAATTGGTCGGATTGGGGCTCGAACAAGTTGGCCACAAAAGCATGAAGAAACTGCAAAATTAGAAGTTGCACTAGTACATAAGTCTAGGTTGGTTAACTACAGACTGGCCTGTTATGGAACTTGCTGGTTGATTACCTTCCCAGGCAATCACTTGCCTCTTCTCCTCTTTAGCTTTCACTTTGCTATTGTCTCATTGAAAAAGCAATATTCATACCACTAGAATATAATAGTCTTAATAAAGCATATATGTACATTCAAGTTTCACCCACTTGCAACATTAGTTTTTAAGGGAGTGGTGTTTATCACAAAAATGGACAATATCTTGGTGTATGATATGTAGTATTATAGTTGTTAATCAATCAGAAGGGCAAAGTCCCTTTTTGGTGATATACCATGCCAAGAATCGATAAGGGTGACGATATCAAGATAAATTCGAACCTGTAAAAGGATTGAAAAAGATAAAGAATAGAAAACAAAATAAAGTTAAGCAAACCCATGAACTACTCTTAAAACATGACACACTAGGAAACTTCCATGGATCAACCAAGCTAGTTGATAATATGACATGCAATGAGGATAGTTAGGTTAGTTGTCACCAAACCTTACTTAAGGGATTGGATAAGAGTAGGGTAAAACTTGCAAAGAAGACAAACTTAAGAGAAAATGCCATATACTATATTGATGGTGAACTATTGCAACTTACATTACAAATGGGTATTTATACCCAAAACCTTAAGGCAACCTTCATGTTAGGACAATATACAAAAATAGATACATCTCCCAAAATAGCTAAGTATTAAAGAGAATATATAAAGGACAGTGCAATTCCATAATATACAAGGGGGATATGCGGCCTCATCCGTACAAGTATAGATGTTAGAGGATGTGTGTCATGCCTCAAGTGGATGTAGCTTCATTGGGTAGTACCATGATGGGATTAAGTAAGTTGGTAGCTTTCAAACAACTTGGTGTGGAGACATTGGTTTCCAATCCATGTTAGTAACCATCCAATACCGGATGGCACTCTAAAACACATTTGTATGAGCATAAACACCTTGTTAGTCACAGCTTTCCAAGTTGTTGGCTCGAAGTTAGGATGGTCAAATTGTTAGGGAAGCTTGTCAAGCTGTTAGAGGAACCTCTTGGACCTTCCTCAAGTTGACACTTTATAATTGAGATCAATGTATATGACTCAGGACTGTTCGTTTAATGGGACAGTCAGCTTGGTCAAAACCTTAGACTCCTTGATATTAGGTTAGAAGGTAAGGATACATTGAGCTATGCACTCTAGCCTTCTGGCTTAAGCTTGGGTTAAGGGTTCAGCTGGTTGATTCCTATCTCCTAGTGTGATTCTAGACCTATATGAAAAAATTGATGAGGATGCCATTTCTTTAAGGAGGTAGAGTGTAATATCCTTTAAATAGAATGTAATAACTCTAACAATCAATGTGTCTTTTGGTATAACGTCCTAGAATCCGTTGGTCTAAGGTTAAGCATACTCAAGCGAGAGCAATATTAGAATGGATAACCTTTTAAGAATCAACTGCATTAGGGGACAAAATCGTAAGGCATTTGATGTCAAAGTGGACAATATCTTAGTGTAGGAGTTTAATCAAAATGTTACATAAGTATAGTATGCTTAGCATATTGAATTATTTTTTTATGTTGTTTGTTACTTGTTATGTACATAAATTGTACTAAACTTGGCTATAATCTAAAGCATTGTTGTTGATTTCCATTATTATCTTACTGTAACCATCACCATTGTTATTATGCTCCTACTATTGCATCACCACTATTAATAGGTATTTTTAGATAATTATTGTGTGGGCTTATGTTAGTTGGCCTAATATTTAAACCCGGTCCAATATAATTTTCATAGACTCTGTTCCATTCCCTTTCACTTTTCTTATCATGCTACAAGTTTGCTCTCATCATAAGAAGCCTGATTTAAACATTAGAGTGATCGTGTTGGAATACCCTCCAGTACCCCTCCTGACCGTTTTCTCGTGTTGCAGATGTTTGTATACTGAAACAAAAATCACTAGTCAACAACCATCATTATTGTCATAGCTATTGCCATAACCTATTGCTACCATTACCACGATTGTTGCATTTTTGTAATTGTATATATGTATGTTAGATGTGATGATGGTATTAAGAGTTGTGTCAGTAGGGTGAATTACAAGGTCGACTCACTTAAATTATAAAACAAATGCAAGTTGAGTTTAAAAATTTTGACATACTTAAATGAAAGCTTTTTTTAGCTTGCCTTACTTTGACCATTGATTACGAGGTGGTTTGACTTGCTTTGACCTGCAAAGAAAAAAAAGGAAAAAGAAAAGAGTCTACCTTAGACTTTATATTACTTCATAGCCAAGCACATGAGTAACGTTATCCCTTTACTTCTTAACTAGGTACTTAGTAATAAATATTAGCTAATAGTATTAGTATTTTAAGTTAAATTTATGCACTTAATCATCGAGCAACAAAAACTATATGACTTATGTAGCCTTAGAATTAATAGAAAAGGAAAAGACTATATGCATGATTTTTTTTTTCTTTTGTGATTTATGTGTCTCATTAGATTAATGGCAAGGTAAGGAATAAATCAAAGATGGTTTGTTGATTATAATCATTTATAAGTTTCGCAAGTATTTTAAAACACTAATTTTTGTATTAAAAAATTCTTAAAACATTACCAAATAGCGGCTTTACCTACTTAACCCATTAACTCACAATTAGGTAAGTTAAGCCGGAATTTCTAATAAGCATTTTCAAGAGGGACAAAGTGTGCCAACCCAGTTAACCTATGGGTTAATGCGGGGTAAGGCAAGTTAACCTACTTAGCTTGTTTACGTTATGGGATGAGAAGTTTACCCCCTTCTTAAATGCTTATGTGGCACCCGATCTTCCTTTCCCTTATCATATTTACTTAGATTACGGAGGGCGAGCTAGCGTACCTCCCTTCCTATTTACACAAGACTGTTTCAAGCCCTTGTAGCTTTAGGAGTGTCACCTAGCATTGTTGTCGTCCTCCATGTGATAAGATGTCCAACTTCTCTATTGGTTTCAGCCTACTATAGCCATCATCAAGAGAGCAACATTAACTCCCAACCAGTTTGCTCATAAGAGGCTAACCTTACCTTGAGAGAACACTTAACCCTACAAACAAATTACCTGTTGACACCATTTATTTACATTAATCCTTAAGCTAAAAACCTCCACTTTCCTTCAGAATGTAGATTATGAAAATCTTCCCCATCTAAAGCTACAATGCCCTCATCATGAGGTTAATACTTCGCTATTACCCTTCCCCCTAAGATCATAAACCTTATTCTTTTATTGCCTAACTTTACTCTTAGATCATTTCTACCAAGACTTCAAAGCTTTTATAAGCATTCCCTCATCCTTGCCTTCACCCTCACCTTCGCCTTCGCCTTTGCCTTTGCCTTTGCCTTCACCTTCGCCTTTGCCTTTGCCCTCACCTTCACCTTCGCCTTTGCCTTCGCCCTCACCTTCATCCTCTTGTTGAGTGGCCCAATGGTAAGATGTGTCCTATTAAGTTCACTTTTTCATTTTCTTAAGATTCGAGCAAAGTCTTATTACAATGTAGCTCACGATACAACTTTCCCCTTTGGCAACAATGTCCTCCACTTGATGAATACTCTTCTTCTTGAGCTTCACCCATATAAGCTCAATTGTCAACAAAAACTACCCTTTTTCATTCAACACATTAGGTAGCATTTAAGTGGCTCATCTAGGCTAGAACTTTTGTAGTTTGGTACTATTTATAATATGATAGGAAGTTTACATGCCCTAACCCTTAAGTGCCCTGTCACTCTGCCCTCAATTATCTCATATATAAGCTCATATCATGGAGGGCAAGTCAGCTTTTTCTCTTCCCATCTTCTCATGAATATTTTAAGCCTCATTAGCTTCAAGAGTGCTAACTAGCATAGTCACTATCCTCCATATGATAGGGACATTGAACTTCTCTACTGGTTTTGGCCTGTCATGGTTATCGTTAGGAAAGCGATATTAACTCCTAACCAATTTACTTACAGAAGGCTAACGTCGCCTTAAGAGAATGCCCAACCTTACGAATGAATTGCCTATTGACGCCACTTACTTCACATTAAACCTTAAGCTGAATAGCTTCGCTTTCCTTCAGAACACGGACCGTGACACTCATATAGCTTTAATGGTAGCAATGGTTCATTCATGGAGGCGGTTGGTTTTTAAAGTTTCTAAGGTAGAGTAATGAGATAGTGGTGATGATGTAACACTAGTTCAATGATGGTCCAATGGTAATGTAGTGCTTGAGGTAATGAGTTGGTGACAGATGGTGTGATAAAAGTGGTGGTAGTAGTGTTGACAGCATTAATATGCTATTGGGGCATTGTGTTAAGAGGAGGAAAATGTAGGATATAATGAGTTTATGTACCATGTTAGTTCATGACACCAACTATTATCATACGTTTTTTGTTTTCCTTCAATTTCTATACCATAGAAAATATACTAGAATCTATATTTGTATTTGTCATATGGGCTTTGCATCTACTAATTTAATTATTTTTCAAATTAAATAAGGTAAAATGTCTTTTGTGCTATCTACTGTTTTAAAATAATATTAAACAAATGCCTTCAAAATACATAACTTTCTTTCTTAATTGTTTGACCCTTAATGGTTCGACTCCAATTAGTTGTAGGGATCCTACTTTGTATCACGATTTGTAATTTCAAAGACAAATGGAGATGTTCAATTTTTAAAGTGAATGAGTGACATTGATAAGTGATCTAGTCGTCAGGTGGGGTATACCTTAAAGGCATGTTTGGCCTCCCATGAATAAAATAGTTAGGACCTAATGCTACTCTCTTGATGATGATTATAGTAGACCAAAAATAGTTAGATAGTTGAGCATTCGAATCATATAGCGGCGTGGGGGTACTTCTTACAAGGGATGAGCTTGGAACAATCTTAGATTAAATACGTGTAAAAAATGAAAAGATAAAAGATGGTTAAGCACTGCTTAAGTACTCCAAGAGTAATGAACCTCCTATCCTGTGATAAGTAGTATTAGAGTTCTAAGTTTTAGCTGCATTAGACTATCTAAATATTACTTAGTCTGCAAAATGAAATGGTAGTTCTTGTGGATGACTGGACTTGTGCGAATGAAGCTCAAGAGGAGGAGTACCCACTAAGAAGAGGACCTTATTACTAAAGGAGCTGTTGTGTTGTGAACTGCTTTATAACGAGAATTAGCCCAAATCTTTATAAAATAAATAGAGGACAAAAGGAGATGATGAGGGTGATGGGATGCTTGTGAAATCCTTCAGTCCTAGCAAAGATGATCTTAAGTTGAAGATAGGAAGTAGCTAAAGGGGTTTGCATAAAATAAATAGAGGACAAAAGGAGATGGTGATGGTGATGGGATGCTTGTGAAATCCCTAAGTCCTAGCAAAGATGATCTTGAGTTGAAGATAGGAAGTAGTTGAAGAGGTTTGTAATTTGTTCTTGGAGTAGCGGCAAAAGTTAGTGTCACGACGAGGCTATCTTGAATTTAGGTGAAAAAGAATATCACAGTCCATGAGTTCGAAAACGAGCGAAGGTATTCAACTTGGCTTAAAGTGAGGTGAATGGCATCAACAAGTGGTTTGTTCATAAGAGTGGGGCAAACTCCGAAGGTTGGTTTGGTCATTCATGGGCAAATTGGTCAGGAGCTAATACTACTTTCCTAGTAATAGCCATCCTTAACCAAAACCAATTGGATAATTGAGCCTTTGAATCATATGGAAGCCTATGACATTGTAAGAGGGCACTCTTCATGAGGGATGGATTTGGAATAGTTCTAGGTTAAATAGGAAGAGAAGACTAACCTATCATCTAGAATATGTATGAAAAATGATAAATAAAGGATGATCGAGCATCTAGAATATGTATGAAAAATGATAAATAAAGGATGATCGAGCACTGTAGGAATACTTAATGAGAAGTGAACCTCTTGTTCAATGACACTTCGTATAAACTAATACTTCTACTTTTATACTTTTGTGTTTAAGAATACATTTTATTTTCATTAAATTATAAATGGGTTTTCATCCAGTCTAGTATTTTAATTATTTTTCCATATTAAATATGGTAAAACATGTTTAGTGCTATCTAATTCTTAACTTATTGATTTGACTCTAATTAGTTTTTAGAACTGTACTCTGCATAGACCATATATTTTTACTTTTATATTTTAATATTTCAAAATATAGTTTGTTTTCATTAAATTATATTTAATATGTATTATGTATACAGAACAAGTCCTATAAATGAGTACACCAAGTTCAATATTTACAATAATTTTAGTATTTTAATATAAGAGTTATTTATTAGTAAATAATAGTAATAGAACATATAATTGATTCGCAAAACAACTCCATATATAGACTTTTTGGGTGCATCTCCAATAGCTACATCCGTGTGCACTTGGCTTTGTCTTCGGGTTATCCATTTCAATGAAAATGATCATGGCAAATCTAGAATTAGTGGAGACATAACAACATGACACTTATCAGTACTTGACAATTGATGTGTTGAAGATATTTCCTTACGAGGAGCCTATAATCCTTCGACTCCTAAGGTCAAATCAATCGTGCGTGTGAATTCCTATGGTTTGAACACTTGGATAGCATGATCAAGAGACACAGCTAGCTCGGCTTTTGTGCAAAGGTTGGTATGACATTCTTGGATTGATTTATCTTTTTATGTCCGGTTTGGTGCGAGTCGGGCAATGCTCTCGGTTCACTTCCTCTAGATTCGGTTCAACATTGACTCCCTTGAGCCGGTTCGATTGGCCTTGTCCATCCTACAAAATTGATGTACTTAGTGATGATCTAGACACATGAACATCCAGTGCCCCCAATATTGAAAACCATGTGTGAGCATGCTCCGGCTCCACGTAGAATGCAGCCTTTACAAAAAAAAAAAAAAATTCAACGAACGCCGCTCAAGAGTCGAGCACAAAAGTACAATACAAGAAGCGTTGACCTGATTAATGTTTGACCATCCCAAAGAGCCATAGGTCAACCATAATCCCTTAAAGCACGACCGTATCGATAATCCTACGTAATTATCTTAGTTAGTCTTCTTTCATCGACTATATACTAACTGAATTGAAAATTTGCATACTTCCCTTATTTCACATACACCGGTCCTTTGATACTGCCTTAGAACATATCTATAGATCTAGCATTTGTCTCTACATAAGCAGTACAACTACACTTACCAGGCAGATGCAATCCCAAAATTCGAGAGAAAAAGGTGCAATTGAAATCAAATGCCTCCCCCTATTTTCCAACGTAAATTTCAACAAATGTCCACCCTCCATCAAAGTCTTCTCAGTTGGCGCAGAGTTTCTTTTAGATCATTTAACGCCTGGTGAATTACAGGCTTTCCATGGCCATAAGAGGTCATATAACCTGTTTACTGAGTTAAGGAACTAATCCAACAATTCCACGAGGATAAAGAGGACCCAAGTACTACAATGAACAAAAATTACACCTTCGTGATCATTTCTTTCCACCGGTAAATTCCAGCTTCTGAAGACTCAGTAAAAGATCCTCAGAGTTCAGGAAAACTCTGTTGGTGGAATTTGAAATTGTATGTGCAATTTCTCTTGAAGCTTCAATTTTCCTCAAAGTGATGAAAGCAGGATTGTTGGCTATAGCTTGGCCAATCAACTGGGCACTCGTAGCTTCTCCCTGCATTAAACCAGCATTGGTACATTAAATGATGCACATAACCATCACACATAAGTGAAACAGAAGCTTGAACAGATCAGTTAAAAACTCTGTAGTACTTCTAGTTTAAAATCGTTCCTTCCCAATAGCAAGAAATCAGACATATCTGCAACCACAATTATTGGCTAATAAAATCACAATGCTTTAGGCAAAAACAAACCTGTGCTCTAATAACAGCACTCTTCTTGTCTTGTTCAGCCTTTTCCACAACAAACTTAGCTCTTTCAGCTTCTTGTGCGGCCACCTGCTTGGCTTCAATAGCAGCGGTAAACTCCTTTCCAAAAGTAAGGCTGGTAATGGACACATCATCCAGAGCAATATTAAAATGGGCAGCTCTCTCTGTCAATATCTTCCTTATTTCCCGACTCACAGTCTGTAAAATGATAACAGAACATAGTTTCAAAACATAATTACAAGCTCAGATGCTGATACCAGCAAATACATTGCTCACTCACACAGCATAGGAGTAACTATTGGCTATCGCTCACTGAAAAATAAATCGGAGTTGTAAAGATCAGAAAATTGAGAAACAAACAAACGCCTCACATAATGAGATATTGGAGTGACAATGTAAAACAAGGTACTCTTAACAACTTGATCGTTTATCACAAACCACCCCCAGAATGAAGAATGAAAAGATAGCAGGCTGCTTACCTCTCTTTGTGTAATAAGCTGGCTCGCATTATACTGTGCAACCACTGCTTTCAAAGTTTCATGAATAATTGAAGGCAAAACTCTCTCATTATAATTTTCACCTAGTGTACGGTAGACTGTTGGTAGCTGATCCGCTACAGGACGAGTAAGAACTCGAAGCCCAATTTTAACCTGTTCAAGTAAACAAGGCACAATTTCAGTAGGAAAAGTTGCAAAGGATAATTTTAAGTGATGAGAAGATTTAAGTAAGACATTCAGGCATAAACATCTCCATATAGAAACTGATGAGAAATATAATACTGCATTTGTTATATAGCCAGTCATTTAGAACGTAAAGGAAACATCTTAGAAAAGAGCGTTTGTCAGTTTAAAGTTGATATCAGAGACAGAATACTTGTCAACAGCCGTGAGAATCGCAAAAGCAAAATTGCATGAAAAGTATGAGTTATCAGATGAATAAAAAGAAGAAATAAAAACATACACAATAAATGCTGCAGAATAAAAACAATACAGAAATTATACGTTTTACAACATAATTTATCAAAACTGTAGTACGCTCTAATAAAATGAGATCTTCAGCAAATCTTCAATGCAAAGTTGAAATCATTAAGTATGTTTGAGCCTTATGCACCTAGCACCAGCCAGTGACTGCATTCCTATGCTGCTAAGTTCATAACTGACCCATGCGCTTTCAATTTTGATTTTCCTTATCGCTGTTTTTGATCCCATCTGAATAAAACCTAGCAATAGTAATAATTTATTCAACACAATATGTAACCTAACTCAATTAGATCACACCTAAAATTTTCACATTAAAATAGACAACAGCTTTCTGCCAAGTGACAGAAGAATAGAAGTCAAAAGCTTGTAAAGTGACGATCTGTTATCCATGAACTCAACTTACAACCGATATTTAAACTGACTAAGTCCCACTTAACAACCTTCATATTGACATAAGAACCATATCATTATCAAGCAATAAAAATCACCATTTGAAGGTCACGACTTCCAGAAGTACTTTCTACCAAATGAGGGCGTGCACGGACATCATAGATAACCGGCCTCTCAAACCATGGGATCATCAAGTGTGTCCCTTCAGGATAAACCTGCACATCCCAGAGAAATAAAGATGAAGAATTATATTGAGTAGTTAAATCCCACTAACAAAATTATTTTTTCTAATAACAATAATCACACCAGGTTAGAATCTCATATAGCTGTATTACTGCCTCAGATAAGAGAGGGGTTGAACATTCTAACTACAATTTGTTACTAAAGAAAAGCAACTTTATGGTGACAATCCTCAGAATGAGACACAAGATGCATGCACAGGGATTGTGCAAAAAGAATTCATGTGAAATCAATTTTGCCATTTGATTTTCTAAAGCCTCTCTAACAGACATGTCAGTTTAGCATCAGGACAACAAACCATGCATTATTTTCTACTACCTTGTGCCAATCCACAAGCTATAAAGAATGGACAGATTCAAATTTCACCATGAAGAACCAATATTCAGCTACCTCAAAATGATGATTAAATTTATGATGAGGAAAGATGAGAAAGACAGAGAGAGAAACCAGAAAGGTGGAAAAATGACAGCAAATAAAAAGTAAATAAATATGTTGAAAATTTTCACTCCCCACAAAGTGACATTCATAAAACAATGTTGTTTCTTGATGACATGTAAGTTGAAACTTCATCTAGGGAGCTAGAAAATATGTAACCTAAGCATCAAGCTGACATGGAGATAGAAAAGCTATATGATATATTGTTTGACCAAAAAATATGAATATCTCTTACAACACATCAACAGAGATATAAAATCTTGAAGATATATTGTTTGACTAAAAATATGAATCACTCATCAACACATCAACTGACATGTGAGACACAACAATCACCTTATCCTTAATTCCAACCAACCGGTTGAATACAATGGCTCTATGACCTCCTTCAACGTTGTAAAGGCTGTTCGCAGCTCCATACAACCCAAGACCAGCAACAACTCCAAACTTGATTAAATCGGGCAAAAGACCACCCCCACGTCCCTTGGGCACATTAATCTTAAAGTTCATGTTCCTATACAATGTACAAATTGAAGATCGTTAGATACCTAGACCCTAAGCAAACCTATAAGCTTCAAAAGCATAATATGATGCATACATGGAAGTATATGTGTATATATATATATATATATATATATATATATAGGGTTTAGGGCTTATATATATATATATATATATATATATATATATATGTAGGGATTCTGGTCGCTGAAGTTGTAATGATGTGTTTACCCCACATTGTAGCCCAAAGAACAAGGAATATATCATTATTAAAAAAGCCTTGAATGGACATATAATCACAGATACTTTGCACAAGCCCATAAAGTCTATGAACTCTGATTCTGATTATCCAAAAGAGTACTGGCACTACAACATGCTATCTCAAAAAGAACAATTCAATCTTCACTTTAAAATGACTCCAGTGATACAAATTTATCTATGAGAATAGAAATCCACTTTGGATAAAACCATTAAGCAACCAGCAGGATTTTAACCTTGCATATCTAATATTGCTTTCGCAGCACATAGATGAAACATGCCAACTTGTGAATTCTAGAAGCATGTTCTTTCTTTTTCTTGATGGGAACAATTGCAAGCACTATCCTAGGGAAAATTGCAAATTCACATACAAAACTATTGGTAGGTGCAAACACAACCTTCAAACTCGGAAAAAGTGATTTCACATCCACATAACTTTTGAAATATGCATTGAACTCCTCAACCGTTACTAAAGCTCCCAAAACCAACGCTATTTATGAGCCTTTTAGATGGTCTGAGAAGTCCATCGCATATTTAAGTTTTAAGGGATATAGTCATGCTTGGGGAAGTTGATGCTTCACCCACACGTCTCTTCACAGGAATTCTATCACAAATTCGATGCACATATAGTGTTCAATGTGTATCCGGATGATCTCATATTAATCATTTTTTTTTTCATTTTACCGAGATCAATGTTAAATGCAGCAACAAGACGCCATTTTTAATTTAGAACCCCTCATACACAGACATTTCTAATGGGATGCTCGTCGGAAGTACTTCTCCACAAGCGAAAAGCCATGGAACAGCTTAGCGGTAGACACGAGCAGATCGAATTTTAAGGAGGTCATGTATCAAATTGTCAATTTTTTTTGTCGCCTACTACCAAACATACCACTTGAAGGTCTCGCGCTTATAAATCTTTCATGCACCATACATAGAACCTACAGCTCCAGAAAAATAAGAGCACATTGATACGATACCATACACAGAACACAGTTCTTTCAATCACACCAAACTGCACATATAAACCAAGCAACGAGAGAGATTACAGACGTACCTGGAGCGGGTAGAGAGAGAATGAAGTGATGTAGCTGAAGCGATGTAGAGGGAGAGGGAGAGGGAGAGAGAGAGAGAATGAGAGCAGAGTACAGTTTAGGGTTTATGTATGATGTGTATTTCTTGAAAGAAAAGCCAGAGAAGTAGCAGGGTTTTAGTTTAGGGCCTGTTTGTTAGAGAGAGAATAGAAGGGAATGGGTGGAATTCGTGGGCCGGGCCTTTATTAAGTTTAGCTTTTAACTACTACTAAAAAATACTTCTTATTCCTCATTTATAGAACTATTTTATTATTGTTGTAGATTTGGAGGATTGCTATTTTACAAAATCCTTATTATTGTAAATAAGTATTTGTAATTCTTTCTCAACAGCAAATGAATAATTATTCCTTAGAAATGGATCTTTAATTTCCTTCAATTTACAATTTAATGGTTAAAATTATTCAGAAATTTAAACAACTTTATGATATCATTATGACCTTGTCTATTTCCTTATAATTTTAGCTAATAATACTATGTCCCGATATTTTAAGAGGCTAAATTAATGAGATAATGTAAATTTAAAGGATTCAAATAATTTTATCTCACATATTTTCCTTATTTTATCCATAAAATTCTAGCTTAACAATGAAGTCATAAACCGGGTTAAGTGTTTATACATATTCTTAATCCATTATCAATATTATTTTAAGTTAAATGTATTCCTAATTTATTATCAATATTTCTTTTTGTTTTTGTGAAAGCATAAATATTATTTCATCAAGACAACAAAACATCTAAACAAAATAGCAAGCAAGGAAACATAGTACTATCTCACTTGCAAACACATCTAATTATGCTAATAACATTCATCTACTTTGACCAAACCAACCATAACACCTATGCTACTAAGGTTATACACAAAATTTGCCTTTATAGAGTTCGACATGCAATCTAGTACATAATTAAAAGAGTCTCCATCAAACATGATGTCTTTATTATTCAAAAGAGCAAACCTTGCTAAGTCATGTGCTGATTTATTCATCATTCTTATCGTCTACCTCACTGTCATCTGCGCCTATGTTGTTGAAATGCTTACATAAATTTATAATATTACGTAGTAAATCACAATTAATATTTTCATCAATTATAATTGCTTCGACAAAGTTTAATTCAAAGATGACATTTCCTATCCATAATTCATCACAAGTTGGAAACTCCAACATATGGGCCAAATTCTAATTCTAATGGTGAAGGAGTTGCTAATTATTTTGCAAAAGCCCTCTACAACATCCTTGATCATCTCCAACTATACAGCTAATTATAGTACCTTTTATCTTTGGCTAAAAGGTACAATCACATTTTATTTCAATGTAATTACTCGCGGGAGGTAGCTAATTAGTTTCGCCACTATTCTTTCATGTGTTGTTGAGATTTCTTTACATATGTGCCTAGAATTCTAGTGCCTTAATCTTGCTTTCTATAAACCAAAACTCACCCTTATCATTATGAAACAAGACTATTTCTTTCATTCTAAATATACAATAAACTAAAAATAAACAAATCTTTTCTTTTGTTTTCCCTTTCTCTTTGTTGTACCTAGGGATCCATTCATTAAGATCAAGATCAAGATCAAGATCAAAAGATGCTTGAAAAGATGTTGAATTTTTCATGCTTCTCCAGAGAGATTTAGTTTTCTCACATTCTATCAAAAGGCACTTTAGAGTTTTGATTTCCTCACCATATAGCTTACACAAAGGGTTAATTGATTATTGATGTAGCTATGAGCCCGTAAAATCAAATTTAGTACAATTGTACTTAAATTTAAGATCTTTGGAAAAACTTATTCGATTGAGCATAAACTTTACAAATATATTAGAAAAGTTAGTCGAAACAACCTAGTAAGGTTAGCTATTGAAAATAATAACCTAAAACCTTTATTTCAGCCTTAAGAGTGTAGTTATTTAATATAACGAAAAACTCGTCGAGACCTTTAAAACTAGGCTCGAAACGTAACTAGAGATAAGTTATTTAAACTATAAAAGGAGTAACGCATAATAAACTATATAAATATATATATTTTTATAAATATACCCAGTATATATAATAATTATATCCGTAAATTAACTTGAAAACCTAAAAATATACTAAATAAGTGATAAATTCACAAAATTAAATGAAAAATATATCTTAAAAATAAAATATATATAGAAACATAATTATATACGTATAATTACATATCATGTGTACCATATATATAGGATATATATACGTATATAAGTAAATATACTAAATATTAATATAATATATATCATATTAATAATTTCATCAAAAATCAACCAAACCTTATCCAAATTACAAGATAAACATCTAGAAAAAGTATAAATCAATGTGTAGCAACTTAAAAGAGATAAACAAATGTATTAAAAGTAATTTGATTAAAAATTGACACCTCATGCTTGAATTTTTACATATGTAATTAGGAGAAAAATTGCTTAATCACTACAAAAAAATTCCAACTAACCCTAGAAACTATAAATATGACTTAGGACATCATTTTAGACACTTTAGAACCTAGGGTACTCAAAAGAAAATTTGAAAAAAAAAATTAGAAAAAAAAGGAAAAAAAAAAAAGCAAGGGAACCTACTAACCTACGTTAATTCCCTAACCCCTCAATGACCTATTGTTGAACCTTACCATCACTAAGCAAAGCCACTAGTATACTACCCTTTCGACAACCCCTTACTAATTAACAGTGGTCGGAGCTCCAGCAAACAAATAATTTTCATTTTTGTTATGTTTTTCTTATATTTTCTAAAAATACTAAATCATTTCAAAAAATTTATTCTCAAGTTATTTTTAGAGTACTTTCATGTCTTAATTTTATTTTTGCAAAATTATGAATATTTTATGTTTTTGCACAATAAATGTACTATTCATCTAAATTTTTAAATTTAAAATAAATATATTAAATAATTTTTTTAGCTCAAAATTTTTCTAAAGAATATATATTACATGTAGTTTATTTTTATGTAGTCTGATTTTGATTTCATATATGTTTAGTATTTATTGCATTTTTTAGCTCTAAAAATAGGGCAATTTTGTAAAATAAATTGATTTTGGAGGAAATAATTGATGAAAGTGGGATCTAATTAATTCTAGATGTTTATAATGATGTTAGGACATGCTGAAATTAATTTGGTGTAAAAATTATATTATTTTCCTAATTAATCATAATTTAGGGGAAAAATGTCATTTTACCTAGTGATAAACCTAATACCATGAAATCAGTAGTTAATTGAATTCTTTATATTTTTTTTGAGCCTATAGAAATTTTCGTAGAATTAATTGGTGAGCCTAACTATTTATCATGAATTTTTGTAATTAAATAACTTAATTTCCTAACTGAGAGATGTTTTTAACAAAACTAAGTTAAAATATGATAAATATTTCAATAAATCATATACATGTACATACTAATCAAGTTTGATTAGAGTGGGTTTTTATCATACTTTGTGATAATTATATGATTTAAGCTAAGACATGCATGTGTTAAGATTAGATACTATATATATTACTAAATTATACTAGAAAACTATATAAAATATAATCTATTTATATAATATAGATAGAATATAATAACACTTGTTATAGGGATATATCTATATATATATATATGTATAATAGAATCTAAAAATACCCTTTAAAAGTCATTTCTTGAGATATGACCTGTATTATGTATTGCCAAATTCCTACGAACCTGATGAAATCACTTTCATTAAAATTTGATAGTTTTGTAATAAAACATATATCCCTATGATATTATGAAAAATGTATGTACTATAATGACTTTATCAGAATTAAAACATAACTTAATTGATTAAATATGCATTTCAATACAATTAGATCAACATACTATAAGTAATAATATAAGTATGTATATTGTTAATGTTTATTAGCTTAATATAACATATACAACCAAACTATAATAAAACTATACTTAATATTATAGGAATATTAATATCTCTCCAATATATATATATATATATATTCATGCATATAACTTAATACAAGGAATAAATAAAAACCTTAGTGTTTTTGTAAATATTACAAAAACTAAATTTGGGTTTTTGTATTCGTATAAGATCTCCTAATGAGCATAACATCAATGGTACAAACTTTTCACAGTGAGTATTAATATAAGTAAGTTGGGATCGTGACTTTACTATTTATTAAGATACTATATTGGGGTATCTAGTGTAAACTCCACAATTAGTTACTCAAAGTTTCAATAAACTGAAAAATTCGATTGAGCCTAAATTATAAGTAAAGTTAGAAATATTAATAAAATGATTCCGTAAGTTCAAATTTAAGAAAATAAGCAATAAAATAAAAGAAGATAAAAATTCTAAATTTTAAGTATATAACTTATTATTTATCGAAAATGCGTAAAATGTATTTCGATAATTAACGCATCGCTAGAGATAAATTATATGTATACTAAAAATCATAAAATGACCTAAATAATATTTAGAAATATTTTTTTGTACTATATATGAATTTACATATAGGTAAAAATACGCATAATTACTTAAAATACGCAAAATGTGCTAAAATAATAATGAAAAATTAAAGAAAATTCATAATTAATTAAGAAAAAATCAAGAAAAATAAAAAAAATGAGAAAAAAATTCAAAATTGAGGCGTGGCAATTTGGAATTGAAGAAACAAAATCAACCAATTAAAATACAGTAAATAGAAAGTGGAAAAAAGAAGAGATAAGATAATTGTTTTGTCTAATTAATACATAATAATTTCCCTAATGGTTTATAAATAGCAAGAAAATTTCAAAAGCTTATTTGGTCAGTTTGGAGAGTGAGAAAAATAGAGAGAGGTAAAATTAAGAGTAAATTAGGAATTTAGAAAAAAATTACAAAAAAATTGTAAAATTAGGGCTTCTAAGGAGAATCTAGACCTGACGAGTAGTTAGGAGTGGACGGCCACCACCACACAGTGGTGGCAGCACCTAGGTAAGCCGACACACCGAAGCCACCTAAATCTGTAAGTTCAATTTCCAGTCCGATTTTGTGTAATTTTATAAAAATAGTAAATATTCTTAGAAAATTATTAATTTTATTATTCTGAAATATTTTCGTATTTAGTTTTTTAAAAAAATATTATTTTGATGAAAATTATCTCGTGATATATAATTCTTAAGAAATCATGCCAAACCAAACATGTTTCGGTTTAGAAATAAATGACCTTAGGAGTGTAGTTTTGAACTCAAAATTTTTATGTAGACTACTTAGATGATATAGAACAGTACTATGAAGCCTGTTTTCAAAATTTTTAGATAATTTTTAGGCCTTTAAATGAGGCATAAAATGGGTAATTTAGGGTTAATTAAGTAATTAAATGGTTAATTACTAATTTAGTGAATAATTATATATTTTAGGATATTGAAATATGATGAAGTATGATACTTGTACCATTTAAGGTGTTAGATGTAATTATTAGGCTAATTATGTAGTAAATACGTAATAGGGAAAAATAGTTAATTTTAAGTTAATTTTGTAAATTAGGGTAATTAGGTGTAAAATCTGATTTAGGATGAATTTGGACATTTTGAAATGATAATTTATGTTGAGAGATGATAATTAGAGTGATAACAATATTAGATGTGTATTATGTACATAATAAGTAATAGTACATAATATACAATTATTACAAATATAATAAATAAAAGATATTAGAATAAAAATTGATATTATGATAATAATAAAAATATACAATAAATCTGATAGGAAACTTAAATTAAAGTAATTATACAAAAAATGTAAGATTTTCTCATAACGAGGGTGAATTCTGTAATTAAACTAGGATCCGAGTGTACTGCATGGACTAAAACACTAGTTAAAAACTAAAAACGATATTTGGGATATCTAAATATAATACGATTAATTTCACATTATGGGTTGGAATGATTTCTTAAGGTGTATATATAAATCTTTAACAAAAAATTAAGTTAAAAACCTAATTTAAAAATTAATGCGAAAACTGAAACAGAACTTAACATAAAGAATTGTAAAAGACTTAAGACATAGATAATTAGGTATATTAAACCCTAAACAAAGGATAACAATAAGCGTTATAGGATAAAACCAACCTATAATAGTTATATGAAAAATTGAAAACCACATTTGTGTTATAAGGATGATTGGTGATTGCTTGAGTGAGTTGGACCTAGAGTAAGTAAGCGAAGGGTCCAGGTAAGTTGCGATTAATATATTGCTGTATTTTGGAGACTTAAGATTACGTTTAGTTGTGCTTGTTAGATAGTTGGTTATGTGTATGTGCTTGATTATGAGTAATACTATGATTATGTTTGTTATTCTGGTTTGTATTGTATGATTTGTATGAAATTATCAACCCTAAACTGGACCTAATTAAATATACAACCCGTAATTATAATCAACTTACATGGCAACCCATTAGGGGAAACCTAGGATTCTCCGGCCAAATACTGACCCCTTTGAAAGGGATAGCGCAGGATTGCATAATGGTTTCTCTTTCATCCTTAGTCGAATTAAGTGATAAGATAGGAGGTTACGACGAGGGTAAAATCAATGGTTCATAGGTAGTTGCAAGAAGAGCGGTGTCTCTATTGCACAAGCTTGGGTTTGGTTGTGAGCTGTTGCATTAACAGCAACTCCTTAACCCGAATTAGAATGAGCACAATTTCTCTAATCTTACAACAGGCCGAACAACATCGTGCGATGACATTTGCTTGAATATACATTACACCTAATAAGTTGGTTGATAATCTTGTTATGTTTATAGTATAGTTTTAAGTCCTCCATTCTAACTTACTGAGCTGTGGTTGCTCACATCCCTATAGATGTCGTGCAGGTGCTGGCTAAGAAGTGGCTTACAACTACTCTGAAGCTACCAACTGTTAGATCTTGGGGAGTGAGGAAAAACATTTGAAGAACAAACATATATTTTTAAAATCTAAGCTTTTATTTTAGAATTTTTCATTTCTGAATAATGTAATAATTAAGAAATATATTACGATGAAAATTATAATCGTTAATTGTAATAATTGAAATATAGTGTATATATATATATATTTTCCCACTTTCTTAGGTAAATGATTTATTTAAATTACAAACTGTTTACTTCAAAGCGGGTTAGTCATGGACGCCTTATGTAGATCAGGTCTAAGATAGTGGTTATAAGGCCAACTTCTATCTTAGAATGGTTTACACGGCGGGGCTATTACGACTCTGTCGCTTTAAGGCGTGATATCTGAAGGCTTAAGAGTATTTTTTATTATGGTTGTAAATTAGCTGTCTGTGTACATACTATGTATATGATTGATATTTTGTTTATGACATCAGTTGAACTCCTTCATTGGGCTTTAGGAAACTGATTGTACATGCATGACTCATGTTGTCTGCTTTGTCTGTTGTATCCTACTACTCTACCCTCCTTACTTAGCTCTACCGTTGTATTTTTACTTGCCTTACTTTGCTATGCTATGTATGCCCAGTAATTTTAGGTCAGCTTGGTCAGTTTAGGTTGGTTTAGCCAGGTCTGCACATATAAGGTAAAGGACTTCAGGATTACTTACTTATGCTTTACTTACTACTTCATCATTGTATGTTATTTTGTATTTACAAACCTACCACTAGGGCAACCTTTACTTCATTTTATTTACGTAATTGCCATTATATATAAATAGTTTATAATTGTAAGGTTTTAGGACCATCACACTTATGACATGAATGAAAAACCCTTTAAGTATTTTCTTGTGAAAGCTTTCCTATCCCACTTTTATCAATTCTTTTAACAAGGATTGTGGTGAGCAAAGCTAATTAATACTTTGTGTATAATATTATAGTAGAGATTAAGTTGTATAGTATTCATTTGGTGCATCATATTCTCATGGGCAACTTACGAATTTGCTAAACCCAATTTTACCTTCCTTTTTCGATATCTCGGATGACCCATTTGATTTCCTATGGTAAGTTATAGTTATAACTTAGCTCCTAGGCACGTTATCCTTAATGTGTTGTTTTATATGATTTCATAGTATTGTTTTATGTGATCTTGTTTAGTCACCCTTAAATACAACTAATAGTGAGCTAATCGTTAACATAATTATACATGCATAGGAACCTATTAGAAGAACGATTAAGTTTGTTAGACTAAATACTTATTCTTTTTGACGAAGATAGTTAAAATGGTCCTTTCCCTCATCTTTAATTGAACTAAGTTATAGGCGATGAGGTAATAGCAAGGGTGAGGGCCGTAGTTTGAAAGTGGTCACAGAAGGACAGTATTCTTCATTGCATAAGCCTAGATTTAGTTTAACTTAAGTTGCGGTAAACTTCTCAATCTAGGTTAGAGTGGATGTAACTTTTTTAACCTCATAATGGACATGATAACATTGTGCAATGTTGCAAGTGATTGATTGCATTACATTTCATTATAATTAATAATATTAATTAGGTTTGTATGGTACTCTTCTATTTTTGTCCCGTTTACTGAGCTAGTTATGCTCATATCCCTATAAACTTTTTCATAGGTAACGAGTAAAAGTTTCAAGATGCATAGATATAATCACCTATAGATTAATGTACGGTTAGCTAAGAAAGTAAGGAAAGGAGAATTTACTAAATCTAGGCTTTTGACTTTTCTTCTTGTTTTTTTTTTTTTTTAAGGAAACTAATTGGGAAACCCTGAAACACCCACTAATTTCCTGTCTTGTTGCATATAGACTCTAAGACTTGTGGCTTTTGTAAACTCTTAGTTTGAATTATAATTCTTTATGTGGAAATGTTTGTATAAGTACTGTTATATTATCAAACAATAGGTTATTTTGGATAGGTATTTTGAAAAGCTATACCATGGGTTTGATTGTTAACACATGTTAACCTGAATGCTTCAAGTTGATTAAGTTGTATAAGCATTGTATAGATTATATCTACGATAATAGTTGTGAGGTTAATTGTTATGTTAGGTTAGTTTATACAACAAGATTATTATGACTTCTCTTGTTTGTCGCCTGATGTGCCCATGAGTTCAATTATCACTAGGACTCATCATAAGAGATTATAACTAATGGGTCCTTCGAAATATCAAAGAAAATAGTATGTGGTAGGTTAATAAACTGAACGCAATAGTTAACATGAGGTTGTTCGGAGGATATGACTCACCTATGAACATAATACGACTTGGCACTTCACTTTATGTGACGCATAAGCTAATGCCAAGGTCTGCGAACCACTAATTTTATGCTACTCGACAAGACTAGATAAGAGTGTATGAAAATGGACTTGGAAAAAAGTATCTTGCAAGAACAAGTATATTCAAAGCTTTGAGAGGAATGTAAGATATTCCGGCTACAAAGAGAAGAGATTATTTATAGTAAGTCCTTAAGGCAACATTACAATTAAGAAAAGTTACAAAAAGGCATATATAAAAAGGGGATTCTTAGTACATATGAAAAAAAGGTAAACAGGACAAATGATAAAAAGGGAAAAATAGTACAATATCAGGTAAAAAGAACAGGTGGCAGTGTAATATTGGTTTTGTACAAGTAGTGAATGTAGAGATAACTAGCTGAAGAGTCAGAGCCGGCGTAAAGAGGGCTTCGGTACTCGGCTAGTTGATCTCATCACTTAGCATCTTAGCCTTAGCACTTGACAGATAAGGTTTTGCACTAAGAGTCAGATAAAGGAAGGTATGGTTGAGTTACACTCTTAAGGAGTTCTTTCACTACTCTCTTGTAAATTGTGCCTTATCCTCGATAGGTTGATAAGAGAGAATTCTTCTAGTAAGTGATTGAAGGCTTCGGAGGTACGTGTAGGTGACAAGGCCAATAGTCGATAGTCCATCAGTTTCTTGGGGTTAGTGAAGAGTTGCCCTCAAAATCTTGGCTCTCTTTTTCATCGGGTACATAGGGTGCCAAGTTAATGACATTAAAAGTAGCAGATACGTTATATCCGTTGGGTAATTCAAGCTCATAGACATTGTTGTTGATGCGCCTAAAGATCTTAAAAGGTCCATTCAACTTAGGGGAAAGCTTGTTCGTCCTCTTTCGAAGGAAATGCTCATTACTGAGGTAAACTTAGATAAAGTCTCTAAGACTGCAAACCACTTGTCTCCTTCCTCGACTTCCTTGCTCTTTCTGTCAAGCTACAGTCTATACCAGTTGTTCTGCAACCTTTTGGTGCAGCTTTTGGAATTCTTCAGTACGCTAAGCTAGATTGACTTTCCTAAAGAGCGACCGAGCTGATAATTATATCTAAGGGTAAGTTTTGATTAAGTCCATAGATGACCTCAAAAAGTAACCTTCCTGTCAAGTTGTGCACTAAACGGTTGTAAGCGAACTCAATGACAGGTAAGAATAGATCCTAATCATGCAAGTTCTTCCCAACAGCTGGTTGTAAGAGGTTGCCGACTATTCTATTCACAACTTTGGCTTGGTCGTTCGTTTGAAGGTGGCAAGAAGCACTGTACATGAGCTTAGTGCTGAGCTTCTTCCATAGGGTTTTCCAAAAGAAGCTAGTGAATTTCAAGTTACGGTTAGATACAATACTCTTGGGCACTCTATGTAATTGCACTATCTCTTGTAAAAAGAGGTTAGCAACGAATAAAACATTATTGGTTCAGTAGTAGGGAATGAAGTGGCTCATCTTGCTGAACCAATTAACCACCTCCATAATAGAGTCATGTCTTCTTAGGGTTCAGGGTAGGCTAAGCATAAAATCTATGCTTAAGTTGGTCTGTAGGCGCTTAAGTATAGGTAGAGGTATGTGTTCTCCATTCAACTCTTTCTTCCCCTTCGCATACTTATATACCTTACACCACTCAAGAATTTGGTGCATATCCTTCATCATCCTAGGCTAATAGAAATGTTCTTTCAACAATTTGGCCGTTTTCTTTTCCTTGAAAAGGCCGGCTAAGCCTTCGGCATGAGCTTCTCATACAAGTAGTTCTCTAGCCAAATCGCTCTGCACACAAACCTGTTTGACCTTCATTAGGAATCCTTGATGCATGTAAAACCCATCTACAACTCTTCTAATGTTGTACTTGGTCATTCAGGGCCTAAAATATGGATCATGCTCATACTGTTCGAGCAGGGTGTCAAATCCAAGTACCTTAGCTTGCATTGTTGTAATGAAGGTATGATGATGAGAAAGAATATTGGCTACAATGTTTGTGCTCCATTTCTTATATTGGATGACATAGTAGAAGGAATCCAAGAATTCAACCCATTTAGCAAGATGTCGAGAAAGTTTTTGTTGCCCTCAAAGATGTTTAAGTGATTCATGATTTAAGTAGATGATGAATTCTTTCGGTAACTAGTAATGTTGCCAGTTCAACAGTGTTCGAATAAAGGCATTGAACTCCTTGTTATATACTGAGTAATTTAGGGCTTGTTATATGCTGAGTAATTTAGGGCAGCGCCTATGATTTTCTCGTTGAAATAAGTGATGGGTCGGTGTTGCTACATAAGGACAACATTAATGCCAACTCTAAATGTGTCATATTCTACTTCAAAAACTTTCTAAAAATTTAGCAAGGTGAGTATTGGAGCAGATGTTAATTGAGACTTTACATCTTCAAAACTTTTCTAAGATTTCTTCGACCACTTAAACTTAGAGTTCTTTTCAGTCAGTTCGGTTAATGACGCCATTATGGAACTAAAGTTTCGAATGAATCTCTAATAAAACGAAGCTAAACCATGAAAGCTCTTGACTTCGGTAGCATTAGTCGGCATGGGTCACTAGAGGATAGTATCAAGTCTGATTTTTCAATTTTCTTTTATTTAAAATTAATTTTCCATTTTCTAATTAATACTAAACCTTAACCCATTTAATATTAATCCTCGACTAAAGAAATTAGGAAATTCCGGTTTTTTTATTGAAAATTATTTTTGGAGTCGCCATCCGACCAAAGTCGAGAAAAGAAAAAGAAACAGTAATCAATTGGGTGGATTGATCATGATTTGGCTATCAGTTATTGATTTCAATTTTAAATGAAAAACTAGAGGGTTTTAAGTTCGGGGGCTAACCTATTAAACTCTTAACGGGTACGACTATCTATTTACTGAAATTAGGATTATTTTCTAATTATAATATTAAAAAAAATAAGTAAAATCAAAAGAATAAAGAACCTAAGTTTCTACATATTTTATCATCGCCTCGAAGGTGCCTACGTATCTGCTAGCCGAGATCAGACAATTGTAATTCTTTCCGAAAAATTTAGTGTGTTGATTTATTTTAATTTTGAAAACCGACAAGCTTTACATTCTTAATTGATTCAGTTTATTAAAAAAAATCTAAAGGGGTCTTAAAAAAAAATTCGTTAAAAACCCTAAAATTTAAAGAAGATTTTTTATTAACTTTTATTTAAAAAATAACTTTTTATATGATAAATCCTTAAATAAGATCAAATCTTAACAAAGATAACCAATCCTGATAATTCCTATAACTATCTTCCAAAATAAAACAATTCCATATAATGCTTTTATATAAGAACTAATACTAAAACTGTTAAACTAACATATACATATGTCATGTATTATGTTAACTAATAATAATAATATACATAATAAAAATTAATCTTAATGATCTCTTATTTAATATGTATATGTTTTTATATCTATCTTACTACATATTAAATAAACTTTCACTTAAATCCATGTTAAAACTAATGCTGAAGAACTATCATATAATAACTATACAAAATTACTTAAGATTGAAATAAAATATAATAATATAATATCATATAATAAATAGGAAATTTAAAGAAACAAACAAACACAGACGAAACCTGATTCATCTTACCCTTATGTGGATTCGATTGTGCTGAATTCGTCGTCGAGGTTGTGTTGTCTGCTGCGTTGCGTGCAGAGGATGACTACCGTATGGCGTTGGTCCGAGGTTGCTACTGTCATCTACTAGATGTATGTTGACGAAGAGAATTGCGTTGACAGTGGGGCAGTGCTGCTGTGGGAGTAGTTGGTTGTTTTTGTCGTGCGTTGGTGTCAGGAACTTCAGGCCACAGACGCCGCTGTGCTTCTAACTCTCTCTGGACTAATTTTCCATATCCACCTCTACCTGGATCATAGTCAGTACGATATTCATCTCGAACTTGCCCACCACTTTGACCACGGCCTCATTGCCTTCCGTCCAGAAAACCCCTGTCAAAGTCTACACGGATAAGGTGATCATCAAGAATTGTCCCACTTATGTATTTTACTGCATCTTCAGTGTCCTCTCTAGAGTAGTATATGACAAAACAAAAGCCACATGGTGTTTTCAAATGCTTATCCAATCCCATTATAATCTTCTTGATTTCACTGGCTCTCGAGAAAAGCTCATATACTTGCTCTTCAGTTGTATAGAAGGACATGTTTCCTACATAAACTGTTGTTGAATTAAGCAGTGCTTGCTCAAATTCTTCCTGTGTACCAGGAAATCTCCTATCCCTATATGCTGAAATCCTGGATGGATCCTTGAATAACGAAGCCCTTACTTCCTGCCTGCACGACGACAAACCAACCCAAATTGACCGGAAATGCAGGATAGCGACGACCTTGGGAGAGAGAGATTGAATTGGGAATTGGGGCGCTTTGGTGCGCGGTGGGTGTTTGCTGTCGCGGGGATTATCGTTGCGCGTGTTTTGTCCATGGTACTGTACGGCTACTCGTATACTGTCTTCAAGCGTGTTCAGTCGCGGAGTGTTGTGGCTGATTGTGGATTGGAGTTTGGTTGCTGACCATGTGGTCGACTTGCTATGTCTAGAATTGTTGTTGCAATAGTCGGAGCTTGGAAATCTGGGCGTCATGTTTGGCAGTAGCGGATTAGCCTTCGTGCAATCAATTGTTGCTCGACTTAACAATAGGTTGCTGTTGCACGAGTACGGGCCTTTGTCGTAGGAAATTGGTTGCAGAGTTGAGGCCATGCTCGTGAATTACTGCAATATGAAGGTCTGGGCTCGCGTCAGTTTATGAGTTGGTACGGCACCGCAAGTGGATTCCTAAAGCTTCGGTGTTGGACTGTCATACACGGTGGATGTAGAACGGTGTTGAGTGAATCACAGTGAAGGGAATTCAATCCCTTTACCATTTTAAATCATATCTATTATATCTAACGTATCTGATTCGATAATTAAACTAAATTCAAATAAATTCAAATCCGATTTAACTAAATTCAAATGATTAAATCCTGTTTTCATTTCGTTTTTGCAAAGATAGAAAAATAAAGACATAAATGCTTACTAAGACTCAAACCTAAGACCTCAAATTAAATTTAACCCAAATACTTCGATACTTATCCGTTAGGCCATTGGCCTGTACCTTGATATTCAGTACAATTAAACTATAGTTAAACTATCTGATTCCCTAAAATAGAATTTTTTAACTAAACTAAAACTAAAACTATTTTCCTAATATAAGTTACTTCCTAAAAATCTACAAAACTCTTTATAATAATTTTTTTTTTCTTTTCTTATTATTTTTTTATTATTTGTTAATTTTTATTATTTTTATCTTTTATTAATTTTTTTTTTGTTATTATTATTATTTATTATTTTTTAATTAGGACCCTTTTTGTAAAAATAAAAAATTAAGATTATAGAAGGGTAAAAATTAGGTGTCTACAGATAGCTTTGGCTTTTTCGTCACTAACTCGAACTCCTCCTTCCAAAACAACATACCCTAGAATACAATCTCGCTTTGGTAAAGTACACATTTCTTTAAATTATTGAATAATCTCTTGACGTAGAGAATGTTGAATACCAATCTTAAATGTCTAACATAGGATAAGAGGTCGACGCTGTAGACAAAAATTTCATCAAAATAAACCACAACACATTTGCCAATAGGTAGCCTTAAGATATGATTCATAAGTCACATAAATGTGCTTGGTGCATTCATCAGACTAAATGGCATTACCAATCACTCGAACAAACCATCTCTTGTTTTGAAGGCTGTTTTTCATTCATCTCCAAGCCTCATTGAAATTTGGTGATAGCTACTCTTCAAATTGTTCTTTAACATGATGTGAACACCATGTAACTCGTCAAACATATTATCAAGTCATAGGATTGAGTATCGGTATTTAATAGTAATTTTATTGATGGCTTGGTTGTCAATGCACATTCTCCATACTTCATCTTTGTTTGGCACAAGTACAGTTGGCACAACATAGGAGCTCATGCTCTTATAGACATATCCATGATCCACTAACTTGTCCACTTGCTTCTTTAACTTGGCTGCCTGCTCAGGATTGAGCTTGTAAGTAGGTTGGTTCGATAGAATAATTCTACACTAAAGGTCAATGCAATGTTTAATGCCTCTAAAGGGTGGTAATCTTTTCGGCATCTTAGTAGGAAATATGTCGGCATACTTCTGAAGTAGTGTCTGTACTTTGATAGGTAAGCCTTTGGCTTCTCTTAACTCTATAAGTTTCCTGACCAAAACTAAAAGAAGCACACACTTTTTGGTCTTGACTTCATGAGAAAATTGAGCATGGGAAATCACTAAGGACTTCCACTGTAATGATCTAACAACCTTTTATTGTGAGTCCTGCACTTCCTTAGGACTCATGGGGGTTAATTTAAACTTTTTCCTATCCTTTTAGAATATGTAGGTGTTCTTATACCCATCGTGTAATAACCTTAAGTTAAACAGCCAAGGTTAGCCGAGTAACATGTGCAAGGCACACATAGGATGACATCACACAACACTTTATCCTTATACCTATCACCAATGGTAATGGGTACTCTAATTTGCTTGATAATGGGTAGACCTCCTTTCTTATTTAGTTAGTGAATCTTGTATAGTTTAGGGTGTGGTAAGGTTGACAATTTCATAGCCTTAACTATCCCTTGTACTATGACATTGGTATAGATTCCTTCGTTAATGATTAGGGCACATAGCTTGCATTCACTCAACAATTCGTATGGAAGAGGTCCTCTTTGTATATTCTCATCGGCTACAAAAGTACTAAGAGATTAACGAACAACAAAAAAGTACTCAGCTCCTACTTTAGGAGGTGTTAGGGCATTAGAGTCTTCTTGGAACTCTTCTAACATCTAGCCAACTTCTACTTCTTCCTCTCCCTTACTAGCACTCTCCACTTTGAATTAAAGCTTGTTGCCTTAACCGTCATGATACGTTGGTTCAAACATTGACTAACCACGTGTCCATAACCGAGACATTTAAAGCACTTGATCTCTCGGGTCTTCCATCTTAAGCTTTGACCTTGGTGTCTTCAGACCTCAGTCTCTTCAACCTTGCCTTTACCTTAGCTCTCATTGGGTTAGCTTAGCACCTATCCTCAATGGTCCACCTCGAAATTGTTTAATGCTTAGTCATATCCAGGTCGACTTGGCATGCCGCTTCTGGGCATTTGGCCAATCTAGTTCCACCTTTACCTTTTGATTCTCTATGTTACTCTAATGGCTTCATCTATGTTACTAATCTCAATTCTTAGCCTAGAAATGAATTGTGCTATAGTTCATGTCTTGGGCTCATTAACATCATATCAGATCATGAGTAACTAAAACTCTTGGATATAGTCGTCCACTGATTTGCTACCTTGTCTCAAGTCTTAGAGACATCGGAAAGTTTCTTGCTCGTAGTGTTCAGGAATGAACCTACTTGTCATGACTCTTTTCATCTCATTCCATGTTCGGACTTCTTATATGGCTTTCAGGTAAACATTTTGCAACTTCTTCCACTGCATTGCTGCATACCCAAAAAAATCCAACGTAGCCACTTAAATATGAACAACATCTTCATAATCATAAAAGTCAAATATCTTTTTTATCTTCTTGTCTTAATCCAGATAATCATCAACACTACCCGACCCATTAAAGCTCGGGATCTATACTTTGAGGTGTCCGGCTCCTCTAGGCGCCCTTAGACCATGCTTCTCAACAACATCATATTGTTCCTCTTCATCATACTTCTTGACTTCATTTAGCTTAAGTCTTCTTCTCGTATTTCTATTAACACATCGGGGTAGTGGTTAGTTTATACGAATCAGCTTTAGGGCTCGTTGCTTATCCATTTGCCTTCTCAGCCAATTTAGTTGCATTAAAGCAACTAAATTGGCTACAATGACAATAAGATTTTGTATATACTCATCAGTAGTATGTAATGTTTGTTGGGTAATACAACCACAACCATAAACATCACTCCTACCATTAATCTCTCCTTGAATGTTACGATTCAACATTTACAAAACAAAGCTTCAAAAAAAAAAAAAGAAAAAAAAAACACTCTTCACATAAGAAATTCCCATACATATAGAATATACAATTCAAACAATAAATTGTGAACTAGTTCTGTTCTTATAAATGAAAACAGAGTATAACAAATAGTAAACTAGTTGGAGATATTGCAACACAGCTCTTAATCATTACCTCAAGCTCTAATATTAGGATTACATGATGTGCCTAGGAGCTTATTTATCACCAAGACCTACCATAGGAGATTAAAACCAATAGGTCCTTTGAAATATCAAAGAAAATAGTGTGGGGTAGGTCGATAAATTGAACGTAGTAGCTAACATGAGGCTGCTTGGAGGATATGACTCACTTACTAGTATAACACAACTTGGCACTTCACTTGATGTGACGTACAAGTTAATTCCAAGATCCACCCACTACTAATTTTGAGTTATTCGGCAGGACTAGATAAGAGTTTATGAAAATAGACTTGGAGAGAAGTATCTCGCAAGAACAAGTATATTCAAAGCTTTGTGGAGAATGTAAGATATTTCGGCTACAAAGAGAATGGACTATTTATAGTAAGTTCCTAAGGCAATATTACAATTAAGGAAAATTACAAAAAGGTATACACAAAAAAGAGATTCCTAGGATATACAAAAAAAGACTAAATAGGAAAAATGATAAAAAGGAAAAAATAGTATAGTGTCAAGTGAAAAAGATAGGTGGCAGCACAACATTGGTTTTGTATAAGTAGTAAATGTGAGATGTTGTTGTATACTGGTAAAGATAATAGGCTAAAGAGTTGAAGCCGACGTGAAGAAAACCTTGGCACTCAGCTAGTTGATCTCATCACTTGGCATCTTGGCCTTGACACTTGATAATTGAGGTTCGAGACTCAAAGTTAGGCAAAGTAAGGTATAGCCGAGTTGCGCTCTTAAGGAGTTCTTCTACCACTCTCTTGTAAATTGTGCCTCGTCTTTAACACATTGATCAAAGAGAATTCTTTTGGCGAGTGACTAAAGGCTTTGGAGGTGTGTAGGGGTGAGAGGGCCAATGGTCAACAGTCCATCAAGCCGTAACAGTAGCGGAAGCAAAGATTGATAGTAATTAATAGCAAATAATAATATCAGTAATAAAGAAAGAAGAAAAATAAACACTAATATTTACATAAGAAAAACCTTTCGATAAAAAAAAAACTATAAGTAAGAGATGGAAAAATCATTGTATGTGACAAATTGAAGTGTATGATGGAAATGCCCCTAATTCTAAAATCTCTCTAGTATTTGCCATAAAAGACTAAAAGATTTGATCCTAGTGAAAAAGACCCTTCTCTAGAATGTTCATAGGTGTATATAAAACTAGAAACTAAATATATCAAGGATATATCGAAAAAAAAAGATAATTATTAAATAAGATTTTTGATATGGGATAAAATAAGCAGTGAGGTAAAGTATTACAAACCTATACATTTTTTGCCTTAAGATTCCGAACACAACTTTACTTAAAGCTCGATACACCAAATGGGCAATGGCTATTTGTAAACACATTAAAGTGTAGACTAATACAAATAGTACAAAACATCAAGCCTTTACTTGCTAAATAGGCTACTATGACCTAAGTAGATCTCCTTAAAATAGAAATCAAGCCCAAACACAAGTTGAAGTAGTTACTAGGAAATGTCTTTGTCAACATATCTGCTAGGTTATGGGTATTAACCTTTTTGACTTGAATGTGACCTCAGATCGTAATAACCCTAATAAAATGATAATGTACAACAATGTGTTCAATACATTCATGATGCATAGGATCCTTACTGAGATGAACTGCACTTTGATTGTTACAAAATATAGTAGAGTTATCATTCAAGAATCTAAATTTAGATAACAAACCCTTTAACCATAAAGCCTCCTTGACTACTTCAGTTACTATTATACATTTAACTTCAGTAGTAAATAAAGCTATAGTTGGCTGTAATGAGGCTTTCTAGCTCATAACATAACCTCCTAATGAGAAAACATAAGTTGTAAGAGATTGTCTTTTATCCAAATCACCAGTTAAATCAAAATCAACATACTAGGTCCTTGCCATTTCTCCTAAACTCCAAACACACATTACTAGTCCCCTTCAAATATCTCAATATCAATTACACTCCATGCTAATGAAGCTTATTAGGATTAGCTATGTATCGGCTTACAACACTAATAGTAAAAGACAAATCCAGATTAGTACAAACCATTGCATGCATTAGTTTACCTATTACACTAGAGTAAAGGACTTCAGTCATGTACATGGATTTGTTGTTAGACTGTAGTGATGTTGCTATAGAAAGTTTAAAATGAGCAACTAATGGTGTAGAGACCAATTTTACATTAGACATGCCAAAATGCTTAAGAACTCTCTAAATATAATGTTGCTGGGATAACTATAACCTCTCAAAGCCTTTGTGCCTATAGATCTCTACCCAAAATGTTTCTTGCTAGTCCAAATCTTTCATATCAAATTCAGAGGTGAGCTCAGATTTGAGTTTAGAAATGTCTACCATATCTGTTGCTGCTATTAACATATCATTGACATATAAAAGCAGATAAATATAAGAGTTATTAAAGAGCTTTTAAAAGTAAAGGCTATTGTTATAATTGCTCTTAACAAACACAATGCTCTTGATAAAGTCATCAAATTGCGTATAGCATTGCATAGGGGGTAGCTTAAGTCCATACAGGGATTTCTTAAGCAAAAAGACATGATCCTCCTTCCTTTTAATTATAAAACCCTTAAGTTGACTCATTACCATCTTCTCCTTCAAATCACCTTGGAGAAATTCAGTTTTAACATCCATTTGCTCATGTTCTAAATCCTCTAAAGTTACAATAGATAATAAAGCACGAATAGAGATATGTTTAATGATGGATGAGAAAATATCTATGTAATTTATACCTTCTACCTAACGGTAGCCCTTAGTTACAAGGCATACTTTGTAGCAAGTATCATTTGGATTAACTCCCTCTTTTTTTTTTCTTCTGAAATTCCCACTTAGATCTAATTATTTCTTATCAATTGGAGGTGGTCCAAGGTGCCATGTACCATTCTTATGAAGTAACTCCATCTCTTCCTACATGGCAATGAGACATTTATCAAAACTTGAAGCTTTCATAGCCTTTTGATAGGATTTAAGATCATCGCACTCAATCTCATCAGCTACATTAAGTGCATAAGCCACCATATTATTGAATCTAGCCAGTGATCTAATATGTCATTTTAGTCTATTATAGGCTATTGAAGGCTATTGGGATATATTAGGAATATATGTTTGATTAGTAACCTAACCTAGAATTGAAGATGAGCTGTTGAGCAATGGTGTTATAGGGATAAATACCTCCACCTTTTCCTATACATGTTAGGCTAACTCTCAATAGTACGTTATTTAACACTAAGCTGCAATAGTGCAAACTCATCAAATACCACATCCTTATTGACAACTATTTTCTTGCTCTCTAAATTATACAATTGGTAGCCTTAGACTCCTATGATATACTAAATAAAAATACGTTTCATAAAGCAAGCATCAAGTTTCCCATAATTTACGTGAACATATGTAGGATAACTAAGTATTTTTAAATGTGAATACTTATATGGATTACCTTATCGTACTTGTTTAGGAGTCTTTCCATCAAGCATTAAATGAGGAGAATGATTTACAAGATGATAGGCAATGTTGATCAGCTTTGCCTAAAACTCTTTACTTTGATCAACATTAGATAACATATACCTAGCCTTCTTCAACAAATTTCTATTCATCCTTTTTGCTACTCCATTCTGTTATGGAGTAGGACGATAGTGCAATGGTGTATAGTCTCATGAAAAGCTTAACGTTGATTAAACTTGGTGGTTAAAAAATCAAGACCATTATTAGTTCTAAGCCTCTTCATAAACTTTCTAGTTTGTTTTTTAATCATTATTTTCCACTCTTTGAAAGTCATGAAAACGTCAAATTTATTTTGTAAAAAATAGACCAAAAGTTCCCTAAAAAAGCCATTAATAAGTATAAGGAAATACTTGGCACCTCTTAATGAAGCAACCTGAGCAGGTCCCTAGAGATCAGAATGGGTGTTGTCTAAGGATTTCTTGGTCCTATGTTTTATAGCACCAAAACTAACCTGTTTTTGCTTACCAATTACATGATGCTCACAAAACTCCAAATTATCTAATTTTTCTGGCAACAAATCTTTAATATGCAATTGTAGTATTCCTTTCTTTAACATATGACCTAACCTTGTATGCTAAATCTCATGTTTTTTGGTTTGGAAATTAAAATAAATACCGTAATAGACATAGTAACTGTAGAACCCTTAAGAGCATATAATGTACCATTCAACATGCCCTTCATCAACAGAAGAAATCCTTATTATACCACTTTCAACACTACACCAACAAGGATCTCTATCAAGATTACTAATACAGATTAGACTCTTTAATAGACCTAGAACCATAGCAAACATTTGTAGGTTTAAAAACTATCATGCATTCGCACTTGAACTGTGCCAATACTCTAAACTTGACAAGAAGTAGCGCTGCCCATAAAGATTGTCCCATTGTTAAAAGGTTTAGAAATGGTGAACCAATATTTGTGAGACATCATATGGTAAGAGTACATTGAATCTAAAATCTACTTTGATCTTGATCTCTAACCCTCAATCGACATAAACAATTGATTATCATTGCCAATCACCTTTACAAAATCAACGCCAACATCTTCCATAGATTTTCCATTCTCCTTAGACTTTTTATTTTCTTTGTTTTGTTGTTTGTAACAATGCTTAATTATATCTCTCTTTTTCTTACAATATTTGCAAACTTTTTTTTTTTTATTTTAAAACTTTGAATAGAACCTATTTTTGCTATCTAAATCTTTTCTAACCTACTCTTTAAATACCAAAGCATCCTTCTTAGAGGATCCATTAGCTGAATTAAACTTATTATCAAGTTTATCTTTGCTTAACAAATTCACTTTCACATCATCAAAATTAAGTGTCATGACCATAAATCATGGTTTCTTAAAAGGTCTTATATAATTGAGGTAGTGAACATAATATAAACAATCCCTAATCCATGTCATCTACCTTAACATCAATGTTTTGTATGTCAATTATAATTGTGGTGAACTTAGCAATATGTTCCTTAAGAGAAATACTCTCCTATATTTTGATGGTATATAGCTTGTACTTTAAGACTAACCAATTTTGCAAATGATTTGATTAAATATAAATTTTCCAGCTTAGACCATAAGCCGACATCAATTTTCTCAGCTAACATATCCTATAGGACATTATTGTACAAACATAGTCAAATAACGGTAAGTCTCTTCTCATATGACTCAACCCATTCTTTATGATCCATTACACTTCTTTCCCAAGGCTTTTTTTAATCCATTTTGCACTAAGATAGCTAACATCTTCACTTACCATAAACTCAAATTAGAATTGCCGTCAAATTTCTCAATATCAAAATTTGTAGATGCCATTGATGTCATAATAGAAATATTGCACAAAACAACCGCTAAATAAAATTCATAAAAGTGAACAAACCCTAATTCTTAATTGAGGCTCTAATACTAGTTTGTTGACATTGTGGAAGCAACGATTGATAATAATTCAATAATTAATAGCAAACAATAACATCAATAATAAAGAAAGAAGAGAAAAAGGACACCAATATTTATGTGGGAAAAACCTTCATATTTGATAAAAAAAACCTATAGGTAAGAAAAGAAAAATCATTATTTGTGAAAAATTGAAGTATATAAAGGAAATTGCCATTGATTCTAAAATCTCTCAAGTGTTTTTATAAAAAACTAAAAGATCTAATACCGGTGAAAAGGACCCTTCTTTAGAATGTTCATAGGTGTGTATAAAATTAGAAACTAGATATATCAAGGATACACCAGAAGAAAAAAAAAGGATAGTTATTGAATAAAATTTTTTATATAGGATAAAATAGGTAGTAAGGTAAAGCATAACATTAATAAACCTCTCTCGATAAGATTATCCTTAGTAATAAGGCCATTTTTCAAGCATCTCCCGAAGAAAAATTTTATATTTGGATATAAGAACAATGAAAAGAATCAATGTTTGAGAGTTGGTTCAACTAAGGGAGCAACATTTCAAAAAGTTCAAATAAAGTATCAATGTTTTGAAAATTTAAATAAGGAATCAACGGGTTTAGAAAGTTTAAATAAATAATTAACATTTTATAAAGTAGTTTAAATAAGATATCCATAATATCTAATTTATAAAATTGTTTGAATCACTTTGAAAAACATTGATCTCCTATTTAAATTTGTTGAAACAGTAATTTTTATTTAAACTACTTTGTGAAGTATTAATCCCTTATTTAAGCTTTTCAAAACATTAATCTTCTATTTAAACTTATATCTAAATGTTGATTCCTTTCGTTATAATTCTACCCCTTTAGATACACCTTTAGCTTCCATGTTTACTATTTAGTATTCTTACCATCCTTGCATCCATAAAGAGCACAATAAGCCAATTTGATAGATACTTTCTGTTACGCCCCGAAGTCGCAAAGTCGCAACAGTCCCGCCGTGTAAACCATTATATGATAGTAACTGGCCTCATAGTGCCTACCATAGAGATAATCTACACAAGGCGTCGACGACTCCTCGCTTTGAAGTAAACAGTTCGATTAATAATTATACTACAATTATGATAATTATCACAAAGTTCTATAAAACATAGATAATTATAAATAAGTCCACAGAGCTTCCCAGGAAGTTTTACACAAACACGACAGTTCACTAGATTACATAATAACTATTAGTCTTTCCTTCCTAATTACATGGTCATTCTAGTCACACATTATATTAAGTAACTTGATCCTCACACCCCTGGCTTCAAACGGACTAACCTCTGGGTAATTGTAGGGCGGCATAGTACTTGAAGTGTTCACAAATCAGAACCTGCAAAAGGATCTCTAAGGGTATGAGCAACTAGAGCCCAGTAAGTTGAATTGGAGACTCATGAATGCATATAAGCACAAACAGGGTTATCAAACAATTATTTTCATGCAATGCAACAATCAAGTGTCATCGCACAACGTAATCTGGTCCGTTGTGAAATCAGAGAAATTTCACCCGCTCCAATCCGGGTTGAGGAGTTCCATGTTATGCAGCAACTTACAACCAAACCCAGGCTTGTGCAATGGAGACCTCGCTCCTCCCGCGACTACCTTCGAACCATTGACTTCACCCCCGCCGCGACCTCCTCTCCTGTCACTTAGTTCGACTGAGGATGAAGAAGGGACCATTTTGCAATCCTGCGCTATCCCTTTCGAAGGGGTCGGTATTTGGTTGGAGAGTCCTATAATCCCCTAACGGGTTGCAATGTATGACATTTTCGGTTATTAGGGTCGACTAAGATTAAATGCCGGTTAGGGTGTTCAACAAGTTCATACCAATTCAATCAGTCACAAAATCATTCACAGTACAAATTCCAGCACGAATTCAGATACATCAAGCACATGCGCAAACTATTTACAATCACAATCATATACAAGCCTAAGTCTCCGAGTACTACAAAACTAGTACTCTATTACAATAAGCAATAACCCAACTTACTTGAATTTGCTCGATCGCTCGATCCTTTAGTTGCGAGCTGATTTGTTTCTGGGTGTCCTATAATACAAATAGGTTCTTTTAGTACTTATATTTTAGTGATTCTTATTCTAATTCATAATATAACTCATTTTCCTCAGGTATACCTATAACGTATTAATGATTCGTTGTGTTTTATTTCGGGGTTCGGCTCCTACACTAGATTCTAGTTTTAATTCCTAAATCGTAATTAAGCTTGAAGCCCAATGTGATATTAATCACATTATGCTCGGGTATTCAAATATCTTATTGGGTCGTAATTTTTGTATTCTAAACTATTCGGTATACACTAACCCTAATTGAAGTATCAGATTTATTTCCGGTGTGTAAAAATATTACATTTTGAGATATTTACTTAAAATTAAATGTCATTTCAGATTTATTATTTTTCTGATTTCTATTATAATATTATCTAAATAACCTTATTTTTTTTTAAATTTATTAATTTACATTTTCACACATTACTATTTTATTATATTACTTACCTAATTTCCCTAATTAACCATACTTAGTACCTAAAGGCTAGGATTAAGGTTCCACTACAGAGATTAACTTCCCTAAACCTCTAATTAAGATCCAAATCAGTAATTAACATCCTAATCACTTAATTAACCCTAAATCACCCAATTTTACCATCATTTTAGGGATAAAAATTAACTTAAAAATTTCGAAAATTAATTAAAAAAAAATGGCTTCATAGCACTATTATACATCATATGAGCATTCTACAGAAAAATTTTGAACTCCAAACTATATTCCTAAGCCTATTTATTTTCCGGTTTACTAATGCTCGGTTTTGAACAATTTGTTAGGGACCCTATATTTCCAGACATAATTAAACTAAATCAATATTTTTTCCTAAATCTACATACAATAAAACCTCATAATAACAAGTTTCATAATTTTCTGGGCAAAATAAATAATTTTACAAAATTATACAAAATTCGGGTGAATAAATGACTAACTGGTTCGAAGCTTTTGGGCCGTCCAAACCCGGTCCAATGTTGTCGGCCGGTCCAGGCGGTGGGTCTAGTATAGGGTGGTGGTAGTGGTTCGGTCCTAGGTGGTGGTGAGTGGTGGGTTTAGCTTACTTGCTTAATCTGCATAGTTTTTTTTTCTGGATTTTCTTTCGATTTTTTCAGTGTTTTGATTTTTCTCAGATCCTAATTTGACCAAAGGACTTCTGGAATTTTTTCCCCCTATTTATAGACAATTGTAGAATTTAATGTGCATTAATTTGATGGGATTTTGCCCCAATTCCATGATTTTTGGCTTTTTGTTTGTCACATTCTTATTGGTTATTTTTTTTTTCTTGCTAACCACGACCTAATCTTGTTGCAGTTACCCCCTTCTGATTTTTTTTCCTGATTTTTCTATAATTATTTTGTATTTTTCTTTAATTATTTGCTTAGTTTTAGGCTAATTTAGGTAATTACGCGTATTTTTATCTACACGTAAATACATGTGGGGTACACGTGAACATTCCTAAATATTATTTTGGTCATTCTAAAATTTTTAGTATACATATAATCTATCTCTAGTAATTTATTAGTTATTTCATTACACTTTTCGCATTTTCGATAATTAATACCTATTATGCTTAAAATTTAAAAATTTTATAGTCTCCTATTTTATTACTTATTTTCTTAAATTCAAGTTTACGGGGTCAGTTTTACTAATATTCCTCTCAATAGTTTATAATTTGGGTTTGATCGGATCCTTTAACCGATCGCCCTAAACCTTGGGTTCTAAGTTCAATCCTACGGTTACTTGGCTTGTCTTTTGGGCTTACAATTCTACCCCCCTTCAAGAAAGTTTTGTCCTCAAAACTTCTGTACATCTAATTTACACTTAAATGACTAAATACAATAATTTGTATACTTTTACTAACTTGGAAATTAGAAAAGCCATGGATACTGCTTCATCATTGCGGCTTTTGGTTGCCAAGTCATCTCCAAGTCTGAACCTTCATTCCATTGAATCTTCACGTACTCCATATCTCTGTTTCTTAACTTCTGAACCCGGCTATCCAATATCTTTATGGGTTATCTCACCAGTTGAAAATTTCTCGTTAACTTTACTGGCTCTATTTCCACTATTGCATTTGGGTTTTTAATGAATCTTCTCAACATGGATACATGTAATACATTATGATAGCCTGATAGACTTGGAGGTAAAGCCACTCGGTACGATATATTGCCAACTTTCTCCAACACTTCAAATGGACCAATGTATCGTGGGCTCAGTTTTCCCCTTGAACCAAACCGTCGGAGTCCTTTGAATGGGCTTATTTTAATGTAAACATGATCACCCATTTCAAATTCCAATGGTCTTCTCTTCAAATCAGCCCAACTTTTATAACGGTCCTGAGCTTCCTTCATCCGTTGTCGCACAATCTTAATCTTCTCACTCGTTTGATTGATCATGTCTGTTCCAATCATGGCATACTCTTCATGATCCCAATACAGTGGCGATCTGCATTTCCTCCCATATAGTGCTTCATACGGCACCATCTGTATTATTGCATGATAACTATTATTGTAGGTAAATTCTATCAACGGTAAATATTTATCCCAATCACCTCCAAAATCCAACACACAAGCTCGTAGCATATCTTCTAAAGTTTGAATCGTTCGCTCAGACTGCCCGTCTGTTTGTGGGTGATAGGTTGTACCAAACTGCAACTTTGTACCCAAAGCTCTATGTAAGCTCTCCCAGAATTTGGATATAAACCGACTATCTATGAAGCCCAATGTGATATTAATCACATTATGCTCGGTTATTCAAATATCCTATTGGGTCGTAATTTTTGTATTCTAAACTATTCGGTACACGCTAACCCTAATTGAAGTATCGGATTTATTCCCGGTGTGTAAAAATATTACATTTTGAGATATTTACTTAAAATTAAATGTCATTTCAGATTTATTATTTTTTTGATTTCTATTATAATATTATCTAAATAACCTTATTTTTTTTTAGATTTATTAATTTACATTTTCACATATTACTATTTTATTATATTACTTACCTAATTTCCCTAATTAACCATACTTAGTACCTAAAGGCTAGGATTAAGGTTTTACTGTAGAGATTAACTTCCCTAAACCTCTAATTAAGATCCAAATCAATAATTAACATCCTAATCACTTAATTAACCCTAAATCACCCAATTTTACCATCATTTTAGGGTTAAAAATTAACTTAAAAATTTCGAAAATTAATTTTTAAAAAATGGCTTCATAGCACTGTTATACATTATATGAGCATCCTATAGAAAAATTTTGAACTCCAAACTACATCCCTAAGCCTATTTATTTTCTGGTTTACTAATGCTTGGTTTTGAACAATTTGTTAGGGACCCTATATTTCCAGACATAATTAAACTAAATCAATATTTTTCCCTAAATCTACATACAATAAAACCTCATAATAATAAGTTTCATAATTTTCTGGGCAAAATAAATAATTTTACAAAATTATACAAAAATCGGGTAAATAAATGACTAACCGGTTCGAAGCTTTTGGGCCATCCAAACCCGGTCCAATGTTATCGGCTGATCCAGGCGGTGGGTCTAGTATAGGGTGGTGGTAGTGGTTCGGTCCTAGGTGGTGGTGAGTGGTGGGTTTAGCTTATTTGCTTAATCTGCATAGTTTTTTTTTCTGGATTTTCTTTCAATTTTTTCGGTGTTTTGATTTTTCTCAGATCCTAATTTGACCAAAGGACTTCTGGAATTTTTTTCCCTTATTTATAAACAATTGTAGAATTTAATGTGCATTAATTTGATGGGATTTTGCCCCAATTCCATGATTTTTGGCTTTTTGTTTGTCACATTCTTATTGGTTATTTTTTTTTTCTTACTGACCACGACCTAATCTTGTTGCAGTTACCCCCTTCTGATTTTTTTTCCTGATTTTTCTATAATTATTTTGTATTTTTCTTTAATTATTTGCTTAGTTTTAGGCTAATTTAGGTAATTACGCGTATTTTTATCTACACGTAAATACATGTGGGGTACACGTGAACATTCCTAAATATTATTTTGGTCATTCTAAAATTTTTAGTATACATATAATCTATCTCTAGTAATTTATTAGTTATTTCATTACACTTTTCGCATTTTCGATAATTAATACCTATTATGCTTAAAATTTAAAAATTTTATAGTCTCCTATTTTATTACTTATTTTCTTAAATTCATGTTTACGGGGTCAGTTTTACTAATATTCCTCTTAATAGTTTATAATTTGGGTTTGATCGGATCCTTTAACCGATCGCCCTAAACCTTGGGTTCTAAGTTCAATCCTACGGTTATTTGGCTTGGCTTTTGGGCTTACACTTCCCCATTAGGTTCCGAGGCCTAACATATACATTCTTCATCAAATTTGTTAAATAGAATTTGACTTCCCAATAGAAACTTAATGTTTTCATCAAAGCGATATCTCATAATATCCTCATTCCATGTGTTTACATTCACCTCAACATTAGCCAAGAATATATCTTGGCTTTCTTTTATTAGTAGTCTTTCTATAAGGCTCCTAGGTGCTCCTCCACCTGTTCAATCTATGTACTATAAGTTGATCCTTTTGCCATTCTTAGGTTTGTACATTAGGTTCTTCTCCAAACAAGCTTGGGCTTTTACATAGTCTCTTAAATTTGGAGATGGAGATTTCATTATGGTATTCTCTTCTTTTTGTTTACTTTTCAACCATATCTTCTTTAAGATAGTATCCATATTTCCATCCTTTGGCATTCCATTTTCTATGATAGAATATCTAAGATAGGTATCAAGGTTGCTCATTTCTCTTAGTAACGAAGCATCTTTAATATCATTTTGCATCTATTCATCTATATTCATTGAGAAAACTATTATATATTTCTCTAAATTAATAGTTAATCGTGAAATTTCTTAAAAAATTTCCAATTTATCACCAATGTTAACTTAAATACAAGCAACTGAAATATTAGCTATTATTTCTTTATTCTAATCAATGTACTTACAATTTTATTTTTAACTTATTTTATTTTCTTGACAAAACACGCCATCATATATTATTTAACCCTACTAATTGACACCTTCATTGTAATCTCCATTGTGAAATGCATTTTGGGACTATATGAGACAAAAGATGTAAATATGTTACACTTACATGGGTATTCCATTTTTGGATTTCATTTTAAATATGCTTGCACTTGCATGTACATCAAGGAGCTCTTAAATCTTGGTTAGATAGGCTAATTTTTGTTTGAATTCAAATAATCACCATTAGTCTTTTATTAGGATGGACTAAGGTTCAAATCCCCCTTTCTAATATTATAGCATAGTTGGCTAAAAAGAAAAGAATTCAAATAATCATTTTACTTTGTATATGATATTTAGATTCATTAGGGAAGCATGCAATCGTCTCTTAGAATTAGCATTAGCTCAAGAACAATTGCTCCTTCAAAGGACCAACTTCGGTACATAACATAGGAGTGAAATAAGACTTTCCATGACTAAAGAAAACAACTATTTTTCAATTCAATTAGAATAAATACCACATAACATGGATAGAAATAGCATACTAGAATACCATAACTAAAAAATGATAAAAAACTATCAAGTATTTTAACTTGACATACATGAGGTAAACTATAACTTACGAGCATAGGATATGAAGCAAGACATGATCCTATATTGCTCTAACTATAAGCATCATATTGTAGTATTCACCTTTTGTGTAATAAGGACTAAGGATCTTGATTAAATATTTGTATACAAATTATAGCCACTTGCTACATTTATCTAAACATAACAAGTGAACCTAAAATAGTATGGCCATCTTATGGAGTCTAATCACTGTTGGCAACATAAAACATTTTGATTGGAAAAATCAAATGTAATAGTAAATATTCCTTAAAAAAATGAATTTTTTTCATATCATCTATATAATGATATTTTTAAGCTAATAAATAATGAATAATGATCACAAAAGTAATATGAAAATTGCAATCAACTACCTAATTGTTACGTATGAAATGGTAGAAGAAAATGGATGGGCTACATTTAAGCTTGTAGCACCCTTGATACCTAGTACACGAGTATATGCCTTTGATTTTGATGTGACATGTCAAATATTACACTAAGAAGTTGAGAGAGGGGGGGGGGGGGGGGGGGGGGGGGGGGGGGGGGGGTGAGGTACCGGGGCGGGGGTGAAGGGGTAGTGGTGAATTGAGTTTAATGACCGCTTTTTATTTTAACAATAAATCTTTGATCAAATTGAAAAATAGATGAAATATGAAAATATTTAAGAAACAATTATACTGTAGAAATATTATTTAAGAAACAATTATATTGTAGAAATATAAAGAGAAAGGAATAGAGAAATCAAGTTCGAAATTTTAACATGGAGTTCGGACTGTCTCCTACACTCCACGATAATCCAATGTCTCAACCGAGGTCTTCACACACAACTTTTATTGATGACAATCTCAAAGACACAAGTGCTTATACCCAATCTCTATCACAAAAGATCTTTCGATCACAACAACTCACAGTCACTTAATATAGTTCTCTCTTAAGTAAAAATTACAGATATGAAGCTTAGTTCTATACTAAGGTTTACAAAAGATTATAAATAATGAGTACAAAACAATTGGAATGAAGTACAAGTAGACAAAAGGAATAATTGTAGGAATATTGCTTTATTAATTGTACATTAATTGCCTACAAACTCACATTTATATCCTTTTGTAAAAATCTAACCGTTGGCCTTGTTCATCTTGTATTAAATACACTGTAATAGTTAACTTCTGTGTAGACTAGCTGAATAATCTATTCAAATAGGGTCATCATTTAGATGGTCTTTAAGTCACAATTTGCATAGTCCAACATAGCTTACTGACTTTCATTAACTAGCCGAAAATCTATGGATAACTAGTCGTACAGTCCAACGCTTGTTACTGATCTATAATAACTAGTCGAATGGTCCAAGGATAACCAGCTACACAATCTATAACTTGCTATTGACCTGCAGCAAGCAACTAGACGATTCATACCAGAATAGCTAAAAAGTATGCTTAGATATAGTAGACAGTACTTGATCACTTTTTCCTCTTTCAACGATATTAGAATCAATATAATAAGTTGTAAAATATTTCCAAGTTAATTGTATTTCCTTAAAAGATATAGTTGATAGAGTTTTTGTGAGAATTTGCAAATTGGTTTATAACAATATTTGATTAGCCATGACTTGTATAGATTTGTTTTTATCAAAATCACAAATAAGAACTTCTAGATTCAATAACATGGACCACAACCAAATATTTTGGCTCTCAACCTACTATATTAACTGTAAGCTTCAACCTCTCAGCTATCAACCTGACCATATCTCTTTTTTCCTTCAACATCAGATAGAAAACATGAACTTTCAAGTTGCCAACACTTCCCCTACTCTTGCTAAGAACTAAGAATTTACATCTCTCCTCATTAGATAAACCCTACTTAAGGTCGCATTTGAATAGATCTATAACTAATTCAAAGACAACCAAGTTCTCACTAAAATGAAGTGCCTCTAAATTAGGTGAAGTGATATTAAAAGCATCAATAAGAACATGCTTACACTCTACCTTAGCATACCCATAATCACACGTAAGCTTTCTCCATCTTAGTGGAATTCTAACAATACTTTCCATTGCTGAAGTGGTGTTGGCAACTTCTGAATAATAGAAGCTTCAAAAAGAGCATCACTAGAGAAATTACTGTTTGCTTTACCTACATCACAAGGTACACTAGTTGTTATTCGTCTTGAAGAACAAGTAATTCTAACGGGAAACTCATATCTTCTATCATTACATCGAGTTAAAGGATGACAAGTTACTTTACAACTATGCCTGCAATCTCTTCTTGGTGTACCTTATATTTGTTCACAAGAAGCCTTGATAACATGTTAAGATGAATTGTTTGTATCACAAGGTGGTGGATGAGAAGTCATGCCATACGCATGTAAACCACAATGCCTAGTCCTTTCATATGGTTTGTTATCCCTAATATCTTTTGACTCATAAGATATGTTTTGAAGAACCATGACCACCAATACACTCCTTTCTTACTAGAGCAGAGCAAGGTAGACAATCTCCTATGTAGTAATTATGAGAAGCTAAATGACTACAAGGTTGAGGTACTGAATAAGAAAGTTGGCAAAAAAGGGGAGTACCACCAGGTAGTAGAGGAGGAATTAACATATAATCTCTTAATCCTAATCTTAATCTTTATTGTATTTTATACTTGAACTTAGTGGATCTAGACTTTACTATCATTTCCTTCAACTCAAAGGAGTTTGCTATATATGGCTAAAAGGAAAGGAGGCTAGATTTCTATCATAATTTTGAGCCATTCATTTCACATATTAAAAAAGAAATAAAAGCTTCAATTCAATTCAATTAAAAAAATAAGACTTAGATAAGAGAGTTTAGATTGAGATAATTTGAAGAAAAATTATATGTTCAACTGGATTTAATTTGTACTAAGCTAGACTGTAGTAGAAGATTCAAAGCTTCAATAGCATGTTTAGTTAATTGCATAGGGATTAAGTAAACTAGCTAATTCTTTTTTGAAAATCAATTCTTATATTTGGTTGGTGGAATAACTATGCCGTAAAATTATTACTATCGTAAAATGATGAGTTGCAATTACTCTATAAGAACAAATGGATGACTATTCTTTAGTTTTTTTTTTTCTTATCTATATTTCCATATCTATTATGAGACCTTAAAGGAACAATGCAGAATAGTCATTACTTCTCTATTTTATTTCTTAAAAATTGTAATTTTATTTTTACCTTATTTTATTCCACAAACCGTGTCACGAATAACATATGCATATATCATAGAAGATCACTTAGGCCCAACTCATAACCCATTAAGAGCTCAATCAAAATGATGAAGTAAAGGTTAATTGAGAATGTTAAAATTTAATGTTTGGTTTTTCTTTGAAAGGAGGATTAAAGGCAAGAGAGATGAGATATAAGAGAGATGATAAAATAATAATAGATTGATGGCTTACCTATGTTTTATCTCATACATTAAACCTAATTAATAAGTTTATGTGCTTTTAGTCATTTATTAACTTTAAAATCTTACCTACGATTATGTATAATCAGGGATCAACTAGTAATATATAGTTTATTTGAATTCATTTACTAAAGATAGCATACAATAAGGAACACAATTCATCATAATAAAATGAGTATAACATGCCATCTTATAAGATAAGATAGTTACTATTTGTGCTTTCTAGAATATTTTATTTGGTCTAGTGATGACACTTTTCACCACATTTTAGATCATACAAAATTTTAAGTATTTTGTGTCTTTTTCTTCAAATAAAATACCTATTTTGCAAATTAAAGATGACATAAGATTTTTTGTTTAAACTAATTCTTTAAAGTTTAATTATTTTGGTTACAACTACCCATTATTTGAAAGCTTAAGGTTGGCAGTTACATGGCTAATCGGTCAATGGGCTACCATAGCTTACTCTTTATAGTGGTTGGCTACCTATGCACATATGGCATTCTAAATTTGTGGTTTTTTCATTTCTTTGTCCATTTATGCTTTAAACCTCAATCTTGTATAAATTCAATATGTAAACTCAAAAGATCTCTACTTTAACTTGAATTTCAAAAGTCAACAACTTGCTTAGGTGTTTAACCAACACTTATAATGTAGCTTTTCTAATTTAGTTTTATTACATCTACTTGCCTTTGTGTTATTTAGTGCACAACAAATTCTCATAAGCCACAATTACCTTACTTCTAGATGACATTGTCCTATTTTGAAAAACATACTCAACTATGATTGTCAAGTCTAACAATACCTCTTCACTCTTCTTAATTAGCACAACCTTGATCGCTAAGAACTTCTTGGACTCTTCAAACACTACCTTCCTTTAGACTCTCTTTTTATGTAGCATCTAAATGAATTAAAAACAAAACTTTTTCTACATAGTCAATGAGCATTTTCTTTTTGTCATAAGCAATAAAACAAGAAGTATGATCTTCCATCCTATCTTTGCCATCCACCATAGACTTATAACATTCACCATTTGTTATAGTAAGAATAAGTTTTTAGCCTAACTTCTTTAATTACTGTAAACCTTAATAGGATACCTCTACACTATCAAATCTCACTATATTAATAATAAGTACATTTATATTGAAATAAGAGATAAAGTATTACATGTAGTGCATAACTTATACTAACACCATATGCATCCACATATTATGCAGTCTAACCCTATATTATAGGGCAATGCCTAATTATATATGCCTACTTTATACAAGCTTATAAGTCTACATCAAATATCTTTTGCAACACAACCAAAATGTACTATAACAGTCAAAACTCAATTCATGGTTTTCCTCTAACTACTAGATATCGATAACACAATATCATTCTTTGAATTAACATCCATCACATACTTCTATCATCTTACATCAAATCTTAATTTTGTCTCTCAAGATACTTTGCTCTTACATAACTTTTTTGTTTGCAATGATAACGTGATTACACTTGGCTACTATATCTCGTTTTAGATTTGTTGCTACCACTAGGTTGTCAAAAAACTATTTGTGATTTTATATCTCATAGATCTTATGTCACTGTTTAATTGGTCTTTACTCAATAGATTGCCCTTAACCTTCTCTATCAATAATGTAGTGGTGATCTTCTTGAACTTTTAGAACAAAAAAGGTAGAGAGCACAAATAGTTCAACCTTGAATAGTATTTTCTAAATCATTAACAAAAGATATGAAATCTGAAATGTGTTAACTTACCAATGACTCATCCCCCATCTAGAGCAAATATAATACCTACTTGAACACCAATCGATTGTTAAGAGAATTATTATGTATAAATCTTTTATTTTTTCCCATAATCCTATAGCTGTATTCAGTGCTAGCATCTTTTACAATACACTATTTTTTCTAACATAGCTTTATTGTTGTTAGGGTCTTCATTAAGTTTTGCTCACTTGTTTTCCTTTGTGGATTTCAACCAGCCTTCTTTAACCTTAATTGGACTACAGCACCTTATAGTCAAACTTTCCATGAGCTTAATTCAATTCACTTGAAAGAATTCTCAATATTATACCTGATTGCCACTCTTTAGTATATAGATAATAAACTCTCAATATTCTTCATCACTTGACTTTCTTAATGCTAATTTGATATCACTAAATTCGGAATATTTTTTTTTTGTTGTTAAAGATCATAAAACACACGATAACAAGAGATAAATCAGAAAAGAGAGAGAAAAAACATGTAGACTTTAGGGAATACCCCAAAAGGGGTAAATACTACGGGTAATATTGAATGAAATCACTCTAATGTCTACAATAGTATGGTGATTCTTGTACAACCTTAAAGCACTTAATTCCTCTAATAAGTAGTTAAGGTTTTCTATACTTTGATACCTTAAATAATACACATCATAACATATATATATATATATTGATTATTAAAGCCTTCCAATATACAAAATAAGAAGTAACTTACATAGCAAATAAGCATAAAACGGGAAGCAATTAAAGCTCAATATAAGCTTTGGTCCATTGTAGCTATTTGTTGGTTGGATGGCAAGATTGGTGGTTAAATGGCTAACTTGATGACCTAACAGACTACTCAATGGTCACCCTTATCTTGTAGCAGTCAGTTGCTAGGGCATATCTTACGATCTAACTTCTCTTTTTTATTGATGTCTTTATCTATTCATGCTTTAAATGTAAGTCTTTGATAAATTTAAGACATAAAATTTAATAAAAATATATGAGAACTGTTATTCTAATACTTGGATTAATTGAATGGAATAGTTAAAAACTATATATTCTATTGCTCAATTAAAAGATACCTTATAGTTTTTGTTAAAATCAAGCAAAAATATTTTTGAAAAAAAAATTACTTGAATATGGAATTTCACTAGAATAATAATGAATATTATGCACCAAATAATTATATAAAAATATTATTTGTTCTTATTTTATAAATGTATAACATATAATATATGACAAGCTTACAAATTATATCATTTTTATAAATATTATTATGCAAATGGGATTCGCCTCTAAAATTATTGATTAGTAAGGGTATACTTTAATGCTCTCAAAACACAATCTTAGCTCCTTAAAAGTTTTAAAAATATACATTTATCTTCACCAATATTTCAAAGTCCAACATGGGGAAAAAGATTAAATAGTATTAATACATCATATGAATCGATGGGTAGTATGTAAGTATCAATAAAAATGGTACACATGACAATAAAGTAACGTATTTTATAAAAAGTATCAATTATGTTTTTACATGTTAAATTTTTATTGATACTTATATATTATTTATTGATTAACATTATGTGTTAGTATCGTTGAAATCTTTCTCCTAGTATGGTTTAGAAAGGTAAATACATTTTCTTTATAAATTTTTTCTTTATAAATTTTGAGGAGATAAAAGTGTGTTTAGTAATATTAGGATATACATTACTACTGAAAAATCATTAGGGGATACACACAGAAACGTATAGACATACTTCACCAATATTTAGAAGTTGAACTATAACTACCTCAAGAATGTAAGATAATCCCATAATGGAAAAAAATAAGTATATATATATATATATCCTTTTTATAATATTAAATACCTAAAAAGATCCTTTATTGTTCACTTCATGTAATTTTGGCTAGGGAAAACCAAATAGAATTTTCATTTTTCAATGAATAAATTATATTTCTTTGTGAACTCTCAATTCCTAACATTTATAGTCCAATCATCATCTTTACCATAATGATGATAAAATAAAGAAAAAAATTATTAAAAAGCTAAGTTTAAAATTATGACTCCTTCAGTTCATCTTTTTTTCTATTTTATTTGTATCTTTTTGGTATTTGTTTGAATCTTGCATTTGACCCTCTTCTCAAATGAACTACTCAACAAATTCCAATAAAATTGAATCTATCTATTCTTTATTTTATTCATATTTATAAAAATACTAATTAAAATAATTATCTCACATGTATAAAATATTATTTTTTTTCAATTTTTTTTATCTTAAAAGCACGTAAATTTTCATTTATTTATTGTAACACTCTAATCTCTATGTTCATCATAATTATGAAACAAAAATAAATAAAATAAAAATAAAAAATTTTCCAAATACCAAATTAAAAAAAAAACATAGATTAAACACAGAACATATACAAATAACATACAGACCAAAAAATAAAAGACAATCAAATCAGGACCTAAAACAAATCATATGCAAAAAAGTTCATTGTCTAAATAATGAATTTGATATGCCAACACCATTGTACTAGTTACATGAATATTGGTTTTTTAATGGGATAAATCAAGTTCGAATTTCCCATTTAAGATGTAATATGCAATGTGGGAAAAGAAAACCATGGATTTCTTAACATACTTATTTGACACAAGATATGTAAACTGTAGGAAATTAGTAGTTGAACCCTAATTCAAGTCCGAGTGTTTTAAACTATACAATAAGTCGATAAGTCTAGTAACAATAAAAGATTATGAAATTTAATAAATCAAATATAATACCGATAATAAAATCCTAGGAATAGATTGAAACCCTAAATTATGTACTAAAACCCTAAAATTGATTTATGTACCATTACTCAAAATTGAACTTGAATTTGTTTGAAATCCTAAAATTATAAATATAATCTATAAAATAGTTAAATATTACTCGATAGTGATATAATCATAGTCAATTACAATTTTCAACTAAATCGCCCATTCACGCGAAATTTAATTGAAATCACTATAATAACTTGTAAAAAATGTAATTGTAACGGGTATTAATTAAATTGATAAATATTTACAAAAATTTAAAAATTGATTTATAATGAGTATTGTTATAATTTATATATTCAGAAAAATTACATATATTTATTATTAATTTTTATTATCTTCCTCTTTCTTTTTCTCTTTTCTTTCTCTTCTTCTTTTCCTTTATTTGACATGTTTTGGAACCGAATTAGAAAAAATCAACACAAGCAGCCTATGTGACCAAATAAAATGCCAAGTATTGAGTTTATAATAAAAGAAAAAAAAATTGGAGATAATTACTTTGTCCCATCTACATAAATGAAAAGATTAGGATAAGATTTTTATTTTTATTTTTATTTTGCCCTTCTTAAGCTTGCTAATCACGTGAAACAAAAGAAGGAAATAAAATTTGGAAAATTTTTTCAAAACAAACCGAAAATTTGGGAAGCAAAACCGTGAGAAGAAAGAAGAAAAAGAAGAAGAAAAATTAAAATCAATAGGTAAGTAAATTATTTTTCTAGTATGGATGTATATTATATAGTATATACATATATAAATGTAGTATTTGTCTGATATTTGTATAACTATAACATTACTATTACATGTATATATGCATAAATACATAAATTGAATTATATATGCATGTATAAAGATATGTATGTATACATGTATGTACATAGGTATATTATACGGAAAGAGTATGTATTATATTTTTTTTAGAATACAAATAATTAGTATAAAGTATTTTTACAAAATAACTATAGGTATAAATATATGTGTACATGTGAAATATATATATTGATGTATATATGTATATATTATTTTCGTATATATATATATATATATAAATATGTAGTCGTATAGTATATATGTAGTAGTATATTTCTATAAGTAGTAATATATGTTTAAATACATAATGTATATAGGACGTATATATATAATATAGAGTATCTGTTGTAGTATACTGAAAAAATAATACATGTATAAGTATTTATATATTATATATATCTATGTATTCAATAATTATATTCATGTACACATATAAACTATATTATATGAGTATACTTATATGTATAAATACAAATATATGAACATATGTATATGTACATAAGAGTATGTTTGTTTTCATAAAATAAATATATACATATATATAGCGTATAACATATAGTATATATATGTAGTATATCGAAAATATATATATGCAATATAATAATATCTATACACTAAAATAAATTTATAATTATGTAAGGAGTAGGAATATATATATATGTATATATATATTACCGTAAATTAAGAATTTCTCAATAAATTAAAATTATAAAATTTATCAAAAATACTATAAGTCTATATATATATATATGTATATGAATCGTGAAATATAGATGAATAATAAGAAAATAAGAATAATAAAGATAATAATGGCAATAATAATAATAATAATAATAATAATAATAATAATAATAATAATAATAATAATAATAATAATAATAATAATAATAATAATAATAATAATAATAAAACTAAAATCTCAAAAATAGGAAAAGTATGCTCAAAATAATAAAAATATCAAATATATGGTTTAAATAATTATTACATTGTAAATATATTAAGAAAAATTGAAAATTAATATTTTATAATTTTTAAACTTAAAAAGTAAATTTTGTGATAGTTTTATATCACAATTTAAACTACGAGTCACAACGTCCGAAATGGACCTCGTTACGAGAAAAAAACGCTCGAAAACGATCAAAATGGACTATAAGTTCATAACGATCCGAGCTAAAATGAAAAAATTACACACGATTTAATAAAATGATCGAATGGACAATTTCACATAACTAGGTGAAGTAGACCTTACAAATTATGATACTAGTTAGTTTTAAATTCTCAAACTTACAAATTTCTATTATTCTCAAGTGATTTTGATATAGACCCTGAGTTGCTACTAGATTACTATGATCTCTAAGTTGACCATGACCGAGTGAGTTTTTTCTAATGATTCTATACTTATTTATGTTTGTAGTTAGTGAATATAAGTTATAATCTATAAATAAATGTGTATGAGATTGGGTTATGCTTGTGTATGATTATTGTTGTTGATGGTGAATTTACTTTAAATTTCAATAATATAATGATTGTTGCATAGTAGATTCACAAGGCATTGATTGTTTGTGACTTGAAATGAATAATGAATAAATAAGACCTAATTTTATTCGATTAGAAAAAGTTAACTTGGATAATGCATAATCATGCACTGCATAACTAATTTTGATAGTCATATTATACGAAGGTAGCGAAAGGCCATACGTGAGTTAATTATTGATTGTTATAGATTTTGTACGGTGCACATGTGCACTAACTTGTGGGATTACTAGGAGTTAGAGGCGTCAACTGTCTAGTTAAGGGTCGAGTTCAGAGGCTTTCGTTTAGGGGTGAGTGAGGGTTACGTGAACTTACTTACAATCATATATCAAACTCATTTTGATAAAACTGGTAATGGATGTATTATTACATTTTAAATATGAAACGTGGAGTTTCGTTATAAAATAAGTTCTAATATGATACCCGGATCTGACTGTACCGATATATCTCTAATCCTGACTTCGGAGAGCGTTAAATCTGAATTGCGTGCAGTACCTGGTTATTTGCATGTATTTGTTTAGCATACTGTTTGTCATGTATTCATTTGGTTGAAGTTAATTATTGTATAACTTGATTGTTGTATAATTGAGGGAAATTATCTTACTAAGCTAGTTAACTTATACCCTTGTAATCTTCCCTCCCAGGTCGATCTTTTTATAGAGTTGGGCCATCACATGCCCAAAGTTAGTGTTCCACATGGGGTCAGTATGAGAGTTGGGTATGATCAGAGAGTATTTCTAATAGTTTATAACTCTGAATATGTAATTGTTATGCTGGTTTAACTTAAGACATGTTTCAGACTTTGTATTTGTAAACCTTTATACGAATAGATCACGTATTATATTTTTATAATTTTATTACTTATCATGAAATGATATTACTTGAGTTTGCACACTCTTAATAGTTAGTAGTAACTGTAGCCTTGTGTATCGTATAAAAAGGTCGTTGATTGTAAGGGAATTCAATTTGCAATACTTTGTATGGTATATGACGACTGTTACGACTAGTTTCTCGGATCGTGATAAGATAGATATTCTAACATTTTTATTTAAAAAAAAAGAATACAAAGACAATCCTACCCCTACAATGGCTACAAGATTGCAACCCCAAAAGAATATGTGCTATAAACGTAGGGTGGTGAATGATAAATTTCTCGCTCACCTAACTGGTATGTATCGAAGTTTTAGGCAATTCTTTAATCAAACAATGTTCGTTAAGCCACCCTTGTTGTATATACAAACACTATCCTGAAATACAAATTGTACATCACATTTACGCCTTATCGTTAAACCCTGTAAATGTATGAGTAGTATCTTCTTCGCTAATGGAACTAACTTTTTCCTTTTCCTTGCTATTTTCCACTTCTCTCCAACTGCTCTTGAATGAAATCTCACCATCATAAGGGGTTCTTCCGGTGATGATCTTAGGATTATCTTCCTCAGTTATTTCAAGAGCCATAGTTGTTGGTGCGGATTGGCTCGGGATTGTTTGGTTGTCCTGCGCCTGCGCATCTTGGTCTCTCACCATTTCAACAGGACCAGGAGAGCTCATCCTGGATTCAGGAGAAAGTTCCTGATAATTGATTAGGTACTTTTCTGAGATCGAAATGTCCGGGGATGATGGATTGGATGAGTTTCGGGTTAAGGTGGATTTGTTGCTGGAGAGCCTTCCTCTAGCATTCTTGTGCCAGTTTTTCAACCCTTGAATTACTTGCTCTGTAAATACACTTTCCTTCATCCTAGAGCCCATCTGTAAAAAGACAAAATAACCATCAAAATAAAATCCACACACAACATATATATTGCACCAGAGTTAGCACACATACTCTTACATAGAATTTGCATCATTAAAGGCATATTTCTCTTTTTCCTACTCTTTGCTTGATGTTTTAAGTATAGACCGTTCACACCGATTTATAGGCTTAAACTTTCGGATCAGGTCGGTTGTGGACTAAAACTTAAATACGATATACCATATTTATACTCATGTTTAAACCTCCTACTTCATCAGCTAGCTCTTCATGTGGTCTTAGGTTTCAAATAAGGAAAGCCGATATTCTCAATATATGAATTCTTTCGACTAGTGTCGTGAGTATGGTGATTAGATACTGAGAAGCAGATAACGTTATGAAGGATACAGGCGAAAAAATTACATAGATGTATGAAATTCGACATTTCTACCTGTGAGACGAGCGCGTAAAGGGGAAGGGTAACATAACCACAAAGGAGTTGCACGACCAGACCAGTAGATATCCTGATGATGAGTTCGTCCGTTCTTCGGTTGAAGCAAGACCTCAGGCCAAACTCATACTGTTATTGACAAAAAGATTAGCTAACAACATACAAATTTCTTATACACTAAATGTTGGATTAAAGTAGGGATACCGACCCAACTCCATGCAAAGAATGCCAGCTGAAAGGAGTTCTGCAAGCAAATTTAGTTAACTTATATCAGAAACTCATATAATTATGGATTTACGGACTTTTGTGCAATCTGATGGAGCAAATTACAGGCAGATAGAGATGAATTTTCTTTGATTTCGATTTCACTGAAAATTATCAGGGATTTAGAGAACGCGATGCATACCTGGATCATGATGAATTGGATTAGATGGAAAAGCCATTCCGGTCGACCGAACCAGAACAAATTATCACTTGGTTTCACTAGAAATGTCCCTCTAGCTATAGAATTTGAATTAGAACTCTTCAAACACATCTTTGTTATTATCATTTGAAGCTTTGCTCCCACAACAAGTGCAATCTGCCAAGCAGTATATGACTAATGAGCTTAGGAAAATGTCAATAAACCGTAACATTAAAGTCTTAAAAACCTTTTTCCCAAAAAAAAAAAATAAAAGTCTTAAAAAAATGACAAAAAAAAAATGAAAAAGAAAAAGAACAATCATACCACTAGGGGAACGAAGGGTAGCCAATAATAATTGTAGAACTCTGCAACAGGGCAAAAAAAAAAAAAAAGTGAATCAGAAAAACCATATATAGGTATTTAAATTGACATAGATTTATTCACAAATTTTGCTTTGACAGAATATATCTTCAGAGTTTTCTTAGTTAGACTCGGACCGTAATAGAGAGCTAGTGTAGTATTCATATAGTACTAATACAATGTTCTAATAGGGATTACATGAACGGATTCAGATAAGAAAAATCTGCTTAGAAGGAGCTTTTATGTGTTGTGAAGAATTAGTACGATGCCGTACCATGTGCACTGAAAAATATGAAAAGTATGGAGAACATCCAAATCCAGAATCTGCAATAACCACAAATGGATTATCTTCTGAATTATTCGCCCAAATGATGTAAAATTCTCATATTGCAGTACTTAATGGAGCTGGAATTATTACCTGATTTCTACTACTTTCTCAAACTCATGGTCAAAAGCTCTCTGAATGAAGCTTTGGAAGTTGAAATTGCTGCCTTCAGCTATATTGGCCTAGCACAAGGCAAAGGAAAGGGAATAAAAGAACTCACTTATTTAATTCTCATGAATTACAAGATAGATCAGACAAGGACTCTTCATTGAGCAACCAATTTCAGGTGAACTGAGTAATGTAATGGAATGGAATTAAGTATTATGGTTGAGAAATCGCGAATCTCACAGACTCTTGTGGATTTTCCTAATGAGAAACAATTTTTCACACATTCCAATACACTAATCTTTGCCATGAAATGTGTAACTAATGTTTTGGAGATTGTACATTCACATATTATTGTTACACGTCAACTTATACGATATTATATGGACCCACTTACCACAATGAACCCATTTCGAAGTGTGAAGTAATCAGCTTTCGATATCGATCCCCTGAACTGCCGGAAGAAACAAGCCTTGAAGGACATAAAGGAAACAGAATTCATAAGGATGCACAACTAGGGGAAATATTGCCCCATTGAAAGTGCAGGAAAAAAAAAAAAAAAAAAAAAGAGAGCATGTTTTCCAGTATATTAGTGTCCAATCTATGATGTCTTCTTACTTACAGGCCAGAGCAGGATTGGATGTTTGCTCCAAAATTTCAAATGCCGTCTTCCAAAAGATGTTTGGCGTACGAGTCTGAACCTCCTTGGATCTGAAAAGGATCACAATTTCTTGTTGATTATGTTCTAAATCCATCAGGAATTTACACAAATATGGATTCCTCCTGAATATTTTTCAGCATTGTATCAGATATTTATTACTGGCTAGAATATTGGAGTAGATAATAATTTAATTAAATCAATACCATGAGCTATTTGATACTCTAGAGTTTGTGTCTCCTCCTCCCAAGCATTCCATTTTGCCATCTGACAAGAAGGTAGAATGCAACAAATTTTAGACCAACGATGCACTTGTTTTCTGGTACCATTCCTTTTAAAAAATTTCTTAAATATGCGATTTTTTTTTTCTTTTTTGAAATAAATAGAATATTACTGTGAGAGTGAATCATACATTCGCATGAACAATCATTCCCAATAGTTATGGTAATTAGAAAAGGATTTGCTAATGAACCGTGAATGCTGGTATAGCCAATGGCTAGTGTTAGTGATCGTTGTTGGGAAACGAGGGAAATGGTTTGATCAAATTGCTATGTCAAAGCAAATTAATTGGCAAAAAAAAAGAAAAAGAAAAAGAAAAAGAAATTAATTACCCTTGCAATTCCGAGGCACATGGTCACAACGCAATATAGAATGTGACAAACGGCTAATACTGGGATGAAAAGATGTAGCTGCATTATTCCTTGGCTCGAAATTAAAGACACCATTCCCTGAGCATAACAAATCAGACAAGACGGAGGAAGTTATACCTATGAGACTCACATACATATGACATTTTATTTCTTAAAACAAATGAAAAAATGTTACTTGCTTGTTGAACTATGAACTGCTTGTATATATCATGAAATAAGCAGCAGGAATAATAATTAATCCAAAAACCCATAAAAAAGAAAAAATATTGAAGTTTCATAAGACAAGTAAATTGCTTTTATAATTGGATATATGCATCATATGTTTGTGTCTACTAGCAGCCTGGCAATATATTATTTAAATTAAATTAATTTAAACTATTTCTAGGACTCATTTTCTGTAAGTACTTAATTCCTTCGATTACGATCATATGGATTTACATAGCTACGACGTAGGAGAGTTCAATTTTATGATGTAAAAATATGTTTTAATTGTTTCTCGAAGAATGATGGGGTAATTTACAAGTTTATCCCGATCCCTGTCCCTAGATTAATGATATACGGACGGCTATACGTAGATAAATAATAAAAAGTATATATAAGAAGACACATCAAAAGCTTTTTATAAATGATAACGTATATGAATGGAGGGCCGAAGGCCCGAAAATGCAATCAACTCTTAGGAGGTTCTCTCTCTCTTCTAACAACAAATTAGATATACAGGTGAAAGAATGGCTTTACATTATTTCTTTTATCATAATAATTTTACATCTTTTATGAATCGTTAACCGTTGTCCCAATAATTGGAAAATGAATTAAAAAAGTCAAGGGTGGACCCTTTTTTATTTTAAATCTCAAACAGTTGGATTTAGTTACATATGTTTAGCCCTAGTTATTCTTGATTTATCATTTGAAAGCCCTTTAGAAATCAGAAGATGAAATTGTCTATTTAATTAAAATTTAAAGAAAATTCAGAGAAGAATTTACTTCAATAGATATATTCAGGGAACTTTATATTCCATAAGGGTATAGGTATTACGTATCTTAAGTTACTATTCCTCAAATTTTCTAGGGTCATAAATTAATGGTCGATATTTTTAAAATTTTTAAATTATCTTATAATATCATTTTAATTTTTTTTTTATAGTTTGAACTATTGATTATACTTGCTAGTATTTTAAGAAAAAAAATAAACTTTAATAAACTTTAAGTGGAAAGAATTTTAGAGATCCAAATTCAGGAAAAAAAAAAAGTTACTAAAATGATGAGGAAAACGAGTCGGACTATCTTTGCTGACCTTGAGAAGGTTGACCAAAATTTTTACATTTAAGAAACTCACAACATGCGGTATGACAGTTAGGGTTAATCCACTCACTTTTGCCTTACAAAATGAGTCTTCTTCGGCGTCAGTCGATGAAAGAGTTGCGTTCGAGGCTAATCCTAAAACTTGGGCGGCCGAGGAAACTGCTGGTTCCACCATTTCCACTGGATGTTTGCATGGACGAAAAGAGCTTGCCACCGCCTCGCTCACACATATTCTGGTCAAGGGCACTTCCGATGCGGTCAGAAGTAGCGATATGAAACCCATCTGCATCATCTCTAAATGCATACGCATATAATAATAATAATAATAATAATATTACGAATTTTAGTTAGAACAATCGATAAATTTAGATATGAAAGATTTAATTTTCTAGCTTTTAAATTGCCATAAAACCAACAACATTTAATGTATTTGCTCATATTTAATCCCTGTATTGTATACGGATTGTCCGAATCATGTACTACGTTATTTATTAATCGTATCGTGTTATCATGCGATCACAGGATTATATATATTGTAGTCTTCAGCAGGAACGTTGCCTCTATGTCCAATACATAATAAAAATTATATGCCCGAGAAGAACGGTTATGTTGCAGCAGTAGAGTATCTTACTCACCTATTTTGATCTTGTCTAGGGCTTTTCTCAGGGACTTTCGCCGTCTTCTCTTCAAAAACTGAAACAAGACAAAGTAAAACATTCATGGGTAAAATATTACACGATACTATGACGAGAAATAACCTCGGGCACTTGTCTCTGATGAGACATAGACAACATGTGAGTAGAATAGCAGATGCAAAGTAGCGATCAAATAGGGAAGATCTTTACACACCTCAGCTAAGTGGTGAAGTCCACCTTCAATTAGAGAAGAGACGATGAAGAAGAACAAACAAAAAACCGAGAGTGCCCATGTTGGCGTCTCTTCCAGAGACCGACCTTCTCCTTGACCTGCCATTCTCTCTCTCTCTCTCTCTCGACCGTGGATTGCAGTTGCTGGAAAGCTAGTCTATATATATATATATATAAGTATATATTCGCAACTCGCAAGAGGTCTTTATTAATATGTTAGTGTAGGTAATATTTTAAGCTACACATATTATAAAAGATAAATTAAGGATTAGCCCTCGTGGCTTTTACCTGAATTGCCTCTTAAAATATGAAATTCGGAAATTGAGAACATATTGTATTAGTTCATCAAATATTTATGCAGTATTTAAACTAAGTTTTTCCCCTCTCCCTCGTAAATTGATCAACCACTCTCATTTTCTTTGAATATTAATGCTCTAATAACTAACTGAATATCGGGTTCTTCTCTTTAATTTACACATCAAATATGAAGTTGCTAAAATGTTATAAATTATGAACTTTTCTCTTTTGGGCTAAATTTTACATTTGAAATCTAAAGTTACTAAATGATATATTAATCAAATTTTGTAGGGCTATTTCAGTAATTAGATTTTTGGTCCAATTTAATTAGTAGATAAGCTTTTGGGCTAGCATTATGGCTTAGGAAACCATACCCAATTAAGGGATGCGATGCCTTAAAAATCTTGCTTGGTAGGCTTGGAACTACTATTGCTGAACGCTTTTTTTTTCTGCTCATAACTTTGCTTAGTTATCCCCTACATGAAAAATAAACTCAAAGAAAGTTTTTTGGGTTCATTTAGCTTTATTTAGCTTTAATAGACCATGAAAAGGCTTGTGTTGGAAATGACTTCTTTTATATATGAAATAGGTTAAGTCTTATAAAGGTAAGACTGTAATGCCCCAAAACCTAGGTAGCTATAGCTAATTACATGTCAATATTGAGGTATTAACACACAAAGGCTTAAGACCTGCTAATATCTTCAAGTGAATTAAATAAATAAACAACAACCATACTATTAGTAAGGAAATCTCCAATTCACAACATAGGCGGCTTTATGAGTCTCGCTCTACAACATCAACAAGTACACTATAAACTATGGAGTCTATCATGCTTCTACGATCTAAACTATTTAATACATATTAATGGAGTCTCATTTGCTCTTATTACAACATATTATAGAAACAAAATCATAATAACATAAAGAGTCTACATCTACATCATGGTTATAATATAACATCACCTACATAACTAACGAACCTTCCTACTACTTCTCATGGTAAGTATAATCATCATTCTCCATGTCGTACACTAAGTCCTAACTAAAGTCATCATAGTAGTTTTGATTTCCTACATTACCTGCATCTAAAAACAAGATCCCTGAAGGGTAAGTAAAATTATCTAGTATGAGAACTATGTAATTACGCACACATGAGCAAACATATGTAAAACATGCTTTTAATCATTAGTTATTCTCTTTGTTAAAGTTTAACATGCAACACAGTTTTGGTATCTCAAAACTTGAGGTAACTTATGACTCTGAATCATACAAGTATTATATACATTATACACATTTGGTATTGAATACTCCTCAATACCATGGAATAATTTACGTCTTAAAATCTAACCGGATTAAATTGGTAAGCAACTCTAATTGGGACATCGCCAACATACTTAACACATTTAGCATTTAACACCACATATAATTAAATTCGTTTAATAACTAAACTGACAAATACATTCAATAAACATGCAACCTCATACCTAAAATATTATGTTATGTTGAAGAAGAAAATGTTAATGACAGTAGAAGGGAAAGAATAGAAGAAACAACATACTATTTTGGTTTCAAAGAGGCATGTGCTACTCATGTGCCTTTTCATAATTATTTGACCAAATTGCCCTTAAACTTTTAAATCATTCTAAAAAATGCCATTGCCTTTAATTAATTTATTTATTAACAAAATTTATGTTGTTATAGAAATGCAATTGGGTTTGGTTGTACGTATCATCCTAGCCTAAGCCTATCGATCCTGAGGAATATAAGTGCTTCAATCTAGACCATCAAAATTTGATCCAACAGTTCCTATCAATGGCTTATCTAGTATGTCCATGTCAAATTAATCCAATAGTTAAGATTAGGGGGCAAACTCTTGATTTAAGAGCTCTATCCTCTTCATTTGCAACATTTGAACCATTGTTAAGTTTTGTAAACGTTGTTACCCTATCAAATAACTTTGTAGAAAATCAATTGATGAACTCATCAAGAATAGACTAAGAATGCATGAAGATCATTATGTTCGATCTTCTATCATGCATGCTTTGACAATATGAGTTGCATGTTCTTTCTCTTATGCCTCTCTTTATAAAACATCCCTCCATGTATCATCGAGTCAAGACTTCTCTAAAGCCAACTAACAAGCCTGCTACACATGATTAGCCAACTAAAGTAAACTCCCATGCAAATTTTTACTTATTGAATTTACTATGTTCTCAATTGTTACAAAGATATCGTGGCAATAGCATATTAGTTAGTTAGTTTGTTAATAGCATATTAATTGAAGAGTATAAGTTCTAAATAATAAGAGGTGGTGTAATAATTTCACAAGTGAAAATTTGATTAGATATAACATTTACTAATTTCAAGTTTTACAAGTAAAATATAAGAAAACCTAAAGCTTATGTAAGAATTCCACATTGTTTCTATTTTATCTCTCACATCCTTGCACTGTCATTAAACCCACCTAAAGTTTATGTAAGATGTTAGGCCACTTTTTCTTTTCATTAGTCTCCTTTTTCTTTTCCCTTGTTTTCATGTGACTTTTCCTTTTATTTCCTTAAATCTTATGATTTTTAATATATTTTTTAATGTTAGTTAATTAAATATATTAAATTAAGTGCCATGTTACATGTTAGCTACCAAGTTACATTTTAGGGTTTTTTATTTCTTAAAAATGATTTAGGGCGTTTAGGTTTCGACTTTTGAAGTAAGAGGATTTGTGTTATTTCAAAAGTTTTTAGGAACGTTCATACGATTTATCCTTTAAAATGTAAAAACCAAAATGGAAACAAAAAATTTTCAAAAATTTACATTGAAAAAATTTTTGAAATTCTTCAAAATTTTCAAAACCAACCATCACCTCATGTGCACTTTTCTCTTACTATCATCTTCTATCACTTGATTTTAAGTGAAGACAAAGGTTATCAATAATATTCGCCGTGATTACATACATCTCTCAATGTCTAAAGCTAATTAGCTAATATCATCATTTTTAGCTAGATAGTTATGTATATAGGTCATAACAAAAATAAATTGTATCAATACTTTGATTTGAAAACAGGAAGTAGTAACAGAATGAATGTTGGTATCTAAGTTTTCATATGCAAAAATAGAAAGCATCCAAATAAAGGGAAAATTCATCTATACTTATACGGTACATATATGTACGAGTAGTGCAGTGTAAATCTTTGACCCTATCTATATATTTTATTTTATATATGCAGAAAGCGATTAGATAATATATATATTCATTTATCTTTTGACATTTATATCTTTTCTATTGAGATTAACATTGTTGTGAATATTGTATACTGTGCACACAATTTGGGGGAGTGAGGTAAGTATTATAAACGAGTCAAGTTGAGTCGAACTTTTAGAGTTTAAACTCGTTTAAAAATATCAAATCTGAGCTCAAGATAATTTTTTTATCAAGCCTACAATTAAAATTTGAGTTCAATTCGTTTAGATAATGAGTTTTGTTTTGAGTTTAAATATAATTTATTTACTAATTGAGCTCGAACTAAACTGAATCTAGTGAGCTAATTTCGAATCTATTCATGAACTTAAGTATATAAAATAAATAAATAAATTAATGAATAGTAAATAAAAATTAACCTATAACATATTATATATTTATGTATATAATATATATACTAAACTTTAAATTTTAATAATATATAGTATATAATATTTAAATATGTAATATTTATAATATATATAAAATTCATAAGTTTAGTCTTGAGGTTAAGTAAATAAACTTAGGAATCTAAACTAAAGTTTGAATATGATTTGTTTAAATAAATGAGTTTTATTTTAAGTTTAATTTTGAATGATTTAGTAATTAAATTTAAGTGAAGTTAAGGATTGAGTAGTTTGGACATTTATAGTCTTAAGTGGGTGGGGCCACTTACAAGCGTTGACAAAAGCCCCCGTAAGGTAACTGCACGTTGGCCTCGTCAGCACCAAGTTTGTCATCACATGTCCAGCAAAACATGAAAATGGAAATTCCCCTCTTGAAAAATCCAACGAAAGATGTCAACATGTTCGCACATGTTTCTGCGGATATACCTTGATATCTGCTCCTGGCTGGATGCTAAGCCAAATGCAGATTAAGATGAACAGGTGAAGGAAGAGGAGATAGAAATATAATTACATATGAAATAAAGACATCATTATAAAATCATTTTAGTTGTTGAAGCTATACAGAGTAGTCTAGAATATTTTTGTGGTGATTTCATGGATAGAATTCCCATCTTCTACAAGGACTTATTTTTCCCTTTCAATTATTTTTAGTGATGATTTTATCAAATGTTTGCCAAAAGTACTGACAACAGCGGACTTTAAAGGCCAGATTTTTGCTCGGAATCGGAAGCACTCTAATTGAACTAATCACCTACATTACAGAGCCTCTCCAACTTTTAAATGTATGCCTTTCTTTGCGTGCTTTACTTATGTTATAATACACTCGATTTTTTTCCAAATTAACTTTTGAATCTTGCATCAAGATTGCCTAATTAATAAACCAAAATGAATAGTGATAGCTTCTTATGTTTAATCTTGTTCAATTTGAAAATAGTCAAAAAAGCACCAAAATGTGGTCGGTACTAGTTACATCAATAATCGAGCATCTTCTAAATGCCAAAAATCTGCTAAATTTAAATTTTTTAATAAAAAAAAGAAAAGAAAAAGAAACAATGATTAACACCTATCATTTGTGATACCTTGCATGTGCAAGGAACCTCAAAATTCAAGAAAGATTAATAAAAAATAAAAAAAAATAAAAGTCATCGAGTTAACTAATCCGATTACATAATGCTTTGACAAACAGGAGCCTGAAAAGTCAACTTATTGTGTGGCATTGATAATGCCATGTCCTTTATTGATGGTGCTCCATCCTTATCAACGAGCTTATCATTTGTCAACCACTTCGTACTCTCAATAGGTACGGAATTCAATGTCCCGAAGTTGAAGGAACAACGTACGGAATGTCCAATTCCTTGTGCTCTTCTTCCCCTTTTCTTTTTTTTTTTTTTTTTATACATATTCAAAAGAATTCATACAGCCTAGCATTGCATAACCTAAGAATCATCTTCATTAGCATGGCTTATAAATGGACTTGAGCCGGCTAACTAGAGGGTGGGGGAACTTCTGGCCGCGTGCCCTCGCTCTCGGCGGTTTTTAAACAATCCTAGGGTTGCTGATTTTAAGTCTGATTTGTTTATGTTCTAGTTTTTTAAATTTCTCTAGATTTTAGATTTTACCCCTAATTTATTCATGTATTATCAAATAATATATTTAGAGGATTTATTAAGTTGATTTGCATTTGATATATAATGGTATTTATATATTAGTATACTTGGATATCCATATTAAAGTTTAAAAAAAATTCAATTAAACTAATATAAGAACTGATTTTGAATGGTGAATCGCCTCGATTCATTAGAGAACAGATTTGAATTGTCAGGCCCAAAAGGCCTTGACAGTTTGCCACTCGAAAAATATCAAGTTAGCCGGTTTTAGAACCGACGAGTTGAACTATTGATTGACTCTATAATTCAACCCATCAGTTCAAGGCGAGCCATGCCCAATATTTAAAAAAAAGACCCACTTTTGTAAATAATTATTTGATAATTTTGATAAATTTTATCATATGTATATATATATATATATAAAAGGAATTTCCTCAACAAATCAAATACGATTGATAAACGTAAGATTAAAGTTATAAATCTAATGGTCATATGAACTTTTTCATCTTCTCTTTGATAAACTTAATAATGCATAGTCTAAGTATGTACATACTGTATACATATATAACTATGATAATTGTCGTATCATATTAAGAATTTACCTTACTAATTTTGTTATTACTTTTAAGTTTTTTGAATTATATTAATTGTAAATTGAGTTCAATAATGTATATGATTACAAAAATGCCGGGTATTAGATTAGCTTCATGGCTCGTCTCAAATGGGATACTAGCCTTGATTCATGAGCTTTGTTATTCATAATAACTCTCAATCTAATTTTTCTTATAGTTTATATTTTCATTGGTAAAAACTTATAGAAAATTTATGCATTATTCTTACTTTTTCTTTTTTCCCCCAACTATTTGTTAATTAATTTCAAATGAAACACCTTTGATGTACTAGTAGGATGTGAAAGTCACATCATCTAGAAAAGAAAATACAAGCTTGGGAGAGGACGGAAAATTATTTGCGAGAACATGAAAAAGAAAATATAAAGAAAAAATTAATTATGAAAAGAAAAAAATGAACAATCGGGTTGGCCAAACTACCTCGAGCTTATGGCTACATGGATTGGTCATAATTAGCCTAGAGCTAGCCCGTGAACAGACAGTTTAACCTGATGATGAGGTCTGTGTTCAATATAGTTTATGTAGTACAATGCTAATAAAATTTAAAAGTTCATAATATCATGTGTGTCAATTTTTACATTACAAAACCTACATCCATCGATTAGTTTCATATATATATTTTTATTGGCGAATTTAGAATTTTTAGAATTAGGACGTTACCCCAAAAAATTTGAAACCCTATTCGTGATCATTCTGTTTATGTTTCATGTAACTCATACAAAACTTAAGATATATTTTCTTTTACTAATGCATAATAATAACTCATAAGATCGAAAATAGATCACCTCCATTCCATTGGCTCCATAACTCCTTTTCTTGTTTACATTTATCTTCTATTAATGTATAATTATAACTCATGAGATTGAAAACGGATCATCTCCCTTCCATCTCCTCTATAAACTTCTTCTTCCTTTCACTTTTGCACATACCTTTTATTAATGTATAATTATAACTCATAAACTCAAGATAGATCATCTTCATTGGGTCACCTCCGTAAAGCCCTTCTTCTTTTCTTGATTACATATATCTTTTAGGTTTGGACAATTTCAATTTAATTTTTCTCAATTTCTTCTAATTTATTCTCTTAAAATATTGATACATATAATAAATAGTTGTGATTAAAAATAAAAAAATAATGTTATCATAAGATTACAAAATATTTAAAATATTTTTAAAGTCTCAACTATTGATTTAGAAATTGAAAAAAATTAAGTATCCATATCTTTTACTGATATATATCTTTGACGACATATTCACTTTATAAAATTGGAATTCTATTCCTTTCTTATTTTTTATTATAACGTTTATTTAGTTTTTTTTTTCGTTTCATGAAATCACAATTTCGTAAAAATCCTTATTACTTAAAATCAACTAATATAAATTCTTGAATTTAACCAAAGAATTATGATTCCTTATTATTACCACCATTATTACTATCACCATTGGTATCACCACCATTACTATCGTTGCTATCGCCGTTGTAACCATCATCACCGCTACTATCATTAACCATTGTAGCCACCACTATTATTACTATTATCACCGTTGCCATTGCTGCCATCACTGTTGTCGCTACCATCTTTAACGTTACCGCCATCACTACTATTGACCATTGTAGTCACTATTACTACTATTATCACTACCATTACCTACTACCACCGCCGTAATTGTCATCGGCGCTACTACCGCTCCACCACCTTCACCAATCATCATAGCTATTCCTATTGTCGTAAATATTGCCCTTGTGATCGCTAACTAAGGATTAATTAAAAAAGAAAATGGATAGAGAATAATTTAATTATTAAAGTTATATTATATACTTATTTGTGAATTATTTATAAATTTAATTAAATCAAATAATATATATTAAATCTTTATTTTATTTTTTATAAAATTTAATTTAATTTTCTCTTATTTCTTTCCATGAAGTGAGCGAGTCTTAAATAATTTAAAAGAACTTAGCACTACCAAGCTCCAAATGAAGAGCCCACTGCTCTAGAAGGACAGAAAAGACAACGACGACGACTAGAGAAGAGAGTGATTGAAAGACTAAGATTTTAAGTTAACGTCTTCGTTATTTTAGCAGTAGGTACCTCCATGCAATTAAAATATTCTGCAAAGGAAACTAAAATAAAGGAAGTAAACGCCTTTACCGTACAGTTTTGCCATGAGGCCCGTACATTTTTCCTAAGATTCCGTACCGACTGATTGCTTCTAGTTCTATTGGTTGATTGCTTCTTACTCGCTAGGAATATCTCACATCACCCACGTCTTACTTCGTTGTTGGATTGGATTGTTTACGGTCCTCAAATTTTGCGTTAAGTCAAGTATATTATTTAAAGAATGACTATTCCACTGTATATTTATTCAGAACGTGGTATTTGTTATATCATGAAAGCTTTTTTTTATATGTTATACCATAATGATTTTTTTGAAACCAAAGTTATATTATCTATAAACATTTTGTCTTTTCAAAACAATCATAGTCCACTTGAAAGCAACTCACTAATATGAAACAGAATCATAATATGGAAAAGAAAAACCCCCCAAATAATAAGAAGTTGATTCTCTTGTTCAATTTAATAGATAGGTTATATGTAGATGTGACGTGAAAAACACTTTCCCAACTAATTCCTCTTTCGTATTTCTTAATTTGTTTAGTATTTTAAATTATACTTCAACTTGAGTTATGTATATATATCGATATTTTATATTTTAAAACATATATCTGAAGATGTATTAAATACCTACTTAATGAATATTTTATTGTTGCCTTTTCATATTGTAATCTTTTTCTAACATTAGGTAGAGATTTTTCTATATATCAATATTTATTTTTTAGGAATCACTTTTACCATCATTTTTTTATTTATATTTTTTTAAAATTTAAACCATTAAACTAATTATACATTCAATAATTCAATTTTAAAAAATATAAATAAATAATAGGATGAAGGATTATATCAGCCTATTTAAAATAAAAGATAGAATTATAAAATCCTTATTAAGTAGGGAATTTCTCTTGGTAAAGTTCAACTTTTGACATATATATAATAAGTTGTATTGCGAATTTCGGAATATTCTTTTGGCATCCCTTGTATCATAACTCATATAACAACCGTCGGCTTGCCTATAACTGTTCCTGAATATTCTTTTGGAAAATAAGTTACCTGTTTCGGAAAAGTAAGTTTCGGAATCATGCCAAACAGCAACCCTGTTGTAAGGAAGAAGACATACCATTTACTAATTCACTGGTTCGATAGGCTTATTTCAGTCGAATTTTTCGGCTTGCCTATCATTTATCTAAACAAACTTACATCATAAAAAATTATTCGTCCATGTTATTCACTTGGCCGAATTTCGGATATGAATTTCCGACGCTTTAGCATTATTTCCTCTCGTAAAACACTAGATTAATCCTATGAAATATAAAAGATTGGAAAATCAATAATAGGAATCAACCATATCTTTTCATATAATAACAGCAGGAAATAGTTAGTTTTCTTTTTTAACTACAAATAAACTGCAATCAGTTTGAAATAAATAATTAAGGAATTATCGTAAATATACCTCTTAAATTATTGGTTAGCTGCAAGTAGATTCTTGATCCTATGTTTTCAAAGTATAACATTATCTCCTATAATTTCTAAAAATATACATGCAGTTCCAATCTATTGCTAGAACCCAGAGATCGCAAAAATGATCCATAAATAGAAAAACTTTTGGCTATGGTTTGAGTTTTATACGCACAATTTCAAAAATAATGGGGATTGAAGTTAAAGTCGCATTTTCGAAAAATTAAAGAATTTGCAAGTTGCCCATGAATTAAAAGAACTATGTTGGGATTTCCTCTTTCTCCGATGATTCCGAGTGTTATATATTGCTGAGGTCCACTTTGGCCTCGTGATGTTGATTATATTCAATTAACTGAAACATAGTGACGATATACGAGGATTATTTAAACTTACAATAATACGTGCGTTAAAGTTTAATACGCGTAGGAATACAAAATTGGGCTAGCCCTCAATAACTTTGTCACCTCTTATATAAAAATCGATTAATATACAGGCAAAACCTTAACGTCAGTATAGTCGATCCGAGAAAAGTAAAATACAAGTACTTCGTCAGAGACAAACTCATTTTTCTATATGTATGATATTAGCCCCTCTGCGTATTATATATTTTTAATTTATATTTACTATAACCTCGAACGGAACAACGTGATCAGCATCTGACCTTTTTAGATATAGATATGCTTATTTGATCATATCTAGGTATTTGAATACTTATAAATAATGATGTCACGATGTTGTTATTTCGTGACTAAGACCAATTGCAGTTTACACGTACTTACGCGAATCAGAAGAAAGCTTTTTTATCTTAACGAGATAACATTTATGTCTGCGTTGTTCTTTTATTATTATTATTTTTTAATATCGTAACTAAAGTTTCATTATTGCTATATAATGTATGTGCGTGTGTATGTGTGGGATAGCGAGTTCTATGTGTGATCTGATAACAGAGAAAATTATAAAAAGCACGTTTACAAATTTATATATTCTAAAAGCAACGGGGAATTGCTTATGTTCAAATGGAATATAAATTCATTTGTAGACGTGTTTGTGATAAAATCTATCTTAGACCTATCCAATGGTTCAAATCTGCTTGAAACTTTTGGTTCATAAGCTGATTTTTAGTTGAATCGTAACTAGTTGGTGTGATCATGATTTCGAGTTGGTTCGTCCACCGTTGAATCAGCTATGTCGTGTTTTTTTTTTTTTCCTCTTCTTCCTCCTCGCAATTCTCTCTTCCAAACCGATGAAATTAACAATTTATAAAGTCTTATTAATTTTTGGAATGGGGTTCTTCTAAATAATTGTTGGTCTTCTCCCATTTTTAGATTTCATCTAAAAAATTATCATACAACATAAAGCATAAATTTGCATAACATAACACAACATATATTTGATCGATTGGACTATATTAGATAAACATAATACGCACTACTCTAAACTATAAATCGTTTTGATACAATATAAAAAATTATCTAATCGATTGAAGTAAAGTGCTTGAGTAGAAATACAAAATAAAATTATCAACTCGATCTGTCCATATATCTACATATATGGACACAAACGTATTGAGTGAAGCAAATTTACCTACAAGCTTCTTTTTACCTTTGTGGTAGAGCTTCTTTGTAGCTTGGGTTAAAGTGTTGTAACTAAGCTGTCGTTAGCTAGGATTGAATATCTACCGCTCATAGTAACTTTACCGCTTTGATGCACCTACGTCGAATGATAGATGTATGTTGATTAAGTATTACGTTAGGTTGTACTTGTGCCTCTCTTGATTGTACCCCATCATTAATTGTTCGGTTGAACTGTTGCCTCGAATGATTTGTTGCTACGTATTGTTTATTTTTATCTCCTTGGGATGCTTTAAGTGCTTATCGAGGGCACCATATACTTTATGAAAATTTATAGTAAAAATATTATATTTGCCGAGTTTAGGGAGCTTACTTGAACTTGAAGGTCTTGAACTGTTGGGGCCATGCCGTCTCATATGTTGTTCCTCTATTTCGAGAATAATTTTTGTCTTGTCCTTCTCATGCTTGAATATGCTTGCAGTGTAACTCATTCGTGAGAGTTCAAATCCAACGAGTTGTACAAGAAGACTTATATAGGGAGGTTCAAACCTAACCCCAAACCTAGAATAATTATAAAAGACTTAAGATCTAGATAATTAGGCATATTAAACCTTAAACAAAATATAGCAATAAGCGTTATAAGATAAAATGAACCTATAATAGTTATATGAAAAACTGAAACCACGTTTGTTTTATAGGGATGATTGGCGATGGCCTGAGCAAGTCGGACCTCGAGTGAGTGAGCGAGGAGTTGAGATAAGTTGGGATTAATACAATGCTGTATTTTGGAGGCTTGAGATTATGCTTGGTTGTGCTTGTAAGATAGTTGGATGTGCGTATGTGCTTGATTATGGGTGATGCTATGATTCTGTTTGTTGCTCTGGCATGTATTGTATGATTTGTATGAAATGATTGATCGCTCTAAACTGAACATAATCAAATATATGACCAGTAATCATAATCGGACATGCATGGCAACCCATTAGGGGAACTTAAGACTCTTTGGCCAAATACCGACCCCTTCGAAAGGGATAGCGTAGGATTGCAATTGGTCCCTTTTTCATCCTTAGCCGAACTAAGTGACAGGAGAGGAGGTCGCGACGAGGGTGAAGTCAGTGGTTCGAAGGTAGTCGTGGGAGGAGTGAGGTCTCCATTGTAAAAGCCTGGGTTTAGTCGTGAGCTGTTGCATTAATGGCAACTCCTCAACCCGGATTAGAGTGGGTGCAATTTCTTTAATCTCATGACGGGCCGGACAACGTCGTGCGATGACATTTGCTTGCACATACATTGCACCTAATAAGTTGATCGAAAACCTTGTTGTGTTTGTGGTATAGTTTTAAGTCCTCCATCCTAACTTACTGAGCAGTGGTTGCTTACATCTCTATAAATGTCGTGCAGGTGCTGGCTAAGAAGCGGCAAACAACTACTCTGAAGCTAGCAACTGCTGGATTCTGAGGAGTGAGGAAAAACATTGAAGAATCAACACATATGTTATTACTTTTCATTTCTGAATAATGTAATAACTGAATTATAGCGAATATATATAAATTTCCTCACCTTCCTAAGTAAATGATTTATTTAAATTACAAACTGTTTACTTCAAAGCGGATTAGTCTTGGACGCCTTGTGTAGACCAAGTCTAAGATAGCGATTGTAAAGCTAACTTCTATCTTAGGATGGTTTACACGGCAGGGCTGTTACGACTCGGCTGTTACGACTCTGCCGCTTCGGGACGTGACAATGCCTCTTTTTATCGTACCTCATCAGTAATTGTTTGGTTGAATTGCTGGCTCGGGCGATCTATTGCTATGTACTATTTATTCTCATCTCCTTGAGATGCTTTAAGTGCCTATCAAGAGTACCATATACTTTATGAAAATTTATAATAAAAATATTATATTTATCGAGTTTAGGGAGCTTACTTGAACTTGAAGGTCTCGAATTGTTGGGGCCATGCCATCTAATATGTTGTTCCTCTGTTTCAAGAATCATTTCTGTCTCATCCTTTTCATATTCGAATATGCTTGCAGTGTAACTCATCTATAAGGGTTCAAATCTAGTGAGTCGTATAGGAAGACTTATATAGGGAGGTTCGAATCTAAGAGAATGTTCAAGGATATTCATGTGTAGAGATTTGAACTCAAAAGGTAGTGTATCTTGGTAACTTGTACATTGAGGTTTAAGATCGAAGCCAAGAGGTAGTGTACCTTATTATTCAACATTCTCCACTAATTCGTGTGCCTTCTGCTCGTTTAGGTTGTATTTGTAATTTAAGTACGCTTAAATATTGTTGAGCCGTTGTGGCTTAGACAACGTACCAATTTTAGTGCCCTTATACTTACTCTTACCCTTACCCTATCCTTACCTTTCCTACTAGATGAGGAACCATACTTCTTCTTGTACGATACAAGAATCGTTCTATGGATGTAATTTTTTTTTTTTTTTTTGTTTACTACAAGAAAGATTTATGATTGAAGAATAGGAAGAAAATGAAAGACAATGCAAAACGGAAATTATGTAGTGAATAAGTGTATACAAATGTTTTGGTTAATACAAATGGTTTAGTAAAGTGGAATAAAGAATTATACTGGGAGCTTGTAGTAATTGAAAGAAATATTTATCTAAGAATGTTTCACAATTGGAAAATGCGAAGGTAGAATAATTGAAGAGTTTGAATGTTTTTGTGAAGGACGGATAACTCCCATACCCTTCAATTTATAATCAATGAGGAAGGTTTGTGCATTTTGTTTAAATTTTCAAATTTTGAAATGAAATTATTGGTACGGCAACAATATTTGAATTCTCAAAATTTCATCAAACACTCCCCTTGCACAATCGCATTGAAATCTAAAATTTTTTTCAATGCAAAACTTGTTGATCCATTGAAATTACTGGAGTACAAGACGTTTGAATTGGAGACAACGTCTAGAAAAGTTATAAAATAATCGATCCATGATCTTTGAACAAGAGAAAAAGCAAAGTGAAAGCAAAAGTAAAAAATGAACTGAATTACAGAGATTTTAGTTTTGTTGTTGCTCCTTTTTAATCAGGTTGTTTCAACCTCTTGAATTACGTGGGCCCTTAAGGTCTAATGGTTTGGGAGGTTGCTTAGGCCTAGTTACTTTTGGATTGAACTGATTCACGATTCAAAATTGGTCCATGCACAAGTCTAAGCTAGCTAATGGGTCTATATTTATCATGTATAAAAATCTTTTCTTCTAATTTAAAACTAAAGAAATCCATAAGTTAGGCATCTGCATAATATAGAAGAATTATAGTTATAGAAATTAAAAAGAAAAAAGAAGAACATCTTTATTACGATAGTTAAGTCATATATGCTAATTAACATCCTTATGTGACCATTTTATACATATTCAACGAAAAAATATCAAATTCTGCCTAGATGATTCAAGTTTGAAATTTTTACTTACGATCATCTATCATAGCCAATTCCAAACCGCAACCACTATATTTTTCATCTCTATCCATTTGTGTCCTTTATAAAGGATCAAATTTTAGACTTGTACGCAGCTCTTGTGTGTCCCTTTATTTTATTTATTTATTTTTACTGCAGCTGAAGCCGACTAAAAGGACTGAAACTCGATTATTGATTATTACGGCTTTCATATACTATTGGAAACTCTTTCTAAGCATGACGATCTTCATGCACAAAAGAAAAGTTTATCTTCCCTAACATTCATTTTTCTAGTCATTTTGTCGTCTCAACTAAGCATTTGTGTCCTTTTCGTCCTTATCAGCTGTGGGTATCGCGAAATAAAACAATTAATATGTATCGTTTATTAAATAATGTAATCACTCAAAGGTTGTCCTATAGGTTGCATGCCGTGAAAAACGAATTTGTTCTGATTCGTAAGTACAAAATTTTTTAAGGTAGGTTTGGTACTTTGTTTTTATTGGAATTGTGGTGGGCTTGGTCCAAGGATTTATTGAATCTCTAAATTCCACCTTCCCATAAACACTTATGGGGCATTGATTCTCACCATACTCCAATAACTAACATAGTCCAATTAAACGTAGATATGAGGCAACGTAAGACAATCCTAATACAAACCTCACATCTAACAGAATGCACATCCACCGACTTGTTTTCTAACTTGAGTTAGCTTCACGTACACCAGCACTTTCAAGCTTTTCGCCATTATAAAACATTTTGCATAGGCTCGTATGTACAAGACCAACCTCCCGACAACACACATATGGAATATGCCTACGGAACTCGCCCGTCTATTAGAAACAGTTAATAGCCATTCTTTTCTTCCTCTATAGCTACACATTAACAAGTGCTTTACTATTACCTTCCGATATCTATGATTCTTCTTCTAAAATGTGGCTCGTACTTTTGTAGTCGAAAGGGATCATAAGCATCTAAATGCCCCTATAAAGCAATCACAACCACTGGATCACTACGATCTGTAGACTCAACTGCTGACATAACTATCACTTCTGAATCCAAACCATTGTCTGTTGCATCTGCCTACCAGTTGTCTCTACAACCCCTAGAAGATGCAAGGGAGCATATTAAAATATCACAAATCTTCCACTTATGCTTATACTTGGTGAAATTCCTATCTACTGCCTTCACAAACCAAATCTTTATCTTAGTTAATTAGCCATGCACTTCACTGTTTAATGATCACAACCCTACATCCCTAATCTTCTATGTTGTTACAAAGTCTTAACTAATGCCTAAAATAGGGTTACACTAGCCACCAATAGGCTCCAACCAATTTACTGCGTCGGCTTTAGCCTCCAGCTTTCGTACCTCTCTAACATTGCTTTGGTAATCTTGGCTTCAACCTTACTTTAATACCGTTCATTGTGATAGGTGTAGCACCAATACTACATTATTAAAAGATCCAATTTTAATTAATCACTATGAAACTACTGGACACAGATGCAAGAGATAAATGAGCAGAAAAGAAAGAAAATGACAAATAATATTTAACATGGAAAACCCTAAAAATAATAGAGTGAAGAACAACAAGCAAGACTCAAAAAGATCCATTAGTATAATAGCAAGATAAAAGATTCTCACAACCTATTGGAAGCAATGCTGTAATCACTATAATCACTAAGTTCCCTTAAGATTTACATGAAACTTTTTATACATTTGGTGATGTACATAACAAAATATTATGAATATATATATATATATATATATATATATATATAAAGAGGGCTATAGCTATCCATAAAGCGCTAAGACCATCTTAGCCTTAAAGAATCTATTTTGGTCTACATCAACATTTTAAAAAACTCTATTTTTCAAAAAACCCATTATTTTATCTTTGAATTCAGTCAAAAGAACTCATTTGTATTTTTTAAATTTTTTATGGTTCCAGTAAAATCATATAAACAATCAAAAAACCAAAAAAAAAAGAAGAAGGAAATTAGCTACTCGTAACATTCCTCTAAAAAGGAACTCTATCAAACGAAGGAACTTGCAGCATTGCAGTACGAATGCAACATAGGTTCCTTTTATTGGAAGAGTGTAATACAGATCTTATTGTGCAACTTAGCATATCCTATTATAACTAGCTGATAAGAGTAGTTAACAAACATAACTAATGTACTGGAATATATAGAAAGACAAGGAGTTAGTTAATAGTAGAGCGTGTAAATGAGTCAATGTGTAGAAGTGTGTGCACAAAAAAATGGTGCAAGAATTCATAGTGCAATACATAGTGTGTACTGAGAATAAGTGTGAAAATAGAAAAGCAATGTAAGTAATATAGTGGGAAAAGTGAATACAACAGTGTGTGTGCATCTTGTGTGTACTGTGAATTGTGTATACTGTGAATAGAACAGCAGTTCTTGTTCATTATGGTCTTGATCATTCGGTTTCCAACACCTTCAACTTGGAGAAGTGGGCTAAGGAACCCACGGTAATCCCGGCCTAATACAATAAAGGAAAATTAGTTGGACAATAATAAAAGTACAACCAAAAAGCCAATTGACTTCCCCACCTAACTAGCCAAGCCCCCGTAGGTAGACTATCCAAGTTGGTGAGACTAGCCAACATGTGGTCCTTTTGCTCATTTCTTGACCTATCTATGCTCTAAAATCCAGGTATCACCTAAATTCAAGACACAAACTCAGCAGATATTGTCCAAATAAAGTGTCTCACAGAATGTCCTTGAATTGTAAGAAACTCATAACATTTGAACAAAATTTAGATTATTTGAAGAATTGGGTAAGTTCCATCATGCCGTGGTTCATGTGGTGCATATTGGTTGTTTTCTTGGTTTTGGATGGAGGTGCGTGTTTGTACGGGTATTGGTTAATATAGTGAAGGAAATTTTTCAATATCATATGTACATCCATTCTTTTGTGGGATATATTTATTTTTTCTTCCAAAATTTTGATTGTGTTTCTTTTTGGTAATAAATTTTCATAGTAATTTGCGTGATATTTCTTTTACTTTTTTTTTTTTTTAATAACAAGCATATCCGACTAACAAATCTCTATCCCGATAACCGTCTAACAACTTCAGCCGTACATAAACCTAACAGCTAATAATTAGATAAAACCGAAAATTAAACCTTTCTTCCTTTTTATTATTTTTTTGTTGGTCAACTTTCGATCATAAGATTAGATCCCATATAATCAGAAAACCCAATTTTGTCCACATTGATTTTATTTTTAGGTCGATTTTCCTCTCCTAGACGTAAAGCACCATTCACCAAGGAAGAAGTTGAAGCATCTCATAAAAAATTGCCTGGTAGGCCCCAGAAATCTGGAGGTTTTTGCTTTGCTTGGGCAGGTACATCCTCCATTCAGATGAGTACACACACACATATATATATATATATAACTTCAAAAGAATATAAAGTAGAAATTCAGAACGCGGACCCTTGAATTATGGTACGTATACTTCCCTCCCAAAGAGCATACCCTAAAAAAAAATAAAAAAGTCATAGTCTTCGAATAAAAAACTGGTATGACAATCAACATGTTGGGACATTGCATGTGCTATGAATCTCAACTCACCCACCTCGGAGTCAGATATACTTCGACCAAACATGACAAGAGCAATATTCAAAGGGTGTTGTTGTATTTATAATTTCAGGTGTAAATGGTACTTATCATCGTCTTGCTTTATCAGTTATCACCTACTCTGATGTATATTGCCAGCTGCCATGAACTATTTTGCTGAGGATATGAGCCATCCTTTGACTTTAGACCAAGGGGTGAATATATAATTTTATAGCATCCCTTTATCCTAATAATTTCCAAGTTGATTCGATTTCTCCTCATTCAATCAAAGGGCACAATAGATTATCTAGGAAGCAGCCAATGTGATCATGTCTAACTTCCATGAATAGACACAAAAAAAAAAAAAAAAAGAAAGATAAATCGAGGGTACTTTGGTGTCCTTAGATATCGTGATGCAATTTTATTACATCTCAAATGGATATGGGAAAAAAATGAGGCACGGTTTTAGAATCTCATAAGCATATGAGGTTAAATGAAAATATTTAGGTTTTAAGCAAATATATATCTCTTAGTCAAACTATTCTTGCGTTCTATTTTGTCATAAAGTATAGGTAATCTTTAGAAACTAGAAGGTGGATGGAGTTATTTCTTGTGCTAATTTCCTCTTGAATTTCTCTCTGCTAGTTTAATTGTTTATATGGTCGAAGATGTCAAATATAATGAAATTGAACTTGATTGATGAAATAATTATGTCCTCTATAAATATATGGTATTTAGAAAACAGGCAATTAATGATGTGTCAGGGAATAAAGAGAGACTAATGTAAACATGAGAAAGTAATTCGTTACGTATTTGAATGAATTGATCTCAATAAAATTTCAGAAATTGAATACGTAATTGATAATTCTTTAAATATTAAGTACTATTATTTGTACTTATATACATTTATTTAAATATATAATATATTAATATTATTAAATCTTTTTTGCACTTCATTGGAATAGTGAGACCATCCTTGACAACATGTTGCGTGAGCGGGAACGATCAAGACATGGTAGGGGCAACAGCCTAGTGATTCAAATTTGGAGATATATCTCGGGTTTATTATCTATTGAGCAGTACTACTAATTATTTAAGCTCAGCTACGAAATAGGGAAAGTAATGAAAATAGGAAAGTTAAAAGTACGAAGAGATTTATGAAGAAGTTTCGTGACTTTCTTTAGTATTCGATGTGTGTTATGAATTTAAAAGCGAAATTGCATAGCAAGGGAAGGCCCAAAAAAAAAAAAAAAAATCCATAACAAGGAGTTACAGTTGTTGAGTATTGTCAATAGTTTTAAGTTGATTAACGAACTACCTCATATTATCTTAAATTATTAAATGTTTTACTCAATCAAATATTTCTTGACTAAAGAGTGTTTTTTGCCTCATCATATGAAAATTAAAAATAATAAGTGTTACAAGAAATTCTATAGGATTTATTGACCGACTGATATATTATAATTGTGACTTTCCAAAATGTGTTATGATTGACTGAGGAATGCATCATGATGTTATGAATGGGACAGATACACTATGTTTCGGAAGGAGAAAGAAATTAGAGAGTAAAAAAAGTGGGAGGAAGGAATTGGAGGAATTAAAGTGATAGGAAAAAAATGAAAGTTTTCCATTGTTTGAGAAAAAAAAAAAGAAAAGAAAGAAAAGGAAAGTGAAGGGAAAGAATTGGGTGGAAATTTTTTAACTTTAATATATAAAATTACTACATAGTCCTTCATAATTAACATTTTATGCAAAACACTTTTTTTAGGGCCCATGAATTTATTTTGCTTCCATATTTCCTTCCTTCCTTATTTTCCATCCTCTCAAATAATAGAGAACTAAAACTTTCATTTGTCCCCAATCTTTTCCTTCCTCTTCCCCTCTCCTAGACATAGTAATAAGTTTGAAAGGAAAACCCAAAGGCTTCAGTATTTAGAGGAATATATGACTTAGGCACACATAAAGAGGCTTACACATACATGATCATACATCATACATGAATACATGAAGAACAATTGAATACATAAAAAGAAAAGGATTACACATTGTAATGGAAATATTACAAGGTATAAATGGTAAAACAATGGAAGGAGATACCAGTTGGAACCACTTAACAAACTTGTTCTCCTTCTTTCTATTCCTTCTTCTTTTTAGAAGTTGATGGAACTCAAATCTAATAAACATACGACACTCGGCAAAACACATAAACATTTACATTAGTAATTATTTAAGAAAATTGTATCAATAGATAGATCTAGTCTAGAGAAACACAGATCTATATCTCTTTTGTTGATTTGCATAGAAAATAAGAATAGATCAAAAAACCCTATTGCAATTTTGGAGAGTGTAAAATGATTCAAGAATTATGTGCTTGAAGAGAGAGAGTATGTCGAGTAAAAAGTTAAGAAAGATATATCTTTCTTAATGCAAGGTCACAAGATTAAACATAGTGGGTTGAACCTAAGCTATAAAAGCTAACAAATTTGTGCTTTCATTAATTAAAATGAGTGATCACAATACACTAGTAATTAGAATTCAATAAAAGTTGGAAGAAAATACTATGACTAAGGTCTTCAGGAAAAATGACTAAGAATGCTAAGATGCTTATTCAATAGATTCAAAGACTTAACTAATCAATTGGAAATTTGTCTAAGGTGAATTCGGGAAATCAATAATTCATCATCTTCCCAAAATATAAAAATATAGTAATCGATTATTCGTAAGCTTATACGTGACAGATCAAGCTAGAGTTACTTTAATTTTTAGGTGAGGATCCCATTAGGTAGATCTTTCAAGCAAATCAAATTTTTGATTTCGTTAACTTTCTATAAATAAGAGGCTTCATATTGTAGCATTTGCTTTAGAACCTCGTGCTACATAGTGATATCAATAGATGAATAGGAACAATATGTTACGTTCATAGCTACAGCTTCTAAATGCTTTAATGTTGAGATTTGGTCCATTAGATTTTGATGACTATGAAGGAAGGCTAGCTAAATTAGTGCAAAACACAATAGTAAATGATTACATTGTAGAATTTGAGGAATTATGCAATTATGTGAATAGTATGACTAAAAGCTTTCTTCAAAATTGTTTTATTGCTGGGCTTCAACCAACAATATAGTAAGAAGTCAAATCTTTTAAACCAAAAACCTTAATAAAAGCCATGAATCTCACATGAATGCATGAAACTAAACTCAATTATATTACTAATTCACTTTCATTGCAACAAACCAAACCTTTTTTTTTTTTTTCAAATTTAAGATATACATCCATTACATATACTCCATATGAAAGACCTATAAATGCACATTAGAATCATGATTTTTCTATCAATTCTTTCATTTTTTCAAATCTCATTCTTCCAAATCCATCATCACATTCTCAAACAAAACCCATTAAATCATTGAACAAAAATTATAAAAACAACCATCTTACCTAAAAGAAAGCTTTCTACATAAAAACTTTTAGGTAGAAAGGAGAAAGGGCTGTATCATAATTTTGATGATAAATTTCATCTAGTTCATGTTTATAAACCAAAATTTATATTAATGTTTCAAATGAAGGAAAATAAAGGTGATAGCGATGAGATTCAACATGATAATATTAATGTGGATGAAGACATAATTTGTGATGCAATGCAATATTGAAATAATTTATCATGTAATGGTTGAAGTGACAACTCCATAACATTTCATTTAGAGGCGTTAGTAAGAAATAAAAAAAATTATGAGTGAAATAGTTAGGGTTAACAATCACGGCTACTCTAATGTTTCATGTTACAGTAAGAAATGGGCAATATTTAGAGTAAGGGAGTTTGTAAAAATGTTGAAGTGCAGATTTAACAACAATTCTTTCTTATTGATTATTATGTGATTCAATTGAAAAGAGCAGATTTAGTGTTGGGAGTTTAATGGTTAAAGATACTTGGTCTAATAACCGTGAATTATGAAATACTCATGGTATCTTTCAATTTCGAAGAAAAGAAGATCATATTAGATGTCGTTAAAACTGTTTCCAAGTAATTACATGTAGAAGAGTTACAAAAACTTATTTCTCATAATCAAATTGTATATTTTTGTAGTCTCATGGCTCAAATAGAGTTTTCTTTGATTGATACCACTAACAACACAACTTTAGAAGTTATATTAGGTAGATTTCTTGAAGTATTTGCAACTCCTTCATTGTTGCCTCTTATGTGGAATATTCAACATCATATTCATCTTAAAGATGAGAATAACCCTATAAATGTTCGCTTATATAGATTCCTCATTTCCAAAATTGAAAATTTGTTAAATGAATTGTTGGAATCAAGAGTTATACAACCAAGTATAAATCCATTCTCTTCTCCTATATTGCTAGTGAAGAAAAAAGATAGAACTTGGCGATTTTGTGAAAACTACGAAACTCTAAACCAAGTTATAATGGTGGACAAGTTCCTATACCAGTAATAGACAAGTTGCTTGATGAATTATGGGGTGTAAAATTGTTTTCTAAGTTGAATTTAAGAGTGGGTTATCACTAGATATGGATGTACCCTATGGATGTACCCTATAGATGTATCTAAAATAGCATTTTGAACTCATGAGAGACATAATGAGTTCCTTTTAATGCCTTTTGGGCTTTCAAATGCTCTAGCCACATTTTAATTAATAATGAACAAAATTTTTCACCCTTACTAGCGAAAATTTATAGTAGTCTTTTTTTGATAATATTTTGATATATAATAGAAATTGGGAAGATCACATGCAACATCTATTAAAGATTTTACAAGTCTTGAAGGTTGATCAATTTTTTGTCAAGAAGAGTAAGTGTTTTTTAACTTAAAGCTTTATTGATTATTTGGGGCATGTTGTGTCACATGAAGTAGTTAAACCGAATCCCTCTAAGGTGCAAGCTATTAAAGAGTGGCAAATTCTTACTAATCCTAAGCAATTAAGGGGAATTTTAGGACTTATAGAATATTATAGAAGATTTGTCAGTAGATATACAACTATAGTAGCTCCGCTTACAAATTAGCCCCAAAAAGATGCTTTTAAGTGCAGTACGGAAGCTATAGAAGTTACATAAGCATTTTGTAGGTTGTAGATAGCTTTAATGTTCACTCCAACATTAGCTTTGCCAAATTTGACACTTCTTTTATAATTGAGACGGATGCTTTTAGGGTGAGTATAGGTATCATTCTATATCAAAGCTAGCAATCCTATTGCATTTTTTTAAAGTAAAAAATTAAGTCTTAAAGAGTTGACAGCTAAAGCATATGTGAGAGAGTTGATTGTGGTATTAGAAACTATAAAGAAATGGAGACATTGTTTGTTAGGGCGACTTTTTACTATATGAACATATTAGAAAAGTTTCAAGGAAATACTTACTTAGGTCATTCAAATACTTGAACAACAGTAATATCTGGTTAAATTGTTAGATTATGACTATGAAGACTAATATAGACTAAGGATTGAACACAAAGTTACTTATGCCTTATCTAGGCAATTTGAAGAGATTAGTGAACGTTTGGCTATTATTATGACATTTTTTACTTTATTACTACTCTAAAACATGAGTATCATAACAATCCGAATTGGAAGTAGATTTTTTAGGAGCTTCAATAGGATACATTTTGGACTTACTCACTTAGAGTACATGATGGACTCTTATATTTGGGCAATCAAATATTCATTCCACTTAAAGCCAATATTATTCCTCTTCTCAATAATAGAGGGTTACAGAGGAGTTTTGAAAACTTTTAAGAGGTTAAGTGCTTCATTTTTTAGGGATGGAATGAAGAAAGATGTAGAATTGTTTGTAAGGAATTGCCATGTATGTCAACAAATTAAACATTTGACTACATCACTAGCAGAACTCTCATAACCTTTAAATATTCCTCAAGAAGTACTTAAAGAGATTGCAATGGATTTTATTATAAGATTACCATGTGTTAAAGGGTATTTTATAATATTGGTTTTTATGGACTTATTGTCTAAATATTCTCACTTTAGAGAGCTACTTACTACTTATACAACATCTAAAGTAGTAAAATTATTTGTCAATATTGTAGTCAAGCTACATGGCATTCTAATGCAATTGTTTAAGATAAGGATAGAGTCTTTGTAAGCAATTTTTAGAGGGACTTATTTTGATTAAGTGGGACTTAATTGTAGATAAGTTCAACACATCACTCACAATAGAATGGCTAATCGAAGGTACTAAATAGATGTTTAGAGTAGTATTTACAAGCTTTCGCTATGGATTGTCCAAAGAATTAGCCTAAATTTCTACCATGAGCTAAATATTATTTCAATACTAGTTTTAAAATGACTCCATTTGAAGTATTATATCGTAAAGCCCCTCCTATTCTAGATTATTTGGGTAGTTTTAGCTCTATTGAAGTAATTAACCAAGAGCTTAGAATAAGAGATGTCATTTTGAGACAATTAAAGATGACTATCCAACAAGCTCAATTACAAATGAAGAATTTTGCTAATAAGAAGAGGATAGATAGATCCTTTCAAGTAAAGGATTTCATGTATGTCGAGTTGTAGCCATATAGACAAGAATCTCTTGCAAGAAGATTATCTCACAAACTCTCTTGCAAATATTATGGACCCTATAAGATTCTAGAGAAAATTGGATCAACTGCCTACAAACTAGTGCTGCTTGACTATTATAAGATATATCCAATATTTCATTTCTTTATTGAAGAAAGCTAAAGGGGAGTTGCCAAAAGGTCCATTTACCATCATATTCTTTTCAAAATTATCCTGTGATTTGTCAATTAGTTGTGTTAGACACTCAACAAATTATCAGACAAGGGAACAATATGATACAATTACTAATTCAGTGGGACACTTTACTACTTAAAGAGGTGACATGGATGGATTTAACTGAGTTTTAGAAACTTCATCTATTGTTTCACCTTAAGGGATAAGATGATTTTTTAGATTTTTTTTTTTTTTTGGGGGGGGGAAGAGGACGGGGTGGGGTGGGATGGTAAGGAGGAAGGGGGGAAGTTGCTATGAATTGGACATATAGGGTTAAAAGAAAAACCCTAAGGCCTTAGTACTTAGAGGAATATACGACTTAAGCATACATATAGAGATTTATGCATACATGATCATACATCATACATGAATACATGAAGACCAGTTGAACATGTAAATAGAAAAGAACTACACATTGTGATATAAATATTACAGAGTATAAGTAGTAAAACAACGGAAGAGGATGCCATTTGGAACCCCTCCACCAACTTCTTCTCCTTCTTTTCCTTCCTTATTCTTTCTTGGAGTTGTCGGAACTTGAATCCAATAAAGATACCACACCCTTGCAAAACACATAAACATTTATATTAGTAATTATTTAAGAAAATCATATCAATAGATAGATCTAGTTTAGAGAAACACATACCTATATCTCTTTTGTTGATTAAATAAGAGTAGATCATAAACCTTAATTGCAATTGTTGGAGACAGTGTAAAGCAAAAGGATTACCTTCGAGAATTGCCTTCCTAAAGAGAAAGAATGTATGAAACAAAAAGTTAAGAAAGTTTTAGCTTTCTTAATATGAGGTTGCAAGATTAAAGATAATGGGTCGGGCTGAGTTAAAAGCTAACATAGTGGGTTTGGCCTGAGCTATAAAAGCTAACATAAAACCCTAATTGCAATTGTTGGAGAGAGTGTAAAGTGAAAGGATTACCTTTGAGAATTGTCTTCTTAAAGAGAAATAGTGTATCGAACAAAAAGATAAGAAAGTTTTAGTTTTCTTAATATGAGGTCGTAAGATTAAAGATAGTGGGTCTGGCCTATGAATAAAGTTTTTTAACTTATCTATAGGTTTGTATATCAAATTCTCTATGAATATAGTAAATTTAATACATAAAAATTCAATTAGGTAAGATATTCAAAAAATTGAAACTTAAGATATTAAATTTGAAAAGTAAACTACAAAATAAGATAAAAATACATGTAAAGGATATATATTAATTTTGACATCATCCCATGATATAAATAAGCGGTAACTAGAAAGAAAGAATCTTAATGAAACCTCAGGGATATCGTCGCATTTGGAGGGAAATTACTTTTGTTTTTTGGTTTATAGAAGTTACGGAAAACAACGAAGTTACGGGAACATAAGTCGAGCAATATTACAACTTTTGCAATGGAAACAACGAAATTTTTTCCTCACGAAAATAGAGAAGGAAAGTTAATCTTAATGATTAAGTTGGTTCTTTCGCCTTCTGTCGATTAACTTTTAATATGAAACACCATATAATTTAAGTCATGGCATTATTATATTATATGGACACTACAGTGCTTATACCTTTGGTTTATACTAACGTAATCATGCACTTACAATACCCATGTTTAAAAATATAAAATATAAATAGTATGATAAAAGATAGTTGTGGCATTATTATATTATAAATAATGTAAAAAGGTAAAATGATTAACCTTTATTGGTTCAAGATGGTTATCTTTAAAAGAAATTTGCAATAACTATCAATTTCAAATACTTCAGTTGCACGTAGGGCTATATAGTAATTTTCTTTTATAAAAGAAAATTATAAAGAGATGAGATACTGGCAATAAGATTTTCCATTTTAGTTATATAGATGACATCATCCATATATTGTATAGAAATAAATTGAAGAGGAGAAAAAAAAAGAAAAAAGAAAGAAAGAAAGCAAGAAAGCAAGCTACCGATAGTAAATTTCTTAATCCTGAAGGCTTAGGACCATAAGAAAATTCCAAATAGTACAAGCAAGTTGCTTTCATAAATCAACACCAGTGGTCACCAGAGTTGCATATTTAACCTCAGATGATCGTTTTCTTCACTTTTTGACTCTTATAACTTCGTCAATTGTTTCATGGGCATTAATTAGGTCAGAAGGAAAAATTACCAACGTTCAAGACCAGGGTCCACTCCAGGAGTACGATAATACAATGCTGTTTTCTGTAATTTTGATTCCTCCCTCCTTCACAGACCTTGAAGTTAAGACGACAGAGGCTCCTCATTTTTAGATCTCACAGTAGGATCTTGTAATTTCCAGTGTCTGGCAATTTTTCGTTTTCTTCTTCTTCGCCAAAAGCATCTGGCGATTCAGTTTCGCGGATTCTTGGCATGAACAGCGGTTTATCAAAAGAATGAATCGGTCCAATACACGAGTTTATATAAAAAGAGAAGGAAAAAAATTTACAATTAGTAGACCTCCATACCCTAAACTACAAAATCCAGTTCATTTCTTTGACCCCCTTTGAAGTTTGAACCGAGCCACTTTGCTAGTATATGGAAGGGTATTAGTTTAAAATTTTAATTGGAAACAGGAGATGGAATTAGGTTGAAAAATAATTATTTTCTAAGGGAAAATAAAATATAGTAGAGAGTTTTTGAAAAGGAGGAATTTGTTTTTTTTTTTTTATTTTTTAAAGTTATTTATTTATTTTTTTTGCTTACTTGCTTACAAATGAGTGAGAGTGCTTACAAACCGGATTTCTCCTACTCAATAAATGGTGTAGATTAAATTAATCCAACAATTGTAAAATTTTGTTTAAAAGCTCTCACCTACCATCTAAAACATTCATGGAAACATCCATATATTTATCTCAAATAATATATTCTAGACACTCCACTTAACATTTTTTTAGAATATTTATATTGTAATGGACTTGGATTTAGACATGAGCTCGACATGAGACAAAGTAGATCACATTTAGTACTCCTCCTCAATTCACTTTGGTATAACTTCAAGCATATCTCATATTATCTTGAACTATGCATGTAGGAGAGCGTTCATAAATATGTCAGCAAGTTGCTCATTTGCTTGTAGTATTTCAACTCGTTATCTCCATTATGTATTTCTTCTTGTAAGAAGTGAGACTTGATGTCAATATGCTTTATCTTATTGTGATGCACTAGATTTTTAGAAATTGTCATCACCGACTTGCTATCACTGTACATTACTATAGGCTCCTTTTGCTTTTCTCCTATGTCTTCAAAAGTCCTTCTAAGCCAAACTGCTTGAATTATTGTTGCTATAGCTGCAATATATTCTACCTTTGCTAATGATTATGCTACAGTTGCTTGTTTTCTAGAGCACCATGAGAATGATCCTGAACCAAGTGAAAAGGTGTCGCTTGAGGTGCTCTTCATGTCACCAACTGATCCTTCTTAATCACTGTCAATATATCTGAATAATCTTGCTTCATTTGAGGAGTCATACCATATTCCATAATTTTTCATGCATTGTAAGTATATGAGAATTTGTTTGGTAGCTCCATAGTATAATTGATTAGGCCTTTGCATAAATCTTGCTAGGAAACTTGTGGTAAACATGATGTTGTGCCTTATAGCTATTAGATATAATAAGCTTCCAATGAGACTTCTATAGTTAGAACTATTAGCTTTCTTTGAGCCATCTTCTTTCTTGTACTTTTTGCTGGAGACTAGTAATGTTGTAACTGTCTTATAACCTTCCATCTTGAATTCCTTTAGAAGTGTCTCTTTATATTTCCTTTGAGATGTAAATGCTCCATCTTCTTCTTGATCTATCTCGATTTCGAGAAAATAATGCAGAAGTTTGAGATCACTCATCTTGAATGTCTTCATCATATCCTCTTTGAATTCTTGAACCATTTTCTTATTGTTTTCACTATATATGAGATCATTTACATATAGGGAAACAATGAGTATATTTTTGTCATCTTGATTCTTTATGTAAGTGTTGGTTCACTCATGCTCTTCTTGAATCCTTGATCCATGAAGTAGTTTTCTATTCTGTTGTACTAGGCTTTCAATGCTTACTTTAATCCATGAAGTGCTTTCCTCAACCTCAAAACTTTGTGTTCATGATCTTTAATTATGAATCCTTTAGGTTGCTCTACATAGATTTCTTCGTTAATGTATCTATTTAGGAATGCTCACTTCACATCCATCTAATATATCTTCCATCTCTTTAGACTTGCTTGTGCCATAAATGCACTTATAGTGTCTAATTGTGCTACTGGTGCAAAAGTTTCTCTATAATAAATACTTGGAAGTTGAGAATATCCTTTTACTATAAGTCGAGCCTTGTTCTTCTGAATTGTAGCATCTGCATTGAGCTTTGTTTTATAGATCCATTTAACTCCAATTACTTCTTTGTTATTTGGTTAATCCACCAACTCCCATGTTTCATTCTTTTCTACCATCTTGACTTCTTCCTCTATTACTTTAACCCATTCCTTTTGTTTAACTATTGCCTCGAAGCTTTCCAGTTCCATCGTGATAAAATTGCATGTTTCATAGATATCACTAAGAAGCCTTATTTTTCTAGGGGGTGATTTTAATGAAGATCTTCTCTCGGTCTCCTGTACTAGTATTAGAGATCTGGAAGATCTTAGTGATGATGTAGATTGCGGTTCTGAATCCTCCCTAGTTTCCTACTATGTCTCCTCCTCTTCTTGTTGTCGTGTAGTTCTTTGTATCATTGGAATTGTTATTGTTTTACTTTCTACCTTTTCTTCATCCCAATTTCGCAAGGCATTTTCATAGAAATCGACACCTTTACTGACTATTACTATTTCGGTCTTCATGTTATATACTCATAGCATTTTGATTGTGTATTGTAGCCAAGGAAGATTCCTCTTTTAGTCTTCTCCCCAAGCTTGAGTCTTTTTTCAATTGGATATGAGTAAAGCAAATGCAGCCAAACACCTTGAGATGTTTAGATGAAGGCTTTTGTCTACTCCATGCTTCTATTAGTGTTATGCTCTAAATTACTTTAGTAAGACATCTATTGATGATTTAAACTTCAGTATATATTGCTTCAACCCAGAAGGTCTTTGAGCATAGATCTTTCCATCTCCATGACCGTTCTATTATTCCTTTTCAAAACTCCATTTTATTGAGGGTTGTAGCTAATTGATGTCTAATGCTTAATACCCTCATCTTAATAGAACTTGTCAAATTTCTTGTTATTGTATTCCTTTCCGCAATCACTCATCAAGATCTTAATGATTTTGCCACTTTGATTCTCTACAAGATTTCTAAATTTCTCAAAAATTTTGAAAACACCTGACTTCTCCTACATCAAATATAACTAAGGCATTTGAGTGTAGTCATCTATAAAAAGGATGGAATACCTATTTAGTTAAAGTGATGGTATCCCTATCAGTTGTTGAGTGTAATTTTACACTCATTTATCATTATAATTTTATAGGTAATTTGATTAATTTGATTATGAATTTGAAGATTTTTGTTGCTAAATTGAGTCATTTTTTATTTCATGGCTCTAATGGAGTAATAAAGTAAAAAGGATGGAATTTAAGCACTTTTTGAGGAAATTTTCACCAATTTTGAAAAATGACTTAAAGATAGCAAGCATTAAAAGAAGATTTTATCAAGAATAAAGGATATAGGTAAAGACAAAGGCTGTGTTCCTTGGCCTTAGATCCTTTGTCCTCAATTTCTGTTGAATTTGAAGATTTTAGACAAAGTGCAAGATCATGCCTACAATCCATGGCCATGTTCCTTGATTGTGATTCCCTCATAAATCAACTTAAGTCAATTTTCTAATGCGTCTCTAGAGTCGAACACACGGAGAGGCATTACAATGAAGCGAACTGAAAAGAAACAAAGAAAAAACTAGCAAAGTCGGACACATGAATGTGCTCGGCGTATTAGTAAGTCCGAATGGCATAACCAACCACTTGTAGAGCCCGTGCCTAGTCTTAAAGGCAATTTTCGATTCATCGCCCAGCCTCATGTGAATTTAGTGGTAGCCACTTCGCAGATCTATTTTTGAAAATATCTTTTGTACCATGAAGGTCATCCAACATGTCATTGAGCTTTGGTATCGGGTATCTGTACTTGACAGTAATTCGGTTAATTGCTCGGTTGTTGATGCATATACGCTATGAACCATCCTTCTTCGAAACGAACAGAGTTGGTACAGTACATAGGTTCATGCTCTCCTTCACATACCATCACTCAATGAGTTCATTTACCTGTCTTTTCAGCTCAGCAGCCTACTTAGGGTTCATCCTGTACGTAGGTTGGTTCAGCAGGGTGGTACTTGGTTGCAGATTAATACAGTGCTTTATGCCTCGGACTGGTGGCAGTCCTTCTAGAAACAGGTCGAAAAGATCATTTAGCAAGCTTCAGATCTCTTCGGGAACATTCTGTAACTCCCTCATCTCTATTAGTCTCCTAATCAATAGGAACATCGATTCATCAGCTTTCCTAGCAGATCGGAGCTCTCTATAGCTCATTACTAAGGCTTTCTTCTTACTAGCTCGGGTGAGCTGACTATAGGTCTCATTTACTTGGGATGAGGTTAGGGGTTGCAGTACTATCCTCTTTCCATTCTTAACAGAGGCATAGTTGTTCTTATACCCGTCGTATATAATATGTTGGTTAAACAATCAAGGTCGTCTACAGAACAGATGTGAAGCTCCCATAGGGATGACATTGTACACTACTTCGTCCCAGTATACATTTTCGACACTGAACGCTATGGTCACTTGTTCAATCACATGTAAAGAACCCTTACCATGAAGCCAATACAGCTTATAAGGTCTAGGATGTTTGGAGGTTGGTAGACCCAACTTCTGCACAAAGGATTACACAACTACGTTGGTGCAACTTCCTCCATCTACTATGATCTTTCATAATTAGCCTTTGATGGTATACTTAGTATGGAACAAATTTTCCCTTTGGTCCTTCTCAAAGTTCGGCAAAGAACTCAGGACTTGTCTTAATATTAAGGTCATCATTTCTCTTTGGTCAACATAGACACAGGTCTCCTCTTCCTCCTTGACTTCTGCCTTTTAAACATCCTTTTCCTCCTTAGGCTCACTCTCATCGGTGTTATCCATTACATCTCATTAGAGTACTATGAAACATCGGTTCAAACATTCAGTAGCTATGTGTTAGAAACCTAAGTATTTAAAACGTTTCACCTCGTTAGACTTCTGTTAGAAGGTCTGTCCTTTCTCATACATTTTCAGAGGCGGCCTAACCTTAGTTCAGCTTAGCTGTCCTGCTCGATAATGCTGACCTGCTCGACTATCATCAGGTTGGTCATTCTTTTCCTCGGCTCAGTATGGTCTCTTAGGCACAGCTTGAATAGGTCGATGTAGTACCGGAGCTTGGGAGAATGTTAGTCTAGGTCGACTCAGAATATTTTTCCTCGGCTTTTCGACCCTCTACGCTATCTTGATAGCCTCTTCCAAATTATAAAACCTCTATACTTCTACAATATTGCGAATCTCATACCTGAGCCTAGAAATGAACCTTGATATTGTACAAGCCTCTAGCTCTTCCATGTCGACTCGGATCATTAACATCTAGAACTCCCTTACGTAGTTATCAACAGATTAGCTTCCTTAGCGTAGCTCCTATAACTTTGCAAACGTGTCTTGTAGATAAGTCTCAAGCACAAATCTACCTCTTAACAACCTTTTCATTTCATCCCAAGTTCTGGCACCTCGTCTTCTATCTCTAGCCCTAGCGGCATTCAGATTCTTCCACCATATGGTAGTATACCCAGTAAACTCTAATGTAATAAGTTGAACCTTGATTGCATCCTTATACTTGTAACATTCAAATACTTTCTTGACTTTCTCTTCCCATTCTAAGTATTCATTTGATCTCCACTTCCACCAAAGGGTGAGATTTGCATCTTGACATTATTTAGCCTTCGAGGGAGTCAACGTCCTCATCCCTATGCTTGGTAATAATCAACTTCTTCTTCACCAAACTCTTTAACATCTAGCTGCTTGTCATCTTTCATAATCTCCTTTAACTCCAGTTTTCGTTTAATAGGTCCTCTAACTCGAGGAGGTCAAACTAGGTGATTGGTTTGATTGATTCAGCTATAGTATCTCTCAAAGGAGCTATCCTAGGGGTTTTGTTGTTGAACACCTTAGGGTTGTTGCCTATTGATTTACATCGCAGTAACTAGACTCTCAACAAGATTTATGAGTTTATCAAGTTTGTCATTAATGGGCCTTAGGGTGTTACTACCATTAAAACCACAACTAGGTTAATCACCACTACCTTAGTCACCAATAACTCCTTGAATACTTTAATCTGACATAATATGGTACTTCTTAAATAGATTAACAATTGGCTAACAACTTCAATACCTGATAGTCACTCAAATAATATAGAAACAAACTTGCTCTGTTTTTGTAATGAAAAATAGAACAAAACTAAGTAATAATAAAACTACTCTTGTTATCATACCAACACACTACAATAGCTACGAACAGAACATAGCAGCCACTAACAGTAAAGTGAACAAAAATTTAATTGTAACTTCATACACTCCCTTGTGGAACCGTACTCTGATACTAGCGAAGCTGATGTGTTTTTGGGGTTGGACACATAGAGAGGCACTACAATGAAGCAAACCGGAAAGAAACATAGAAAAAACTAGCAAAATCTGGGCAGTTACCAAATGGATATGATATATTACCCAATCGTACTAGACCAACAATCTGCCAAATATAATATACCGATCAGAATTAAAGGGTTACTCGTCACTACTCCTTACAAAGGGAATAGATAAGAGTTGAATGATAACGAGAACATTAAGGTTGCTCAAGTGAATAATTTGTATTAAAAGTTAGATGTATGCGTACAAGGAAAGTAGAGGTTTATATACTTGCCCATTTAGATTATTTTACATATATGAAAAGACAAAAAGAGAATTTTACAATTACGCTACATGAATCATGCTAAAAAGGGGGAAAAAGGGCAAAGAATATTCAATACAAAAAAGAAAGAATTATTATGGAATGTTGTGTTAGAAGGCACGTGTCATTTGATGGTTATACGTCAGGAGCATGATATAACATAGGTAGAAATAGGAAGTGCTAGTAGTCAGGGGTCGACCTAATTTGGATCAGGTCAGGAGCCAATCAGTTTGGTTAGAAAGTCAGCTGAATTGGAGTCAAGTGCCAATAGTCAGTTGGAGAGCTCAACTTAACTAGCTTTTCCTAGGTTACCTTCTAGATCAGAACTTCGTAGTTGGGCAGGAACATGTTGGATATACGTAAGGATTTGATAGATATGTCGGTAGGAGGTCAGATCGGGATAAGAGTCCTCATCTTAGCTATAACTTATAGTTAATATTTTCCGTATGAGCCCTTAAAGTCCTCTAACTCGGCTTCTTGTGATCGATCCAGAGGATTGATTCCTATCGTTTTTGAAGAAATATTGCAAGGAGAAGTTCATGCCCAACTCTATGGTTGTATTCTCCAATCGTAGTCATTTTATAATTCTTAAAACTTGCCATTTGAAGGCTGTTCTATTAGATTCATATAAATAGAGGCTAGACATGTGCAAGAAAAAAGAGGAGATGCTAGAGAGAAAAGAAGAAGAGCTCCATAGCATTTCTAAGGGATTTTTATCATTTCCTTATGTAAGTTGTTTTTTCATGCCTTTAGAGTAAATGTATAGATATCTAGATCTGTAAACCCTAAGGTAACATATAGAGTACTCTTTTCATTCATTTTTATGAAATTCCTTATTTCTTGTTAATTTGATTGTATGTTTTGGATTGTTTGAGTTATTATTTCTAAGGTTTCAACTTAGTTATTAAATTTTATATATTGAGATTGTGAGACTCAATACATAAATAGATCTACTATAGTTAAAGAGAATTGCTATAAGCTTAGTAATTAGTTATAAATTTCTTCCTAAATTAATTTATTATGTTATTTGTTTAAGGAATTCTTATTCTTAATGTTGTTCTAATTTATTCTATTATGGAAGTGGTTAGAATGGAATGTAATTGGTATTAGAAATTAATAGAGAAGCAACTCCTATTAATTTATTAATTGAATTCCTCTAATTAATAAGAATAAGGAATAAATTAGAAATCTCAAAGCTATTACATGTTAATCTCTTGGTGATCGAGGTATAGATATCATTTATGGTTATTTAGGGTTCTTATTTGTTCTTGTTATTTATCGTTAGTTGTTAATTAATCTTTGTCTCTTTTAATTAACTTCATCACTTATTTTATCATTGCTATTGATATCTTCTTTCGAGTTGAATAATTGAGCATAGGTGAGTAAGTGTGAAGTCCTTGAGGGATCGATGACTTTGGACTTTTCTATCTACTATACTATCACTTGACAAGTGTCTTAATATTATGCCTTGCATACTACGCTAATCAAGTTTTTGACGCCATTGCCAGGAATTATGAATCAACAAAGCTTGCGCTTTTGTTATTCTACCATTTATTTTTCAATTTTTTTTTCTTTTGAGTTAATTCGATTCTAATATGTTTAAGGAAATTAGAGTAATGGCCAACAATGGTGAAGCACCAAAGATATTGTTTTACTATGTCAAGCCATCAATTAGTGAAGCCGACTCTAGCATAGCAAAATCAACTATCTTTGTAAACAAATTTGTGATCTTGCCTATAATCATTTAAGTGGTCCAACAACAATTATATTTTGAAGGTTCCCTAGAAGAGGATCCACATGCTCATATCACTAGTTTTTTAAAGATATGTGCTACCTTCAAAATAATGGAGTTATAGTAGATGTGATCAGGTTAAGATTGTTTCCTTTCTCATTATAAGGAAAAGCAAAGCAATGGTTAGCTTCTCTCCAAAAGGATTCTGTTATATCATAGGATGAATTGATAGATAAATTCCTAGAAAAATATTTCCTTCCAGCTAGGACATCCAAACTTCACAGCGACATCTCATCATTTGCTCAATCTAACTTGGAAACCATATATGATGCCTAGGAGCATTTCAAAGAGTTGCTTAGAAAATTCCTAAACTACACTCTTTTATTGTAGATGCAGGTATAAATTTTTTATATTAGTTTAAATGTTTCCATTAAAAAATTTGTTGATTTAGTTGCAGGTTGAATATTAAATATGAAAACACTTGAGGAAGCTCAAACTCTGATTGAAAGATCAGCTATGGATGGCTACCATTTAGAAAGTCTTAGATCTAATAAAAAGTGTCCAAGCATGGTGGATACAAAAACTATCATAGCTTTAGTAGCAAAGGTAGATGCAATAAATCGGAAGTCAAAAAATTTTCCTATGCTACCACCGTATCCCATCATGATGTCAAATCCAATTAACTTAGAAGGATATATGGGATAATATCATCCAAGGTTAATTGGCAATTTTATGAATCAATGGGGATTTCAGTATATGCCCTATAACGATTGTGAAGAATGGTAAAGGATTGGTTTACATATCCAGGTGATTATCCATACGCATATTAACTAAGGAATATAAATATTCCTCACGAATTTCAAGGTTCTCCTCAATAAGAGAAGAAGTCAAAACTAGAAGATTTATTGATGAGGCATATGTAGAGTAGTGATGCTAGATTAATAAGCATTGAAAAAAAAATTGAGCAACTTACAAAAATTGCAATTAAAAGCAACAAGAACCTCTTCCACAAGCTCAAGTAGAAGCTATAATCGTTCGAACTAGTAAGGAATTGCAAGCTACTAAGCAACCTGAAAAGAACATGGTTAATTACAGCTAGAAGCAAAAGAACCAAAGGATAAAGGCACGAAAATCCCAAAACCACCTAAGAAAGAATCAGAACATTAATGAGTTAAAGAGTACATATCGCCAATTCCATATCCTTAGAGGTTAAGGAAGGGATACTCCAATGAGTAGTACCATAGGCTTTTAGATCTTTTTGAACAATTGTAGATTAATTTACCATTTGTAGAAGCCTTGTTGTAGACACCAAAGTATGTGAAATTCTTGAAGGAGCTACTCTCTAATAAGAGGAAGTTGCAAGAACTGTCCATAGTTATACTAAGCGAGGAATGTTTAGCAATCCTTTGAAATAACGTTCCAACAATATTAAAAGATCTAAGGAGTTTTACCATCCCTTTTAAATTGGAGATTTATCTATAAAAAAAAAAGCATTAGTTGATTTAGGGGCTAGCATAAATTTAATGCTTTGTAGATTTAAACAGCTAAGCTTGGAAGAACCAAAACCAACATAAATGAGTTTATGACTGGCTAATAGATCAGTAATATACTCCAAGGGTATAATTGAGAATGTATTGGTTAAGGTAAATAAATTTATTTTTCTTATAAATTTTGTTATAATAGACATTGATGAAGATATAGAAGCACCACTCATCTTAAGGACACCCTTTTTAGCTATAACAAGAGCTATAATTGATGTTAGTGATGGTAAGCTTGCATTAAGGGTAGGGGAAGAAGATATGGTATTTAAAATAAAAGAGGCAATGAAAAAACATGCTGAATAGGATGATACACATTTTTATCTTGATGTTGTTGACGCCTTTATGTCTAGTATTTTGCAGGAATTGTTAACTAAGGATCCTTTAGATTTTTGCTTGAAACAAGGAAATCAAGAAGAATCATCTTGCGATCCAATTTTCACCAACATAATAGCATAACTAGAAGCCAATCCTCCATTTATGAAGAGAAAAGGGTTTTAGAGGATTGAATAGGCCAAAGAAGCAAACGTAAAGCCCTCTATTAAGGAGCTACATGGTTAAAACTAAAGCGGTTACTAAATTTTCTAGAGTATGCTTTCCTAGAAGAGAATTCAAAATTGCCTACAATTATATCCTTTGAATGACGAATCAAAGAGAGCGATCACTTGGAAGATTTATGATATTAAGGGAATCAACTCATCTCTTTGCACTCATAAATTTTTGTTGGAAGAAGGTTATAAACCGGTAATGCAATCACAAAGTTAGTTAAATCCAAACATGAAAGAAGTAGTCAAAGCCAAAGTAACTAAACTTCTAGATGTAAGTATGTTTTATCCTATTTTTGATAGTTCTTAGATTATTCTATACCTAAAAAGGGAGGAATGATAGTGTTCACTCACGAGCATAATAATTTGATCCCTATGCGAGCAGTTGCAGGCTGGAGAGTTTATATTGACTACTGGAAGCCCGATGATGCTACGAGGAAAGATCACTCCCCTTTACCATTTGTTGACTAGATGTTGGAACACTCATCAAGTCATATGTATTATTATTTCTTAGATGGTCTTTCCAGTTATTTTCAAATTCTAATTGCCTTAGAGGATCAAAAGAAAACTATATTTACATGTCCTTATGGCACTTTTGCCAATAGGAGCATGTCGTTTGGCCTCTGTAATGCACCTATAGCATTTCAACGGTGCATGATGGCAATTTTCGATGAATTTATTGAAGACATAATAGAAGTATTCATGGATGATTTCTAGATTTTGGAGAATTTATTTGATCATTGTCTTAGGAATCTACAAAAGTATTAGCAAGAAGTGAGGAAACTAACTTAGTATTAAATTGGAAAAAATACTACTTTATGGTTCAAGAGCACATTGTGCTATGACACAAGGTATCTTAGAAAGGTACTAAGATGGACAATGCAAAAATTGATACCATTGCAAAATTACCCATTTCCAAATTAGTTAGAGCCATACACAATTTCTTAGGTCACTTTAGGTTTTGTAGAAGGTTTATTAAATATTTTTCAAAAATAGCTAGACTACTAACTCGGTTATTAGAAAAGGATGCTCTCTTTATATTTTCATAGGACTGTTTATAAGCATTTAATACTTTAAAAGATAAACTAACATATAACCTTATAATGGTAGCACTAGATCGAAGCTTACCATTGAACTAATGTGTGATGCAAGTGATTATATCGTAAGGGTAGTTTTGGAAAAAAAGGCCAAAAAAGCATTTCCAGCCAATTTACTGTGCAAATGAGGCCCTTATAAAAGCTTAGAACAATTAAACTACCATAAAAAAGGAGCCATTAGCAATGGTCTTTGCATTTGACAAATTCAGGTTGTATTTAATCCTTTCTAAGGTTATTGTTTATAGTAACCATAGTAACCATTTTGTCTTACGTTATGTGTTAAACAAAACAGATGCCATGCCAAGATCAATCAAATGGGTACTATTTCTTCAAATATTCGATTTGGAGTTAGAGATAAGAAAGGAGTAAAGAATTTGGTGGCAAACCATCTATCACATTTACGACACATTTAGTTCATGAAATAAAACGAGGAGGGAATGAAATTATAATTTCGTAAGAAATGGAATAAGGGTATAATACATATTACTTTATTTAGTTAGATTTATAAGTAATTTAGGAATAGACATATAATATAACTTTAATGACTAAATTATCCTTGGTCCATTTTCTTTTTCAACTAATCTTAAAGTAATAGGTAGTGGTGGTTGGCTATAACGGTAGTAGTGGAGATGGCTATAATGGTCGGTAGTAGTAGGGGTGGTGGCGAAGGCAGCGGTGGTGGTGATGATAGTAGTAGTGATGGTGATCGATGGCAGCGGCGATGGTTGATGGTGGCGGCCGCAGCGGCAGCGGTAGTGGTAGTGGTGGCTACAATGGTGGTGGTCAGTAATGGTGGCGGTAGCAGTGGTGATGACGGTGGTAGTGGTGAGGAATTATGATTCCTTGGTTAAATTGAGGAATTCCTCTTACTTGATTTCAAGTATTAGGGATTCAAATGGAATTACGATTTCGTGAAAAAAAGCCAAGTAAATGTAGTGATGGCGGAATAAGGAGGGAACATAATTCCAATTCCATAAACCGAATGTTCAAGCAATAGGGATTTATATGGAATAGCGATTCTATGACAAAAAACCAAGTAAATGTGGTGATAACGGAATAAGGAGGGAACGTAATTCCAATTCCATAAACTGAATGTGCCCTTAGAGAATTTATCATTAGAAAAATTTAATAAGCAAGACATCAATGATGATTTCTTGGAAGGAAAAATGTAGCAGGTAAGTCCATGGGAAACCCCTTGTTTTGTTGATATAGCAAATTATTTGGTTACTAAAATTCTTTTTAAGGGACGTGACTACAGGCAAAGGAAAAAAGTCTTTCTATGATGTTAAAAGTTACTTTTGGGAAGACCCCTATTTGTTTAAAATTTATGTAGATCAAATAATTTGTAGATGTGTATCCTACTTGAAAGGTTAACAAATTCTAGAATACTGTCACATAGGCTTAACATAAGGACGTCTTAATGCAAATAAAACAGCGCATAAGGTCCTTGAGTTTAATTTTTATTGCCAACACTATTCAAGAATGCCTAGAAGTTTGTGGAGTAATGTAATATTAGCTAAAGAGCAGGGGATATATCCAAGAGAGATGAAATGGTGCAATATCCTATACTTATATGTAAAGTCTTTGATATATGGGAAATTGACTTCATGGGACCTTTTGTATATTCAAATGGAAACAAATACATCTTAAAAGTGGTGGATTATGTATTTAAATGGGTGGAAGCCCAAGTTCTACCAACTAAAGACCTTAAGTTGGTGAAACGGCCCCTAAAAAGTTTATTTTCCTGATTTAGTGCTCCGAAGCACTAATTAACAATAGAGGAACCCATGTTTGCAATGTCAAACTAGAAAAAAAGTATTGAAGTGACATGAGGTTAGGCATCGAGTTGCACGTCTATAGCATCCTCAAACTAATGGATAAGTAGAAGTTGGAAATGGGGACATAAAACGAATTTTGGAAAAGATGGTTGTATACAACTGAAGAGATTGGTCTAAGAAGTTCGATGATGCTCTTTGGCATATCAAACTGCATGTAAGGTATCGATTGGAACAACCCTGTATTAGCTAATGTATGGAAAAGTGTTCCACTTACTGGTAGAAATTGGACATAAAGCTTATTGGGCTATAAAATGTATTAACCTTATTCTTCAGTATGTAGTTAAATACAGGAAACTTTAGCTAGACGAACAGGAAGAATGGAGCGATGTGGCCTATGAAAACTTTAGATATTCAAGGATCGAGCCAAGCATTATTAAGACCATCGAATTAAGCAAGGAAAACAATTCTAAGTCAGAGATAAGGTCCTCTTTATGCCACTCCTAGTTGAAGCTTTTGCGATGGTTTAATCCCTATAAAGTGATACAGGTATTCCTGTATGGAGCAATGGAGATTTCAAATTTTAAGCGAGGAGCGTTTAAGGTAAATAGCCATTGACTCAAGTTATATTTAGGGGAGAGAGCTAAATCAAGAGAATCGTACTAAGTTCGAACTTTACCCAATTCGAGAAAATAGGTAACCTTTATCTCAATTTGTCGAGCGAATGACGTTAAATAGAAGCACTTCTTGGGAGGCAACCCGACCTACTTTTCATTCTTGATTTTATTTTGACTTTGTTTTCATTTCATTTCTTTTTGTTTGACAAAATAGTAATTCAACACACATCACTCCTAACATTCCTCTTAATTGTTGTTGGTTGAAACACTTTAGAAGGAGTTAAATTTGCTAAGGAGAAGGAGGTAAGGATCGTGATCATGAACTATGGCTCAAAGCCTAAGTAATCAAAGAGGTAAAAGGGGGGATCAATGAGAACCATGGTCAAGAATCATGCTTGTGATCTTAACAATAGACCTCTTGTCAAAAAATTTTACTTGAAATTTGAAAAGTGATTAAAGAAAACCACGAGCAAGGATCATACTCGTGATCTTACTTGTGGACTCTCACTATGAATTACACTTAAAATCAAAATCAAGGAACAAATTCAGCGAAGAACTACAACCAAAGATCATTGATATGAGGCAAGTGCAACTATCAGTTTTAATATAGCGGATGTGAGTCCGAGTCGATCCCTCAGAGATTTTGAGTACTAATATTAACTTTAGCTTTATTATCTAATCGAAAAATTGTAAAAGTTTGAATTAATTAAAAAAACTGAAATTAACAACTAAACTACTTATGAGACTTAATTACGCAAATTAGAAAGCAATGAATTACAAACGACTTCAAGTATGCAATAATGTATTTAGGAATTATTTCCCCTAGTGTTTAATATGTAACATTTTTAAAATATATCCAATTCAATTTCTATTATTCTTGACCGGAGGGATTCACAATTAAAACTAATATCTTTCTCATGTAATTCTCTTCAATTATGCCTAGATCTAATTACATATGCAATTTCTCAATTAACATGCATAATATCATATATTGATACTCTAGAATTATCAATCTATAATTAACGACATAATTGAATCAAGAAAAGGTAGAAACTTTATTGAAATTATAATTCAATCCAAGGGTTACATGAAACCTTAGGTTCCATAATCCTAAATACTCTAATTCTAAGCTATCATAATGAATCTAAAAACGAGTTTTATCAAAAACGTAAAATAAAACATAAAAACCCCTCTTAATTTGATGAACAATCTCTCTAATCTTAAAATCGATGTCGTTCTCGCTTCTTGATTAATGTTCTTCTCCAATCTCCTCTCGTCTCTTGTGTCTCTTGTTTCTGTAATGTCATTTCCTTTTCTTTTGAAACCCTAATATGTATTTTTATAATGTATCAAAAAGATTTTGTTTTCGTCACCCGACATGGCCTGGGACACGACCGTGTCCCTAGGTCGTGTAACTTTCTACACTTAGGCAAATTTTCTACACAACTTCAAAAATTCATAACTTCTTTGTTTGAACTCGGAATTGAGTAAAACTTGATTCCTTTTCTTCGTTTTCTAGCCTAGAACGCGTTAAAACCCTGAAATCAATATTTTACTCAATTAAGTATCAATTTCTTTAAAGAAAACAAAAAATGTGCGGAAAATACTATAAAATCACCCTATGAAATATGTTTAAAATTAGAGTTATCAATCATTGCCGTGATCTTTACCATGATCATGCAATATTGATCTAACATAGCCACATTTAAATCTTCCTTGATTATTTTGTTTTAAGCCTTCCAAATTTAGACTCTCGATGCTAAAGAATCACTTTCCCTCCTTCTAATGCCTCACTTATTTAAGATTTAATGAAAATTCAAAGATACCTAGTTCACTTAGTTATTACTTATTTTATAAATTGTGTACTTACCATACTTATTAGGAGCAAGTTTCCGTTTTGAGGGACAATAACATAACATGTGTGTTTTATTTATATCAATCTTTATTGTTGCATGAATCATTCTCCTCCCAAAATAAACACTCTCACTATAATAGCCAAAAGAACTAAGTGTGGGGAAAATTGCTTATTTACGATTTATGGCTCTTACTTAACCAAAAACCACCCACCATACCACTAAAAGAGCCCCTTCCCAACCTATCTTGGAAGATGTGCCACTAGTGACCCTACCACCATATCTTAAACAAATGTTAGAATTCAATAACCTTGACCACCATGCTAGACTTGAAATCTTACCCTAAAGTTCGTCACTACCCTTTCCATGGAGCACAACTAAATTCCATGTAAGGCTTGAAACACATTATCCTTCCAATTAAGAAACACCAAATTCAACCTCTCTATTGTCAAATTTAGGGTATTCATAAGGCTCTATGACCCTACCTTATGAACTTCCACATGGAGTTACCCCCATAAGTTATTAACAGAAACTGATTAGAGAGAAAGCCTAAAACCCCAAATTTGCTAAAGGATCCTATCTAAAAAATTTTATACACTGGATCTTCTATTAGTTACAAAGGGCTATTTGATCAACCTAACGGTTGTCTTGGCCTTCTATATGAGACACCAATCTATGAAAGCTTCTATTAACCAGATTAGGTATGGGCCATACGTTGCAATCCTAGCAAAAAAATTGAAACTCCTTGTTGACAACCTCTAGTTGACTATGATTAGAGACATAACCTCAATGTCTTCTCAAATTTCTAATAGATGGGACTTCTCTTGGGTTGCATCGATAAAAACCCTCTAAAGAGGAAAGAAGTTAAACATTCCATCAACTAAGAGAGCTTATTTTGAGAAGTAAAGAAGCTAAAGAATGAAGTATACAAGTTGGTAACTTCATGAGCTCTCTTTGAACAATACTTGAAGTAATTGTTCCATCGTCAGACAAGGATGATGGAATTCTGTAGTTTCCCCATTGATTAAATCAAGATAAAAATTCCTCCATCGACTAATGAGGAATTGATTGATGTAGTGAAAAGGATGGATTTAGGGGATGAGAAGGAAGAAAATGCCAAGGAGAACGATGAGAAGGACACCATGTCACGCCTCGAAGCAGCAGAGTCGTAACAGCCCCACCGAGTAAACCATCCTAAGATAGAGTTGACCTTACAACCGCTATCTTAGACCTGATCTACACAAGGCGTCTACAACTAACCCGCTTTGAAGTAAACAGTTTGTAATTTAAATAAATCATTTATCTAAGAAAGTGAGGAAATATATATATACACTATAATTCAATTATTGCAATTAAAGTTTACAATATTTTTTTGTAATATATTTTCTAAAATAAAATCTTAGACCTTGAAAATATGTGTTTATTCTTCAATATTTTTCCTCACTCCCCAGAATTCAGCAGTTGTTAGCTTCAGAGTAGTTGTTTGTCGTTTCTTAGCCAGTACCTACAAAACGTCTATAGGGATGTGAGCAACCATAGCTCAGTAAGTTAGGATGGAGGACTTAAAACTATACCATAAACATAACAAGATTTTCAATCAACTTATTAGGCGCAATGCATGTGCAAGCAAATGCCATTGCATGACGTTGTCTGGCTCGTCGTGAGATTAAAGAAATTGCACTCGCTCTAATCCGGGTTGAGGAGTTGCCATTAATACAACAGCTTACAACCAAACCCAGGCTAGTGCAATGGAGACCTCACTCTTCCTACGACTACCTTTGAACTACTGACTTCACCCTCGCTGCGACCTCCTCTTCTGTCACTTAGTTAGGCTAAGGATGAAGAAGGGACCAATTGCAATCCCGTGCTATCCCTTTTAAAGTGGTCGGTATTTGGCCGGAGAGTCCTAAGTTTCCCTAACGGGTTGCCATGCATGTTCGATTATGATTACTGGTCGTATATTTGATTAAGTCCAGTTTAGGGTGATCAATTATTTCATACAAATCATACAATACATGCCAGAGCAACAAACATAATCATAGCATCACCCATAATCAAACACATGTACACATCCAACTATCTAGCAAGTACAACCAAGCATAATCTTAACCCTTCAAAATACAACATTGTATTAATTACAACTTACCTCGATTCCTCGCTTACTCACTCGAGGTCCGACTTGCTCAGGCCATCACCGATCATCCTTATAACACAAACGTGGTTTCAGTTTTCATATAATGATTATAGGTTCATTTTTCTCCTATAATGCTTATTCTTATATTTTATTTAGGGTTTAATATACCTAATTATCTAGATCTGAAGTCTTTTACAATTATTCTAGGTTTAGAGTTAGATTCGGGTTCAGTTTCTGCATTAATTTTTTAAATTAGGTTCTAGTTAGATTTCTAAGCCCTAAATATGCTCGAATCCTAATGTGAAATTAATCACATTAAGCTCGAGTATTCAAATATCCTATTGGTCTTAATTTAGTATTCTAAACTATTTGGTACAAGCTAGTCCTAATTGAGGTATTGGATTTATCCCCGATGTGAGAAAATTATACAATTACCTAAAATTAAATCTTAATTCAAATGTAGTATTATTCTGATTTTTATTCTAATATTATTTAAATAACTCCAATGTTTTAGATTTATTAATTTTCAATTCCACATATTACTAATTTTTTACAATAACTACCTAATTTCCTAAATTAACTATACTTAATACTCTAAAGGCTAGGATTAGGGTTCCACATCAGAGATTAATATCCCTAAACATCTAATTACTATCTAAATTAGTAATTAGTATCTTAATCATCTAATTTACCCAAAATTACCCAATTTTTCCATCATTTTAGGGCTAAAAATTAACTTAAAAATTTCAAAAATTAATTTTTTAAAAAATGGCTTCATAGCACTGTTTTATATCATATAAGCATTCTACAGAAAAAATTTGAACTTCAAACTACACTCCTAGGCCTATTTATTTTTCGTTTTAATCATACTCGATTTTTCTCAATTTGTTAAGAAACCTATATTTTCAGACGTGATTAAACTAAATCACTATTTTTCCTTAAATCTACGTATAATAAAACCTCATAATAACAAGTTTCATAATTTTGTAAGCAAAATAAATAATTTTACTAAATTATACAAAATTAGGGTAATCAAGGGACTTACTCGGTTTGAAGCTTTCTAGTTGTCCAAACCTGGTCCAAGGTTGTTGGCTGGGCTAAATGGTAGGTTTGGAGTAGGGTGGTGGTGGTGGTGGTGGTGAGGTGTTGGTTTGGCTCAATTGCCCTATCTGCACAGTTTTCTTTTCTTTCTTTTTTTTTTGTTTTCTGGATTTTTTCTTAATTTTTTCAGTCTGTCGATTTTTCTCTGATTCCTCACTGTCTACATGAGTTCTGAAAATTTTTCCCCTATTTATAGACGATTTTGGTAATTAATATGCATTAATTAGACATAACTTTGCCTAATTTCCTTGATTTTTAGTTTTTGTGTTGTCTAATTCTAATTGGTTAATTTTTATTTTGCAAATCCTAACCTGCCACGACCAGATTTGGATCATTCTATCCTCTTCTGATTTTTCCATGATTAATTTCGCGTATTTTTATCTACACATAAATACATGTGGGGTACATGTGAACATTCCTAATTATTATTTTGGCCATTCTAAAATTTTTAGTATACATATAATCTATCTCTAGTAATTTATTAGTTATTAGATTATACTTTTCGCCTTTTCGATAATTAGTACTTATTATACTTAAAATTTGAAAATTTTATAATATCCTATTCTATTACTTATTTTCTTAAATTCAAGTTTACGGAGTCATTTTTACTAATATTTCCAGTTTTACTTTATAATTTTGGTTCGATCGAGTCTTTCAACTGATTGAAACCTCAAATGGTTAGTTGTGGGGCTTATACACCATTAATATAGATTTAGGAGATAAGAATTATGAAGACAATCTAGTTTTCTTTTAGGTGTTCTTATGTTGAATTATCTTGTTTAGTTGTTTAATTTCTAGTTTTTATATTTTTATTTTTCGTTATTAGTTCTAAATAATTTTTAGTTTGTGGTTGCAGTTTTCAATTTACAAGTTTATATTCAATTTCCTTTTATGAATGAAATAATAAAAATTTTTGCTTCCTTTATGTATGTTTTTCTCTCTCTTCTCAATGTTCTTTTAGATCTCTTTTGCACCAATTAATTGACAACATCTGCGACACTTATTCTCATGGACTTTCACGTACAAGTTACACTCATTCATGGGAGTACTGTCTCTATAATACTCCCTTCTCTATTATATTTTCTTGATGCACATTGTTAATATGCGCCATGATAGGTACATTGGGGATAATGTATTAAATTAAGTGTGGGAAAGGGATATGATAGAAAAAGTATGCCTTACATTACTTTTCAGGAAATCAATTATATATTAATTTTTAACCCTAATTCTTTTTAAGTCTACAATTCCCTCTTGTTTAGTAATATAACCTATAAATAGTGCTCATATAAAATTTTTTCCTAAGTTACTATTGCATATTTTATACATTGCTAGAATTGAATAGTGGAATTCTTATGAAGCAAAGTTACATGTTATTTAGCCTAGGATTCTAAGGCAATAATTAAATAATGAAATTATGATTGAGCTCTAATCATATGCTACGACTAGAGCCTACTTGGATGTATACTTATTCCTCTTCAATTTTTTTTTTGGACATCTTAAGTAATTAAGTAAATGAAACTTATTTATTCTAATTTCCCTTGAAAATTTTAGATCACTAAGGGCATAAATAAGAATAAAATGATAAGGGAAGATGTTGGTATGAATCGATCTTGGTTCTTTAGAAAAGTAAGATCCTTTACCACTGCCAGTTTATTGAAAAAAAAAAAGAGAAGAGAATTAATATGGATCTATCTTGGTCCTTTAGAAGAGTAAGGGTCTTTCCCATTATCAATATAAGAAACTAAAAGGGATAAATTAGTAAGGATCATCCTTTGTCTATCAAAAGAGTAAGGTCCTTTCCTATTACTAATAAATTTTGATAAATGATTAATAATTAAATCAAACAAGCCTCTTAGCAAAAATGTGCATTAAGCGAATGATTAAGGGATGAGGGGATGTAAATATGTTTATTCTTGATTATAGCACCTGGTGAGGTTAAGGAGGGATTTATATACATCTTAGCTAAGTGTAAGGGGGTAGTATATGGTTCGTATCTAAATATATAAAGTGAAACTAATTCAAAGGAGAATCCTTGGTTAAACAGCATGAGTAAACATTAATTTACATGATTTAGCTATTGAATTTTGGTATTTGTGTCTTTGTTGCATTAAAAGGTAAAAAAGAAGAAGATTATACAAGTTGCTAAAAATGCTTGATAATAACTTTATAGTGATGCACGGACTTTTATCTTATGTCAGGTTTAATATGATTTTCTCAATAGCTAGAATAGTAGCCTTATCCTGATTTTCCAATCCATATTAAGAATTGATTGATTTGCTTAGGGATAAGCAAATGTTTAAGTATGAGGAGACTTGATGAGTGTAATTTTATACTCATTTCTTGTTATATTTTTGTAATTAATTTGATCAATTTAATTATGATTTCAATGATTTTTGTTATTGAATTAAGGAATTTCTTGATTTCATGACTTTAATGGAGTAAAAAAGTGAAAGGATGGAATTTATATGCTTTTTAAGGAGAATGTCACCAATTTTGAATGACTTCTTAAAAATAGCAATGTTCCTTCGTTGTGGATCCCTAATCCTCGATTTCCATTGAATTTAAAGATTTTTAGAAAAGTGCAAAATTATGCCTATACTCCATTACCATGTTCCTTGGTCATAGTCCCCTCATAAATCAATTCAAGTCAATTTTCGAAGAAATATCACAAGGAGAAGTTTACGCCCTAGCTCCACAACCATAGTTTCTGGTCATGGTCGTTCTATAATTCCTAAAATTTTCCATTTGAAGGTAATTTTGTCAGATTCATATAAATAGAGGCTAGACATGTGTAAGAAAAAAAAAAAAAAGATAAGACACTAGAGAGAGGAGAAAAAGAGCTCTATAACATTTCTTAGGGATTTTTATTATTTCTATCACGCCCCGAAATAGTAGAGTCGTAATAGCCCTACTGTGCAAACCATTTTAGGATAAAAGTTGGCCTTACAACCGTTATCCTAGACCTGATCTACATAAGGCGTCTATGATTAACTCATTTTGAAGTAAACAATTTATAATTTAAATAAATCATTTACCTAAAAAAGTGAAAAAATATATATATACACTATAATTCAGTTATTACAATTAACGTTTACAATCTTTTACTATAATATATTTCCTAGTTATTACGTTGTTCAAAAATGAAAAATTCTAAAATAAAAGCTTAGATCTTAAAAATATATGTTTTTCCTTTAAATGTTTTTCCTCACTTCCTAAGATCTAGTAATTGCTATCTTCAGAGTAGTTGTAAGCCGCTTCCTAGCTAGTACCTGCATGACATCTATAGAGATATGAACAACTACAGCTCAGTAAGTTAGGATGGAGGACTTAAAACTACACCATAAACATAAACAAGGTTATCAACCAAATCATTTGGTACAATGTATGTTTAAGAAAATGCCATCACACGATGTTATCTGGCTTGTCGTGAGATTAAAGAAATTGCGCTCGCTCTAATCCGGGTTGAGGAGTTTCCGTTAATGCAACAACTTACGACCAAACACAACCTTCGTAATGGAGACACCGCTCCTCTGGCAACTACCTTCGAACCATTGACTTTACTTTTGCTGCGACCTCCTCACCTGTCACTTAGTTCGACTAAGGATGAAGAAATGACTCATTATGCCATCTGGCGCTATCCCTTTCGAAGGGGTTAGTATTTGGCTGGAGAATCATAGGTTTCCTTAATTGGTTGCTACGTAGGTCTGATTATGATTACAGGTCGTATATTTAATTAGGTTTAATTTAGGGTAATCAATTATTTTATACAAATCATATAATATAAGCCCGAAAACAACAGAATCATAACATCACTCATAATCAAGCACATACACATAGCCAACTATCTAATAAGCACAACCAAGTATAATCTTAAGCCTCCAAAATACAGTAACGTATTAATCTCAATTTACCCAGACTCTTCGCTCCCTTACTCGAGGTCTCATTCGCTTAGGCTATCGCTGATCATCCCTATAACACAAACGTGGTTTCATTTTTTCATTTATAGGTTCGTTTTATCCTATAACGCTTATTGTTATCTTTTATTTATGGTTAAATATACCTAATTATATAGGTCTTAAGTCTTTTACAATTCTTCTTGAATTGTGTTAAGTTTTGTTTCAGTTTTCGCATTGATTTCTAAATTAGGTTTTTAACTCAGTTTTTGGTTAAAGATTTATATGTACATCCTCAGAAATCATTCCGACCCATAATGTGAAATTAATCGCATTATCTTTAGATATCCTAAATATCATTTTTAGTCTCTAATTAGTATTCTAGTCCGTACAGTACATTTGGATCCTAGTTTAATCATCGAATTTACCCTCGTTATGAGAAAATATTATATTTTTCATATAATTACCTGAATTTAAGTTTCCTATCAAATTTATTGTATATTTTTATTATTATCATAATATCAATTTTTATTCTGATATCTTCTATTTATTATATTTCTACTAATCATGTATTATGTACTATTACTTATTATATACGTAATACATATCTAATATTTTTATCACTCTAATATCTCCCAACATCAATTATCACTTCTAAATTCATCTTAAATCAGATTTTGCACCTAATTACCCTAATTTACAAAATTAACTTAAAATTTACTATTTTTCCTTATTACTTATTTACTATATAATTAGCCTGATAATTATATCTAACACTTTAAATGCTACAAGTATCATACTTCATCATATTTTAACATCCCATATAATTATTCATTAAATCAGTAATTAACTATTTAATTACTTAATTAACCCTAAATTACCCATTTTATACCTCATTTTATGGCCTAAAAATTATCTAAAAATTTTGAAAATGGGTTACATAGTACTGTTTCATATCATCTAAGTAGTCTATACAAAAATTTTGGGTTTAAAACTACACTCCTAAGGTAATTTATTTCTAAACCAAAACATGTTCGGTTTTACATGATTTCTTAAGGACTATATATCACAGGACATATTTTCATTAAAATAATATTTTTTTCTAAAAACTACATATAAAAATATTCTAGAATAAAAAGTTTCATAATTTTCTAAAAATATTTAATATTTTTATAAAATTAAACAAAATCGGGCTGGAAATCAAACTTACCGATTTGGGTAGCTCTAGCCACCGTCGGTGGCCATAAGTGTGTTAACCCACCTAGCCGCTGCTACTACCATGATCCACTCTCAACTGCTCGTTAGGTCTAGGTTCCTCTCTAAGGGCTTAATTACACAAATTTGAGAATTTTTTTTGTAATTAATTCAAATACTCACAATTTCGACCCTCTTTATTTATATTATTCTCCAAACTGACCAAATGAGCTTCTGAAATTTTTTTGCTATTTATATAGCATTAGGAAAATTATTGTGCATTAATTAGACAAGACAATTGCCTTATCTCTTCTTTTTTCCACTTTCTTTTTGTTGCATTTTAATTAGTTGATTTTTTTTTTCAATTCTAGATTGCCATGCCTCATTTGTGGACTTTTCTTCATTTTTCCTGATTTTTTCTTAATTAATTATGAATTTTATTTAATTATTTATTATTATTTGTGTACATTTCGCGTATTTTAAGTAATTACGTGTATTTCTACCTACATGTAAATTTATATATAGTAAAAATAAATATTCTTAAATATTATTTAGGTCATTTTATGATTTTTAGTATACATATAATTTATCTCTAGTAATTCATTAATTATTGGAATACATTTTATGCATTTTCGATAAATAACGAATTATATACTTAAAATTTTGACATTTTATATTCTTTTATTTTATTGCTTGTTTTTTTAAATCTGAACTTATAGAATTATTTTTACTAATATTTTTTGCTTTTACTTATAATTTAAGTTCGATTGGATCTTTCAACCGATCAGAATCTTGAGTGACTAGTTGTAGGGCTTATAATTTCCTTATGCAAATTGTTGTTTTTATTATGTCTTTAGAGTAAATTTGTAGATATTTAGACCTATAAAGCTCGAGGTAACATATAGCGTACCCATTTCGTTCATTTTAATGAAATTCCTTGTTTCTTATCAATTTGATTACATTTTTTTGTATTGATTAAGTTGTTATTTCGTATTTATCAACTATTAAGTTTTATGTATTGAGGTTGTAAGACCTGATACATAAATAGATCCACTGCAATTAAAGGGAATATCTATAAGCTCAATGAAAAGTTATAGATTTCTTTCAAGAATAATTTATTATGTTATTTGTTTAGGAATTCCTATTCTTAATGCAGTTCTAATTTATTCTATTGCAGAAGTGATTCAGATAGAATATAATTGGGATTATGAATTAATAAAGTAGTGATTCCTATTAATTTATTAATTGAATTCCTTTGGTTAATAAGAATACAGAATAAATTAGAAATCTCAGGATTACTATATGTTAATCTCTTGATGATCAAAGTCTAGATATTACTTATGGTTTTTAGGGTTCTTATTTATTCTTGTTATTTATCGTTAGTTGTTAATTAATCTTTGTTTCTTTTAGTTAACTTAATCCCTTATTTTATCATTATTAGAATAATAATTAAGCGTGAGTAAGTAAGTATGCAGTCCTCAAAGGATCGATAACTTTAGACTCCTATGTCTATTATATTATAACTTAATAGGTACATTTTGCCTAATATCACCCTATGTAAGCACTATCATTGGTCCACAAACATCTGTATGAATAAGTTCCTAAGTTTCTTTAGCTCTCCAGTAACTTCTTCAAGGAAACACATTTTTTCATTATTTACCTTGTAAATAAGCTTTACAATCGCCGTCAGCTATTTGAATATGTAAGGGATCTAAAATCATCATTTTTTGATGTAGTATTTTCAGACCTTGAAAGTTAAAGTGGTCTAGTCTCTTGTGATAAAGACAAGATTGATCTTCTTGAGTTTGCATAGCGGTGTCATCAAGATATTGCAATTGTAAAGGAAAATATCTATGTTCCCTCATTTTTACTTTAACAATGATGGGGGACTTATATTAATTATTATAAATATTGTATGAATCTCTTTCAAAGTGTAAGGTGTATTACTTCTCCATCATTTGACCAACATTGAACAAATTTGTCCGAGGATTAAGAATATAAATGACATTGCTAATGACTCACACACCTTTTGATGTGTTGATGGTGATGGATCCTTTCCCTTCAACTTTCAAGATATAGCTATAACTGAGTTTAGCACTAGTTTTAAAGGAACTGTCAAGGCTTTAGAAGACACTTTTGTTGTAAGTAATGTGGTTGCTGGCACCACTATTTATATACCATGTAGCACCTTCATTCTCTATTATTGAATTGCAACTATGGAAAAGCTAGTCATTGTTTGAGCTTTCTTCAATGTAAGTAGCTTGATATTTTTCCTTTTATCTACAATCCTTCTCCAAATGCCCAAATCTTTTGTAGTGTTGATATTGTGGCTTATTACGGAAGTATCAATTTTTTTCAAGATGGTTGGTATTCTTACAAATATGACATGGTGGATATCTTTCCCTTTTTCGATTGTGTATGTTTCTAGGTGCTTTCCTAAAATTCTCCTCCTTTGTTCTTAAGGTGGATTTTAAATAACTTATATTCGATTTTGATTAAAAGGCATTTTCAAGGGAATTTCTTTCTTGCCTACTTCATCTTTTTTTTCATAGGCCTTAAGTGATCCTGCAAACTTTATGACTATTAAAGTGGTGAGATCTTTTGTTTTTTCAATAGTGATGACTATTGGGTTATATTTTTTCATAATTCTAATGAGTAGTTTTTCTATGACCCTTTTTTTTTTTCCATGACTTCCTCTCCATAGGCATTTAGTTGGTTTATTAGCTCACATAATCTTGTATGATATTTATTGATGATCTCAGAATCCTTCGTTTTCATGTTTTCAAAATCTCTTCTAAGACTTTGAAGTTTAACAAAATGTACCTAAGCACTCCCTTCAAAATTCATGCTGCAAAATGCTCCATTCTTCTTTTCTAGATGTAGCAGCACAAATTTATGGAAATAGATGATTTGCAACTATCATTTGAATATAGTATAGAGCCTTTGAATCCTTAGCCATCATATCCTCTAATTTTTCTTTTTCAGTAAAGGTTAAAGTGGAAGTACCTTTCGCCATGATACCCATTTTCAATTATTTCCCATAATTTTTGCGATTGAAAATAAGTTTTCATTTTAATGACCTAATAATCATAATTTGGGCTAGAAAAAATAGGAACTAGCATTTGTTTGGTGAGCCTTTCTGTGGACATAATGTATGATTAGGAAAAATTAAGATATGAAGAAACGTTAAAAATAAGTATGAGTGTATTTAAAAATAAATTAATAGGATTATGCTAAGTAAATGATTGTCGTGACTCTAATACCACTATTAGTATATAGGAGGGTATTAATTTATAATTTGAATAGGAAATGTGGAGATGGAATTAGGTTGAAAATAGTTGTAGTGGAATATAGTTTCTAAGGGAAACTAGAATATAGCAGAGAGTGTTTGAAAAGGGAAAACTTGGTGTATTTCTTTTTGTTTTTGCTTGCTTACAAATATGTAAGACTATGCCTATTTATAGGTTTTCTCCTTCTCAATAAATGATGGAGATCAAATTAATCCGATAATTATAAAACTTTGTCTAAAAGCTCTCGCCAACCATCTAAAACATGAATGGAAATATCGCAAAAATATCTCAATTAACATATTCTAGACACTCCATCTAACATCTCCTTTAGAAAATGTATATAACAGACTTGGGCGTAGACATGGGCTAGAGAGGAACCAAAGTGGATCACATTTTAACACAGCCCAAAAGTATTTCAGAATGTCAAATGAATAATGGCGGCTTCATTTGATTCGATTTGCATTCTCACCGAAATTCATTTGTGGGATCAATACTTAATATATTGGATAATGCTAGTTTTATAGGATTGTGATGTCATTCCTGATTAGAAGTGTGTGAAAAACTAGTGCAGCTCATGAATCAACAGGATGAAACATCTCGTAAATTTTTTTTAAGAAATTAACAAGGTGAATGCTCTAAGTTGGGTAGAAAGAGCAACATCATTGTGGTGTAAGAGGATTCCTTAGGTATGATAAGGAAATGATTCACTCACTATTAGTAAATATACATGGTGTGTAATTATCAATTAATTTCGAATATATAAGAGTAATAATAAATAATTATATAAAAATTTACTATAAGTACTATCACATTTATAAGTACAATGGGTAATTATACATCAGGTATATATATAATCCATTAAATCATTTTTTTTTTATTTTTTCTATTAAGGAAAAGTTGGTCGCCGGGTTCTTCGGTGCCCATTATGGCCATCAATGCTAACTGGAGTGGAGGCCTGGGAAAGTACTCCAGTGGGAACCCAACAACTTAAATTATATTAAAATGGATTTTAGCGATTTGCAATGTCCCATTCCCCTATGTTTATTACCCAATTGAATATTCGCATCAACTTCATTACATACATAAGTCATCGTTTCAAACTAATTATAGCAGAAGTTAAACAACAGAAGTGATATTCTAGTAATTTTTCCTTTTTGACAATTATCTGGAGAGGTGATTGTTGAATAGTAATTTTCGATCCAAATTCATACAATCTTAAAGGTTGAGTTTGTTCCTTTGCCCTCCGTATTGATTATCTTTTACTCTGAAGTCCCATATGAATAAAGTGAAAATAGGCCTTCTATAGCTCCATCTTTGAGTTCAATACATGAAATGATCGGTCTATTTCGCGTGAGAACAAATGAGTATAGGACGCATGTATCCGAAAGACAAATTCAACAATACAACGATCTATAAGGATGACTACTATGTGTTTTTATGTTTCTGCTTCTTCTTCCCCCTTTTCTATACCCTTTTTCTTTTAAGGTTCTTCAGGACTGATAACATACAGTAATAAACTAGTCCACATTGCAGCAATCTCTAACAGATGGATATGGTAAGAAAAGGTTATAAGGAAGATGATGACAAGTTTTTTTTTTTTTTTCCTTCTTCCCCACGGAGATGATGGGATTATAAGTGGGATGGTCATTTATCTTATACACAATACATGCAAATATTTAATTTACAATGTAAAATCCAAAACATGAAAAATATCTTCTGTACGTTTTATGTGATCAGCCAAACACACGAAAAACAAAATAAATTATTTCCTTAGAAAAGATCTTTTAAGGAAAAATGCTGCCTACTGGCTCAAAATTTTTCATGAAATGAGTGATGCTTAAAGCACTTGTAATTTTCTCTCCAATCTCAATGTAGATTAGATATCAGAATACTCTTATCACTCCGTAAATGGATATATCTCGAATCTAAGCCAGCAGTCTCAAGGTTGGACTTGAGCGCCGATTCTATCTGGACGATGATGATCCATTTGATCTCGAGCTGAAACAAGGCACGTCGTGCATTCGTCAGGGGAAAGTCTTCTATTACAATCTGCATGCCCATAGGCTATCCCATTATCGTAGTAGAAATTATAACACTCATTGCCTGCCAGTCTTTAGTATTACTTCATACACGGCTCCAGTTGCAGAAACTCTAGTTAATCGGTTGGCGGCTGGTTCTGAATTACATCGATAATATACTAGGTCTATAGATACATATAAAGAGTCCCGACACAAATGATTGTGATGACCAATCTCACATACAGATACATGGCTATATATACTTTATTTATCTTTGTACTTGTACATTCCTTTCATTCTTTTTGCTCCTGAAAGCTGGGGCTCCAGGGCTTTATTTATATATGAATCGGAAGATGCATCTCCTGATTAAATTAATCTCGATGAAATTTTAAAATTTCTATATTCACTGCCTTGTAGTGTCTAGTAATTATCACCATCCGCGCTTGTTTTTATTGCATAAATTATGAATGATTGGATCGTATTTCTATCTTTTATTGAAGCATTTTTGTTCGTCGCCGGCTTGGAAATCCGAAGAGGCTCAATCGTTCTTTTATTACTCCAATGCGGTCAAATTGTGACCTCTATATATATATTCGAATGTGGCGGGATATGGTAACCAACATCAAAAAAGGGATGCAAGAAGAATCTTCGATCGGTTTCTGTCTCTTTCTTTCTTAGACATTGTTGCACTACGAGGATTAGCAAGTTTGTTATCATGATTACTGCTCGAAAATGTTAATAAGATGAAAGGAAAGTAAAATATATCGATACACGTAATTTTCTGCCTTCTAGTTGATCACATTTTGGATATGTCTTAAAATTATTCTTTCTCACCTAAACTAAACTAAACCAATTGTAGCCACAAGCAGATTGCATAATCGCGATAAGGGAGAGGGGGTAGCCTTGGAGAACAGCCGCCCCCCATTGCCCCGATGCCAATTGGTTCTTAAATTCAACTTAAAGATAATGCTTCAAGAGTTTTTTTTTTTTTTTCTTTTTTCCCCTTCACCTTTAAAAATGACTTATATTAAGTAAATTCAAGATATATCTAATGCAATAAGGTGGTTTAAATTGATGTCCGATTAGAAAGTTGGTGGTTCGAATACCAAATTGGAAACGCCAAAAAAAAAAAAAAAAAAAAACTCTTCAAATTTCAATATGTCTTAGACGGGGATATTATGATATTTATTGCAGGCATAAGACTTAGGCATGTTGACAATTACAATAAAATCCCACGAATTAGATACAACAGGATGGAAAAATAGCAGATTTTAATGTAGATACAATAAAGATCGCTTATTCTAAAAAAAGCCATTATACCTAGCTAGCCAACTCAAACCATAAACCAACAAAATTTGCAACAATAGATTTCTAGTGGCTTTTATTTGATGATGTTGGATCTTTGGTACAACTATTTGCAATTCTTTTACTGGGAGATAAGAGATCTACAAATGTAAAGATCTATTATCTGCAGATCACCAATAATAAAGAAAGATATGAGGTTTAAATGTTCACGCAATTCATGACACTTTTCGGACTTTTTCCTTTGTTACAGTAAACATTATTGCAAGGGCTAAGATTGACAAGTTTTGTTGTGGGATTGAGAGAGGGAGAAGAGCGAAAATTTATGATTGACCTAGCCTCTAAAAGGCATACTTAAATTAGAGCATATGGTTTTTCATAGTAAAAGATAACTGTTGTAAGGGAAAAGTATCCAAGTTAAATTTCTTCTTGAATACTACTATATGGATAACAAATACTCTAAAACTAACCATTAGGGAAGTCCACAAGTTTTTTTTTTTTTTCTTTAGTAATTTGGCTTATAGTGCATCTAGAATAATTAGTTAACAATCTCCATGAGAGCAATATTGATTAATCTTCAAGTCCAACTTATACCTAGGCAATGGTCAAGGTAGCCCATGCACAGGTACAATGACCTTTTCATCGCTCCCACACAAGATACAACTTGAGTTGGGTGTGGCCAATAGTTTTTTACAACAATTGCATGTAAGATGTGAGTGTAGAAATTAATAACCGGTGGTGGATAACTACAATGGAAAATGGTAATGAAAAATAAGAAAGATGATTTTCATATTAGTTCCCTCATTTTCTATTAGCATTTTTCATGCTTTTGTTAACTATCACCTTTGGTGATCATTTATCATTGTTAACTTTCATTATCACTTATTGTTAAAAACCACTAATATTATAATTTTTAAAGATTATTACAGATATTTGACAATCTCAAAGTTTTTTTTTCTTTTAATCATTATAAGGGTATATACAAAAATGAAGAGTCTAAAATGCATCCTTAAAACAAACAAGAAATTTTTTCTCAAGTCTAATTGAAGACTATAGACCAGAATATAGAGGATCATTTTGTAAATGGATATATCTCCAATCGGATTCTACAATCTTGAAGTTGTACTTAAGCCCCATTTTTATTCGGACAACTACTTTCTGTTCGATCCTTAGCATAAAAAAGGCACGCCATACATTCGTCAAGAGAAAGCCTCAAATTACAATCTACATGTCCATAAATTCTTCCATCGTCATAGTAAAAATTACAAGCCGGACTATTTGTCATGTCCCCACAAGGTGAGGGACACCTTCAGCAATAGCAAATTTGTTATTAGATAGGGCGTTTTCTAAATTGCATTGGTAATAGACTAGATACAAAGATACACCACCATTCACGGCATTAATAAAAACTCTGATACAAATGATTGTGACGATAAATTTCAAATAAAGAGATATTGCTATTATTCCTTATTATTTGTTTATACGTGTATGCCTAATTTCAATCCCTTTTACTCTCAATACTAGGTTCCATGGCTATTTATGGAAGAAGTGTCTCCTAGTCATAATAATCTTGATGAAACTCTAATCATATGTGTCTTATCTTGTAAGATATAGTAATTATCCAGTTATGTTCATGTATAAAATATCATTAATCATACCAAATGCTTTCCATCTTTTATTGAGCCTTTTATGCTAATATGCGAGTACCGATTCTTTATAGAAAATCCACAAAGGATATTTCTGTCTTTTGGTTACCCTAAGGATTTCCCGTAAAAAAATTCCTTGTATCGGTGATTGTTACCGATAGTATCTTTACTTACCATATCTACAACAATTATTAAGTTAATAATGAAATGATAAAGAAAGTACACAGATTAGTGAAATATATTGGTAGTTACTTTATGTTTATACTTTGGCCTGAAATAAACATATAAAAGTCAACATTATTTTGAGACATAGTAAATATGTAATTTGAAACCATAGAATCCATATCATATATATCTATATATATATAGATAGACATATTCATGTAAATCAGTTGGCAAGGCTATACACATACCCCTTCTCCTCTACAAATTTTCAAATTTTATTTTATAAAATCTAGAAAATAAAGATTCAATTTTACCTCTTATCTTTCTTTTAATAGTTAATTTTCACTCCTACATAAAAAATCTAATTTAATTGGTTTATTTTAGGTGAGAAAGAATAATCATGGGACTTTTCTGAAATACAATGATGTAGAAAGTAGAAAATTATCTTCTTCTTCTTCTTCCTTTTTCTTTTTTCTTTTTTAACAATCTTCTAATAATTTCCCAACACTCATCACAATGATTGCCAATCCTCATGGTGCATCAATGTCCCAGAAAGCAAGGGAGAGAAATCGATTAAAGATTCTTCTTTGCCCCATGTTTGATGTATATGCATCATTTTTGGATTTACTATTAGAATTTCTAAGCCGGCCACGAATATAAAATGTTTAAGAAAAGATAGAAAGTATGAGATTTGATCATCTATAATTTATATGAGCATAAGCGGCTGGTGATAAGTACTATGTACTATAAGTAATAAGTATGAAATTTTAAAATTTCAACAAGATTACCAAATGCATATATAAATAGTCGTGCAGCCTCGCTTTAAGAGCAAAAGCAATTAAAAAACATACAACTAGAGAGATAAATAAGTCATAAGTTATAGCTATGTCTCTCTATTTGAAATTTGTCATCACAATCGTTTGTCTTCAACTTTCCATTAATGTTGTGAGTTGCTCTGTATCTGTATCCGTAGTCAATTATCTATGTAATCCAAAATCAACTAATCAATTAACCAAAGCTCATGCAGGCCAAGTTTTGTATAAACTTGTGGAACAGACACCAAGCAGTGATGGCTACGATTTATACTGCAATAATGGAATAGCTTATGCACGTGCAAATTGTAATAGTAGACTTTCTCCTGAGGAATGCCATACGTGCCTTTATTATGCTCGAGATCAGTTGTTTAGTCATTGTCCACAGGCAAACGGGGCTCAAGTGCAACTTCAAGATTGTAGGCTTAGAGTCGAGATGTATGGATTTAGAGAATGATCCGGTGTTTTAATCTCTATTCTATAATAAGACCGATTGGAAAATCGGTTACTCGAATGTGCTTTTTTTGCTGGAGATGTTTTTTCCGAACTTTTATTGTCATTTAATCGATGTCGAATGATGTTAGTTGTTCATCAAATACTAATCAATAAAGATTTGAGTTACCTAGAAAAGTGACTCATTAATGCATTATGTAGCTCGGCTTATGGCTTCTTTATCCGGATACATGTTATAGTATTATTACTATAATATTAACTTCGTGGTTTTACTTTCTTCACCAAATAATCAATTTTCATCTGTTGATAGAGGGAGGAAGAGTATGTTTATCAAGTTGACTTCTTACCAATAGATGGACTATTTGGGTTTATGATCTATAAGTAGTGAATGGCCAAAATCATATATTGAAAAGGGGAAAAAATTGGATTTAGTTGTAAGGTCTCATTACAAGAACTTTGTATATTTAAGGAGGAGATTATAATACCTCATGATTAAATGAAATTTCACATGGATTGTGAAAAGAATCAGTACTAATTTATAAAATTATCGTGGAAAATATCTTATCAATATGGTATCACAACTTTTGGTTTAATGGTTAAAATGGATCGATTAATATTTACCATTTTGGTAAAAAAAAAAAAAAACAACAATCGAAGAGAGGTAATTCAAAATCATGAGGGAAACTAAAGCTAATGGACTAGGACTTAGAATCTGTTATCCATCTACAATAAGTCTCTTGCAACTTAGAATCACAATGTTTAATGCTTAGAAATCAAACTGCATAAATATTTAAATGTGAATTTTTTACTCGGAGATTACGGTTTTAGGTTGGTTAAAGGAAAGAAAAATTTTGATATGGGGAAAATGGGATTGAGTTTATTGCTTTTTGTTTCTAGATTTCTTTAGGATATATAAGATATTCCTAATTCACAATACCCTATTTAGAATCCCTAAATACTACATCAATATCTTAAATATCTCTTTTCTAGACCTCTTCACTTTGTTTCTAAATTTCTTGAAGATAGTCTTTAAATTTTATTTATATTATATGAGAGGCACACAATACAAACTTTAAATAAAATTAACAACAAAAAGGGGTAAATTGCAAAGAAAATAAAAACCTTATTTTTGTCTTATGTGCACATAATCTCTTTCTTTAATATGTGCAAACACTCCCTAATCTTTAAAAAAAAAATGGAAATGTTACTCTCATTACAAAATCTTGAGAAAGGCTTTAGTGGTATTAGTATGCTATATGAATTGATGAATAATGTATAAGTATCAATAAAATTTAGACATATAAAAAAAAAATAAGTATGTTTTTTAAAAAGTATCTTCTTTCATTATCATGTGTCTAAATTTTACTAGCACTTGCACTTTACTCGTTAATTCATATGATATGTTAATACCACTGAATCTTTTTTCCATAATCTCCATCCATTTGTGCACCAACTAAAAAAAAAGGCTTTTAAAGATATCAAAATACCGCTTCTGCCTCCTTTCTTCTTTTGTTCCTATAAATGAAAGAGTGCAACTACAAAATTTGAAAAAGAAAAAAATAAAATAAAAAGAAGAAGAAGAAGAACAAAACAATATAGTAAAATATCGAAAATCTCAAGTAACAATGTGACTATTGGAGAGAAGATCAGTAACTATATCTGTATAATTCGCCTACTCTAACCATCTCCAACTTCAACATTGTAGTAATCATGGTGTCTTTGAAGAAGACCAAGGCACATGAATAACAACAATAGGTTTGGTCTTGATATGGAGAGTAGGAAATATACTATTAGATACAAGACTATTCTAAAATTCCTTAAGATCCCAAAGGTAAGTTGATTATCGTTGCTAGCAATTGCCTACCTATTCAAAAAGATTGAGATTGAGTATTATACAATGTTGGCAAATCTTGGAGATCACCATTACAATGGAAACAATGTTAACTTAAGCATAACTTGTGAAAAGTATTCATTGACCCAAGTGATTTTGATACCATCATGAGTATGCTTGACGATCATTAGGCAATTTATCCTGTTTAACTTTATAATTTGTTTATGGGTTAAAATGCGCTTATCATTTCCTTTGAAAAACAATATGTATTGTTTAAGGAAGAGTATTAATTGAAATCATCTTATAGTGATTTTGTAAATTGATGTGTCAATGCAAAAACGAAATATATATATATATATATCTCACTTTCACACAAAATGTTTACACTTTGTACATTTTAATATATAATGGATATTGAAGGATTTAAATTTAAAGGGCTTGATGATTACCCTAATGTTTGTTGGAGTGTATTTAGATTTAAAGTGAGATGTTGTTGATAATATAATAGGAATCAACTCCTTAGACCAGTCACATGCAACCAAGCTAGAGGACTACAAAGACTTACATGGAGAATATTAGCTTGAAACACCACTCAAGATGAAGATTCCTATTCTGATCTTCATCTTTTACACTATTGCTAACCCAAATATCAAGCTCTTGTAGATACTAACATAATTTCCGAGCTACCAAACATGTATGCCAAACAATTATACCTATTGTCGAGCTCATACCATGATCCAAGCAGCTCTTGAGTTGACCAACATAAGACCTCTATCCAAGTTGGGCTGCCAAGACACCCAACTTAAAGAGAATTAGAATGCCCTTTAGTGCTCGAGCTTTGAATCGAACCAAACTAAGTAAGCTCTAACTACTAACTTTCTTCTAACTTTGTCTAAACAGAATCCTGCAACTGCCAAGCCACCTTAGAATTTATTTTAGCTTAGCTAACCATACTATAAGCCTTCAGTTGCCTCTTGATACGTGTTTTCTAGCATAATATTATATAATAATTCCTTACTTTACCATACAACGTATCATTTACCATTTTTACCCTTGTTAAGAATGTTTTAGCAATCTTTTGCATATTATCCATTTTGTCTTTTCCTTATTTAGTGTAAGCCTAGTTGAGGTTATATGAATACCTCATTTCCTTGTACACAAACAACACATTACATTATTACAGTATTGATTATTGCAAGCTTCCCCCTGAGCAACGTTAGTGTTCTCACTTACCCTTAACTTTTAGCTATTCCCTTTAGTGAGGAGTACTAGAGAGCAATCCTATAGTTTGGAATAGTAAGTCACATCTGGTGAATTGCAGGCTAAGTAGTTACTAGCTGGTGTGTTATATCTAGCTAGGTAGTTGCCCGGATTTGTTAACTTTTTGTTTTTCTTTTCTGTTTATATCTGTTGTAGTGCTTCTTCATATATACGACCCTAGAGATGTATTAGCTTTATTGGTATTAGAGCATGGTTCTGAGAGGGAGTGTGTAAAATTATAGTGAAGTTTTGTTCACATTAGCTAATAATGGCTATTGTATTCCTTCTGTAATTATTGCTATGTGCTCGAGTGAAGTAATTTTGGAGTTGTGAGTTGTAAAGTGGAGGTTTGTGGATTGGTAAGTGTAGTTTCGATTACTACTCTGTTATATTATGTTTTCTACTGTGAAAACAAAGCAAATTCATTTTTCTAATTGTATTCGTCTGAGTGTTGGGTGTTGAAGTTGTTAGAGTATGTTAGTACGGTTTTGGGTAGTAAGCAGAAGTGTTTGTTAGGTACCGTATTGTTGAATTTTTGGAGAAAATATTATACAATGTTAGATTCAAGTATTCAAGGAGTTATTGGAGACTTGAGTAATGGTGCTTATACTAGTTGAGGTCAAAATAATAGTAATACCCCTAGGTCAGTTGATGACAAGCTTAGCAAACTCATTAATCTTGTTAAGAGTCTGGTTATTGCAATGCAAGCCAATAAGAAGCAACTACAGGAAGTACCTCATCATAACCCACCTAAGAATATTCTTGAGCAACATTATGATCAAGGTAGCTAAGCTAATAACTCAATTCAGCCCCATCGAGCTAGAGGAGTTTCAGACCAAGCTGCTAGACAACAACTAGAGTTAGAGGAGATTAAGGAGGACATTGAGGATGTAGATTTAGAGGATGATGGAGAGGAAGAAAAAGGGGTTGAATATTACCAAGGATAAGAACGAAGACGTCGAGCTTCTTGAGGACTTGATTATGTCAAGGTCTAAATCTTAACCTTCAAAGGAAGTGGAGATGAAGATGAATATTTAAAGTGGGAAGAGAAGATATTTGACTATTATGAGTATATAGATGCAGTTAAGGTTCGACTTGCTGCACTTGAATTTTCTTGATATGCTACCATGTAATGAAAAAATTTGAATGCAACTAGAGTTAGAGATAGAAGACAAAGTGTAAAGACTAAGGAAAAGGTGAAGAGATTATTGAGGGAAAATTTTGTACCCGATACCTACCTGTAGGATAAGTTTACAAAGTTGCAAGAACTTCACTAAGAAAACCGATCTGTCAATGACTATGTGAGAAAATTTCAGTTGTTGATGACCTAAGCGGATGTGGATGAACTAGAGGTTCATATAATATCAAGGTTCATTTCTAGACTCAAATATGAGATTCGTAATATTGTGGAGGTACAAAGATTCCATACACTGGAAAAGGCATTAAAGTAGTATAGTGGTAGAAAAGTAAAGAAGAAATACTCTAAGCAAATCTGGGTTGAGTTTTTCCCCAGCTTTTGTTTTGCACCAACCTACTCATGATGAGTCAAGAAAACCTTCCTAAGCCGAGGAAAAACATGACCGACTTGATGATAGTGGAGTAAACTAGAAGAGTTGAACTGAAGATAAGCCAATTCTAAGGACATATGAGAAATGACAGACCTCTAGACAGAAAATGAGTAAGGTAAGATGCTTTAAATGCTTAGGTTTTGAACATATGACTACTGAGTGTCTAAATTGACATACCATAGTACTTCGAGGAGATTTAGTAGCTAGAACCAACGAGAGTGAGCCAAAGGGGGAAGAGAATGCTAAAAGAATTGAAATTGAGGAGAAAAAGGAGACTTATGTCTATGTCGACTAGGGAGACTTATGTCTATGTCGACTAGGGAGAAGCGATGACATTAGTACTGAAACGAGTACTGAGCTCCTTAACAAGCCTCGAGGAAGACTAAAGGGAAAATTTATTTCACACTAAGTATATCATTAAAGTACAGTTATGCTTTATCATTATGGATGGAGGAAGCTGTATTAATGTTTTTGCACAATCTTTTATGCACAGGTTAAGATTACTTACCTCCAAGTACTCCCAACCTTATAAGCTAGCTTCATGATAAGGGAGCTTTACACTTTACTAAACAAATATCAATGCCTTTTAGTGTTAAGAATGTGTACAGAGATGAAGTGGTGTGTGATGTCATCCCTATGGGAGCTTCACATCTGTTACTTAGAAAACCGTAATTGTTTGACCGACATGTTACTCAAGACGGATATAAGAACACCTATACCTTTATCAAGAATGGAAAGAAGATCATACTTTAGCCCATGATACTAACCTAGGTGAATGAAACCTATAACCAACTCACCCAAGCTAGTAAGATGAAAACTTTAGTGATGAGTTAAAGAGAGCTTTGAGTTATTGAGAAGGTTAAAGAGCCCATGATTCTATTAATTAAGAGATTACTAGGGATGATAGATCTAAAAGATGTTCTTGATGAGATCCGAAGATTAATTGATGAATTTTCTGACCTGTTTCCCAAAGAGTTGCCTAAAAGACTACTCCCAATTAGAGGCATAGAACACTGTATTGATTTATTGCAAGCTATTAAGCTGAAAAGGCAAGTGGATAAGCTAATAAAGCGAGGTTATGTAAAGGATAGCACTAGTTCTTGTCCTATACTAGCTCTACTCATCCCAAAGAAGGATGGTTTATGGCGTATGTGCATAGACAGCCAAGCAATCAACCGAATTACTATCAAGTATAGATACACAATACTAAGGCTCGATGATATGTTAGATAAGCTTCATGGTTCCAAGATGTTCTTGAAGATTGATTTGTGAAGTAACTACCACCAATTTTACATGTGGCTTGGTAATGAATTGAAGACTACTTTCAAGACGAAGTTTGGTCTCTATGAATGGTTAGCTATGCCATTTGGACTTAAAATGCGCTAAGTACATTTATGTAGCTTAAGAATAATGTGATGTGTCCTCTAATTGAAAAATGTGTGGTCGTGTACTTTGACAACATATTAACATACAATACGAACCTGAATAATCATGTTCAACATCTCTGAGCTGTTTTTGATAATTTACGAGTTGAGAAGTTGTATAGAAACCTGAAAAAGTACATGCTCTATCAAAGTGAAGTTATCTTTCTTGGGTATATAGTATTTGGAGAAGGAATCTAATCAGATGAGAAAAAGGTCTAAGTTGTCTAGAAATAACCTATGCCGAAGATTATCACTGAAGTACAATGTTTTCATGGCCTTGCTTCTTTCTACAGGCGATTCATTAAAAACTTCAGTACAATTGTATCCCCTTTGATTGGATTGACAAACAAGAATGATGGATTCCAATTGAATAACCAAGCTAAGCAGAGCTTTAAGGAAATCATGAAGACGATCACTACTACCTTTGTCCTAGCTTTGCTAGATTTTGATAAGCCATTTGAATTGGAATGCGATGAATTAGGCATTAGCATTGATGCAGTCTTGATTTAGGAATGGCCACTAGTTGGTTACCATAGTGAAAAGCTTAGTGGTGTTGCATCTGCGACCCCCATTTTGGTCTTATTCTTGAGCAATGTAGAGAAGGAGTTACTGTTGGAGGATATTACCTTAAGAATGGCTATTTTTTCAAGGAAAGAAGATTGTGCATATCGAGTTATTCCACATGCAAGTTGTTGGTAAGGGAAGCTCATAGTAGTAGATTATCTAGTCATTTTAGAGAGACTAAAACAGTTGATCTATAAGATAGTCAATAGTTGCGAAGTGTGCAAGAGGGCCAAGGGAAAGAGAGAGTTACATGGAGATTATATGTCTTTACCTACACCGAATTCACCTTAAGCTAACCTTAGCATAGACTTTGTCTAGGGTTGCCTTGGACATCTAAGGGAAAGGATTTGATCCTTGTAATAGTAGACCACTTCAACAAAATGATATACTTTATTGCATGCCATCGAACTAACAATACTTTATATATTGCAGATTTGTTTTTGCATGAAGTTGTCCGACTACATGGAGTGTTGAAGACAATTGTCTCAAATTGGGACACAAAATTTATGAGCTATTTTTAGAAGACCCTTTAGAGAAGACTTGGAACTAAACTTATGTTTAGCTCTAGTAGTCACTCTCATATTGATAGCCATATTAAAGTAGTAAATGTGATGTTAAGCAATTTACTCCAAGTTGTCATGGGAAAGAATTTAAAAGATTAGGATTTGTGTCTACCTATTATAGAGTTCTCATACAACTGAACTATCCATAGTATGACTAAGAAAACTCCAATCGAGGTTATTTATGCCTTCAATCCCACTATTCCCCTAGATCTAATTGCTACCCTCGCAGTTGTAGAAGAGAGTTAATTTGGAGTCTCCCGAGCCTAAGAATTACAAGAACTACATCTATCCATAGCTAGGAGGATTGCCAAGTTCAATTATAGACAATAAGAGATCAGTAGTCATAGCCACCAAACTATTTCTTTCAAACCGGGTAACTTAATATCGATTCACCTCAACCGAGAACGATTTCCGCACTTAAAACAAAATAAGCTATCTTTACGAGCTGATGTTCCATTTAAAGTCTTGAAAAAGATCAATCGTAACACATACTAAATTGAATTACCTAAGAACTATGGTGTTTTCTCCACCTTCAATGTGTCCGACTTGATTCCCCATCAACCAGAAGAAGACTCAATAGATGTTAGAACATGGCAAGAGCTAGAGACCTCTTCAGATTTGAGGATAAATCCTTTTGACCTCTAAGTACATGATAAGAATCAACTCCTTAAACTAGTTATACATAGCTAAACCAAAGGATTGCAAGGACTTACATGGAGAGTACTAGCTTGAAACACCTTTTAGGATGAAGATTCCTATTCCAATTTCTAACTTTTACACTACTGCTGACCTAAGTGTCATGCTTATGTAAGTACCAATACAATTTTCAAGATACTAAGTATGCATGCCTAGTACCCATACCTATTACCAAGCTCATACTATGATTTAAGCAACTCCCGAGTTGACTAGCATCGAACCTCTATCCAAGTTAGACTGCCGAGACACTGGACTTAGAGAGGATCATAATGCCCTTTTGTGCCTAAGCTTTGACCTAAACCAGACTAGGTCAACTTTGATTATTGACTTCATCTAAGCAAGATCCTATAACTGCCAAGCTGCCTCAAAATTCATTTCAGCTTAACCAACTGCACTATAAGCCTCTAGTTTCCTCTTGATACGTTTCTTCTAGCTCAATATTCTATAATGATTCCTTACTTTACTATATAGTATATCATTTACCATTTTACCCCTTTTTAGAATGTTTTAGGAATCTTTTATACATTATCCATTTTGTCTTTTCCTTATTTAGTGTAACCCTAGTTGAGGTCATATAAATACTTCACTTCCTTGTATTGAGACAACACATTACATTATCATAATATTGAATATTGCAAGTTTCCTCCTTGAGCAACCCTAGTGTTTTCACTTACCCTTAACTCTTATCTAATCCCTTTACTAAAAAGTAGTGGAAAGTGACCTTATAGTTTAGACTAATAAGTCACATCCAGTGAATTGTAGACTGAGTAAGATTTAGTTGGTGTATCATATCCAATTAGGTAGCTACCTGAATTTGTTAACCTTTTATTTTCCTTTTTTATTTCTATTCATTGTAGTACTTCTTCGTATGTTTAACCTTAGTAATGCATCATAATATTTAGCCGCTGAAGGAGGCTTAGGTGTAAAGATAAGTATTTATTTTATTTTCTAATGTATTATTTTCTTATTCATACATGTAGATAATCGAGTAGTTTTATTAGTTAGATATTTGACTTATAGTATATAAAGGGATTTTCTGTATAGTTGTAACGACTAATACTCAATAAAATAAAATGCACTGCTATCATTTACTTCATTATCAAATGAGCTCAATTCTAGCTGTTAATCCAAAAGTTAACATGGTACCAGAGCTTCCATCCAAGTGACAATTTCATCAAATTCTTGCATCTATTTGCTTTCTTGATTGAGAATGAGCATAATAACTGATCAAAATACTTGTAACAATTTGGATCTGCCTATTTTGAATCATTTTTTCATCTCTAGAGTCGATAATCCTTCTATTTTGATTTATGCCCTAGTTTTTAATGGTAGTAATTTGTTGACATAAAGTAGATCAGTTAAGATGGGTTGTAGTACCAAATTAAAGTTAGGTTTTATTGAAGGAATAATTAAAAAACTTAATGAGGATTCACTAGTTTTAGTTAGATGCTTACGGTGTGATTATATGATTTGCTATTAAATCCTTAATTCTATGTTACTAGATTTATTATGGAGCTTCATGTTTGTACAATCTTCACATGAATTGTGGAAAGAAATCATCGAACAGTATGGAATCACCAAAGGTCCTATTGATTTTCAATTGAAACATGAGATAACAAATTTAAAATAAGGGAATCAAAGTGTTGGAGTGTATTACAACAAACTTAAGACACATTGAGACAAATTGAATCAATTACATGCTTATCTTACTTGCATCTATAGTAAACTCGATTATTGTACTTGTGTAATGAAAGAAAGAGTAGCTGAATTCGAGTCTCAAACAAAGCTCATGCAATTTTCTATGGGTTTAAGTGAGATATGTGAAGGGCTACAAAATTAAGTGTTGTCTATGAATCCTTTACCTTTTGTAAATCATGCATTCCATCTAGTGAAGCAAATTGAGAGCAACATTAAGTTGTTAATCTAATGGGACTGATTTAAAGGCCTCATCTTATTCAATAACTAGGAAACAAAGTAAAGATGTTGGATTTGTAGCCTTATATGAGAAAAGAAAGCACAAAGCTAAGTTTTTTTGCAAACATTGCAAACAAGAAGGACACTTGATTGAAAATTTCTTTCAAATCATTGGGTACCCCGAATGATATAAAGGAAAAAGAGTAATGGAAGTGAAAAAAATGAATGCTACAGCAAATATGGTGCATTTTGTAGGTACCTTTTGTCATTCTTCTTGCTTAAGTGCTTCAACTTATAATGAGGGATCTTAGATAATTGACAAGGGAGCTAATAATTATATGACTCCCTTCTATTCTTTGTTACATGATGTTCATCATTTGCCAAACCCATTCACCATTAAATTGCCAAATAATAGATAGTTCCTTGTTATTTTAGTTAGTTCGATCCAAATCAATCCATTCTTCTCATTACACGTATTCTAGTTGTTCCATAGTTTTCATATAATCTTCTTTCAATACCAAAACTTCTTACTAACCAAAAAATTGTGACATAATTGATTCATCCTTATGTATTTTATAAGCAATCTGTAGCCACTGTGCATATGAACTCTTATTTGTATGTACTAAAATCAACTAGTTCTAGGAGCTTGAGCAATGTTGTAAAGCACAACAAAGCTATTTTGAGTTGTAATAATTCTTCTGATGAAGAACAACTTATTTCCTTATTACATGCTAGGTTAGGTTATCCATTTTATTCTATGTTGCAACATTTAGACATTTACAAAAACAATTCATTTCTTAAACCATTTTGTTTGTCATACTTGCCATGAGGCTAAATTCCATTGCTTGCCTTTTTCACAAAGTACAAATAATGCTTCAACTTTATTTTCTTTGTTACATATTGATATTTGGCGACCATATGCTATACCTTTTATATCTGGTGCTTTTCTTGTGTTAACCATTGTTGATGATTATTCTCGGTCCACTTGAACATATTTGTTATGACATAAATCACAAGCCTATGCTATTATAGAGCAATTATTCTCTTATATTCAAAATCATTTCTCTACTACTCTTAAATTTGTTATGACCAATAATGCAAGCGAATTTTTGTCTCATAATTATCAATCCTTATTTTATCATTTTGGAATTATTTATCAAAAGACTATAGTTTACACTCCTCAACAAAATGGGCGAGTGGAGAGGAAGCATAAACATCTTTTGAATACTTCTAAAGCTTTATGCTTGTTTGCAAATTTACCTTAAGAGTTTTGGGGAAAATGCATTCATATAGCAACTGATCTTATAAATGGGATGCCAATGGCCAATTTGGGTTAGAAAACACCTTCTGAAGTGTTATTTTGTTCCTCTCCTGGTTATTCTCATTTAAGGATCGCGATATGTTTATGTTATATAGCTAAACCCGCAAAACCAGCCAACAAGCTTGATCCAAAGGGTGTACAATGTGTTTTTCTAGGATATGCACAAGGACAAAGAGGTTATAAAGTGTTTGATCTTCATCAAAATAAAATTATGGTTTTAAGGAATGTGTTGTTTCATGAGGATATTTTTCTTTTAGATAAGATTCACTTGCAAACTTTGATCCTTCTTTTGATTTTGTTCTCAAACCATAAGTTTTGTTTGATTCCAGGTCTTGCTCTGATAAGTCTTTTACTATTTAGCTTATATCTCAAATGACCAGTGATCTACTAATCATGATAATGCTCCTTCTCCATAACAAATAGAGTCACTAATTCCCATTGATGTTTCTAAAAAAAACTTCTTTTTTTACTGATCATGATGCAACTTAACAATCTTTGCGTAGGTGATGGGAATCAAGCTACTAGACTATTGACCCATAACCAAGATCGAAGATTAAAGGGACTGGCAAGGCGGATCCTCTTATTCCAATTGACTCCTGCTGAGGCTGAGTATCTCTCTACGGAGGTCGAGTATCTCTTTACCGAGCAATTTTGCATACCAAGTCGTATGACTCCCCATCTCTTGAAAATTATGTGCTAAGTGCCAGAATACCAAGATACTTACTAAACTATGTTCGCCTACTCACTCAAGCCTAAGCCAACCACTTATTCAGCATCACTCTTATCGAGATACCAAGAGAGAGAGAGACTTTGGACTAACATTGCTACCCCTACTTGAACAAACCATTTGACCGTACTCTTTTGCCTGCATCCTCTAACGGCATCCCTAATATATCTTCGCTACATTTATAGGAGCCTAGACAGAATCTATTATATTAATGATTATTTTTCTTGAATATTCATTTTTACCCTTTTGTATTCTTATACATTACTTTTTAGAGGTAATACCCTTTTTATCTTTTCTTTTTTAGACATGTTACCCCAAATTCTTGGGTATAAATACCTCATGTACTTGTAGCTATAAAGCAAACTGAACATTAATACACTGGACATTTTTCTCTCGTAAACACTACTGTATTTATATTCATTTCACTCGTATCCTAACCCTTAAGTAAGGATAGATGGCAAGTAACCTCATCGGAATATTTTATACGTTATATCGAGTTGTATTGTAAGTCCTTAGAAGTTTCATTGGTTCGTTATATCCATTGGAGCTATTTGTGGGTTTGCTCACTTTGTTAGTTTGCTCACTTTGTTATTCGTTTTGTTCCTTCGCACATTCCATCACTTCCTTTTCAAGTTTTTGGCAAACTTAGACTTATTTAGCGACCAGTCTTATCTATTTTTTATCACGGTTCGCAATATCTTGGTATCAGAGTAGAGGTTTTTATTTGAGTTGTGGTTTGTATTTTAAGTTTTGTTTATACTCTGTTTTACATATGTGAAACATAGCAAGTTACTATGTTTGTTTGATTATTATGCTTTTTAGCTCTTACTTTTTCTAGTTTATGGGAGTAACTGTTATATCACCTACTTGAAGAGTTTAAGCTTTAAATTTGTGGAGAAAATGACTAACCTAAGTGTAAACATTGGTGCTGGAGATGACAATAGTGGAGCTATCCACCATGGTCGGTAATCTTAAGGAACCCCTAGAAGTATTGATGAGAGACTTGATGAGGTGGTTAACCTTTTGGTAAATCTAACTCGAGCTGTTCGTGTATTGGCTTGCCAATCGATAAAGGCTACGCAAAGCATCCCATAAGCTACTCAACCTGTTAGAGGTCAAAATCCAACTTGACAAGTTCAAGGTAGAGGAGTAGGCGGACGAGTAAGACAAATGATATATCTGAAGGAATTAGATGAAGAAGACGAGGAGGAGGAAGAGGAATAGTATTTTGAAGAAGAACAAGCTTAAGTCCCTAGAGTATCTGACTATGTAAAGATTTAGATTTCGAGCTTTAATAGATTTAAGAATACTGATGAACATCTAAAATGGGGAACAAAAGTGGAGTATGTTTTTTACTATTATTAGTACAAAGATTATGAGAAAATAAGAACTAATGCCATTGAATTCTCCGGATATTCCGCCATGTGGTGGAAGAAAACCTAAGCCATGAGGAGACGATAAGGCTATCGAGAGATTAGCACTTAGCAAAAAATGAAGAGAATACTTTGTCGAGCCCTATTTTCTTTAATTAATTTTACCTATATTAAACTCAACCCACTTAATATAAATTACTCGACATTAAACTAAGGAAATATTTTCTAAAAAATTTTAAAAATTGGAGTTGCGAACTAATTAATTGGTAAAAAAATGAAATTAGGGTTTTTAAGTGAAAAAAACCTTAATTTGGCCATTGATTTGTAGATTTTCGAATAAAATGATTTTTAGATAATTAAACCAGAAAAAAACTAAGTTTTGGGGCTAACCTATTATAACTAAGTCACTATGTAAAAACTAAAAAACAATTAATAGGCTTTATTTTTACAAATTTATAAAAAAACTAAAAATATACCTAAGTGTACAAAATACAACTAAAGTAAATTATTATTATTTTTTAATACAAATTATCAAGAAAAAAAAGGAAAAATTGTTTTATTTTTAAACAGTTACCTCGAAGGTGCCTACATACCTACTAGTTGGGATCAAATCAATCGTATTTCTCTTTTTATAAAATATTTAATGGGTTGATTTCTTTTATCTTTAAAAATCTAGCTAGGTTTATATTTATTTATCCATTTATTTTTTTTTTTTTAAAAAACCTAAAAAATCTAATTTTTTCGAATTAAAGAAACCTAACTAACGAAATCATTTTCAAAATCTTGGTTAAGATATTTTCATTTTTAAAATCACTACTTGTCAAAATATCTTTTTTAAATTTTAATGATAAGATATATTGAAAATACAGTTAGATACGTATCTTTTCTAAATCTTAACTAGTAAATATGTATTTTGATACGTATCTTTTCTAAATCGTAATCGATACATATTTCAACCGTATTATACTATTTCAATCACATGATGAGATACGTATCTTGATGTTGAGATACGTATTTTAACCGCAAGATAACGTATATTTTCAAAAACATGATTATTTTAAAAGACGTAATTTAATTAACTTTTATTAAAAAATTGAAATTATTTATAAAACCACACAATATGAAAAATAATAATAATCCTACACTTAAGAAAAATAAATTAATAAATAAATAAAATTAAACTAACTAATAAAATAAATAATAATTTTTTACCCAATCAAATCATGTGTGATCGTCATCTTGTTCGTGCATTGGATTGTGAGGAACTGTGTTAGATTTCGACCAGGTGAGGAATAAACATTAGTCGGCGTGGAATGTAAAGCCTCGGATCGATTCGGAACTGTTGGACGTTGGAATTGTGATGGCTGTTGGCGTTAATTGGAGTTGGATTGACGGACAGCTTCGATATTTGGAATTGAATTGAAGGACAGCTTCGATATTTGAAATTGGATCGCGAAGTTAGCAAATCGGAATCTTGGAATTAAAGTTTCCAAATTTGGATTTTGGAACGTGGATTGTAAATTATAGGAATGGATTGAAGTCATCAAGGCAGTTGTAAAATTAATGGTGGGAATAAAAAAAATGTCTTTTAATTTTATCGTTAAATCCTTATTTATAGGTTAATAATTAAATCTTTTATGTTAAACATACGAAAGATTCAATAACGATTCTTAAAATATTTGCTCTAATTTCTAGTAACTTTACTTAATTCAGGCTTTCCATTTATCAAGGCTAAATTCGATCCAATCTTGTTATAGTCCAATAACTTGTTTAATAAATCTTAAATTCGTTCTTTCTTAATATAAATTAAATAAAATTCTATTTTAATTAAACTGGATCAAAATTATTTTAATAAAACTCAACTCTCAAATGACTTAATGATTTATTAAATTAATCACATACCTTTATTCAATTTGATATTTAACAACTGGACGTAGCTCCAATCAACTTAACTTGATTCGATACGATTTAACTCAACTCGATATAATTCGATATAACACTATTCCACTTAATTTGATACGATACGACTCGACTCTTTTTTTTATTTTTTTTATTTTTTCTTTTAATTTTCGTTTTTTTAATTTTTGTTATTTTTTATTTATTTATTAACTTTGCTCAACTAACGAAAAAAGAAAAAAATAGCAAAAATGAGGTGTCTCCAACTCAGAAACATGTTCGTACTAGATACTTATCTATAAAATACCTTTACTCGGCTTCAGGTGCTGAGATAAAAAGGCCGAATAGTTGATGAGTATGTTCAGGAATTCCAAATGCTCATGATCTAGTGTAACGTAGAGGAAGCCTCAGTATGAACAATCTTTAAGTTCCTTATTGAGTTGTGAGGTGACATTCAAGACATTATAGAACTCCAACGGTTTACCATAATAGATAAAGCCATTAGAATAGCCCAACGAGTAGAGAGGTAGAATTGAAGCCAAGTACCGAGTAAAATGCCGATTAGCTGACTTGGACAAGGAAGTCACTGAGCTTAGTTAAGTATTGAACCGACCTGAAAGATGGATGTCCGAGCCAAACAAAAAAGCCGACCTGACAGTGACATGCTGACCTAAACTTATGAGAAAAGGCAGAGATCTGATAACAAGATGAGCCAAATAGAATCCTTCAAGTACCAAACGTTCGAACATATGGTTGCTCAATACTCGAACCGAAGGACAATGGTTATCAAGGGAGACATTCCAAAACTAGAAGTAGAAAGTACTGATGAGGAATCTGAGGAGGACAAGATCACTGCCAAAAAAGAAGATGCCGAGAAAGAACTGATTGAAAAGATGTATTTGTTGAGGACTTGGATTAGTTGATTATGGTTGTCCGATGCACAATGAACATGGAACTCTTACGCGAGCAGGAGTAAAGAGAAAATTTGTTTCATACAACCTGTAAGGAGAATAATTAGGTATGTACTGTCATTGTAGACAATAGAAATTACACCAATGTGGCGTTAACCAATATCATTACAAAATTGAAGTTACCAACTATTACACATCCAAAGTTGTACAAGTTGCACTAATTGAGTGAGAAATGAGCACTACATGTCACTCGATAAGCACTACCTATGTGCGCTTCCCACGTATTACTTGGTAAATCATGGTTGTTTGATTGGAGAGTTATCTATGATGGATATCGAAACACATACACGTTTAAGAAGGGTAGCAAGAAGATCACCTTGAACTTGATGCCGCTGAGTGAAGTTAATAAATTACAAGCCAAACTTGCTCGCAGATCGAAGAAGGCTCTAATGATGAGTAAAACCAAACTCCGAAAGACCCCTAAAGTTGATATGCCGACCCTCATGTTGGTCAAGCACCTATTAGAGATGAAGGAGCGGGATGAACTACCCTAGAAAATGAAAGAGTTGTTGGATGAATATGCCAACCCATTCCTAGATTAGTTATCTGAAGGGTTACCCTCAATTCGAGGCATAAAATACTATATTGACTTAATATCCGACGTCACGCTATCAAATAAGTCTACCTATCGAATGAGTCCCAAACGAGTTTCTAAGCTCCAACGTCAAGTCAATGAGTTACTAGAGAGAGAATATGTTAAGGAAAATTTCAGCCCTTGTGCTGTGCTGGTGCTTTTAGTACCGAAAAAGGATGAAACTTAGCAGATGTATGTAAACAGCTAAGCCGTAAACAAGATTATGGTTAAATACAGGTATCCTATTTTGAGGCTGAAAGACATGCTGGATGAATTAAGTGAAGCCAAAATTTTCAATAAGATTGATATGAAATCTACCTATCATCAAATCTACATGAGGCTAGGAGATGAGTGGAAAACTACGTTCAAGACTTGACATGGACTTTATAAATGGATGGTCATGCCTTTTGACTTGTCAAATGTCTTAAGCACTTTCATGAGATTGACGATCCATGTATTGAGACATCTAATAGGGAAGTGTGTTATGGTGCACTTTGATGATATCTTTGTCTATAGTGCTGACATTTTAAGTCATTGTGAATATCTTCGGCCATACTGGATATCCTCTGTGTTAAGAGATTATTTAGTAATCTTAAGAATTATTATGTAATCTTAAGAATTATTACTTTTGCTAGGAGGAAGTGGTATTCTTGGGTTATGTAGTAAGTGAAGGAGGCTTATGAGTAGACGACAAGAAAATCCAAGTAATTGTTGAGTAGCCGACTCCTACTATTTGTGTCAACATGAGAAGTTTCCATAGACTGGCTTCATTCTATAAAAGATTTATCAAGAATTTCATCACCTTCATTGTATTACTTATTGAGCTAATAAAAAAGAATACCGACTTTCATTGGGGAGAAAGGGAAGAGAGGAGTTTTGCCAAGATAAAAGAAATATTGACCTCCATCCTGGTGTTAGTTATACTTGGTTTTGAGAAAATATTTGAATTAGAATGTGATACATCAGACATTGGAATAAGCGTTGTCATAATGCAGGAAAGCTAACCAATTACCTTTCACAATGAGAAGCTTAGAAGACTTCAGTTAAATTACTCCGTATATGATAAAGAACTTTTAACGTTAATCCAAGCACCGCAAGTATGGTAAACTATTTACTATTGAGAGAATTTCTCATCTATACTGACCATAAGTCCTTAAGGTATCTCTAAAGTTAGACCAAGTTATCGAAGCGGCATGCGAGATGGGTTAAATTCCTTAAAGGATTCAATTTTGTAATAAAATATAAACAAGAAAAGAGCAATGTAGTTGCCAATGCCCTTTCGAGAAAACATATACTCTTGAGTGAATTACAAACTAGATTATTTGAGTTTGCAAGCATTAAAGAGCAGTACTTTGGAGATCCACACTTTAGACCCATGTTTACATGATGTGTCGATGGAAGAACAGTGGATGATTACCATGTTGAAGATGGCTATTTGTTTCGAGAGGGAAAATTATGTGTGCCAACTCATTTACTATGTAAGCTGCTGTTAGGGAAGCCCACAATGGAGGACTATCTGAACATTTTAGGGAGAAAAGAACATATCAATTGCTGAGTGGTTAAATCTTTTAGTCGAGAATGAGGCAAGATATGCACTGAATTGTTAAAAGTTGTATTGTGTGCAAGAAGGTAAAATGTAGAGCCGAATAAGGAAAAGCAATGCATTTGCCTATTCCAACGAAACCATGGACTTAGTTGAGCATGGACTTTGTCCTCGAATTACCATAAATTGCCTAAAGCAAAGATTTTGTAATGGTTATCGTACATCGGTTCAGCAAGATGGTACATTTTGTGCTTTGCGCCAAAAGTAACAATACTTCAACTATTGCTTCTCTTTTCTTATAGGAGATTATAAGGTTACACGATATACTGAAAAGTATAGTCTTTGACAGAAACCTGAAGGTTTTGAGCTATTTTTGGAGGACCTTATGGTGTCGGATGTAGACGAAACTATTATTCAACACTTCCTGTCACCCCTAGACTAAAGGCCAAACAAAGATGGTTAATCGCACTTTGGGATTATTGCTCTAAACTACAATGGGTAAGAACTCGATCGATTGGGATGTTTGCTTACTAGTGGTCAAATTTGTGTACAACCAAACAGTATGTGACACTACTAAGTAGACTCCTTTTGAAGTTGTCTATAGTTCTAATCTCAAGTTGCCCCTCAACTGCATCCCCATGCTGGAATCTGAGCAAGAAAACATAGACACAAGAGCTAGAGTACAATTCCTTCAGTATATCTATGATAAAGTCACTCGACACATCAACCAAGCTACTAGAAGAATGCAAGAGAAAGCTAAGGGTAGGACAGCTAAATAATTCCAGCAATGAGACTTAGTATAGCTGCACTTCAATAAGGAACAGTTTTCAAGCAAAAGGAGCAACGAATTATCTATAAAAGTTGAAGGACCCTTTAGGATCCTCCAAAAGATTAATGATAACGCGTATAGGTTAGAGTTACCTAATGATTATGGAGTATCTAATACCTTTAAAATTGCTTACCTCAGTACCTATCACCCTGATGGATAGCTAATCGAAAATCGTATAGATTTGACCCCAAATCCAAATTAACCCAAAGGGAATGATGGGAATCAGGTTACTAGACCATTAACCCACAGCCAAGCTCGAAGACTAAAGGGATTGGTAAGGTAGATCTTCCTATTCCACCGACTCTTGCCAAGGCCGAGTATCTCTTTGTCGAGCAACTCTCCATGCCAAGCCACATAACTTCCCATCTATCGGAGATTATGTGCCAAGTGCCAGAATACCAAATACCTACTAAAGTACGCTTGCTTGCTCACTCAAGGTTGAGCCAACCACTTATTCTGCATCACTCTTACCGAGATACCAAAAGAGAGAGAGACTTTAGACTGATACAGCTACCCCTGCTCAGACAAACCATTTGACTGTACTCTTTTGTTTGCATGCTCTAATAGCATCACCAATACATCTTCGCTATGTGTATAGGAGCCCACATAGAATCTATTACATTAATGATTATTTTTTTTTAATATTCATTTTTACCCTTTTGTATTCTTGTACATTACTTCTTATGGGTAATACCCTTTTTGTCTTTTCCTTTTTAGGTATATTACCCTAAATTCTCGGGTATAAATACCCCATGGACTTGTATCTATAAAGTAGATTGAACATTAATACATTAGATATTTTTCTCTCATAAACACTACTTTGTTTGCTTTCATCTCACTCTTATCCTAACCCTTAAGTAAAATTAGGTGATGAGTAACCTTACCGAAATATTTTGTATGTCATATCAAGTTGTGCTGTGAGTTTTCGGAAGTATCATTAATGTGTCATATTCATTGGAGCTGTTTGTGGGTTTGCTTACTTTTTTATTTGTTTTGTTCTTTCACACATTCTCCATCACTCCCTTTTCAAGCTTTCGGTAAACTTGGACTCATTCATCGATCGGCCTTATCTATTCTTAATTACGGTTCGCAACAGTAGGACTGCAAGAGAAAGGAAAGCTCCTAATTAGCTTATGAATTATATACAAAACGTGCTTTCCCATTCAATAGGTCCTTTTTCTTCTATTCCTAAATAGTCTACTATTGACCCTATTACTACTTCTATAACCAAACCTTATCCTTTATTAAACTCTCATACTTTTACCAATTTCTTGCATGATTATACAGCTTCTTTAGCTAACTTATTAGTTGTTCAAGAACCTTATAATTACTTGTAAGCAACTAAACATAAGGAATTGGTAAGGGTTATGCAAAATGAATTTAACGCCTTAGAAGCAAATGATAATTAGGATTTAACTTTGTTGCCTAGAAGAAAGAAACCTATAGGTTCTAAATGTTAATAATCTAGTATCTCAGGGTTTTTTTTTTAATTATCTAATATCTATACTTTTAATTTGGTATAGATTTAGATATTATAGAGGCGTAAATTAGTTTCATCAAAATAATTGGCTTAGGCACAATAGTAATTTGCTTGAGTAAGTGACAAGATCTATAAAATCTGGTTCATGTCTTACAATAATATAACTTAAAAAGATTTGGGTTGTGGATTTGAGAACACCTCTTCCATAAATAACCAAGGAACCTACTATTGAGGGTAAAAGAAACTATAACTAGATGTTCAGGCACTAGTTTAATAATAATAAAAAAATAACCGTGTATTCCTTGTTTGAAATTTATCAAGACAATCATTTGTATTGGACTTTTTAGTTTTTATTAGGAGTTGTTAATAGTAATGTATCTATGGACCTGATAATGTATGTATGGACCTAGTCTATTATCAATGCATCCGAGACTATTATCAATGCATCCTAGAATATGCCCCACCTAATAATAGAGTTGCTATCGCCGGAGTTTGTCACTCAACTTTTGCTACAAATAGCAACTAAAGTGGTCACTCAACTTGCGCTACGCATAGCAGGCAGTACAGCTTATAGTTTTTACCACGACATTGGAAGAATTTATGGGCATGCGAATTGTCATTTGGGACTTTCTCCTAAAGATTGACTGGTGTTCATTTTTTACACTGAGAATCGAATAGAAAGAGGTTCCTATGAAAATGGGGCTCAAGTGCAATTTCGAGATTATAGGCTCCAATGAAAAAAGTTGTTTCCAATGACACATTTTAGACTTTCCTCTTGTATGATTACATAATAATTACAAGAGAATACAAATACTAGTGGTTTTTAGAAATAAGTGACGTGAAAAGTAGCAAAATTGACCAATGAGTGATTGTAGTGGTTAACAAAAAACTGCTAAATGTTAGTGGAAGGTGAGTAAATTGATTTACTTCAAATTCGCTCCATGATGGAAGGTTATCCACTAACATCGGTCATTAGTTATGGCATTCGCCTTCTACTACCACTTATCCTTAAATGTTTACTGGCAACCGCAACTTCTAAATATTATTGCCGAAATGTTTGATAATTGGAAAGTTTTAGTTATAATAAATGCAAAAGAATTATTTAAAAAATGAAAAATGAAAAGCAACGCGGTGAGGTTTTACCCATGGAATGTTTTGTATGGATTGGTGGATTTATAAGTTGGACTTGGATATATGGGGTGATTTTTTTTTTTTTCATAACGGTATTGTGTTTAAATTATCAAGCCTATTTTTTTATTATTATTTTTTTACTCCGATTAATATTAAACTATAACCATTTTAATATTAACTCTCAACTAGAAACTAAGGAAAATTGTGATTTTTTTCTAACTTGAAAATTATTTATAATCACCATCCAACTATGATTAAAAAAAGAGTTAAATTATAATCAATTAAGTGTATTGATTATAAATTAGCTACTAGTTTTTGATAAAACTAATTTTAAATAATAAAACCAAAGACTATTGAATCTAGTAGCTACCTTATTAAACCCTAACGAGTATCATTTTTCATTTTCTAAAGTTGGGTTTAATTTTCAAAATTACCCCTTTTTTAAAAAAAAATTATTAAAATGTACATAAATAAGTGAAATAGCATTTATTTTACAAAAAAAAAAAAATAGAGAAATGGGATATAACTTACAAAATTTGAAAAAAAAATATAAAAATTTAATAGATTTTAAGTCGTATCGAAAGTACTTACATATAGTTCATTCCAAAAACTTAAGTGTATTAGTTTGTTTTAATTTAGAAAATCCACTGTATTTACTTTTTTTAATCTACTTTTTTTATTTAACAAAAATAACTAAAAAGCGTCCTAATTTTCTCGAGTGTTTGTTTTTGCAAAAATTCTAAAAAGGAAAAATCCTAATTTTGTAAAGATTTCATTAATTGATTTCTTTTTTATTTTCAAAAAAAAAATTCCTAAGTGATTAAAATTTTCTCTCTTTTTATTTATTTATAATAATAATAATTTGAATTTTTTTTACATAATAATATACTTTTATTTCAAAAGGAGAGGGAAAAAAATACTACATATATTTATTATTATTTCCTTTTCATTGTCTCCTTATTTAAAAAAAAAAATCTTATCAAAACTTGTAACAAGTCAATGAAGAAAATATAGATTTTTTTTTTTATGTTCTTGAAACTTGCAATAAAGAAATAAAAAAAATCAAAAGGAAATAAAATGATTAAGAAAAAGAAGAGGAGATCGTACCTAGATCAAGAAGATGTGCGTAGATCCTTGGGGTAAATTCGGTTTTTGGGTCAAGTCCAGGAGCTTTGTTTAAGTCAGGAGTTCCTTCTTCACCAGTAAAGGCTGTCCTATGTCGCACAGCTTGACATAGGTACCGAAACGATGGGGAAATTTCATTTTTGTGACAAAGTGATTGGCAAAAGCTCTAATGGCACAAACGCCGTAACTTGCGGTGGCCATTTGAGTGGTGTCTAATGAAGAGCAGCAATAGTGATCTTTTAATGTAGTGGTGATGACCATTTCTTGGTGATATAGGAGGCTGCCTAGGAGTTTTTGAATGTGAGGAATTTGTTGGAAGTGTCATTTTTGGTCAAGGAAGCTTAGTTTGATGGTGCAGCATAAGGTAGCTGGCGATTAGGGTTGCTTATGTGAGTTAGGTGGTAGTCTTTCGAGTTAGTTAGTTAAGGGAGTAGATGAGTGGCGGTGTACATATAGTGTCTAGTCATTGGTTGGGCGGCATTGTTAGTTTTTGAGGTGGAGTCGATCGGTAGCTATGTGTGGTGTGCAATGGGCATTAGTTGGGCGGTGTCATTAGGTTGGGGGTTGCTACCGTAGTAGTCGAGTGTCGGGGTAAGAGAGGGTTGATGGTGGTTTGGGTTGCAGGGAGTGATAAGAAGACAACGGTTGAGTGGGTATTCGGTTGGGTTGTGGATTAACTACGCAGTGGTTGGTGCAAAGATGATCGCTTGAGAGGGAGGGCTTATTATGTTGAACTGTGTATAGTGTGCTAGGTAGGACACGATGATAGAATTGGAATCAAATTTGTCATCTACTTTTCTTTTTCATAATGCGATCCATATTTATATATTTCACAATTGAGTCTTCTAATTAATATCAAGTCATCTTAAATCCATGTTTTCGTTTCTTAGTTCTTGCCAATAATCGATTAAGGTTTGCACGTACTGAGCCTACAAAATAATATATAGTGAAGAGACATCGGAGGGTTGTTCGGTACGGCCATTCTGATGCTTAAGTTAACAATGGGTTTTTAATGGATTAGAATACTTGATACGTAAGCTTAGAATGTAGAGTTTGTAGAGAGAGTTACTTTTGGACGGTGGTCTAGTATTTATAGCAAAGTAGAGCTAGCAATTGGAGATAAGTTGGAGGGGAAGAAATCTTCTCTAAAAAGTGTAAGAGAGTGAAACTGTCATGCTCGACGTATCCTTGATATTCAAAACTTAGTCATTTTATCCTTATCTCGTGGATTATGACTGTTATAGTGTTTCATAAGCCTAAGCTATTCAGATATAGGGCCGAAGTTTATAGAGGTGGGCTTAGGGTAGCAAGGCTTAGCGAGTTTGGTCGAGCTTGAGGGGTCCTTGCACAAAGGGTCTTATCAACGCTTACCCCCTCATAGTCTCATTGCCGAGGAAGAAGTAAGGAGAAGGTATGCATGGGCCACTCAAGCATAACCAATCTGACTCCATGAAGTAAGATCCGATGCCACGATGCTGATATGATGAGGTTGTAGATCCGAAGTTATAGATGGTCCAAGGTGGTGACTCATCCTAAGTAGTGGTCTACCGATCTGAAAATGTTTGAGGCTAAGTGAGTAGGGGTGCTCAGGTGCTCTAATTCTATGGATCAGTTTGTTCAAATAAGGCCTGACAGGGACCAAGCAAACGTAGATGCATCATGTCTTTGTAACGCCGACCAGGTATAGATCAGATGGGCCTTGAAGAAGCTTCCTATTAAAGGAACTTTTTGAAAATGCAACTTTTGCCCACTTGCATTTCATACATTAAATGCAATGTGACAAGTATCATGTTGTAGCAAACTAGCATTCAGCTACATGCTTTTTGCTTTTTTAAAAGTGGTCTTCCGATCGAGATGCTTTCCACATACCTATTAGGTAACATTCCCTGGTCGTTTTCCTATAAATAGGAGGATTACAAAGAGAGACCGCTTTTTAGCAATCTTTTCGCTCAATTGTTACAATTTTTGTATTCACATTCGAACTCTCAAACCTTCTTCAGAAGTTTCAATTTTTCTTTCAAAAATCACCATCATTTCTACAAATAGAGGTGATGCTAGCTCTTCTTCGCCGCAACTTACCTCCAGTTCAGACTCTATAAGGAGCAGTCCTCCTCAAGCATAGGAGGGCAAAGTGTCATCACTAACACAACTTAACCAACCTATAAGGAAGGCCATGGAAGCATTTAACAGGGCTAGAATCATTAATACCATCCCCAAAGATGAATACGTAGATATTCCCTTGCCTTCTGTAAAGTATTTATTCGACGCTCTTAGTACAAGGAAGGGGCCTGATGGCTGTATAAGTAAAAGTAGGCAAGGTTTCCAATTATTCTTCCTTTCAAGTAGTCCGTTTCACTTGATTAAGTACTAGATACTGCTGGGGTAACCTTATTCAATTACTATCTGGCCCCTTACAACTTTTTCGATCTCTTTATCATAAGAACACCGTATTCCTAAAAGGGCCTATCTCATCTTCATCTATATTCCTTATCATTATATGGCTTTAACATGCTAACATGAAACACCAAGTGAATCTTCAATCGTGATGGTGACCTTAACTTATAAGCCACTTTCCTAACCTTCTTCATTACCTTGTAAGGTCCTTCATATATCTTCATCAAGCTTTTGTGAAGTGCCCCCTTGGTCCATTGTATTAAGTGTAATCGGACCATAACAAGGCTTCCAATATGATACTCAAAGCCCCTCCTCTTTAAGTCAGAAAATTCTTCATCTTCTTGGTAGCGTTGTGTAAACAAGCTTAAGCTTATAAGAATCAAACCACCAAACCCTTGACTCGAGCCTAAAGGCTACAAAACATGGCTAAGTGAATTCCTTCCATACAACCTACCACTAATGAGTCTGAGCTACTGTAATCTGCTGACCCGATGTCTTAGTTGAGTCAAACCTTCTTGCGATCATCATTCGTCTCCAGCTGCCAATCTAAACTATGATTGAACATCAGCTTAGCTCATACGATCATCAGCTCAGCCGACCTGAATCTAAGCTAAACTAAATATGTTCGAGGTAAATTCATTTCGAAAGAATTATTTACTCAGCTTGGCACATATAAGCCCTAAATGTAAGCCTTCTAACTGTAGGATCAGACTTAGTACATAAAGTTTAGAACGATCGGTTAAAAGATCTGATCGAGTGTAAATTATAAAACAAAGGTAGAAATATTAGTAAAAGTAATCCCATAAGTTTGAATTTAAGAAAATAAGTAATAAAATGATAAAATATAAAATATTCAAATTTTAAGTATATTACCTATTTTTTTTGGAAATGCGTAAAACGCATTCCGATAATTAATGAATCACTAGAGATAAATTATATACATACTAAAAATCATATAATAACATAAATAATATTTATGAGTATTTACTTATACTCCATATGTATTTATACGTAGGTAAAAATAAGTGAAATTACCTAAAATGCTTGAAAATTACTAAATAATTAAAGAAAATTTTAAAGAAATCAAGGAAAAATTAGAAAAAAATTGGAGAAGTGAGGAATGATCCAAATTTAGGTTGTAATAGCTTGGGGAAGAAAGAAAAAAAAAAGGTAGCCAATTAAATTCATCCATTTAGAAAAGCAAATGGGAAGTAAATAAAGCAAGTGCCTAGGCTAACTAATGTACCAAAAATTCACAAGAGCCTTATAAATAGGCAAATCTAACCAAAAGCTAACTTGGTCAGTTTGTAATCTTAGAAAATTAGAGAGCATTGAAATTGAGAGAGAATTAGGATTTTACAAAAAGTTACAAAAATTTTGTGCAATAGGAGCAATTAAACTGAACCTACGAACCACCACCACCACACTCTAAACTAACCGCTTGGACCGGCCGACACACCTTAGATCATTGTTGGTGGTCGAAAGTCCAAGAGACAGGTAAGTTCAAATTTCCAACTGATTTTGTATAATTTATTAAAATTATTAATTCTATCTAGAAACTTATGAATTTTATTATTCTAATGTTTTATTATATGTAGATTTAGGAAAAAATATTGATTAGGTTTAATTACATTTGTAAATATAGGGTGCTTAAGAAACCAAGCAAAATCTAACATGTTTTGAATTAGAAATAAATAGATATAAGAGTATAGTTTTGGACTAAAAAATTTTTCTTTAGGCTACTTAGGTAATATAGAGCAGTACCATGAAACCCTTTCTTAGAAATTAATTTTCAAAAATTTTAAGTAATTTTTAGGCCCTAAAATGATGAATGAAATGAGTACTTTTTGACTAATTAGGTAATCAAATGACTAATTAGTAATTTAGTGTATAATTAGATGTTTAGGGATGTTAATTTCTAATGTGGTAACATAATCATAGCCCTTAGAGTATTAAATGTAATTGTTATGGGAATTATGTAGTAAATATATGTAATTATAAGAATATGTGAAATTGGGATTATAATAAATATAAAATAATAGGTTAAAATGGATAATATAATAATAATATTAATGCGTATTAAATCTGATACAAAACTTAAATTTAGGTAATTATAAGAAAAATGTAAAATTTTCTCATATTAAGAATAAATTCAATACACTAATAATGATTTAAATGTACCAAGTATAATAGAATATTAATTTAAGATTAAAAGTGATTATTAAGATACTCGAGCCTAATGTGATAAATTTCACATTAGTATTCATATCGCATTTTTAGGATTTATATATAATACTCGTAGTTAGAACTAATTTAAAACCTGAACCGAAATCGGATTTGAAAACCAAACCCTAAATTAACCTAGGATGAATTAATAATAACTAATACGTATATAGGAAGAATTGAGTTAAATCATAATCTAGAATATATATATATATTATCAAGGTATAAATATTAAAGAGCGTATTTATATTATAGGATATATAAAGACGAGTTGACATACGATTAGTTAAGTAAGTGACTAAGGATTCTGAGTAAGTTGGGTTTAATACTTAATTGTATTTGGAGTATTAATTTAGAGTACTTGGAAACTTAGGATTGTATTTGATTGTATTTATAAGTTATTATGTACATATGTACTTGGGTATCTAATTTCATGTTATATTACGTGTTGTACTGGATGATTGATGTGAATGGAAAGGTGTGGAATTGTTTGATCACCCTACACCACACCTAACTATAATTGACCTACGTATCCTAAGTTGACATGCATTGTAATCCTTTAAGGGATCATTAGGATTCTCCAATCAAATACTGACACCTTAAAAAAAAGATACGCTAGATAATATAATGGTCTTTTCCTTATCCTTAGCTAAACTAAGTGATAGGAGAAAAGGTCACGGTGAGGACGAGAGCATTGGTTTAAAAGTTAGTCTTAGGGGAGTGGTGTCTCCGTTGCATAAACTTGGGTTTAGTTATAAGCTGTTGCATTAATAGAAACTCTTCAACCTGAATTAAAGCGAGTAAAATTACTCTAATTTCACAATGGATTGGACTATGTTGTGTGATGGCATTTACTTATTGCATTGCATGTAATTAATTGATTGATAACCTTGTTTGTGTTTGTTATACTTTTATAAGTTTTCAACTTAACTTACTGAGCTATAGTTGCTCATACTCATATAAATTCTCTTGTAAGTTTTGACTTTTGATTATCATGCCACGATACAATTATTCGGAGGTTAGTTCTCTTTTGAAGCCATGGGGAGTGGGGATCAAATGGCTATATGATCAAGTCTTTTAATGTCTTGACAGTACTTTAGGTATATGAGCTAATGTATGATATGTAATTTAGCAGACTGTTGTAATATGTAGAATCTCTTGAGAATTCTACGATAATATGAATGTAATTATATATATATATATATATATATAAATGATAGTTCTAACTTTTTATGTAAATTTTAGCTTAAATCTTAATTGAATTGTTTACTTTAAAATGATGAGTCATAGATACCTTGTGTAAATCATATCTATAATAGACATTGTAAGGTCCGTTACTGTCATAGGTTGGTTTACACGATGGGATTGTTGCAACTTTAGAGCATAACAGTGCAGCCGATCTATCACCTTTACTTAGTGCCTCGGCTCAGTAGTCACTAACTTGAATATACAGTTTGTCGTTTCTACCTGAAAGTCATCTATCTATGTAGAGCCACGTATCTAAGTAACCATGTGACAAAATCATTCGTATAAGATGCTCATTTTGTTGTATTTTCAATTGTACCCTTATTACTCCTTGTACATTATTTCTTTTAGATAATACCCTTTTTAGTTTTTTCCATTTTAAGCAAATTATCTTAGTTTTCAAGTATAAATACTTATTGTACATATAGATTTAAGGATATTATTATCAATCTTACCATCATCATCATACTAAATATACTTCTTTTCCGTGAACATTTCTGAACATTTCTTATAGCTTGTTTACTTACTTCACTCTTATCCTAACTCTTAAGTAAGGCTAGGTGACTAGTAACCTCACCGAACTAACTCATGTGTCATATCGAGTCGTGCCACAAGTCCTTATAAGTTCCTTGGTGCATCATATCCTTAAAGCTATTCGTAGGTTTGCTTGTTACCTTTTTGTCTTTTACGCAATTCTTAGTTCATTCTTCAAGCTTTCTATAAGCTTGGACCTACCCCTACATCTAGCTTTATCAGTCATTAGCTTTGAGTTCACACCATCCAACCTTATCTGCTTCTTCCTATTAGTTCTTAGCAAAGTCATGCACTACTAGGTTACTACCTCTATACTTCGTAAAAATTGTATTTGGGGTAGTCTGCCAAAACCCTAGCATGACTTCAAAAGAGCTCTTTCCTGTAGCCTCATTATATCATAAATTAAAGGAGAACTGAGCAATATCTAATAACTTAACTTAATACCTCTTATTTGGACCATATAACGCTTCAAATATAACTCTAGTAGTTAATTCATCCTTTCTATTTGTCTATTGCTTTGTAGGTGTAGGCTAGTGGAGAAGTGTAAGTCTAAACCCATCAACTTGAATAGTTCCGTCCAAAATCTCTTCATGAACCTCCCATCTCTATCACTATTAATAGATCTAGGTAGTCTTTAGTACTTTACTATACGCTTCATGAATAGACGAGTGGCTTCCTCAGGTACTCCTTCATAACTAGTAAGAAAGTCCAATACTTAGAGAAGTGGTCTATTACCATCATTGTAGTTCTATAATCTTCAGACTTAGGAAGATTCACGACGAAATCCATAGAGACACTCTCCCAAGGCCTCTTAGGTACAGGAAGAGGTTGTAAATGGTTTGTCGAAACTTGGTTCTCCACCTTATCCTGTTGACATATGAGGCACATCTACATATGCTTCCACATCATTCCTCATGTCATGCCAATAGTATTGATCTTCTATCAATGCTAAGGTTTAATGTACCCTAAGATGTCCCCCTCATGGTAAGTCATGACCTTTTTTTAGGATCTCCCTCTTAAGACCCATGTATAGCGAGACATATAATCTAGGTCCCTTCATGTATAATAACTCATCCCCAATCCAAAATCTCTGAGTTTTTCCTTATCAAACACTATCTTCCAAAGTCTTCACTTAAGGGTCACGATTTAGTCCCTCCTTAATCTTCTCTAATTCATCACCAATTAGTTAGCCAGCTATAGGAAAAGTCTAAGCTCCGACTAAGTGCATCTGCCACAAGTTTAGCACTTTTGAGTTTATCTTCCAGCACATAGTTAAATTTTGCTAAGAAGATCTGCCATCAGGCTTGTTTTGCTGAAAATCGCTTTTGATTTTGGAAGTAAATAGCAACTATATTATTGGTCTTTATCGTAAACCTACTCCCCAGCAAATAATGCCTCCATACTAAGAGACAATGGACTATTGTTATCATCTCTTCTCATGGGTAGTGTATTTCTATCCATATCATTTAGCTTATGTCTTTTTATAAGCCAAGCTATGTCCCTCTTGCATGAGAACCCCACCAATAGCGAAGTCACTTGTATCTATATGCACCTCATGTAGCTTAACAAAGTCAGAAGAGCTAAGATTGACTCCTCCATAACTACCCCTTTTAGTTGATCAAAAGCCTCCTGGCATTTTCTATCCCATTACCATTCCCTATCTTTCTTAAGTAGATCAGTTAACGGAGTTAAGATCCCTGAATAGCTAAGAATGAACCCATGATAGTAATTGGCTAACCCCAAGAACAATCTCAGTTCCATTAGATTAGAAGGTCTCTCCCATTCTTGAATGGCTCAAACTTTGGCTTTATCCATTTTGATCTTCCATTAACCTATTATGTGGCCTAAGAAGGCTACCTCCTCTTAGGTAAAGGAACATTTTTCCAGTTTTACATATAACTTGTTCTCTCTTAAGGCCAAGAAAACTTGTCTCAAGTGTTGTACATAATCTTCTAGGGTTTGGCTATACACCATAATGTCGTCCAAGTAAACTACTATAAAGCAGTTTAAGAATGGTGCCAGAACTCAGTTTATCAATGTGCAAAATGTAGTTAAGGCATTTATTAGCCCAAAGTACATTACAAGAAACTTAAAAGCTCCATACCTCATCACACAAGTCATCATTGGTTCATTGCCTTTTGCAATCTTAATTTAGTGATAACCAAATCTCAAGTCTAATTTAGAGAAGTACCTTGCTCCAATTAGTTAATCAAACAAGTCTACTACAACCGCTGATACGGATCATTAGGAAAAGGGGTAACACACGGCTACCGATATCACGCGAACTAAGGGTAAGTCCGAACCTCATGATGATCTAAAGGATAAGTGAGAGTCGAAGGTTGAGTAAAGGGGGTCCCCGTATACCGGCGATGGATATGATGCACCAATGCCTCATACAAGCTCATGTTGCACTTGATATTACGTATAAGTATGGCTGGAGGGCACTCATTACTAATCTATACTCACAATGGACTAAATAAGAGTAATCATAAGTAAGCAAGGACACTTAGCTCTTGAAGGAAAGTATCCTTGAAAACTCAATGAACTCTAAGTTACTCTTGTGGCTATTACATTTTACAAGTATTTATATGATCTAATTAGGGTAAATCCTAGGTTTACATAAATTACAAAAGGATTCCTACTAGAAAAGGAAAACGAAATAAATTATAAGGGTAAAGTTATGAATAAACAAAAAGGATATTCAATTACAAAAGGATAGTATGGATGTTAAAAAGTAGGACATGCGTCAATTGTCTATATTATGGTCCCAATAATGCTATTGACCGAGCAGATCAAGTTAGCGTTAGTTGCTCAAATGTTCTAGGTTAAGAAGGGATTGGTCCATCAGAGTGGTCCATTGTTTAGTTAACCTCGGTTGGTCAGTCAAATGTAGACAGCTTAGCTTCGAATTCATATCAAGTTAGCAGTAGGCGGATTTAATGCTTGGTCTTAGATTGATGTGTTATAGAGGTAGCTTGGTAGCACAACAACTCAAATTTGGGGATATTTTGATTAGGCATTTAGTAAGAGTATTGTTCGACTTAGATTGGGCTCAACAATGTTAGTAGCTTCTTCCTCTTTTACTTGTAAGATAATGAAGAGTTCAAAGGAGCTTAGAAGATACGCTGGATCAGCTTAGGTGAACAATTCTTTTGCAAGAGTGAATTGTCTTTCAATAGCACGACGTATCAGGGAAGTAAGGCCACATGCTCAGGATCATGTGATCGGCCCTTGATTCTTATCATTTGCTATAAGGTACTTATTTTAGATTGTGATCTTATTGAAGGCCTTGTAGTTTATGCATAACCATAGGGACCTATCATGTTTCTTCTAAAATGAAACTGAGGTACCATAAGGTACCTTAGAAGGGTGGATAAAGCTAGCATCTAGGAGTTCCTTCAATTGTCATCGAGGTTCTTTTAATTCAAGCAATAACATCTGATAAGGAACAGTTGATGGAGGCTTAACACCAGGCTCCAACTTGATTACATGATCTACTTTCCTCCTAGGTGGAAGTTGTTTGGGATTTTCCTTTAGCATCACATTGCTAAACCCCATTAATACCTCATGGACCATCTTAAGTATCTCCTACTTCTCTAAGACCTCATCTTCCACTTTTAAGGTAGCTAGGAATGTAGGCTCCTTTCACTTCATCCCCTTACATAACCGGATATCAGATGACATCTTAGTAGCTAGGCTAGAATTTTAGTTTATTGGAGCAACACATTCTCATTTCTTATCCATGACAAAGATACAACTGGAGGATGGTACAATACAAGCCATGCTCTTGTCAAGAAAGTTCATATTGATCACTAACTCATAGTCGTCCAAGGGGACCACTTCTAATGTTTCTTTCCCATTCCACTATCCCACTTGGAAGTCTACATCTCGAGCTACCCTAGTAGTAGGTAATTCTTTGGAGTTTGCTTCAACCCTATTGTACCTTCAACCCAATTTTAGCGATTGCTTCTTTAGAAATGAATATGTTGAAAGCCTACATATCAACTAAAAAATTCATCATATGACTTACAACTTAGGCCTTCACATGTATCGGTCCCTTCAGTTTATAGGTGGGCTTGCTTTATATGGCGTTCAATAGTTTTAAGGCTCCCAATTTAGTGTCATTTTAGGTCACTTCCTCTTCTCTAGCACATAACATTACTGACTTAGCCTGGCTCGGGCACTCCCTAGCTTTGTGAGGGCTTACACATAGAAAGTAAGAAAACCTTTGTTGGGAAGACTTTTTAAAAGTCTTAAAGGCCTTACCTTTCCATGCTTAAGTTTGGTCCTCTCTTCTTTGACTAACCTTTGTCTTTTTAGCATCTCCCTTACCTCTTTAAAGACTATCATTTTTGCCTTTATCATTGTGTCGATCACTCCATTTGAATTATATCAAGGCTATAGCAATTACCATAGCTTGGGCGAGGGTTTGAACTCCTCATCTCTTTAGTTCCATCTTACCCACCTTTACTGATATGGCTTAAAGTACGTAGCAAACACAAACTATAAATGTGTTTCAAAGTTTAATAGAAATGAGGGAATAGTAAGTAGAATGGGGGTTTTGAATGTGAATGTGTATGGATATTACGTACTGGAACACAAATACAATTAGGAAGTTGAGCTCGAAATAGGGTTTGATATGACTCACAAACATCATATTAACACTCAGGTTTCAAATGGGAATTACATACAACTTACTAACTTGCTCAAGTGAGAAATTCACCATAATATTAAGAATATTGACAAGAACTCGAGTAGATTAAAGATAACACACTCAAAAAGAGATAAGCTTAAAGTAAGCACACAAGAGAAAAATTCTTTGAGAAATATTCTAAATGATTGATGATAATAATTGTTTGCTACTTACAAAAGTTACTATTTATATAATACATCCTAAAACCTTAGAGGCAAAAATGCAAATAGTGTACAGGGCCTTAAACCTTAAAGATTGGCCGCATGATTAAAATAAAGAAAATATTTACAAGCATACAAAACTATGCGTTTAATAAGGAAGTCGACATGTGGGTCATCCGAGTTGTCTTGGAATGAGTAGGATCCAAATTGGGTGAGGTCGGCAATTGGATGTCCTAGTTTAGGTAAGAGTCGCTGAGGTCCTACAGCACTTAGCTGAGCTACCTATAAGGTTGACCCATAGTTGGCGGGCTCTAGGGTTAGTCATCACTAAATCCTTCATGCTGTACCAAGCTAGTTTTTAGACTTAGGACCTTAGCTATTCGATCCCTGGTCTGCTCAGTAGCCGATAGGGCTATCATTAAGCTGTCTTTCTTTCCTTTCTCGATCTTATTATATTAGGTTAACCGTGGCTTAGAGGTAGTCGTTAGTTAATTCTTATCATGACCATTGGGCTGAAAAGAAGTTGTCTTTAACTTTAAGCAATGAGCATAGGCTTAGATCCCAAACGGTCTTCTCTTCCCTTTTCTTTTTACCATGAGCACTAGGCTATTTTGAATCTCCTCAACATTCATAGTAGTCAAATAGTAGCTCTTCCCATCCTTTTGAACTGTATAAGTGTTGAATAAGTTGTCATAGATCACTCTTTAATTATACTCTTAAGGTTGGCTAAGAAGTAAATTTGTTGCATTCATACCCACCACGTTGAAATCAAGCTCATCCTCATACTATCCTGTCTTAAATGCTATTTGAGCTTTATTATACACATGGACTATACCCTTATGATTAAACCACTTCAGTTCATAAGGTCGAAGATATGGGTAGGTCGATAGTTTCATCCTTATAATTAGTTTAGTAGAAATGATGTTGGTATAACTACCTCCATCAACAACTAGGGAACAAGTCTTCCCATTCACTAAATATCGAATCTAGAATAAGTTATCCCTTTAGCCTAAGTCTTCTTTCAAGTCGACTTGTTGGCTTGTCATAACTAAGAGTCTATCCATATCTAGATAGATATTTACCTCTTCTATGTCACTTCCCGAGCTCTTGTCACTCTAATTATCTATTTAAGCATCCAATGCTTCGCCTTTTAAGATCATGACCCTCTTATTCAGACATTAGGAGGTAATATGTCCATATCTTAAAAACTTAAAGCACTTAACTTCTCGGGTTTTGGTGCTGGGCACTCTCTCTTTCTATACTTTCTTTGTCTTAATCTAATTGGGTCAGCTGGACTTTCCTTTCTCCATATTCTTCTCCAACCTTTTCTTCTCATCATAACTCTTAGGTTCAAGGCTGCCTTGTTGAGATTAGTTGATCGGCTTCTAATGCCTTCTTCTCCTCTAACGCTTTACTCTCAAGGCTAGGTTGATCAAGTTGTTCAATGAGTTAAATGGTTAAAGCTTGACTACATCAATAATATCATCTCTGAGGTTAGTCGGGAACATAACAATAATATGGTCCTATATCTCAGCAATCTCATATCTAGTCATTAAGGTCTCAAACTCTTGTAAGACTCCTCAATAGTGTTTTGACCTTGCCTTAAGTGTTGGAAAGCATGGAGCATCTCTTACTTAAAGTGGGTTGGTATAAATTGTTGATTCATTAAACGTTTCATAAGCCTCCAAGTTTTAATCTGCTCTTCTCCTTCAATGTTTCGCTTAGCAATTAAATTATCCTACCAAAGACTTACATATTCAACAAGGGATAGTGAGATTAACTTAACTTTTGTTCAATCATCGTACTCATAATACTTAGGTAACTTCTCTACTTCTTTACTTAAGGAACTCTTTAAGTTGGCTACTACCATTGAAGGTCGACAGCTTAAGCTTGATGTTCTCAAGTTCTCAGCATGTGTTTAGGGCTCATCCCTTGCATTCCAAGCTAGTCTATTCACCTCAGATTGGCTACTTCTATTATAGCTCTACTCAGCCAAATCTCTTCTTGGCTTGAGCTCTCTTCTTCGGGCTCCTTGGTTCACCTCAAAATTAATACTATTATCATTGCTTCTCCTTAGCTCAAGTCGGTCTCTTCTTCTCCTTGGCTCGGTAGCTCTTTCATGCTGTCATTCATCATTAACAGTCTTATTGGAGTCACTTCCACTGGTCAGTGCTCTATCTCTTCTTTCACCTTGCCAATACATTAATAGCCTCTAACTAAACTAATAAGCTCTTGGATAGAATCAGTGAGATTCTAAATCTGATATTACAAATTACCAACACATTACCTCAAACTTCCATGAGGATTATCACCACCGATATTCACACTATCTTTAAACATTCTTGTCTATACATTAATTTCCACTGAGATATTTTAACAAACATGTAATGCACTTAACTCCACTTAGAATCACCACAGCTTCAATTTCTACAGCTACCTACAACTTATAAATACTATTTCAACTACTATAACACTACTAAGGACAAATTACAACTAGAAACAACAGCTTAAATCACTAATACTAACCAAAATACAGCTGACAACAAATAAAAAACTACTACTACTCGATACAAAATACTTCGTGAACTCAAGTACCACCACCACTTTTACGTACAATACAATAAACCACAACTTAAACAACAGTTCACAAAAGAGTAAAAACCCATAAATCAAACTTTGAAGAACACCAATATACGTATCTCCCCAAAGCTTTGATACTCAAATGATACAGATCGAAGTAACTAACATGAACTACAAATGGGTATTCAAAGTTCAATGGAAATGAGGAAATAGTAAGCAGAATAAGGTTTTTGAATGTGAATGTATATGGATATCACATACTAGAACACAAACATAATTAGGAAGTTGAGCTTAAAATAAAGTTTGATATGATTCACAAACACTAAGTCAATACTTAAGTTTCCAATGTGAGTTAGATACGACTCATTAACTAGCTCAAATGACAAGTTTACTATAATCTCAAGAAGAAGATTGATGAAAACACAAATATAATAAAGAGGAATGACATACCCAACCCAACAATCACTTAAAAAGGGAAAAGCTTGAAGTAAGCTCATAAGGGAAATTCTCTAAGAAATATTCTGAATGATTGACGATGATAATTGTCTACTACTTAAAAGGTTAGTATTTATAGTACATCCTAAAACCCTAGTGATAAAAATATAAATAGTATACAAGGCCTTAAACCCTATAGATTGGGCTTACAATTAAAATAAAGAAAATATTTACAAATGTACAAAACTGTGCGTTTAACAAGGAGGTCGACATGCAGGTCATCCGAGCTGCCCTTGAATGAGTAGGATCTGAATTAGGTAAGGTCAGCAGCTAGATGTCTTAGTCAAGTAAGAGTCGCTAAGGTCTTACAATGCTTAGCCGAGCTACTCATGAGGTTGGCCCATAGTTACCAAGCTCTAAGGTTGGTTTACATTAGATCCTTCATGCCGTGCCGAGTTGGTTTTTGAACTTGGGACCTCGGTTGTTTAGTCCCTAGTCTATTCAGCAACCGACAAGGTTGTTGCCAAGCTATCTTTCTTTCCTTTCTTAGCCTTCTTGTATTAGGTCAACCTTGAGTGGGGCAGGTTAACCTTAGCTTGAAATAGGTTGGCCGTAGCTTGGAGATGGTCATAGGCCCATTCCTTTCATTTACAATCCATCTTGGAAGGCAAACAAAGCATCTTTGACACTCATATTGGGAATCTTTAGTAGTAATTTAGAAAATTCCGTCACATATTCCTGAATGGAGTCTCAATGTTATAGTATTCTCATTTTAGCCTTGGCATCCTTCTTTACATTACTCAGATAGAACAAAACCATCAATTTTGTCTTGAAGACCTCCCTGGTAGTAATATCGTCAACACCTTCCTTGGCACTTGCTAACCTTATTTGCCACCATAATATAGTCGTGTCCTCTAGAAACATAGGAACCGAATGGAGTCTATAGACATCATCCATCACTCTCACAACATCAAAGTATTTCTCTAAACTCCATAAAAAGTTGTTGATCTCCTTAGCATTCTTGCTTCCTGCATAGGATTTGGGCCTAGAAACATCAATCTTCTCGACCTGCCTTGCTTGGATTGCTCCCTGTCTAACAACATTCCTTTGTTATATCATCATAATATGCAATTTATCTACTTCCCTTCTTAAGACATGTACTGTCCTTTCTATCGCGTCATCTCTCTTCTAAAGGTCCCTTATAACGTGATTTAAGGTCGATATCATCTTCCCTAAGAGCTCCTCCTCAAGCTTCTCTATGTTGTCCTTTGACCCTTCCACCCAATCTTTCAAGTTTGCAATAACTAGCTCCAACCTAGCAAACCTGGCCTTTAGAGGTCCTTCCTTGCCATGAGATAACCCAAAAATTGGTCAGTTTGCTCATAACAAAGGAAGCAAGAGGAATACCATCATATTCAATAACATCGTTTATGTTTCTAACCATTACTTCTCTAACTAAGGCTCTGATACCACTTATTACATGTGAAGAGTTTGCTCCTACTCACACATACAGTACTTAGACTTTTTGAAAAACCTAAAGAGAACTAAGTTAGCCTTTTTTATAATAACAAACTTAAGAGAGGGATGTTTTTCGATGTAATTGAAGGTAAAGAGGGAAGGTTTCATGAGACTCTACTTAGCAAATGAGCCAATTATTCAGGTTGTTCTACCATTATTGTAGGACCTTCACTTCCATTAAATGTAGCTTGCCTTAGGAAATAACAATCGAACTTTTCCAAACATTTTTAATTCATAGGCTAATTAGATAGCATCTTGCTTCAAACATAGGAGTTGCTACAATAAACACCATTCGATTTCAAAGTAGTATGATTTAATTAAAATTTTTTCTCCTAATTGAACTTGTATAACATATTTTTTTATAGCAACAAGATCACCATAACAAACTCCATTAAGCTCACTACTATAGAACTTAACAATTACACCCGCTTGTTTGATACTATCCTTTGATTCTGCCCTTTTAAAAGGAACATCAGCTCTAACAAAGGTCTTATTAAAAGAAGCTTTAGAACGCTAATGAACTTTACTCAATTCACTAATGAATACAACTGAGAGAAAGTCCCCTATATATATATATATATATATATATATATATATAAGTAGCCTTCTAAAATAAGTGGCCAAGATTAATCGGATCTAATGGTTTAGATTAAATTTACAATTCCAAAGTTACCTACCCTTTGCTTACTAATATACAAAGATCTAATACCTTCTAGAAACTTCTTCCTTCTGGAAGCTTCAATGGGCTTAGATTCTAAGCTTCCTCTCACATGAAGCTTGAGGAACCTCATGGTTTTGGGCCTCTCTTAGGGATCCATAACACATGGCATCACATAGGAGGATTGGAGTAGATCCATGGAGTATTATAGTTTTGGGATCTAAGAAAGTGGATTTGAGAAAGTATTCTAGAGGAAGAAAGAAAGAGAAGAAAGGGAAGTGAAAGGCTATTTTACTATTTAATCAAATAGAAACAAAATCAAGCCAAAAAAATAAAAGGCATAAGTCAACTAGATTACCTCCTCAAGCTGAAATGCACATGAGAATTAGTCCAAATTACCTTTGAATTAATCTAAGTATAGTGTAGAGGAGAATTCGGGATTAAAGATAAGGAAGATGATACCTTAGCTAAGGTTAAGGTTAGGGGTTATGTGAGACTTGTATTGATGCAATTAGATTCGATAAACGATTTAAAATATTGGGGAAAGTAACCCGATTAAATTAAAAACTTATGAGGGGCTTCTTGATATTAGTTGAGGAATTTTCATAAGTGAAGAATTGAAAAATATAATAAAGTATTAAAAATATAGTCAAAATTGTATAAGTTTACTATATTATTTATTATTGGTAACACGTGAAATAGGCTTTGAAAAATAACGAACACTCACAAATAAATTATAGGAGAAATATAATTAATATTATATATAAAATAATATATAAAAAATATGTATACACAAAAGTTATAATTATTAGATAAATATATATACCTAGAATTGGTAAATTTAGGTTTCCAAAAAATATTCTTGAAATCAAATAAATTTTTAATATAAGGCCCAAACAGCTAAAAGAAATACGTAGGTAAAGTGTATTTTGTAAAATTAAGTCATCAAAATATTTAATTGAATAAAAAGGTATTTTTCCGATTACAAAAAATTAGTGTGGTACATTCGAAATGCAAAATCGGATGAAAGAGAGGCCTTAAAAATAAAATTATATAACTTATAAAAATAACTATTTGAAGTTAACTGATAGTAAAATAGTTAGTATCAACATTCCATATACAAATGTATGCACGAAATAGGGAATCACTATATATTATATAATATACATAAAATTATATCCTAATTAACTACAATAAACTAAAGTTTAGCATGAGATAGCTACATGATCCTCAAAATCAAAGTGGGAGGCATGGCATAAGTTGTCTATAACCAAATTTGGATAGGTGAAGGGATAAGGGACCTAGAATCAACTAAGAAAAGGAGGAAAAAACAACAAATGGCCACTTGATAAATTCTCCATCGACAAGAGAGACTCCTATAAATTCCATAACTCACTTCTAGAAATAAGTTTAGATACTCTAAGTATAGGGAAAAATAATAGGGAGTTGAAGAATTGTTGAAAAGAAATTTTAAAAAATTAAGAAGAAATAGAGTAATTTTGGGTGAAATTTAAGTTACTAGGGAAAACCACTACCTGAGAGCAATCCAAACCAGTTAGAGATAGTGGAGCCAACATCAACATAGGAAGACAAACCCCCACCCCCAAATGGTTGCCGGAGTTACAAATAGTAGTAAGTTTCAATTTTGGTTATTTTTTATTTGATTTTTATAAAAATAGTAAACAAGCTCCAAAAATTATGATTTTTGGTTTTCTTAGGTAATTTTTTGTTTAGAATCCAAAAATGCAACCAGATGCTTCAAATTCTAAGTCTAAATATGTATTTGTTAAGAAACTAATTAAAAAATGAACCTAAATTCTAATTTTTAATAGCCTAAATGATGTTGTTTTGATCCCAAAATTTATGTACAAACATTTCAACATGTCTAATTTGATTCCATGAAAAGATTTTTCAAAAATTCAAAAGTTAAATTTTAGGGCTTTCTTATCTAACTTGCATATGCCTGAAATCTCCTAAAAGGAGTGTTTGATTTAATAATTGGGTCATCAAGTACTGGTTTATAGCTGTTTTTAAGGTTTAAAGTGTTGGCTTAGAATGTTGGAGTAAGGAAATAGGGGTATGGGTGATAGAATTGTGTTATTTGAGAATTTAAAGTATGTTTAGTACAAGTTAGAAAGTAAGTCAAAAGGCATTTTAAGATGTAACTTAGTATGAATATAGTGAACACATTAGAAATTTGATCTAGATTATTAAGAGGCTATCCTTAAACTCTATACTATTTTTAAAGAATAAAATGTAAGTTGGAAACTTTTTAAATAGGAATTAATTTAAGATAATAGGTCAGAAACTTCATTAGAAATTGAGTCAAAATGTAATCTAGTATTTAATATTCTTAATCACAACAGGAGTTCTACAGTATATCAGCTAGTGATTTGTATATGAATTTTATACCTATATCATAGTTAGAACATGAATAGAAAGCCATCTGGACAATAGCCATACCATAAGGTTAGGTTAAAATGCAAGTCAGAAAGTAGTTTAATGGAAAATATAAAATATAGGAGCAAATGGGAATTGAAGACGATTGATACTTGATATCGGACCATTAGGGGTTGAAGAGTAGATCAAAAAGTTGCTTTTATCATTTCTAAGAATTTATTGAAGTTAAAACTTGGATTGGAAACTACTGAGCAACAATTTATATCAGATTAGAACCTTATCAAAAGGTATCTTATTTTAACTATATTTAATAAATACTTTAGAAAGACTTACCTAACACAATTGGAAATATACTTAAATATCTACAATGAATACATAAGTTATATAATAAAGATGAACTAAAGATGTCGTGTTAAATCTTAGGGATAATAAACAAGATGATTCAAGAACAACATACAAGGAAAATGAGCATCAATATCTAAGTGGGATCAATATTTCATTGCACTTTGAAGTATTGTTTAAGAGTACTTAAAAACTTTAGTATATGTTTTGTTTGTGGTTGTAAGTTAGTCGCCTGTATGCATACAGCTTATGTATTTGAATACTGTGGTGCTATTTGAGTGTTGGATTGATATGTTGATTGCATCATGATATTACATGCTTCGGACTGTTTGAATTTGTTTGATCACTCCAAAAGTAATCTAACATAAAGTTAGCTTAACCACTAATTGGACTTATATCGTAACCCATTATGGGTAACAACTAGGAAGTGTAAGCCAAACATGGACACCTTTGTTGAGATAATAGAAATGGTCATCTCTCTACCTTAAGTCAAACTAATTAATAGGAGAAGGGATCGCAACTAGGTCAGTAGTTTAAAGGTAGTTTCGAGAGGAGTATGTTCTTTATTACACAAGCCCTCAATTTGGTGACCAAATTCATGAGTGTGTGGCATTAAACTCTTCAAAGCCTAGATTAAAGCGGGCACAATTTCTCTTAATCATGCATTGCATTTAATGAAATTGCTTAAAAACCCTGGTTATTTGGTGTCAGATATGTACTACTGTCTTTGTTTCTATCTCTGTCTCCGTCTCACTTATTAAGTAAGTTGTCATTCATTTGCTTATAGTTATTTTGTAGGTTTTCCTAGTAGACTCACTAGAAAGCTAGAGAATGGGGTCAAGGAGTGAGATTCAAGATTTACCTTATTGGATTTCTATCTGTTTTTTTTTTTTTAATTGTACTAACTTATAAGAAAACTAATAGGGTCTCTTCAGGTGACCCCTAGTTTTCAGTTAATGAAATTTATTTTATACTATGTAAGCCTGTGGATTTTAGTGAAATTTTAGTAGACACTATATCATTCTGTAAAAATATAGTTATTGGATTTTTTATTAAATACAAGGTTTATCTTTTATGTAACTTTTAACTTGATTTTTACTCGAAATTTTAGCTATAAAAATTATTTTTTAGAATCTATTTTTAAAAGTTATTTTATAGGTTGATTCATACCAAGTACTGAATGGGGTGCTTCTAAGTAGTGGAGTGCTGAGCGCTTTGTGTAGGCTATACTTACGTTAGCAGCTAAGGAGTCTAATTTCTTGTATAGGTTGTTTTACACGGTGAGACTGTTATAACTTTTTAGTTTGAGGCGTAACAGGTTAGATGAGAAATTGAGATTGAACTTAGATGAAAACAATGGTAAGCTCTCTTGCGAAAGGAAAAGTGAAATCATCGTTGTCGAGATTTTTTGCATAGACAAGAACCATCTTTTTGTTGGTTAAAGAGAGAGTTTAGAAAATAAAATGAATACTAGAAAGGAAGAAGATAAGGGTAAAGTTGACTTAATTTTTATTACGTATCTATTCTTAATGAACATTTTGTTCAATTAAACACTGTAATTGGTACTAGTCCCTTATTCCATTCTATAATAATCCCAATTCAATTCCTTTCCTATTTAATTCAACAAAGTGAACGAACCCTAAGTTTATCTACAAGACTTAAGATTATCTAAAGATTAAGAAGATAAAGATATCCATATTTGAATATTTTGAATTTTGTTGATTTTGTAGAACTATTTTATCGACAAGAAACTTGATATTTCAAATCTACAAAGAGATAAGATCAAGAAATATGTAAGTTTTCAAGCTTAACCAGAGAAGATAAGGCTTATCCAAGGTCTAAGGGATTCATTAGCCATTATTCTCAAAAATTTAAAAAGATAAGGAGTCGTGAAGAAAGATATACTATTCTTTGATACATACCGTAGAAGGCATTTGAAAAAGATCAACATAGAGCAAACTTTATTTTCTCAATTATTTACAAGTCTTTATGCTAAATATTTTAGGAAGTTATATTTATTTTCCTACCCAAACTGATTCAAATCATATTGTATTGTAATCAAGAGAAAGAGTAAACGATGGTAGTTCTATTGAAGCTAGAAATAAGTTAAGAGAATAGAGTTGCGTTGATTATAGTTGAGGAGGTTATCTTTACACTCTTCTTTTGATTATTGAAAATAGTGAAACGACAGATGTAGATAATCAGATCCCCATTAAGTGGAGCTGAAAGAGAGGGTTAACTCAATAGGAGGAACTTGATGAATTATTTGCTTGGTCTTCTTGAATCCTCTTTCTTTTATTTATGTGTTTGTCTATAATTATCTATTTGTGAATATCTTGCTAAACTCTAAGCCCTTCATATAAATAATCAAAAGAGATTCTATTTTTCAAAAAAAATTTAAATTTTGTTAAGTAATCAATTCACCGTGTTCCCCTCTTAATTATTTATGAGGGGTCCAACAAATTAGTATTAATATTATTATTTCTAATTTCCAAGTCGTAGTGCCAACGGCAGAAAATATTTCCAATTTCCAAGTAGTCTAACTTGTCGAAAAAAAAAAAGGAAGCACCACTGCTACTACAAGCAAGTGGTTACTTCTAAGCCCCTTAGTATGCGAATATATACCGGACACCCTTATAAATGTGCTGAATTGTTGATGAGGGAATATATAGATTACTTAATTCTGCAGTGGCTAGCACTAGAGCATTTTATGCTCATACGATAGTGTTCAAGAAGGAATTAGCTTGGTTTATTTGTAATATTTTTCCATTTTTCTTTTCAAAATAACCGGTTTTAGCTATTTTTATTTATGTTGTTTTTCCTTCCTGCTGCATGTGTGAGATTTTATTATATTCATTGACATAACTAAGTAGGATCCCTTAGGACGTATCGAAATTTGAATATATTTTTTTTGGTGCTTTCAATTCAATATTCGAACCATCAACGGTTCCATTGGGTGTCAATTCAACCACTTTATGCATGGTGTAGACTTAGAGAATGAGCCAAACCAATTCAAAACCACCAGTTCATCGTTTCAGAAAATATAGAACCGTGACGGCTCAGATATACTCGGTTTCTAGCTGTTCATTAGTTCACATATCGGTTTATGGACCTGTGATTGTAAACCAGATTTTCATTTTCCTTTTCTTTTTTTTTTTCTACTTTCTTCTCAGTAACTACATTTTTTAGGTTTTTATTTTTTATTTTTTTAAATTTTTCTCCTTTCTTCCCTCTCTCTCCTCTTTCTCCCAATAACACAGTCAATGTGTCCCTTTTCCAGTTTAACTTTTAACAATTTCAAGGCCTAGCAAAACTTTTGGCATGAAACATTCAAAATGGTCCATTCACGTCTTTTGATTTATATTTCATTTTATTCCGTATGTCTTTCTTCTTCTTCTTCTTTTTTTTTTACTGGATATAAATACATATAATATATATAAATATATAATATATAAACTTATATTTATAAAATTGGCTAGCAAAAAATATATATAGATCTATTTACATATATAAATTGCAATATATTCATATCTTTGTAAATTACACGTGTACGAATGTATATAGCTAATTAAAATGCATGCACTTATACATACTCTTAAATTTTTTTTTTCTTTTTTATGGGTTTAAATTAATAGACTAACTCATAGATTAAAACAAGTCATCAAACCGATTATTTCAAGCTAGTTAAGGCCATCCTCACCTAAGCCCGTACAAACCTATGAGTCTATAACCGATTTAGGCCCACCAACAACGTGTCGATTCAATAATCTAGAACTAGCAAACCGATATTCGAAACCAACTCTTCCTTTGATCTAATTAAGTATATATATCTTGAATTTACTTATATGAGTCATTTATATAGGTGAAGGAAAAAATTACACCTTGGGAAACATTAGCTTTAACTTGAATATATAAACTAATTGGTATTATCGTGATGGGATTGTTTCTCAAAGCTAACCCCTCTCCCCTACCGACTGTATAAGTTTTGAAATTTTTTTCGATAAAATTTTGAAAATAAAAAATTCAGTTTCACCTCGTACCTTTCTTTTAAGAGTTAATATTCACTCTAAAAAAAAATAAAAAAAAATCTAACTTTACGTATAATTGGTTTGTATTTTCTACGTGAGAAAGAATAATTATGAGACATATTTGAAATACAATGATCTAAAAAGTAGAAATTAAGTGTCTCTCTGTTTTACTCTCCTTTATTCTTCTTCTTGTACTAATCATCGTAATAACTTGCTGATCCTCGTGGTCCAATAATGTCAAGAGAGCAAGAGACAGAAATTGATTAAAGATTCTTCTTTCGTCCCTTATTTGATGTAATGTATACGACCTACCGTATTCTCGAAACTGAAACATATATATATATATATATATATGTATACATACACATACAATTTGATCATATTAGGGCAACAAAAGACTGGAGCATCTTCTTCAATTTTACTATAAGGATAGCCAAGTCGGTCATGAATATAAAAGGTTTAATAAAAGATGGAAAGGAATCTAATTCGATCATTTATAATTTATATAATAAGCATAAGCGGCAGTTGATAATTAATTACTATATACTTCAAGCAAGGAAGACAGAATTTCAAATTTTCATCAAGATTAGCAAAATCAGGAGACACATCTTCCGATCCATATATAAATAGCCAAGAAGCGTAGCTTTAAGAGCAATTAAAGCAATTGAAAACGTACAAACTACAAAGATAAATAAGCCATAACGGTATAGCTATGTCTCTCTATTTGAAAACTCTCATTGCAATCGTGAGTGTTGGACTTTTTATAAATGTGGTGAGTGCTTCTGTATCAGTATACGTAGTCGGTTACCAGTGTAATTCAGAACCAGCCAATCAATTAACCAAAGCCCGTGCGACTGATCTTGTGTATGAAGTTGTGGTACAGACACCACGTACTGAGGGGTACAATTTATACAACAACAATGGAATAGCTTATGGGCATGCAGATTGTAATAGGAGACTTTCTCATGAAGAATGCAAGACGTGCCTTTTTTATGCTCGAGATCAGTTGTCCGGTCATTGTCCGAGTAAAAATACGGCTCAAGTGCAACTTCATGATTGTAGGCTTAGATTCGAGATATATCCATTTACAGAACGGTCGAGTGTTTTAATCTCTAATCTACCATGAAACTTATTGGAAAATTGATTACTGGAATGCGCTTTCTTTCGCTAGAGACATTTTTTCTCAAACTCTTATTCTTCGTTCAATTGAGGGGAATTGGAATTCAATTCCCTCCTTATTTTTTATTACAGCGTTCACTTAATTTTTTGTTTTCGAATTGCAATTTCTCAGGAATCCTTATTACATGAAATCAAGTAATAGGGATTCTATGATTCAAGGAAAAAATAATGATTTCTCAAAAAATTTCACATTTTTTTCAAAAATAACCTCATTCAATTTAACAATGATCAGCATTATCATTGATATTGCCATAACTACCACTATTACTGTTACTACTACCACTATTACTACTATTACTACTACTATTATAACCATCACCACCACCGACCACCGACCACCGACCATCGACCATCGACCATTGACCACTATCATCACCATCGCTGCTGCTGTCGTCGCTGCCACTGTTATCACTACCATCATTGTCATCACTAACCACTATCACTATCATTGCTACTAATACCATTACCATCACACCACCACCATCGTCGTCGTCACCGTTACCACTATCGTCACCTTTGACCACCGCTATCGTCACCATTATTACTATTGTCACCACCACCGCAACTAGCCCCCCCCCCCCCCCCCCCCCCCCCCCCCCACCAAGCCACTTCCTTAGTTACCACCACCATCGCTATTGCCGCCGCCACCACTACCATCGACCATTATTATCACCTCTTTCCACCACCACTACCTATTACTTCATAAATATTTAAGAAAGAAAATGAATTAAGAGTAATTTAGTCATTAAAGTTCTATTACGTATTTATTATTAAATTGTTTATTAATCTAACTAAATAAAGTAATAAGAATTATACCCTTATTACATTTCTTAAAAATTCCAATTATATTCCTCCCTCATTCCATTTAGTTAAGTGAACGAGCTGATATTGTCATTATATGGATGTCAAATCATGTAAGTTGGTCATCAAAATACAAACCAATAAAGTTTTGAGTAACCTAAAAAGGTGATTCCTTAATGCATCATGTAGCTTAGCTTATGGCTTCGTTATTTGGATACATGTTATTGTATTATTATGGTTAACTTCATGGTTTTAATTTCTTTCCTAATAATTTATTTTCGTTTATGGAAAGACGAAGGAAGAGAAGGATTACTTTCTAACATTAAATCTATCTGATGAAATCAACAAAAAATTAAAAGAGAACAGAAATTATAAGTATAAACAAAGGAAGGATCCAAGACAGCTAATTCAATTTCATGAGAGAGACAAAAGCCAAGTAGTACTAGAATGTCAATATAGTTATTTGCATTTGTATTTATTTCAGTACCACTTTTCTATATTCATATTTCTATTATTTTAGCACCAATGGTAGTTTAGTCACGAGCTAGTTAGTTACCAAATTGCTAGTGTAGTTAGTTACATAGCTGAATTATCTCTTCATTAGTTTAGTATAAATAGGATAACAAGAGAATAGAGAATCACATTTTTTACTTCTATATACACTAACAATTTTTCTTTCGTGTTCCATTCTCCTTATAATGATAGAAGCTTTCATTTTACGTTGCTCTGTATTCTAGGTTTTGCAATATCACAGCTCTTCTATTGCTACTAAATTGACATGGTATCAAAGCATCACAGCTTGGGAGTGTAATTCATCGAATCAGTAAGTTCATCTTCATGATTTGTCATAGTGTTAATAGAACAAAATGCTTTAGATCTGTTTTATCTCTCTGGTTCAAACAATCTCAACATGTTGCTAAGAAATGTGATTTTCAATGGAAAGAACTTTACAACATGGAATAGATCAATTAAGCTAAGTTTAGGTGCTAAGCTGAAAATAGGATTCATCAATGAATTTATCCTAAAGCCTAGAGATGATTTACCAAATTTAGCTTAGTGGTTAAGATGTGACTGTATGGTTAGATCATGGCTTCTTAACTCTATGAATGCTGAAATCTCACCAAATTACTTGTATGTTCAATTAGGTAGAGATCTTTGATTAAAGATAGAAGAACAATATGGTCATACTAATGGACTATCAATATACCAATTACAGTAAGAAATCTACAACTTAAAGCAAGCAAATTTAATAGTATCAGCTTATTATAATAAGTTGAAGAAAATATGGGACGAATTATGGGTTCTAAGGCCATATCTTAAGTGTACATATAGACAATTGGCATATTGTACTTGCAATGTGAGGGGTAGAATTGCAGAATTTGAATTCGAATATAAGTTAGTACAATTTCTTATGGGATTATTAGAAGGTTTTGAACATGTTAGGAGTCAAATCTTAAGAATTGATCCTTTACCTTTTGTTAATCGAGCTTTTTTATTTAGTACAACAGGTTGAAATTCAAAGGCATATGACGAATGGTTTTGGTACTGAAGTTGATGTTATAGTTTGTCACACAAACAAAGAATCAACTAAGAGAAGGAAGTTTAAAGTTTCAGGGAATAAAACTTATTGTAAGCATTGCAAGTTCGAAGGTCATTCAATTGAGACAAGTTTTCAAATAATTGGATATCCGGACTGGTATAAAGGGAAAAGAATTGTCAAGAGAAATAAAAATTCAAGTAAAGCACATCTATCATTCAAGGAGAAGAGGAATGAAATCAGTTTTGAAACTCCTTTTGATTAGACACTAACAAATTCTAATGCATGTTTCAATAGCATAGGTGTTGAAGTTGATCAAGCCTTAGTGTATAGAGCTTGTCAGGAAATGATGAAGATGATCAAAGGCAAAGCTGTGGTAGAGGATCAATGTGCACCAGCTACAAATTTGATTTACTCAACATGTAAGTTTCACTTAACTAGAACTATTTCCTCTAATAGTTAGCGTTTAAATGCTTTTAGCATTAGTGTTAATTCTTAGATCATAAATATGGGTGTAACTGATCATATGATGCCAAATTCAAGTTTATTCCTGTAGAAACATTACTTAACTAAACCAATATTAGTTAGGTTGCTCGATGGTTCACATAAATCTATAAATACAATTGGTATTGTCAAGTTACTTTTGGATTTGGTGTCGAATAATGTGTTTCTTATACTAGGATTTACACACAATTTGTTGTTAGTTAATAGGCTTGTAAAAGATCATAATCTGATAGCCATTTTCACTAGCACTATGTATGTTTTTTAGGACCAAAGGAATAAATATATTGTTATAGCAAATGTTGAAAATGGTCTTTATATTTTATATGCTAGTATCATTTTAGTTAATCCTTTTTTTGAAATTGCAGTTTCTCAATGTATTAAAACAATAGCTAATTAGCATCAACTTGTTTATGCTAAGCTAGGTCACATTTCTTTTGAAAAATTGTGACATCTAAAGACTTGTGATGTTCCAGCTTCGACTAGTTTATGTTATGACTTTTGCAATGTAGTAAAGATTCATAGGCTTCCTTTTCAAAATAGTGCATCATATTCCAAGCTACCTGTTGATCTTTTGCATATAGATTTGTGGAGACTGTATAGAGTAACATCTTTGACTCAAGCTAATTACTTTCTAATAGTCTTAGATGATCATGATAGAAGCACTTGGACATTCATGTTGAATAACAAATCACAAGTAGTTTAGATTTTAGCAAAATTTTTAAACTAAATAAAATATCATTTTCAAGTTGTTCCCAAAACCATCAGAACTAATAATGGTTTTGAATTTACTTCTTTTGGTTGTAAAACTCTATTTGAAGAATTAAGGATCATACATCAAAAGATTATGACATATTCTCCACAACAAAATAGAAGTGTTGAAAGGAGACATAGGCACTTGATACATCTAGAGCTATGAGATTACATGCTAATTTGCCAAAGGACTTGTAAAGCGAGTGTGTTCTAGCTGCAACATACTCAATAAATAGAATGCCAATGTCTTTACTTGCTTGTAAAACTCCTTATGAGCTTCTTTTTAAACAAAAACTAGATTACTCTCATATTAAGACATTTAGATGGTTGTGTTTTGTTGCTTAACAACCTACTCCTTCCAATAAACTAGATGCTCAAGGGATAAAATGTGTTTTTTTTTTTTTAGGATATTTGCATGGCCAAAAAGGGTATAAAGTTTATGATCCTATCACAAAAAGAATCTTTAGCAATAGAGATGTTAGGTGTTATGGGCACATCTTTCCTTTTAAAAATGCTTTGACAAGTATTTTTGAATCTTCCTTACCTATAACTATTCCTCTTCATATCCCACTCGCTACAAATGAATTTCCTAATTCATTACCATAAGCACCAAATATTTCATCTATAGGAGACAATGCTAATTAGAACAAGACAGAATTTGGTTCACAAATCTCTACACGTAAGAGATATTTACCTAAATGGTTGGATGATTTTGCACATTTTGCACAGTGTCAACAATCTAATGAATATGCTTTTGTTTCTTCTATTTCTTTTGCTGGTCATCCTTTGTTTCATCAGGATAGTTTTCATCATTGTCCTTTGGATTACATAGCCTCTTTAGGTAATGTTTTAAGAGTTCTTAAACCTTATTCTTATTCTAATGCTATTAGACATCATGAGTTGGTGAATGTTATGAATCAAGAAATAGATGCTTTAGAAAAGAATGGGACTTGGGAGCTTACTCAATTGCCTAAAGGAAAGAAAGCCATAGGAAACAAGTGGGTGTATAAAGTTAAATATAGGCAAGATGGGTCGTAGAGCATTATAAAGCATGTTTAGTGGCTAAAGGTTTCACTCAAATAGCTGATGAAGATTACACAAAAACTTTCTCACTTATAGCTAAGCTTGGATCAATGAAAATCTTCATTATAGTAGCAATATCTAGGGGATGGTCGTTATATCATATCGACATCAACAATACCTTTTTCCATAGGTATTTAGATGAAGAAATTTACATGTATCCACATTTAGGCTACACAAAAGCTTTGCCTAATCAAGTGTGCAAATTGAAAAAGTCACTTTATGGTTTAAAGCAAGCTTCTAGCCAATGGAACTCTGAAATTTCACAATTCCTGTTCAAACAAGGTTTTAAATAGTCCAAGTGTGATTTCTCTTTGTTTGTGCGCAATGATTCACATTGTGTTCTTGCCATTTTGCTTTATGATGATGATATGTTAGTAAGTGGAGCTAGTGAGTCTTCCATTGCAGCTTTGAAAAATGCTTTACACTTTGAGTTTACTATTAAAGATCTCGGTTGTGCAGAGTTCTTCCTTAGTTTAGAGTTGTATCGAACATAAGGAGGGTTGCTACTAAACCAGCGTGAGTATTTACTTAAGATGTTGTTAGATGCAGGCCTCACTAGTGCAAAACCAATCACCACTCCTCTACCGTCTAGTATTAAATATGTTACATCTTTTGGTGAATTGTTGGATAATCCTTCCTTTACTTAACACTAAATCGTCTTGACATAGCTCTTGCAATTCATCATTTTAGTCAGTTTCTTACCTCTCCTCGTTCTTCCCATTTGCAAGGAGTTTTTCATCTCCTTAAATACTTAAAAGGAACTTCTTCACTTGGTTTGTATTATCCTACTAATAACTCTCTTTCGCTGTTAGGATACTCAAATAGAGATTGGGCCTCATGTCCCATAGATTGCAAGGCTGTCAGTAGATACTGTATACTCATTGGTCCTGCACTTGGTTCCTAAAAATGTAAGAAACAACAAATCGTTGCTCTATCAAGTATTGAAGCAAATTACAGAAGCTTAGCTTCAATAACCAAAGAGCTTCTTTAGGTTTTATACATCTTGCAAGATCTTGTGTCAATGTTTAGTTTTCATTATCTCTTTGTTGTGATAATCAATATGCATAACTCATTGCGTGCAATCCTTGCCTTCACAATCGCATCGAACGTATCTCGGTTGATTTATTTCACACAAGATCAAGTGGAAGCTGGAAATCTGAAAACCATTCATGTTCCATCTAAGTTACAATTCACTGATTTACTTACCAAATCAATCTCTCAGTTGACCCTTCAATATATAAATGCTAAGTTGGGTCTTTAGGCAACAACAACTTAGGGGGGGGGGGGGGGGGGGATTTACATTTATATTTATTTTAGCACCATTTTATTGTATTTATTTTTCTGTTATTTTAGCTCCAATAATAGTTTAGTTACGTGCTAGTTAGTTATTAGGTTGTTAGTACAGTTAGTTATATAGTTGGATTAATTACAACTGTATTATCTCTTCATTAGTTTAGTATAAATAAGAAGACAAGAGAATAGAAAATCACTTTTTTTACTTCTATATACAATATCAATTTTTCTTTCATATTTCATTCTCCTCACAATGACAGAAGCTTTCAATTTACGTTGTTGCGTATTCTAGGTTCTGCAATATCGTAACTCTTCTATTGTTACTAAACTAACATTGAATCCATTGTCCACTCGCAAGAAGTATTTGCTATGGATGTTATCCACCAACATCAACCTCTATCGATTGCAATAACCTCTTACTACCAATCTTAATAAGTACCACCATCTAGCAATACTACTACTATCACCACCCTGATGTTTAACCATCATAATATTAGAATAATATACGTAGTAACAAAAAGTTTAGAAGATTAGATACAAGCTAAGCGCACCACAAGTGGTTATTATTTTCAATATCTTTGTTATTTTTTTATTTAATATCGATATTTTCAATTTGGTTGCAATTTAGTAAAAATTCAAATATTACATGGGGGTAAATTATTAAGAATTGGCTTAGGCTCACTAGTAATTTGGGTTTGAGTTCTTAAGATAGTGATAAGACTTAGAGAATTCAATCCATGTCTTGAAACAATGTAAAAAGATTTGGCTTTGTCATTCATAAATGGAGGTGGGCCTAGTATTGAGAACAAAAGAAATTGAAATTAGATGTACAAATACATAATTTAATAACAAGGAATAGCCATGTATTCAATGTTTAAGATTTATCATCACAATCATTTGTGTTGGACTTTTTTTTATTAATGCTGGGAATGGTGACGCATCTGTGGACCAATTCTATTATCAATGCAACTTAAAATACGCTCACTTGATGACTGAGTTTCTATCATCAAAGTTGTCGCTCAACTTGTGCTATACACAAAAGGCAGTGCAGCTTATAATTTTGGCTACAATAATAGAAGAATTTGTGCGCATACGGATTGTTATTCAGGGCTTTCTCTTGAGGATTGTACGATGTCCTCCTTTTGTGCTGAGGATCGAATGTAAAGTGGTTGTTCGAATAGAGATGAGGCTCAAGTGCTAGTTCGAGAACTAAGGCGGCTATTTTGGTCTCTAATCTTCAATGGACTCAAGGAATCGCATGTTTAATTCAAGGAAATGGATCCAAATCCCTGTTTTAAGGGACACGTTGTAGACTTTTCTCTAATATATGAACTTTAAAGGCAACAAATATTACCTAACAATCATAAGATAATGCAGATACTAGTGGTTTTCAATTATAAGTGATGTGAAAGCCAACAACGTGATTGACCACTAATGATGGTGGTTGAAAAAAAAAAAGAAAAATGTTAATAAAAGATGAGTAAACTAATTTAATCATTTTTCTTATTTTTAATTAACATTTTCTGTGATGGAAGGTTATCCCATCAGCAATGGTCATTAGTTGTCACGTTCGCCTCTTACCACCTCTTGCGTTAAAAATTGTTGACAACTACCACTTTTTAAGATTCTGCCACGATGTTTGATAATTTTTAAATTTTATTTGTAATAAATTCAAAATGAAGAAAAAGAAAAAGCATTTTGTTGAGGGTTTACTTACGAGATGTTTTATATAAATTGGTGGATTTATAAGTTAGACTTCATATATGGGATTTTTTTCCTTTTTTTCATAACAGTATAGAGTTTGAAATAAAATGATAAAATTAGCATGATGTTAGATATCAATACTGCTCTCTTGTCAAAGTTAGCATGGAAATCGTTAATTAATCATATTCATTATTTGCTAAATTATTATGTATATAAGGGAAAAAGTATAAATTTAGTCTTAAATGTTTCACTATTTTTCTGTTTGAGTTCTTAATCTTTAATTTTTTTTTCTATTTGATAATTAGTATTTTAAAAGTTTTCTATTCAAGTATATTGACATGTGTCAACTTCTTGTAGGCTCACACTAATTATTTTAACAAAATATTATTATTAAATACATTTGATTAAATATTAATATAACAAAGAATAATAAAAATTACAAAAATTTTTAAAAAGGGAAATTTTTTAGACTCTATTCTCAATTGTACTTGAAAGCAAAATTCCACCTTTCCTCAATTAGTTCCACTCAGTAGTTTATCAAATCTTTCTCTTTGTACGATGTCAAACCCTATTCTATAAATGATATGCTATAACCACACCATAATTCTTATCAATATCAGCTCAGTAGTCATTACACAACAAAATTTGAGACAAAAGAACCTCAACATCCGATTCCTAGATTAGTGATGGTTTCACAAATTTCTTAATATTTTGGATTTGGTTTAACCGTGGCCAAGGAGTCAAAATCATTCCAAAAGTTTTAATTTTTTAACCAAAAATAAATATTTAATGCAATGAGAAATTAAATTCAATTAACAAAACATCAACTTTTTTTTTTTTTCCCCTCCAAATGAAGAAGTGAGCTTCTGTTTTCTTTCCCTCAAGCAATGAACGAGTCACTTTCCGAGCCACACCCCCCGCGCCACCCCCACAACCCCGCCCGCACACCCCACCCCCCCACCCCATATTTAATCATGATATGAGATCATTGGGCATTTGGTTTTGTATGTCACAGTTCATATGGTGTTCGTCGCCCTTGATTTATGTTGTTCTTCTTCAACTGATGTGTCGCAAAAACCTGTGTAGCCGATGACGCCATCCCATCTCCAATGTTGTAAAACCTTTTTATATTTCTAGGTTTAGCTAGCTGAATTTTTAACAATAAAACAAAATGATTACAAAAGATTTGATATTTTCTTCCAAAATGAATATTTGAAATAACAGGATATTAAATACAATGACAAAAATATATAAAAAAATATTAACCTTTTTACTTGGACTGGAGAAAGAGCTTCAGTTTCCTTTCCTTGTTTTGTATCTCCATCTCATTTCTTATATTTGTAGTTATTATTGTTTATTTAATATACTATAGAGGGTTAAAATTTTTATATTATTTATTAGGTTAAACTTATTATTTACTTGGGTTTAACTCTTTAAGCTTAAAGATAAGTTTCAAGGAGTTCTGTTTATATTAAGATGACTTTAAAAAATTGGCATGTTGAACTCAAGGTAGAGATTGCTGAATCGGTTCATTTGCCTCCAACCTTACCTTAGTAGGCTCATGTATTCACCAGAAATGTTAGTGGCCTTTGACTTATTAGTAAGCTGATTTAGGATAACTATGAAAGGAGTAAACCGCATCCTATTTGTTGATCACCAAGATGATTTGATAAATGCTATCATGACTAAGAGTCTACGAATACATAGTCATTCCTCCTTGTTTGCAATTTTTAGAGAGAATTAAGAAACTACCTTATGCTATGAGAACTTTACTCTATAAAATCAAACAATCAATTCATGTAAAGAATCAACTTCACTTATTTAAGCCATAAGATCAATGCTTGAGATTCCTCAAGGCTCCATTGTCTATTACTTATATATTAGAGACTCCAAGGCCACTTATTTCTCCTCTCTATTTTATTCTCTCCTAATCATCTTATCAAGTGTCATTCTTACATCACTTATCTAAAGTTACATGTACTACGTAACATGAACATAACCATTCTATTAGAAATCACAGTATGATCTAACTATAAATAATTAGTGGGAATCTATAAAAGGCTAACATGTGCCAACCTTTAATAGATCTTTTAATGGAGTTAATGAAGGACTTAAACAAATAACATCGAGGACTCGAATATAAAAAGACAAAATTTAAAGACTCGAATAAACAAACAGTGAGACATTAAGGGCAAAATTTCTATTTCTCTCTCTCTAATGTATACATAGTTCTTATTAATTCCTTAGTGGCTAATACTAAAGCTTTTTGTGCTCATATAGTAGTAATTTAAGAAGGAATCAACTTTGGTCTTTTCTCCCTTACGCTGGTTATCCTTTGACTATGAAAAACCATAGCCCTAACTTAAGTATGGCTCTTTGATGTAAGGGCCATTAGCAATTTTCACTATCTCTCGATTTCTTGAGCCCATACTTATCAAGCCTGTCTCTTTGGCACGACCCCAATTTAAATCCTCCCTTCCAAGCCTCACATCTTTCTCTATTTGATCATGAATAATGCTAGGATTCTATTTATGATCTCTAGATTCCAGTTCGATGTCTTATAGAACTCTCTCCATTAAGGATCTTTACTTTGTTACTAAGTTCTTCACAAAAATTTCTTAACAAATTTTTGCATTCTTGTAGGTCTTATTTACTATTAATCTTACAAAGTTTCTTTGCAAAGCATCGGTATGATGATAAATCACGAAATCCACAAAAGTTTTTTAAGGAACTCTCTTGAAGAAACTCATTAATAAAGTGGAGAGTTTCTTAATATGGAAAGTCCATTAAAGTATTGGCACTAGCATCTTAAGAAACTTTTTAAGGAATTCATTAACAAAAATGCTCTTACTATGGATTCACGTATCCATAGATGTCTATATTACCATATCACTGATCTCGCTACTGAAGGTTCATGTAACCATAATTTTTTTAACATTCCAAGTACCAAAGATCCATCATCATCGCATAAAGCCCCCTACCAAGAGTTTATTATTACAGATCTGATATATTGATCTATGGTTTGAGGTGGCTAGTTGACCCATGTCAAGGACCCCATTTTTGGGTCAATTAATAAAATGGGTTCTATGTGAAGTAATCGATCCTTGGCAAAGGATTGGTGCTTCACTTGTATTTTTAATATTTCTCTAACACTATGTTAGAGTTATTCATTGCAATGGGAAACTGCAGTTGCTTTGAACATTTGCTTTACTTTATTTTTTAATTTTATGCTTCCTTTAATTAATTAATCAATACTGAATTAAAAATTAAAAAATATCTATATGATTTTCTAAGTTGATTGTTGCTATTAAGAAAAAAAAAGTGATAATAACAAGGACCAACAAGAACTTTAAAAAAATCTTTAAGAAACTCTAATAAATAATCTACAAATAAGGTAAAAAGTTTTTTAAATCGGAAAGTTCTTAATATGCCAATATGTTATCTTGAGTAACTCTTTCAATAACTTGTTAACAAAGATGAATTTAGTAGTTTCTTCTTCTTCTTCTTTTTTAAGAATAATTGGTGTTAATTGTTCCTATTTTTATTTCTATTGTTTTTCCATCTTTCATGTATCTAATGTATGGGCCTTATTGTACTCATCAACATGCCTAATTGTATGCCTACAGAAGATACTATAGTGTCCGTATGTAAAACATATTGACTCTTCAAGAGATTTTCTCGTGTTATGAATCTAATATTGAACCAAAAATGCTTTGATTGAATGTCTATTGAACCACTTTATACGACGAGTATATTGAATTTACTTAAACATAAATCATTTTTATAGGTGGGAAAAAAAAAAAAGGACACGGCTCTTGGAGAATTATCTTCAAGTTGAAATATATATTAAACAAATTGGGAAAGCGAAAAGGGGGCTATTCTCTAATCATTTTCATAGGCAACACTTTCCCCTTCTCCCCTACAAATTTTCAAATTTCATTTGATAAGATCTGAAAAATAAAGATTCAATTTTACCTCTTATCTTTATTTTAATAGTTAATTTTCACTCCTACACAAAAAGTCTAATTTAATTGGTTTATTCTTGTGAGAAAGAATAATCACGAGACTTATCTGAAATACAATGATGCAGAAAGTAGAAAATTACTTCTTCTTCTCCTCCTCCTTCTTTTTCTTTTTTCTTTTTTTTCTTCTAAAGATTTTCCAGCACTAATCACAATAATTGCTAAGCCCCAAGAAAGCAAGAGAGAGAAATCGATTAAAGATTCTTCTTTCGTCCCGTGTTTGATGTTGATGCTTATATCCCACCGTATTCACAAAATTGACCTATAATATATACATATATATATATATATATTCACAGTTTGAGCATATTAGGGCAACAAAACACTATAGCATCTTCTTTGGATTAACCATTAAAATTTTGTAACACATTAGAACCTAGAATATTGTGGCCTATTACGTGTCCATATTCTCTACTGATACATCAAGCATCTAGAAAATTATAACCTGTTTAAATTTAATAATTAAATATAAATCTGCCAACTCTTATAATAAATAATCTCCCAAATTTATAACTATGAGTGACCTAATAAATCACTTAATTCACCAAGTACAGTAAATACTTGACATGACCTATACAACTAAAATAAAAAGCTCGTAGCTCAATATAACCTAAGTCTAGCATTTATCTGTATCTCAATCTACCATCAAAGTAGTAATAGTCATTATCCTCAATTAGTAGTCATACCTTACATCATCATATGCTTTACATTATCAATAATATCTAAACTTACACTTGAAAAATAGTAATCCTCGTAGGATGACCTAATGTCCAATACATGATACCACATATATGTGTGTAAAACACAAGTAACAAATCAAGCACACACATAAGTATCATTGTAAATGCAATAAACAATCAATTTTAAATCTTGTGATTTATGTCTACAAACAACGCAGTTTTAACGTCCTGAGATTTAGAGTTACTTATAAGCCCTACACACATAATATATAATTACTATATAGGTATTGGTATTAGGTCTTCCCCAATTACTCAAGTGCCAAAAACAATCTTAAACCTACTTAGGTCCTTTCAGTAGGAGACTCTATTAGGGATAAAGTCGAGCAAAAGTCGCCAAGTGTCTCATCAACATTATTGGACCGAATTAATGAGTGGTTGAAGCCAAACACAAGCACCAAATAATTAAGTCTAAGTTTCATTTAAGTTTGGTTAATGCATATTAGCCTAATATATACATTCAACAAATATGTATTCCATACCTAATACTCTTATCTCTAAAAGATCTGACACCACATATCTCCTAGCACCTGTTCAAAATATAAATACTAATTTAGAATTTATTAAATTCTACGACTCAATACTTTCTTCTCTTTTACTTAATCCTCTACTCCATACTTTGAGTTTTTAAACCATACTCTACATATCTTTTCATATCCTTCCATGCTATACACACCAATACTGATGTATATAGATAGACAACATATATTATATACATTATTATATATATAATATATATACATAACATACATATGATTGTCTATTATTTATTTTTATTTTATTATTTTTTCTCCCTTACTCACTATTTTTAGTTTCTCTCTTTCTTACCGTCTCTCCTCTCTATCTCTCTCTCTCTCTCTCATCCCTCTCTTTATCTCTTGTCCACCCACCCTAAACCGCACCAACACCCACTCCCCCCACACCCACATACACACACACATACACATACATATGCCCCTCTCCCACATATTGTCCTCTCTCTCTCTCCTCGTTTGCACACATATACATGTTTCACTTACATGCACCTATCACACACATATACCGCATGACATAAAACTATATATACACATACATCCACACCACCGTAGAATTGCACACACATACTTACGAGTAACGCACCACACCACAATCTTCGCAACATACACGATCTCCACGCCATAGCACACACACATACCACTACACTAACAATAACGATACCTCCTTTCAAAACTCAAAGAAAACCTAAAAATATAAATTGAATAACTAAAATGGAGATCAAAGGAAAATTTACTTAAATATAGAGGAAAAAATAATTCTTGTTGATTTTTTTTTTTCAATAACGCGAATCTTGATTAGGGATTTGGGGTTAAGTTAAGAATGTAAGTTTTCTATTCCTAGAGAAAAGTAACATGATATTTTGATAAGGGAAAGATATGAGATTGGGTAATATTTCCATTTGGAATGAGAGATAGTAGAAAGTTTGAATCTTTTTTTATAACAATATTATCCTCGTTATCTTTGGTAAATTATAAATCATACTATGTTTGAATATTTTCCCTGATAGTATTGCTCCTACTATCCCTAATATATTACAAGTCATCCTATGTCTTCAAATCTTTATTCTATTATTATAATCCTTCTCTTATTTTATATTTCTAACATTATTATTATTATTATTATTATTATTATTACATATCCTTTTTTTTAATTTATTTATGAGTTTGGGTTTTACAAATTTCCAAGCCCAGCACCAATATAAAATATCTAAGAAAAGATCTATAATTTATGTAATATGCATAAATAGCTGGTGATTATTACCACGTACTACAAGTAACAAAGACGGAATTTTAAAATTCATCTTGATTTGAAATAAAGAGATGCTGGCCAAAAAAGAATTAAAGAGAGGCATCTTCCAGTCCATTTATAAATAGCCATGAAGCATCGCTTTAAGAGTAAAAGCAATTAAAAAACATACAACTAGAAAGATAAATAAGTCATAAATTCTATTTGAAATTTGTCATCACAATCATTTGTCTTCAACTTTGCATTAATGTCGTAAACGGTGCTGTATCGGTATACGTAGTCGATTATCTGTGTAATTCGGAATCATCTAATCAATTAACCAAAGTTCATGCAAGCCAAGTTGTGAATGAAGTTCTGGTACAGAGACCAAGTAGTGAGGGCTACAATTTATACTACAATAATGGAATTGCTTATGGACATGCAAATTGTAACAAGAGACTTTCGGTTGAGGAATACAAGAGATGTCTTTATCGCGCTCGAGATCAATTGTTTGGTCATTGTCCAGATACGGACGGGGCTCAAGTGTAACTTCAAGATTGCAGGCTTAGACTCAAGATGTATCCATTTGGAGAATGATTGGGTGTTTTAATCTCTATTCTACAATAAGACTGATTGGGAAATTGATTACTGTAATGTGCTTTTTTTGCTAGAGATGTTTTTCCTAGACTTTTATTATCATTTTATCGATGTCAAATAATGTGAGTTGGTCATCAAAATACTAATCAATAAAGCTTTGAGGTACCTTAAAAAAAAAAAAAAGTGATTCCTTAATGCATTATGTAGCTTAGCTTATGGCTTTTTTATCCGGTTACATGTTATAGTTTTATTACTATTAACTTCATGGTTTTACTTTCTGCACGAAATAATTAATTTCCATCTATTAATAAGATGGAGGAAGAGTATGATTATTTTCATCAACATTAAATTCCTCCAATGGAAATTAACGGAAACTTTAAAGGGAATAGAAACTATGAGTATAGGAAAAGGAAGAATTGAAGATTGCTAATTCAAATTCGTGAGGGACGCCAAAGCCAGTGGACTAGGAGTATTTATGGGGAGAATGGGATTGAGCTGAGTACTCTGTAATTTTTAGATTTTTTAAAGATATATAACATCATTTCTAATTCATAGAACCCCACTAAGAATCAGAAAATGCTACACTTAAGTACCCTTTTTCCGAACCTTTCCACTTTATTTCTAAATTTCATGAACCGTCCTTAAAATTTATTTATATTATATAATAAACTCATAATACAAATTTAAAAAAAAAAAAGAAAGAAAGAAAGAAAAACAACAAAAAAAAAAGGTAAATTGTAAAAAAAAAAAAAAAAAAAAGGGTCTTACCTTTACCTTGTTGCATATAGTCTCCAACTTCAACGGTGTAGTAACCATGGTGTCTTTGAAGAACACATGAGAGTATTAACAACAGGTTTGTTCTTGTTGTGAAGAGTGGCAAATACACTCTTGGATACAAGACTATTCTCAAATTCCTCTGTAACCCCAAAGGTAAGTTGATTATCATAGCTAACAAGTAAGAATTGCCTGCCTCTTCGCATGTTTGAGATTGAGTACTACACGGTATTGGGAAACAACGTTGACTTAGGCATAACTTGTGAAAAGCATTTATTGACCAAAGTGATTTTGATATCATCATGAGTATGAGTATGCTCAATGATTATTTAGGCAATTTATTTTGTTTAATTATATATATATATATATTTGTGGGTTAGAATGTGCTTAGCTATTTCACTTGAAACACCAATCCGTATTGTTTAAGGAATAGTATCAATTAGAATCATCTTATAGTGATTTTCTAAATCAAGGCGTCAATGCAAAAACGAAATATATATATATATATATATATATATCATTTTCACGCAAAAAGCTTGCACTTTTGTACATTTTTATAGAAACGGCAACAAAACTTTTCAAACAACTTGGAAACACATCTAAGACAGCAAGATGGTAACAATAATAGGAAAAAAAAAAAGTAATATTTAAAACAAAGTTAACACCTTTTTAATTCACCTTGAAATTCAGCTCGTCACACGAATCTAGAGTGATGTTTGTAGCATTAGATACTTTACTAATGACTCCAATAAACAAATTTCACTTTGCCATTTGACCAGTATCCATGGAAGTATTTTAGTTTAGATAGGTTCCTATTTTTCCTTTTATGAGGGGGATAACTTTTAATTTTCTGTCTTCTAGCATGTTGCTGAGGGGTATAAGTGGTATTTTACAATCCATGTGGATAAAGCACTTGCAAGAATTGATGGGAAAGGTGTAATAGTAGTAGTAATTTGGGTTTTGGGTAAATGTATAAACTAATTAAACTACTCATAAACTATTCGAATTAAATTCAATATTTGTATAAGTTTAACTTGAGAAAGGTTGTGAAGAGTTTGAGTTGAAGTTGAAATTATTCTAATAACTAATCAAGTTGAGTTTAAACTTCATAATACTTAGCTTCACTCACTTATAAGCTTAATCTAACTCAAGTCAAATATAAATACTAATCGAGTTTGAATCAAGTTTCAATATTAATATTATTATAATTAAAGAAAATTAAATGAATCAAGCTTAAACAATCTTATCAAATGAAACTTGAGCTTGTTAAGAACCACTTCGGGTCAAGTTTCCCTCAAAATTCTAAACTTGACCAAACTCGAGCTTTAAAATTTTAAGTCGAATTTCAGCACTATATAGTATGAACTTGACTTGTTTGCATCTTTAGTCTTTTCCACACATTTTGAAAGAAAGGAGAGTTATCCACACATAGTGTAAATATAACTGGTTATTTGCAGTTAAAAAAAAATTACTAGCAATTTTCACTTTACGATTTGACAAGTATCCAAGGAAGTATTTTAGTTTATATAGGCTCTTCTTTTCCTTTTATAAGGGAAATAGCTTTTAATTTTCTATATTTTAGTTTGTTCTAGAGGGGTAAAAGTGGTATTTTACAACTCAATGGATAAAGCAATTGCAAGAATTAACAAGAAAGGTGTAACAATAGTAACGTGGCACACTTTTATAATAATTTAGGGTATTTCATAGGGGTATAAATGAGACAAATTACTCGAGTTAGGCTTATATTTACATAAGTTCAACTTGAGAAAGGTCACATAGAGTTTGAGTTTGAGTTGGAGTTACTTTAATAACTAATCAAGTCAAATTCAAACTTCATAATACTTAGCTTCACTAGCTTATAAACTTAATCCAAGTTGAATTGAATATAAGTGCTAGTCAAGTTTGAATTAAGTTAATGATATTAATATTATTATAATTAAAAAAATTTAAGTAAACCAAGTTTAAACAAGCTTAATCAATTGGAAGTTCTACTCAAAATTCTAAATTTAATTGAATTCAAATCTTAGAGTTTTAGAATTTCAAGTACTATATAGTATCAAGTCGGACTTTTACATCTCTAATCTTTTCGTACATTTTTTAGAGAAAGGAGAGTTATCCATACATAGCACAAATATAAGGTGTTATTTGCAATTCAAGAATATAAAATAAAATGAAATTACAATAATTTTTTTTTTAAATTCTTAACTAAGGGTCCAAAGGGAAACAAAAATAAAAGATGATTTTTTATTTTGCCAAGTATGTTACAACTTATTAGAAAGGATTCGAATTTTAATATATTTTAATAAATAATTGGTAATATTACTACCAAGTCATAACGATTTAAAAGAAAAAATCACTTAATAATACATATGAAAAGATTCTAAATTGAAATTCATAAAAGAAAATAAACAAAAATAAAAATAATAAGTCATAAATAAGTACTAGATTTCTTTTACCCTATTTAGGTTCTTATTTAAAAAAAAAATGTTTCAACTTTTTAGGTTTAATAATATAGTTATAATCTAGTGAATAATATCTTATTAGAATGAATAAAGTTCAAATCCTACTTTTAAATTGTAAGATAGTTGGAATATATATATTCTTTATTTTTTTAATTTAAATTTATATTTGTCTATAAACGTTAAAGGTGCACTTGTGACATCTCTTTGGATTAGTAAGAATATAAAAAAGTGCAAAGCATGATGGTTTCCATATAACCAAATCACGCTTTGGCGAAAAAGCAAGAGAAAGACATGATACTTCCAGCGGCGAAACTGGGAACATTAGCGCTAAAAACATTCTGCAAACCCATAGCCAATCGCATCAAGAAGGAAGCCTCCGTCCATCCCAAATTCCGTCAATTCATCATCGATTTCGCCCAGGTTCTCTGTTCCTTTCTTTTATTGTGTGCTAGGATTTGCTGCTACTGCTGATTCTTTTATTGGATGGTTGCATTTAGCCATTTGCGACCTAATCTTGTGAATGATGCATGGAGCTTAATTTACTATGACCAGAATCTGTAAGTCGCAATCCTTCTTCATACCCAGCCGTGTTTTTCTAAGTTATATGGACTCGGGCACTTTTAGAGAGAATTGGATTACTTTAGTAATGGGCTTGGTTTTCCGAAGAATGGGTAATCGATATATTTCCTCCGTTTTCTTGTTGTCGAGCAAATTAAGGTGTCTTTGTAATGTCTTCCGTACTTCACACTTTCCTTTCTTTTTCCTGGTTAGCATTGATCGAACGCTGTTGTGCTAAACTCTTAGCATTTGGACAACAGCACGTCGGAGGACAAAGTTTTCCGTGCTCGTGGGGTGTTTCTGTCCTTTTTGCTACCATGAACTGATCTTTTAATTTGGGTGCCGGGAGGCGCTTGCTAAGATGTCCAAGATCCTCTCTTTTTTCTTTTACTTTTTTTTTTATTGTTATTATTTATTTATTTTTGGGTAATCAGCATTAAAAAGTGTCAAATGATCTTCCTCTACCAGGCCAGTCCATTTCCTGGTTCCACATTGGATTTCTATGATGGGCAAGCATTTGCACCCAGAATTGGCCCTGAACAAGGCCTATGTGGATTGAAATTAACTCGGAAAGAAGAAAAATGAATTTGTATATTAATTCCTTCTAATGTATTTTTTGGGATAAACTTATTTATTCATTTTTTGGATAAATTTTCTTTGTTTATGTGGAAAGCAATTTTATGAAACATGGGAGGCACCTCAAAGTAGACTTTTCTTTTCTCAACTAACGTATTCAAGTTTGCATGTGTGCTTTTTGAGTACTGCTTGATGATCAATTTGCTTTTTTATTCGCCAGGCAAATCATAGATTCACGACTCAAATGCAAAGACAGATATATGGCCATTCAACTGATGTTGCCATACGTCCTCTGAATGAGGAGAAAGCTGTCCAAGCAGCTGCTGATCTTGTTGGTGAAGTCTTTGTGTTCTCGGTACCATCTAGCTTCCTGCTCTTGCCTTGAACTGTTACAAATATCCATTATGTTTGATGCTTCGTGAATTCCCACTTGCAATTATAGCTGTTCATAGCTCTAGGACCAAGTCCTTTAATTTGGGGAGCTTTGCAACCGAGGGATTTACAACTTGCCACTGTAAGTAATGAGGGAAATTAGTCATGGCAGAGAGTTAATGTGAAGGCGGTCTTAGAATATACACGGGTTTCCATTTCATATTTAGCATGTGCATTTTTGGACTCCATCTGACTTTACTGACATAAGGCTTATAGCTGGCCTGACAAATAAATCGCCATTCTGCTTGGAGGGCTGGTAATGCATGACTTACCAAATTTAGGAGATGTGTTGGGTGTTGATATAATTTTGGCATTTAGGCTGGAATGATTAATTAAGCAGAGGATTAATACATCTTTCTCTGTCTTATACCCAGGTTGCTGTAGTTGCACTTATTTTTGAAGTGCAAAGAAGTTCCAGATCAGAAGCTAGAAAGGAGGAACAACGGAGACAAGAAATAGAGGTGCTTATGAATTATTATTCCTTACCTCTACTGTCAATCTGCATCTTGTCATTGTGCAACTAGGTGACATTGGATCAAATTAATTGCATAAAAAAGGGTCTTTCTAATGAGCATATATTCAGTTGAATAAGACTTGGATGCTGTTACAACATAGACATCTGTAAAAACAAAGATAAAGCTGTTACCACAGCATTGTTTTTGTTTATATGTATAGATTGATGCCCATTGACAGATCATGTAGAGGTAAACCACTATCCATTTTACTCGTTAACCTGACTCAGTGCACAAATATAAGTTTCTGAACATCAGAAGTTTCCACACAAGAAGTACTCCAATCTATTAAAATGATTATGTTGCTCAATTGTCTTCTTCGTCATTCTTCACTATACTGCTTCAAATTTACCTCAATTTTATCTAAGAAATACCTGCTAATATTTCCTGCGATATGAAAACCTTGGTCCAAGTCAAAAGATAGGAAGCAGAGGAACTCCCTTTCTTGGTGCAATATAGATTTTAGTGATTGTGAAAGGTATGCTATCTCAAGTATGTTAGCATGCTGCTGATTAGACATACTTGTATGGTACTGTATGGCCACATGCTTAGGTTCTTAGGTTGATAATTATGTGCTTTGTTTTAGGCTATAAAGCAAAAGGATGCAGACTTAGCTAGAGAAATTGAGCTGCTTAAACACCAACTTCAAGAACTTGAGCAACTTGCGAAAGGGCATGGGCTTTCGGCCATCTTCAACTTCAAGCATGCACATGTAGCTGATGATGGAAAAGCTAGAACTTAGCGATACTGCAAAAGTTTACCCGCATGTCAGATAACCTGACTGACAGAAATTTTTTCTGGGTTAACTGCTTGTGGCTTGGGAGAGTTTATTTGAAAATTTTCTCTCAGAATCATCTGACCGGTTGAACTAACCAACAGTTACAGCATGTTTACAAGAGAGAGAACACTGTAATGATGTGGAGGGAATTAATGTATATGAAGTGCGGGAAGTAATTTTTGGACGGGAGTTGTATGATGTGACTTGTGAGATTACATATTAAAGTCTTACTACGGTAGTTCAACAATCTAACAATCAGGTTTTACATCTTAAGGAGTACCTTCTGGTAATCCATAATCTGCTGCATTGATACTTCAAACCATTCACCAGGAGACTTCATTGGGTCATAACTCATGAATATCCTCATGCGCTTGCCATGACAGCATGGACTAATGGAGGTGTTTGCCATTAAAGGCTTGCTCCATATTAAATTATGCGGACAAGGAACAGAATTTATAGCATGTTTCAGAACATACATAATAACATTTCATATATATCTGCTCCTTTATATCGGTGAAGTTTTCTGCTTGTAATGTTTTCACAGCCACATATAATGCAACTAAGTTGAAAAATCAGCACAGTAACTTATGTCCAAACAGGGCGCATGCTTATTCTGTTGAAGATTCATTTGACTCCTCGAAGCAGAAGATTTATTGCATAACAGGAGAGGCTTCTAACAATGATGTATTATTGGAGAATAATTTGGGGCTGTTTGATGTATTTGTCAATTATGATGCTTTCGATTTCTTATTGGTGCAGAACCTCCCTAGCTCTATCACGGTTCACTCTTGCCTCTTTCCCGTATGCATATTCTTGGTCCATCGCTGAATGATGTATATTATTGGAGCATAATTTGGAGCTCCTTGATGTATTTGTCAATTATGATGCCTCCAATTTCTTATTGGTGCAGAACTTCTCTATCACGGTTGGGTCTTACCTCTTTCCTGTATGCATATTCTTGGTCAAACGCTGTTTTTATTGCTTTAATCTATATCCTCACCGATTTTCTGTTTCCTACTCATCAACCTTGCGTTGAAGATTTGAACACCTGCTGATGGTAGTAGGACAAGCTAACACTTGTTTGCCAGTGCCTCTAGTATCGAGCTTGATCTGCAGTATGATGAAGCATCCAGATGATGGGTGCTCCAGGATCGTTTGTTGAAACCATCCACCATAAGCTACTCTTGTCCTTGGATCCTCTGCTCAAAGTGTTCAACTAAAGCCACTTCAACATATTTGGCTTCAATTGGGGGTTCCGGAGCACAGCATGCCTGTAAGTTAATTTAACAAAGAACAATTCTAGAAATTTTCTTCTTTGAAATGCATTCACTTCCAAATGCACGGGATTATTACTCGAGCCAGCCTCGAAAGATTTTTGCTGCTTATGCGACCAAACTCATGGTACGAAGGACATTAAATTTTCCAAGATGACGTGACAATCCTGGTAACCAGTGTGTAAAGTCATGAAAGATCATGTGAGGTCTCGATGGATTTAGTAAATGCTAAATTGCATTCACTGTACTGGATGTCATGAGCGCAGAGTCCAATGGGAAAGGTGCATCCAGCATGGTTGCTGCTTTTGGAGGAAAAGTCCTTGCATGCCAACGCACAGCGATGAGGACGAAGGTAAGATTAAGGTGGAGGTTTAAGAGCTCCAACTTGGTCTGCTTATGGATGGGATGGAAATGAGATTTTATGGCCTATCTCAACAGGTTTGTTAAAAAGGGGTGGGAGTGCGGTTAGTTACCCCGTTGCAGACCACATTGCTATGTGGAGTTTAGATGCACCCATAGGCTTCCCAAAGTTCGGATACAAGAGCATAGAACAAAAGGTCATATATGATGTGCACATGTTATAACTTTGACATCGGAATATTTTATTAGTATGACATGCGATCAGACGGCTTATGGTAACCACGTGGCAGGACTAACCGAATAGATGGATCAATTTCAATGCCTTTTTTACCAGACACTTTTAAGGTTGGTTTGATTGCTAGAATTGGATTGGATGAGAACTGAACAACAGGTATAAGGTATATAGATTAGTACAATTCTATCGTATCATATTTAATTTAGTATGTATAGTATTAGATATAAACTTTTATGATTAAAAAAATTTAAAGAATATAAAACTTCATAAAATAAAATACAATAAAGTTCAATATTGTGACATGAAAAATTGATATAAGGTTATTTTTAAATTTTTAAAAATATATTTATCTTGTATTATATGAAATAGGTTTTTGTATTATTAAATATATGATATAAATTTTTAACGTTTTGTTTGATATTTTGGGATCTTTGTTTTTTTTATCGAATAGCATAACCAATTATGTAAACCAAATAAAAGATAAAAAAAAAAAAAACTTTTATTCAACCCAATATTACCAAATTACGACAATCATATGTTAATATCTGCCTTCCTGCTGTTATTATTATTATTATTTTAGTCACAGAAGATATTTCGGCTTTGCTCGAAGATGACACTCGCATGTGGAGAAGCTATGTGTAAGCCACAGAGATCAATTAACACCACATAATATGTCAAGCATCACCATAATGAAGAAGAGATGAGGGTGTGCTCGACTCGTTAAAAAATAAAAAATAAAAAAATTGACATTTATTATTATCTAAATCCAATTGAAAATTATGGTCTGTAATTTCAGAAGTATCGTCAACAATTGATAATAAGAGGTAAAAATGGCTACCGAAGTGAGCCAATATTATTTTCTAGATAAATAGTTCAATATTGTAACAAACACATATTTTTAATGAAATTTCTTAACTTTTTTTCTCACTATTTATCATATTACAAAAATATAAAATCCCCCGATTCCGTACAACAATTGGACCAATTAGATAAACCAAATGCAAATCTTATTACATATGCAACCAAGTGAAGTTATATTCTACTAGCAATAATAGGATCACGTACATGTAATGCATGTTGATAAGGTACTCGAGCATGGATCCTTTAAGCCTTGTCAAATCTGCCAAGGCTTGCATCCTTAGGCTCTTTCCTATAGGTCTCAATCTTAAGGCTTGAACCGCTCAAGCTCATTAAGTACTGTAATGGTCATAAGCCACAAGATAAAAATAAAATGGTCACGTCCTAAATATTAGGAATAAGTTGAGTATGATAACTCTACTCTCCTACACTTAAAGGAGAGGACATCTTCTATTAACTGATCTCTAACCGTCGGTTCCACTTCACTATTAATATCAAGCCACAACCCAATGGTAACCCTTTATACACTTTGCATATTAAGCCTACGCATTACTTTTAATATTCTATACTCTTAAGCCCACTGCTAACTTAAGCATCGAAATGACCATGCCAGATAACTCCCCGACATTCTCTTACTATGTACTATTTTGCAGGCTCATTATATGCAGCATCCTAAAAACTATCGGCAACGATCTCGAGTCGACATTTGGCATCGAAAGAATTAAATTCCTACACCTAAAATCTTAAATACACTAAATACATACCTCATGATCGATCCTTTTTGACATCATGTCCTAAAGCGACGGACAAGAAAACCAACAATTGGTAAACAACCAACCTGGGGGAAATTAGCCCCTCTTAAAGGTTGTGTTAAAGGAATGCCTAGTACACTTAAAACACATGGTTAAGGATTATGCAACACAGAACAGGATGCTCTACGCTTACTGAAACAAAGCAAAGTAGCATAGCATGCAAACTTACCATCCCGAAGCTTCAAATGCCTACACTAAGCAGAACACCCAGCAACAGCAGCAGAACGATAAGGATTAGTAACCTGATTAGCCATTACATCAGTAGCCAGTAAGGTCTGCCACTATCTATTATCGAGCTCTGGCTTGTAACGATCAAGAAGCCGACTCATATGGAGTATAGGCTCACTTAACTGCATGACAAGCTCATCCGCTAGACGATATCAACCTAAACGAGCTTCATGCTATGGTAAGATGACTCTTCGAGCAGTAGGAGAGCAAGCCTGCTAGTAATGCCAAGCTAGTCGCTAGTAATAAGACCCTCTTACTGCCTCCTAGTGGCAAACTTTCATCCCTAGACTAGTATTATGATACAAGCAATCCGAACAACCATCTACTTCACCTCCGCACCCTCATGAACCTTCACGGTCATGAGGATGCAATCATGTACAAAGCTTTCCTAGGTACTTTGAGGAAGGTGGCTCGAACATAGTTTAACCACCTTCTTGACAATTCCATCAACTCTTTCGACGAGTTAGTGCGGAGGTTCAGTTTCGATTTTAGGGCTACCAAGCCCCCGTCCAAGGACACATCACCCTTGTACCTGATAAGACAGAGTGAAGGTGAGTCCCTATGCGATTACGTGGCTCGATTCAACACCGCCATAGTCGAAATCCCTCAATTAAATGAGGGAGTTGCTATCCATGCCACCTGGCTCGACATCCGACTCTTAGGAGATTTCTTCCGATCACTTGCGATAAGCAAGCCGAAAACCTTAGTCGACTTTTGGAACAAGGCCCAAAAGTATATCGACCAGGAAGACAACATTTGCACTAGATGCGATGTTAACCAAGAAAGGTCAAGCAGAAAGCGAGATAAGGAAAAATTATCCGTAAAAGATTACTTCGGTGATAAGCTACCAAACAGGCCAAAAGGGGAGAGCTTTAGGAAGAAGAAGCACTAAGCTGACCATGACCCTCTCTCCCCTACCATTTACACTCAATATATGCCCTTGAATAGACCCATTGCTCAGGTATGTTTCGAGGTGAAGCACCAAAACTTGCTCTAGAAGCCATAAAAATGCAAGGGTACCCTAGCTGTCGGAACTCTGACAAATATTGTCAGTTCCATAATGACCACGGCCATACTACTGAAGAACACCTCCAACTGAAGAACATCATCGAATGTGCCATTCAACGTAGCTTCTTCAATGAGTATGTGGCTCATCAAAGGAACAACGATCGTTCGAACGATGATAATGATAAAGCACCTAAGAGGCGATCGACTAAAGATGCTCATGCGAAGCAGAATGACGATCGTTGCAATGATCGCACCCCCCAATGGCATTATAAATGTGATCCTGGAGGAGTCATACCATAGGAGCCAGCTGAACACTAACAACTCGGTTAAAGCCCAATCAGAGGTGTTAATAGTAAGGGAGAAGAGACAGAAGTTAGATACTTATATCTCCTTCTCCGACAATGACCTTGAAAGGGTTGGCACACCCCATCAAGATGCCTTGGTTATTAGGGCAAGGATCTCAAAATTTGAGATCTTAAAGATTATGGTAGATACTAGTAATCCCATCGATATACTCTTTCTCTATACATATGAGAAGATGAGGAAGAAGCTGCTATTAAAGATGAAGTCGTACCACCAAAACTTGATCAGCTTCAACAGAAGCACGGTCTGAGCTAAGGGCATCATTATGTTAAACATGGAACTTGGCAATGACGACCATGTAACACAACGACTCATCGAGTTCATTGTGATCGATTACCCCTCCCCCTACAATGTACTCTCAGGAAGACTAAGCCTAAATACATTTGGGGTGATCACATCTTCTCTCCACTTGAAGGCCAAATTCCCAACGCCAACTAGGGTGGGAATATGCAGATGTAATTAGAAGCTCTCACGAGAGCTATACATCAGGGTGGCTAAAAGGGATGGTGTCTTTGCCCTAGAAATAAGTCCATAGGAGAAGCCAGTTGAAAGGGATGAGCCTAAATACATTTGGGGTGATCACATCATCTCTCCACTTGAAGGCCAAATTCCCGACGCCAACTAGGGTGGGATATGCAGATGTAATTAGAAGCTCTCACAAGAGCTATATGTCAGGGTGGCCAAAAGGGATGGCGTCTTTGCTCTAGAAATAAGTCCATAGGAGAAGCCAATTGAAAAGGACGAGCCTAAAGAAAAAATAGAAGACGTCCAAATTGGAACCTCACTTGACTAGATCGCGAGAGTCAAGATCGAGACTTTAGCTGAAGTGAAGGACAAAATCATTGTCCTCCTATGAGCAAATTTGAATAGGTTTGCCTGGTCATAGCATCAAATATGCTCGAAATTTCCCCCAACCTGACAACCCATAACCTTAACGCCATAGCGCAGCCTGTCTAACCAAAAAAGAGGCATTTTGCCCTAGAATTGCAGACCGCAATTAAGGAGGAAGTACAAAAGTTACTCTAAGCCAGCTTTGCGAGGGAGGAAAAGTACCTGACATAGCTGGTAAACGTGGTACTAATTAAGAAGAAGAATGGGAAGTAGTACATGTCTATTGATTTTACCGTAAAGATTATTTCCTCCTCTTTAAGATTGACCAGCTTGTCAATTCTACACCAGGGCATGCTCTATTGAGCTTTATGGATGCCTTCTAAGGGTACAATTAGATCAAAATGGACCTGAAGAACGAAGTCTATACCTCCTTTGTCATTGATTACAGCACATATTACTATACGGTGATGCCATTCGGGCTAAAAAATGCCGGACTCACATACAAACAAATGGTGACGAAGCCGTTTAAGCCCTAAATTAGGCATGATCGTCAAGAGCCAGAAGCTGGTTGATCATGTCAGGGATCTTTAGGAAGCCTTCGACTAAATATGCATGCACAACATGAAGCTAAACTCCTAAAAGTATGTCTTCGGCGTCGTTTCTAATAAATTTCTCAATTTTCAAGTCATACAAAGAGGCATTAAGGCTAACCTCGAGAAGTTCTTAGGTATGGTAGCTGCCTTGAGTAGATTCATCTCAAAGACCACTAACAGATGCACTAAGTTCTTCAAAATCCTAAAAAATCCAAAGGGTTTTAAATGAATTCTTGAATATGCCACCGCCTTTCGGCAGCTCCAAGACTTCCTCACTCACTCATCGGTCCTCTCCAAGCTTGTCTAAGGGGAGAACCTATTTCTATACCTAATCGTAAGCAATTGGACACTCTCCTTTGTATTAGTCAGAGCAGAAGGAAGATAATACAAGTCAATACATTATGTTAGCCATATATTACATGGGCTTGAGGTCAAGTACACTTGGGCAAAAAAATTCGCCCTAGCCGACGTCATCACAGCTCAACAATTGAGGCCCTACTTCTAGGCACACCAGGTCACCGTACTCACGGATCAACCTCTGCGCACCATACTATAGAAACTAAACGTATTTGGACAGATGATGAAGTACGCAATAGAATTGAGTGCATATGGAATCTAGTATCAACCACAAACAACCTACAAGGCACAGGTGCTAGCGACTTCATTGTAGAATATACAAGAGAAGAAGAAACACCACTAGGGCGATGACAAGCTAATATGGACTCTCTACGTTGATGGGTCATCCACCTCAGGGAGCAGAGGTATAGGTTTGTTCTAACCAGCCCACATAAGGTTACCATTTGTTACGCCCTTAAGTTCGGATTCAATTTCAATAACAAGGAGTCTGAATACGAGGCACTTATTGCCCGCCTCAAGCTAGTAAAGGACATCGATACCAAGCAGTTGTGGATCTTCTCGGACTCCATGTTAGTCATCCAACAGGTACAAGATGAATATGAAGCCAGAGACGATACTATGGCAAGGTAACTTGAGAAAGTAAAGAGCTTCCTTGCAAAGTTCCCTTCATGGGACATCAAGAAGATCGCTTGACTAAAAAACTCCATGATAGATTGGCTATCTAAACTAACCTCCATTGGCATACGAAAGCCTAGTGTGAAGGATAGCAAGATCTTCATAGAGTACCTGTAAAAAAAAAAAGAATAGCTTCAGGCTTGTGCGAAGTTTTGGAACTAATTGCAGCAACTCTAAAACCAAGCTGGTTGGATCCTATCTAGAGTTACTTAGAGTAAGGTATGTTGTCGAAGGACATGAGGGAGTCGAAGAAGCTCCATTACCATGCCACCAATTACACATTGATCGATGGTGTCTTGTATAGTAAGGGAGTCAGTCTCCCTCTTCTCTTATGCCTCTAAGAAGGGAAGGGTTGTGCATTATGGAAGTGCTGTACGCCGGAGTGTGTAGCAATCACATTCAATCTTAAGCCCTCTACTTACGACTTGGATATTATTGGCCACCATAAGGCAAGACGCAAAGGCCATAGCTTAGAAGTGCCCGTAATGCTAAAAGCATGCCTTAATCAGTCATGCCCCCAACACCGCCCTCCAACCCTTGACGAGCCCATGGCCATTTGCGCAATAACGAATCAATATTCTCAACACCCTCTCGAAAGCATCAAGAGGACGGCAATTCATAATTGTTGCCATGGATTACTTCACGACATGAGTAGAAGCCAAAGCAAGGGTCAGAATCACAAAGAGAAGTGTTGAATCCTTCATCAAAAACAACATTTTTCTCTCGATTTGGAGTCCCTCATGTACTCATTATAGAGAATAGCCGACAGTTTGATAACCCTAAGTTCAAGGAGTTTTGCGCTAAGCACCACATCACCCTGCACTTCACTTCGGTTGCCTACCCCCAATCAAACGGACAAGTCAAGACAACAAATCAAGTCATTTTAGATAGCCTGAAGAAGCGCATGGACCGATCTCAACGCGCTTGGGTCAACGAATTACCTAATATCTTGTAGAGGTACAAGACTACCCACCGTACTTCTACAAGCGAGACCCCTTTTCTGCCTTGCTTTCAAGTTAAAAGTGGTCCTCCTAATCAAGGTTAAGCTCCCGAACATTCAGATTCAAAGTTTCGACATTGCCTTTAATGACCCACTACTATAAGCAAGAATTGATACCATTAAAGAAATTAGAGACCTTAATGCTGCTAGGTGACTGCATACTAATATCAAGCTGCTCAGTATTATGATTAGAAGGTTAGACACAAGGAGTTCAAGGTCAGTAATCTAATATGCCGAAAATTAGAAGCCACAAGTTCACGCAAAGGGTTAGGAAAACTGGCTCCTAATTGGAAAGATCCGGTCAATGTTAAGGAAAGAATAGGCAATGGAGCATATAGGCCGGAAAGATTGAATGGCAAGCTCACCCCGCATACATGGAATGTCAATAATCTCTGTCTCTATTTTGACTAGAATTTCATCATGTACAATTTTTTCTTTCCATTGTGATGAAATAAAAGTTCTCAATTGATTGCATATTTCTCTCTCCTACTCCCTTTCTTTCTCTTGCCTTATAAGCTTCTAAAGAGGCACAAGGATAGTCAACCAAGGCAGGTTGGAACGCTATCGACCTCAACCCCCTTAGGGTAACCTCGGTAAAGAGAAACACCCCTTATACACAAGAACTCACCTATTGTGGGCAGGTTGAAACACCACCAACCTGAACCCCCTTACGATAAGCTCGGTAAGGGAAATACTCCTTATGTGTAGAAACTCCCCCATTATGGCCAAGTCGAAATGCTACCGACCTGACCCCCTTTAGAGTAACCTCGGCAAAGGGAAACACCCCTTGCACACAGGAACTCTCCCATTATAGTCTAGTCAGAATGCCACCGACTTAACTCTCCTTAAGGTAACCTTGGTAAGGGGAAACACTCCTTGTATACATAAACTCCTTCATTATAGGCAGGTTAAAATGTCACCGATTTGACCCCCCTTAGGTTAACCTCAATAAGAGGAAAGACCCCTTGCACAGAAGAACTTCCCTAACAGTTAGCTTCACCAAAGGTCAACTTCCCTTAAATAGAGGAATTCTTAAGCAGATACATTCAAAGACAAACAGAAAATAGAAAAAGACGTTTCGAAAAACATTCATCTATTTATTCTTCGATTGTTTAATTACAGAGTCAAGCCCAACATTCCGACCCTAATTACAATAATTTCAAAAAAAAAAAAGAAGAAGAGAAATTTGTTATCTCCTAGGATTAGCTAACTCCAATAGTTTAGAAAAATCCGAGGTATTTATCTGCTCGGGGCGTTGATCCATCGATGCTTGAGGTGGTACGTCTTGACTTGGTGCAGGGCCCGAGCAATACGAATTAAGAGCAACAGGAGGATCATCCTCAAAAGGTCGATCTTTAGGAACTGCTTCAAAGGTGGTCTCTTATTAGGCTGCTAGGGCAGAAACAAACATAGAAGTGCCTTATACAGCCCTGGTAGCAGAGGGTATACCTACCTTTTTGTAAGCCGCCTAGGCGGACTCCCTCTCCTATACCAGGGCTTCCTTCTTCTCATCAAACGTCAGGAAGTCTAAAAGGTCAAGGAAGCTTAAGTCTAGATCCGAATAATAGGAGAGAATCTCCTTCAAAGTGTAGCGGGCAGAGTCAGTGGATAGGTCTTTCAGTTCTTCTAACTACTCCTTGATGGTTTGGTAGTTAGGGATTACTTTCTTAGCGGCAGTGTTGCTAAGGACCTCCTGACTCTCCATCTTGGAGATGATCTTTTCTATCTTCGAAACTCTATCCCACAGCTCCCCAGCTTGTTGCTCCAAGCCAACCTTCAAATTGGCTAACTTCAGCGAAGTGGGCCTAATGCCCTTTCACTCGGACGCATTCATTGCTAGCTTAGTTTGCAGCTTAGCTACAGATGTCTTTAATTCATTGAACTTTTAGGCTACCTTCTCAACTTTGCCCTTCTCCTACTCCGCATCCTTAAGCCTTGCCTAAAGCCTTGCTACCTACACAACAAAGCAACGCAGGTATGTGTTAGCTTTGGACAATTTTCTCAAGTACCTCTTGCTAGAAGTCTCTACCTCTAAGAGGCACTACTTCCGCCAACTTAGCGCCTCTCGCAAGCCTGTTACCTCTTTATGGGTAGCTTTAGACATGTTCAATTTAAGCAGCACCTGACTATAATACTACAAAACGAAAACAAAACCTACAATTAATATAAAAGACATAGAGTATAACAATATAAGAACAACTAAGACTTACCTATCGCACCAGTATACTTAAGGGCCCACAGTTTATGCAGGGTCATCCCCACCCTCTTCGGAGATCTTCTCCAAGGCAACCCAATTGTTGGGGGTGTAAGACCCCATCAACGCCTGATAGTTGAGTGTCTAATACCATAGCGTCAGATCGCCGACACGAACCTCCCACTTCTACTTGAGGATCTTCCCTCAAGCCTTCTTCATTTCTAACTTGAGGGCACCTCTCTTCAGTGCTTCATCCCAGGAAGTGAATGTAGCTTACTGGAACAAGTCTAGCCTTATCCCTTTTAGCTTGAAATCATTAAGGGCATCCAAAAACCCATCTCTCATGTCATCGATGCTTTGGTAGAGATGCGTTAAAGGCCACTCATTCCACTTCCCTTTGGCCAAAGCACCCCTCACTAGGAGCTTTTGTTACTTTGCCCTAGGACTGTAAGCTCCCAAAATTGAGTTTAGGACAACCGAACTTAGATTTAGGGCTTTTAGGAAAACTTATCCAATTGAGCCCAAACTTTATGACTAGAATAAAAAAGTTAATCGAGATATCATAGTGAAGTTAGATTTTAGAAATAATAACCCAAAATCTCAATTTTACCCTTAGAAATAGGAATATTAAATATAGCACTAAAATGTTCGGAACTCTAAAAATCAAACTTAGATTACAACGAGAACTTAGAGATAAGTTAACTGAGTTATAAAACGAAATAATATAGTATAATTTACTATATAAATATATCCGTAATTTTATGAGTGTACTTGGTATAAGTAATAAATATACCCGTAAATTAACCTTAAATAATGTAATTATATATATTATGTTAAATTCTTGAAATTAACTTTAAAACATATCCTAAAATAAAAGATATGCTAGAAACTTAATTATAAAAGTAAATTTATATATTTTACATGTTATTTACATAAGGTATATACTTATATACTAATTAAATAACTAAATCCTAACATATATTATTCATATTTAAGTAAATAATTAATAATACTTATCCAAATGCATTGGAGCTTACTGGAAATTTACGTGGCTGTTGTAGAAGAAAGGAATTTGCTTAATCAAAAGTGGAAGGAGGAAAAAATGACACCTCATGCTTCATTAATGGAGAAAAAGAAAAAAAAATTCCATAGGCGGTGAAAGAATTCTATAAATACTATCCTATTAGCAGATTAGCAATATTTTAGCAGTTAGGAACCAAGAATAGAGAAAAAGAAAAATTAGAAAAAATCGTAGAAAATAAAAAGAAATTTAGAAAAAATAGGGGAAAATTAGTGAAAGTGTAGAACCCTAACCTAGAGTGGTTCTGCTGTGAAACCCAGCCAACCCCACATAGTTCACCCACTACACAGGCCGTCCGACAACCACCTAACCGCCACTGGCCACCAGAGTACCTAAGAACACCAAGGTCAATTTCCTACCCTGTTTTTCAATAGTTTCTAAAAATTAGTAAATCCGCCCAAAAAATTTAAAAAAAAAATTACTTAGGTTATTTTAAACATGCTTTCATGTGATATTTTTATTTTTGAAAAATTCTTAATATTTAATATACTTTATTAAGAAATCTACTATTCACCCGAATTTATATTTGTAAAATAAATGTACTAAATTATGTTGTTTCTAGCTGAAAATTTTTGTGTAGGATGTGTATAATATATAGATAATTTCTATGTAGCCCAAATTTTGATTTGAATATTTTTAATATTTATTGCATTTTTAGGCTCGAAAATAGGCTGAAATTATGAATTTAATAAGAAATTATGAATTTAATTGATGAAATGGACATGTAGTGATTTATAATAAATAGTAATAGTATTGAGTTAGATTGAAATTAATTTGGTGCTAAAAGAATCATAATTGGGTAATATATGATAATTTAGGGGTAAAATTGTTAATACAAAAATATAGGCAATATGTCGGAAACTTGAAACCAAGTGATAATTGAATTCCTTATATTTTTAGAAGTTTATAGAAATTTTCGGGGAATTATTTGGTAATCCGAACTATTTATTACGAATTTATTAAGTAAAATAGCTTAAATTACAAGTCGGGATGTATTTGTAATATTAATAAGCTAAAATAAATTAAATAGTTAAATAAAAACTATATATAGGATTGCTGATCAGATTGGATTAAATGGATATTTTTATTATATTTATTAATATTTTCATATCGAGATACACTTTAGGTGTATTAGAATTGGATAATACTTATATTGTTACAATATAGGGAAAAAATAGATAAAATATAATTTAATAACCTAAATTATGTATAATATGATCATTTTTATATAATAATGTATAATTGTATAAAAAACTTAAACTACCGGTTAAAAGCCATCTCTAGAAACAAGATTCGTAAAACATGTCGTTAGGTCTATACGAACTCAATGATACTAATTTTGTTAAAATCGAACAACCTTAAGTAATTTAGCCTATAACTTTATCATATTTAAGAATATACGTATTTTGGTAACCTTACCAGAATTAAAACTTGAATTAATAAATAAAAAGTACGTTTCGATATGATTAAAACGATATATAATACGTAATAGTATATATGATATACATATCAACAATTAATAATTTAATTCGATATATAGTGATAACATGACTGTATATTATGAAAATAATATATATATATATATATATATATATAAATCTAACCATTTTAGATTAAACCATAATGTTTTCGTAATTATTACAAAAACTAAATTTGGATCTTTATGTAATTAGGACCTTCCAATACAAAAACGGTTGACAATTCAAGTCAGCAATAGCGAACATCTAAACAAGTAAGTTGGGATTGTGACTTCACCACTTGTTTGGGTACTATTTAAAGTATCTTGAGACCTCAGAGTACTTCTGGTTGTGTTTGTAGTTAGATAATTATGCACATGCTGTGTGTGTGAATGATACTCGGTTGTGATAGGAGTTCAACTCCTTGGTGTACTGTTCTGCATATTTGCATAAATTCTGTATTGTGTGAACTTGTTGGTCACTCCTGATTAAAACTAACGGTTATTCAACTAAAATGAAACTGGACATGCATAACATCCGTTGGGGGAAATAATTAAGAGTGTTAGGCCAAATATTGACTTCCTTCGATGAGGATAGTTGAAATGGTCATTTCCCCATTCTTAATCGAACTAAGTGACAGGTGAGGAGGTCGCAGCAAAGTTGGGGCCGTGGTTCGAAGGCGGTCATGAGAGGAGGGTGTTCTCCATTGCACAAGTCTGGGTTTGGTCTGACTTGAGTCACAATGAAACTCCTTAATCTGAGTTGGAATAGATGTAATTTCTCTAACCTGCCAGTGGATCGGTTAACACTATGCGATGTTTCATTTAAGTGATTACATTGTATTTCATTATAATTATTTAACCTTATTTGTGATTGTGCAGTACTCTTCTGACTCTGTCCCACTTACTGAGCTAGTTGTGCTCACATCCCTATAGACTTTTTTGTAGGTGGTGAGTAAAGACAGGATGTTCAGGTTCTACCGTTCCCAAGTTAGTATGCTGCTATATGGGAAAGTGAGGATCAAGGAATTAACTGAACCTGAGCTCTTAACTTTATCTTTAAGTTTTAAGGAAACTAATTGGGAATTCCCTAGGAGCCCACTAGTTTCCTAACTTATTGTATATAGACCACAAAACCTGTGGTTTTTAATAAACTCTGATTGTAAACTTTACCTTTGGACGTGAAACGTGTGTATAAATACTATTGTGGTACTAAATAACAAGTTGTATAGAACAGGTATTTTGTAAAAGCTCTACCACAAGTTTAGTTATTAACCAGTGTCAGAACAGACGTTTCAAGCTGGTTGAGTTGTACGCCTTGTGTGAAGTATGTCTATGATAGCAGCTGTAAGGTCAGCTTCTATTTTAGATTAGTTTACACGACGGGACTATTATGACTCTTCCTTTTCGAGGCGTGATAAGGACCTAACTTCCCGATCGTCTCAGGAGCTTTACACTTCTAGCTTGTTGTTAGAGGAGGGGTAGGCCCTTCCTCAGTCTCTCCCTCCACCGCCATAGGAAGGGAAAGCACTTGCATATTGGGCCCCTCTTCGATGCCCTCATCACCTACAATGATGGGTCCAGACAAATAGATGAAGGCAGGAGCAGGTAGAGCCATTCCTAAAGCCTTTACATCCACAAGCTCATCCCGGATGCCAATGAGAATCCTCTAAAGTATAGACCCCAGCTGCACCCTACTGGTCTCGCCAGGCCTTGACATCGACTTTACTACCTGACACCTGCTCATCAAATCTTCTACAAATGTACGAGACATCTTCGGAGCCAAATTTTTGCCTACAAGAAACTTGATCTGAAGTTAGAAAAGGAAAACAAAAACAAATCAAAAGAAACTACCATTACTATTCACAAAACACTGTTGTGACCAGCATGACTAAGGAGGTCTTCCCATCTTATAGGCGTCAGACAAAGCATACTGACACTAACACAACAGACAGGTGCATAACAACGAACTTGTACCTTCAGGTTACTTCTCCACTACAGCCTTTTTCATGCTAATGAAGAGCTTAGATATCGAGCGCTGGAAATATCTCTCCACGGTCTCTATAGTGTTGATCTCCTGCCACCTTTCAGTACAATGAAGGCCAAGATCTCTTAGACGACCTTAGTATCATTGGGACCAAGCCTCTTCTCATTATCAGTATGGACCATCTCGATCTATCAGGTCCAGAAATCCGCTTCTTCAAGTAACTTAACCACCAAGTATTTGTCCTGCCATCCTTTGACCCAATCTACAAGGTCGTAGAACTGTTTCTTCTCTAGGTACGGTTGGAGGTAAGGCTACTCCCTAATACTCTTTCTACATGTAGAAGTGACAAAAGAGCTCAGGAGTAGCCCTTATCATCAAGTATTCACAAAGAGCTTGGAAAACCTTCAATACCCTACCCATTAGGAAGGACTTGCAACGGACTACAATGGTGGTAATTGAAGAACTCCTTCTCAAAACGACTTAGAGGGAGGCGTTGCCTTAACTCTAAGAACTTCTCAAAGGCTACGAAGCGTCTCCCTGATAGTAGGGCCACCTGTTTGTCCTTGCTCGATAACCTAATATGCTACCTAAGAATTGCCCCCACAAGAAAGTTGTTGATGATCCAGCTGGGGGCAAATTGCCTACTTTTACTTACATGGCCATTAGGCCCCTTTCCCATACTAGGAGCATCGAACAAATCCTTTGTGGGGGGTAAGGGGACGTCCGTATATATGTCCTTAGGGATAGCATTGATAACTATGGCCCTATCCAACTCTTCCACTATCATCTTAGTTGGTTGGTCAAGTTGTGTTAATGATGAGATTTCGCCCTCCTAGGCTTGAGGGGGATCACTCCCTGTAGAGTCGAAACTAAAAGTAAGTAATGGCAAAGAGGAACTAGCCTTACCTCTATTGGTCGATATGATCGTAATTCTTAAAGAAGGAAGAAAGACTCAAAACTGTTGAAAAAGGTTTCAAAGTTCGAATGTGAATGCAGAAATTGCAATGATTAGGCGAGAAGATTGTAGAAAAGCACTCTCTCTCCATTATACTCTTATTTATAGGCAAACCACTTGGAAAGCCGTATGGACGGTTATAAGGATCTATATAAGCATGAATCCTTTAGAATGTTGCATAGTAAATACGTGGAAAGAATTTGGATCAGACGGTCACCTTTAAAAGGCACAAGGCATGTAGCTGTACGTTAATCTATTGCAATACGATACCTGTCATGTCACATTTAATGCATGAAATACAAGCGGACAAAAGTCACATTTAAAAAAAATTCCTTCAAAGGAAGTTTCTTCAGGGCCCATCCAATTTCTACGTGGTTAACACGATAAAGACATGACCTAGCTATTCGGTGAATTGCAAGGGTATCCTGCTGACCACCCCTGCTTACTTAGCCTCGGACATTTTTAGACTAATGATCCACTGCTTAAGATAACTTTACCACTTCGAGATCTTCCACCTCAGACCTTGTCGCTTCAAACCATACAATCTCATCACATCGGCATCATGGCATCAGATCGAACTTCCTAAGGTCGGATTGAACTTCCTAGAGTTAGATCAATCGCACCTAAACGACCCATATATTCCTCTTTGCCTTTTCCTTGGCAATGGGACTACGGGGGGTAGTGGTTGAGGGTGCAAGTGTTGACAGGGTACTTTAGGCATGACTCCTCAGGCCCGATTAGATCCGCTAAGCCTCACTTCCCTAAGCCCTCCCCCGTAGGCCTTAGCCCTAGGGCCAAAACCGCCTAAACCCATTAAGTATTGCAACAGCCATAAGCCACAAGATAAAGATAAAACTGTCACGTTCCAAATATTAGGGATACGTTGGGTATGATAGTTTCACTCTCCTATACTTGTAAAAGAAAATCTATCCCACCAACTAATCTCAAACTATTGACTCCACTCTACTATAAATACTAGACCACTATTCAATGGTAACCCTCTTTACACTCTACATACTAAGCCTACGTATTATCTTTAGTTTTTTGTACTCTTAAGCCCACTACTAATTTAAGCATTGGAGTAACCACGCATAACAATCCCCTGGCATTTCCTCACTATGTACTATCTTACAAGCCCATTACGAGCAGTATCCTAAAGACTACTCACAAGAATCTTGAGATGACACATGTGTTTAATAATATGTATAATATTTTTTTTAAAACTTTGACCAAAGATAGTTTAGAAAATAGATAGGAGAAGAAAAAGGTTAGCAAGTTAGTAAAGTTAATAAATTAGGTTTTTTTTTTCTTCATGAACGTGGAATGTTATTAATAGTTGAAATAATCAAATTACTAATTTACTCTTGAGAAATTAGTCAATTGATTAAAGGAATAGTTAATAATAAGTTTTATATAATATAATCCAAGGATAACAATAAAATAACATGAAAAAATTATGGAAAACACCAAAAACTATGAAGAAGGCCTCATCCTCTTTAATTTGTATTATTAAAACTTAAGAGATTTAAGTAACTGTCACTAATATCTTTTCCTTAAAATTACTGTTCAATCTTTCAATATAATTTTATATAATAAAAATACTAACATTAAGCTGACTTTTTTAAACTATAAATAGATTTATCGATTTGATTAATTTCTCTTTCATCTCAATTTCTCTCTTCATAATTTCTCTCTAACCATTAATCTCCTCATCAACCCATCAACTTACTTTTTGTGTCCACTCTCCTCATCTAATTTCACTTCCCAAACCGCCACTTTCTTTGCATGCAACCCTCTTACAAATAATTTAATTTTTTATTTTCCATCACATCTTACATAGAAATATATTTTTAAATATATATTTATTTATTTGTTTATGTAATTTTGGAATTTGATTAAAATACACACACAAAGATACATTTCTTAAATATATTTATCTAATTGTTTGATTTTGAAATTTTATTAAATACCTTGATGATTAGTATTGTAAGATTAAACAAATATCGATATTTGTATTTTAAAACATTTACAAAGAAACTCAAAAAATACTTTGAATCTTCATATAAATTGTATTTATCTCGATTAACATTGAGATTAAGGTAGAAAAAAATTAAAAGATAAAACTATTTCAACATTTTCCCTCTATTTTAAAACAATTTTTTTCCAAAGAAACGTACATAATTAATTTTTATTTTTCATTTTTTTTTTTTACAAATAGTTTATATAAAGATTCATTTGACTACTTATGCAATTCCGTCTAATTGAAATTTTGAATTAAAATATTATAATTATTTTCATCCCAATGTGGGTACATGATATTATAGGTAAACAAATAAAACAAAACCATCTTTTAGTTTTCCATTCTCCAATTCTTCATGTATATTCGCAACAAATTATTATCAAAACGTACAAATTACAAGAAGTGATCTTTTGGAACGGACTAGTCCAAAAGTATCCGTAGAGTTGCTCAAAACGTGGTAGAAGAACAACTTTAATGCACATCTATATTTCACCATCAGAAATTCCTTATTACCACAAGACAGGCTTCGTGCGATACGTATTCAAGTTAACTGCTTGCAAAAAAGCAGTTCCCCTCGTGTAATTAGTTATGAACGGAAGACCAAGAATTCGCTTCAATCCAATTGAATGCGATTGGGCTGAGAAAAGCATCTGGAATGCCGAAGGAATTGACCAAGGCAAGTGCATGCGGTCTTAAATCACTGCAGAGTTTTAATATTTCTTTCCGCACTTCAGCAACATTGTCAGTTGATAAATAACCATGGCGTAAAAATGAAGCATCCTCGTCCATGCTGATCAGGGCATACATGGATCGAAGCAAGCCTAATACATCCTGCAGAAAATATATGTGATACTGTAAATATGTTCTACCAATCAGTAATGTGAAACAAGAAACTACATCGGCGAAAAGGACAAGGTGTTCATCGAAGGAAGCATATACTGGAAGCTTAATACGAAAGACTAAAATTTGTTATGAAGACTGAAAGAATTCAACACTAATAACTGCTACAAGAGTTGGTTGGATTTTACGGGATGGGCATCCATAACTCTGGAACCAACACATGGATCAAGTCTTCATTTAATAACCAACTATAAATCCTATCCCCTGAATAAAATTCAAGTTGATAATTAAAAGCTTGATGAATCCTTCAAGTTGGTATTTGCTAGTGGGTGAATATGCACTGAAGCCATAGCTACTATGTACAGAAACTCTAAGAAGATTAGGTCTCCATCAATAGTAACTCTATATTTCTCCTCAGGGGTTTTTTTTTTTTTCCTTTGCAGGTGTTTAGACCATGCATGACTCGTATGAGGCATGAGTAATCGGTATTACCTTCAAAGAAGTTGCAGAGGAAGCTTCCTCAGTTTCTATGAATGACTGCAGGATTGCACGTTCCGCGAAAGCTCTACCCAGGTCCTGGGCGAGCTGATAACTCTGCTTATTTACGAAGAAAAGGCATGAGAGGGAAAGGAAGGAGGGAGGAAAGGAGTGAGAGAGCAAGAGACTTCCAGCATGGAGAACACTTACCACATTGAAAGCATATTCTTTACTTTGTCCCTGTGCTTGGTACCTCAGTACTTCTTCAGCAAAACGATGCAATAGATCTCTCTCTCTTATGCGGAAGACATCAATCTGAAGTTCAACAATATGTTACACATGTATACTCTAGCTACTATAGTGAAAGACCATCAGACTGTGACATACCTGGAATTGGCTGCTTCTAAGAGTAGAACTAGAGAGCTGTGATGGAATCACTGGACTAGGTCCGTTCATGTGTTCCAATCCCAATCCTTTAAATGGTTTCTTTCGCTTCTGAACCGCCACATATTCAGCAAAAAGTGCCTTACTGATCTGAATTTCATAATATGTACCATATTAGAAATCTCCTCATATTACAGAAGACAAACCCCAACAAGATTAGATAAGCAACTCCAAAAAATTTTGCAAAATGAACAAACCAAAAGTGATCAGTGTTCTCTCAGTCATTCAGGAGAAAGGAAGTAAAACGTAAGAGAAAAGAACCTTAGGACTTTCATATTTTTTATCTTAAGCTAATTATCTGGTCCTCTAAATTTGCTTCACAACTTTTATAATCAGCATTTCTGCTAGTTATCTCACCAACCTGTTGCATCAATACATTATTGTCACCCTCAAAGGTGGACTGTACATCAAATTCACTTGTCATTTGGCCAACACGATTTTCAGTCTTCAGACCTTGACCACCACAGGCTTCCCGACATTCCTGATACGGTTATCATATACCAATTAGGCAAGTTATATTAAATGCATATATGAAATTTTCTTCATGTAAATTTGATTACCTGAAGAGTTCTCATGTTATGCCAGGTGAATGTAGCTTTATATGCACTTGAAACAATGTGAATAATCTTGTTTGTCTCAGGTGTCCTCTTCACATACAGCATCTTCAATTTATTCCCAGAGATACTCATAGCATAGCTACAAAATGATAATAAATAATAAAGAAAAGTAGTCCAAACATTATTTCCTCCCCCTCCCTTTAAGTATTGCCAAAAGACCTGATGTATAAGACATCCAAATTATGTCTTAATCGAATATCATACATATTAAGTTATATACAAGGATATATATACTTCCTACAACTCAGTAACTAGTTATGACAAAACAAATGATGAGCTCCAGCAGCAGAGACCCAACTAACATTGAGCATGCAATGATGTGATAAAGAACAGACTGGGTTTCTTGGTACATGGGATTACATCAATGTAACAACACTTAACTCATCCATACGACAAATATAATAAATCTAGAGAGTCAATAACAAAAACCAGAGGGAAGACAATGTCCTGTACTTTTGGGCAAAGTACTGTATTATACAATGAATAATTAATTAACCATCATAGCAAAAATTTGAAATAATAAATATTTCATATGTATAATTCTGAAAGCTTTTGTCAATTGTACCATTTCATATTAATATCTTTTGACAATTCATAATTTTAAATTTATTCCACTTATACTGTTTCATTAATAGTATCTTTTAACCATTTATAATTTTTCATTTTTTACCAGCTATACTTGGTTATTACAAATAACTTTTGGCCATTAACATATTTTTTTTTTCTGATAGTTATATGTCGAGGACAAATCCTCTATGCAAATGATGGTACTTATAGAGCGGTTTGCAAACTTTACATGACCTGAACAAAATGACAACAGTTCCTAGTACATGATGTTACATTCCCTACAATTTCAATGTTGGTAACTCTTTTATTTCATATAAATGCAGAATAACCATCAATAGTCATATAATATTGCAATTGTTAATACATATCTATATAATTAATTGTAGTATCTAGACCATACATGAAACTATTCATGAATGTACAACGTCAATTTAGTTGCGATAATTTTTTAACTAAATCTATTATCTTCCTAATGTGAATATAATTTAAACCAAAATGGAAGCACAGCGTGGACCTTTAGCTAGCTCATCCTAATAGCATAAGCTTTAAGGAGGAAAATATACAACTATTAAAGATATTGAGAAATACTAACGTCTTTGCAAGAAGAGGTAAGAGTCTCCGTTGATGACTTGGGTAGTCAAGCAATAATACTTCTGGCTTATTAGGTGCAACTGAAAAGGCCCTCCTCGTTAATGCATATCTTATGGCCGTTGCAATGCCAATCTGAGAAGATGTAGTTAAAAAAAAAAACACCATATCAGACACGACTCTAGGGTAAATGCCCAGTAATAAAGTATAGCTTTAGAGGAATATTCAGTCATCAATGGATCAAATGGCATCCTGGATACCTTGGCAGAATAGATTGTGCTCACAGCAATATTGACTCGTCCTGCTGTCAAAGGGGCAAGAAATGCTGCAAATCTCTGTAGCAGAAAACAGGAACTCCACTTCAGGAAACTGCTAGAACATGCTCATGAATTCATTTATGTAGAGAATGAGTGGGGAAAAACAGTAATCTATCAGCTAGTTCAAAGTAGACACACCTGATCAGGATCTTTTATAGCACTTAGATACTGCCCATCAGGTGAAACATCAGCCACAGAGTTCAACAAGTTTTCCCGTGGAATTCGCACATTATCAAACCTTATAGTCATATGCACAGCTCAAATAAGATTCTTTGAACTTCTCTAGTTTTGAATAGCTTCTACACACTAAAGTGAGCTTCAAAAAATTGCATCTTACCATATCCGACCATTATCCACACCATTCAGACCAATCTTGTGGCCACAATCAGCTATACGTATGTTAGGACAAATGTTACCATCTTCATCTCTAATTTGAACAATGAATGCATGGACTCCTTGATTAGTTCCATTAATATTGAGCTGTGAGAAAGCTATTGTGTGTGTTGCGTGCTGGACAAGAACAAAAACATAAGCATCTTTAATCAATAAATAGCCAATTTTGTAGAAATTTGAATTTTCTGTAAAAATAAATGAGGGCAGTTGAAGATACCAAAAGATAAATTGACAAATGATTTTCTTGCAAGCAAAAAATCCCAAATAGGTAATTGGATGAGTTGTGCGGAAAAAGTCCTCACCTTAGCAGCTCCTCCTATCCAATATTTTTGAGCCGATTCACAGGGAGTGTTGATAACAAACTCTCCTGTTTTTGGATCATAAGTAGTCACTGTTTCAATTCCTCGAACCTAAAAAGACAAAAGAAGATCATGAAAAGTTCTTAAGGTGGAAACATAGAAACAAGTAGCTGAAGCAATTTATTGATGGCTGGTCCAGCAAAAACACAGAAGAAATATCCCATGACCAAATATTATGGAGGTGCATAGAGGGGCTCCTAAAAGGAAGAGACGAAAGATAGCACAAAGAAGATTTACATACATTACTTCCATGACCTAACTCGGTCATTGCGAAGCAACCTTTCACCACATAATCCTCCGTGTCCCTTAGCCATTTATCATGGTGACGCTTTGTGCCAAAAAATTGAATGGCACCACCCCTGACATAACCAACAAAGCGAAGGTCAATTAAACATCATTAACAGTAAGGTCAATTTAAGCTAGATTGTTCAGGGCATGTTGTCAGGATGTGATTATGACATTTGTATAAACATCTTCCGCGAACCCAATGAAGTATCTTTGCATCCGAACTTGGGATAGTCGAAATATATCATCCAGATGAAGCAAGACATTAAACTTAAGAAAATTCAAATACTTTGAAGAATCTAAATGCAAAAATATACCATAGAAGGAAGTGAACGCCAACTTTAATAGCAAGTGAATGATCAAAGATCGCCAGAACTTCCTGAAAAGCAAGCTTCCTCTTCTCATCCTCTATACTATTCCCAGTCAACCACCCTTTAAACACTCCTTTCCCACTCAAATACCATATCCTCTTCATTGTCATCTCTCTCTGCTGTTCCATGGACTGATTATAATCGGGACTCACGAAAACCTTAGACCCTAGTTTCTTGGGGTTGAAAAGCTTGCTCTGCATCATTATACCGAATAACCAATCGCGATCGGGTATGTTGTGATCGTCCAATAGGGCACGCATTTCGCGCGTGTCGAACTGAGTCTGTTCGGTGAGTTCTGGTGGTGTGTAGGAAAGACATAGGTTAGAGTCCAGGATTTGGGAGGAGATTTCTGAGGTTTGAGTCGGTGGTGTTAGGTGGTCGCAGAGGATTTTGGCTCGGAAGGAAACGCGATCCATTTCGGTGATTTGGAGAAGTGATTTAGGAATAGGCTTTGAGGAATCAGAGAGAGAAAGATTGAGTTTGAGTGATGGAAGGAAAGGAAATATAAGTGTAAATTTGAAGAAAGAGAGCTTCCGGGAAATGTTTGACGGTTAGACAGTGTGTTTTTACGCGCGTTTTTCAGCGAGTGACATACCGTTGATTTTATTGAGTAAAGCCACCTACTCAGCGGTAGATACAGTTAATCGACTCACGTGGTGTGGTGTGTTAATAGTAAAAGATTAGGTACGATTCGGCGCGTCCGTTGCAAACTCCGGCGGCCAGGGTGGTACCGAATACTTGGTCAATAGAAAATAGTATATAAACAGCGCAGCCTCTGATGATGAAGAAGAAGGGTATGGTATGGTCGTCCACTCTGTCCTTCCTATCCTTAGTCCTCCGCAAAGATTGTTGCGATCACTTTGGAATGCGAGTCAAAGGGATAACTTTAGCTTAACTTTTCAAAGATTGTCCTTGTTCCCATATTAGTACATGCTAATGTAAGAATCAGCCAAATTTTTATACATGTATGTTATTGAAATGTGTAAATTTCCAGACTAGGTGTCATCTTCTTTCAATTTTTAGTGTATATATTAAAACTTTGTTAAGCCTATATTATTTTGTTTTCGATAATTTTGAATTTGTGAAAAAGTTTTAAAGAAAAATTACCTTTGACTATTTTTTTTTTCTTAAGTTAACTCTCAACATTTACTAAATGGAAAAAGTGTACCCTCCATTGATGATGATTCTGTAAAGGTCATGAGTTCCAAGGAAGTGACTTAGCTAATCTCCAAAAGTTCGATATAGCCTCTCACAAATAAATTAGTTAGGAGCTTATATAATCTCATAATTATGATAATTGTAAAATGAAACTAATTATCCAGTGTTGAACCTTCCAAATATATGGAAACTTATGGCAAAGTCACGAGGGTAATCTTGATGAGAATGATAGGCTCGAAATAGTTTTAAATAATCAAAACGAGAAAGCTAGCTCATCATTTAGAATATGAGAAATCGAAAAGTTAATGGATGATTAAGGACTACATTGGCAATCAGGAGGGATGAACCTCTTGTCTTATAATAAGTGATATCAAAGCAAAATATTCTAGCTTCATTGAATTACATAAATATTACCCAATGTATGAAATAAAAGGATAATTCTTATTGATTGGAAAAGAACACTCATGTAAAAATACTTAAGGGAGTGACCACCACTAGAGGACTTGCAAGAGAGGCGACTTTTTTGCAAGTCTTAGTTTTGTTGCAAGAAGAGGCATCCATGTTACTAGCTCACTCATAATAAAATTATGCATATATCTTTTTAAAATGAACTTTAGTGAGTAGACACTAGCAAGAGGATGTCTCAAAGAGAAATAGGAGAGTGTGAGGGTAAGAAGATATCTATAAAAGCTTGAAGTCCTAGCAAAGACCATCTTAGGTTAGAATGGGCAGTGGCTGAAAGAGTTTGTAATTAGTTTTGTTGGTCCCTCACAAGTACTTAAGAGGGGGATGAATTTATTGCATGACAATTATACAAACTTTTTTAAAAATAAATATTCCCTTTTTTATTACTTGTATTATGGCTTCAAGTTTTAACAAATCGTGTAGATAGATAATCAAACAAGTAGATAAGAGAGAGTTTAAGAAGACAAGGTAGAGAATTTATAGAGGTTCTTCCTTGTGAGTCAGTTCTCTCTTCTAGCTCTACTTGCTAAGAATTCAATCTTCTATATTAGTCGTTCTACTATTTTTAAATATCAAATGAAGAGCATATAATACAGCTACCAAGGCTATATTCGACACAACTTTGCCTCCTTAACTTCTACTCAAACTATAATGGATCTACTGTAGTCTACTCTTCAGAACCAAATACAACAACTTATTCTAAAATAAAATTAAGAAAGATAAATTAAGCTTCCTAAAGTTGTGCGCAATAGTTTTTATATACTATATAATTGATAATTTTAGGTTAGAATAAATTGTTGGTAATTTTTTCGAGATGCTTGTGAAAATTGTATCTACTGCTATTATCTTCCAATCCTATTGAAATTTGAAAAGTAACTACTTCTTTTTCATTATCATTTGCTTGTTAGATGATCCTTATCTTCTATTAAAAATGAACTTCTAAAATCTTGAGATAATCTTCACGTTTCTTTATATATCTCCCATGAAATCAACTTCAACTTGAAATTAAATTAATGATAATCCTATAGCATATCCCTTGTAATTCTGAATGTTTATGATGGATAAAACTTAGGAAATATCTCCAATAGCTCGACGCTTATCAGCTTGATTCTCTTAAAAATATCTTAAGCATTATCTTGCATGAAATCTACGAATTTGAATTAGAATTATTTGAACCAAATAATATCGCTTTGAGTCTGTAAAATTAGTCTAAATTTAAAATGCTCATTTTTCTCAATGATATCATTATTCATCAAATCTTTCAAAATATCAGCTTCAAGCTTATCTCATAATTGTATATAAGGTTAATTTCGTATTTAAAAAGATCAATTTAATACCTAATTGAACATTTTATACTTAACTATACTACCTGACTAAATTCCACTAGTTTCTATTCGTTGATATGGCATGAGTAAACATATAGTAATGAGTTAAATTAACACATGACATCATTTTTTTTCAATATTAATTTAAATGCAATGATGTAGAATTAATTGACATATGGTAACATATCTAACTACCAAGTGTTGCTACATGGCCATCAATATCATGTGACACAAATTTTTTTTAAGGGAAATTTTTTTTTATTCCAACCAAACACAAAAAACATCTAAGCATAGCATACCTCATGAGTATTATTCTTCATACAACGACTTAAAACAACCCATATATATATACATATATATATGTATACAAGGCTTTTCTCATGAAACATTTCATACGGGACTTGTAAAAGAAGGAAAGGGGTTTTGAAGTATGACTTACAATTTTTCGCTAAAGAAAGAGTTAACTTTGACTCAATTTTTTTTACTTGATTCAACTTTCAATTTAGAAGAAGATAATCAATTTTTAATCTACTACATAATTATTTTTAAGTCATATAAAAATGATTCTAAAACATGCTTAAAATTCATATTAAAGTGGACCCTTCAACTATAAAACGTGTTTAAGGAGCTCATTTTGATGTGAATTTCAAGTAAATCTTAGAATTTTTTTTTATTAAATCTTTGTATGATTCAAAAGTAATCATGGAATGAATTAAGAATTTAGCATTTTTTTCTAAATTAAAAATTGAATCAAGTGAAAAAAAATTGAGTTAAAGTTGATTTTTTCTCTAGAGAAAAATTACAATTTGCACTTCAAAACCCGCTTTACTCCTTCACAAGTCCCACATAGATAATGTCGTCTTTAGTTCTTGCTAGTAATGGTTGGGATAAGATTAAGCTTTGTACGAATAATAAAGCCTTTAAAATAGAAGGTTGTAAGGAGATGCGGCGGATTGCCTAGCGTAACTACTCCAATATTTAAGTTAGTAAAAGGACTTGGAGAATACGAATACTAAAGAGTAAAGAGAGGGCTCAAGTACGCAAGGTGTAAAGTATTTCACCATTAAGTGGTGGCCCTATATTTATAGAGGAATGGTGTAAGTAGTTGAAGAATAGTTAATGGAAAGAATCCACTTCCATAAATATGAGACAGTAGATATGTAAGCGTGGTTCAAAAAGCAAGGAAGTAGTTGTTAACTTGATCATTTAGTCTTATTCAAAAACTTATGATCATTGGAGAAATTGCAACTTCCTTTCGTACTTGATAAAATTTGATCCCTAGAAAAATTAATCCAATTTAGACCGGAACAAAACCACACATATTAATCAAATATATTCAACTTGTAAAGTTAAGCTTTAACCTACAAATGAAACAAATTATATAAAAATATTCTTGATTTCTTCCAACTAAGTTTTTAAGTTTGCTTCTATGTCATGATTGTCTTCTTGGATGCTTTCTAGTATTGCCTCCATGAATGCTTCTATTAACTTTTTCATACGTGTTTTATTATCATCAAAATCAACAAAATAAAAATAAATGACTTCACATTCTCCTCATTTTTTATAATAACAAACATCATACAGAAAGTATAATAACCTTTATTATAAAGAACTTTAAACCTCATGTTGAAATTATATATATATATATATATATATTTTACCTCCTCTCCCCCTTTTTCTTATCATAAAAAACAACCTTAGATCTTTAAAAGAAAAACTTTTTTCTTATCGTAATACTTGATGATGCCAAAATATTAATCATAAAGAATTATTTAGACAATAGCGATTCTCTATTTGATAAAAGTGACTCCCCCCTCAATGCAATAAATCAGTATTAAATTTTCCCTTTTTTTTAATGAGAAATAATTATTTTCTTTTCTCCCCTTTAGTTCATCTTTTGAAATTAAAACCTTCATTTTTTTGTTAAAAAATTTGGCTCCTCCTTAAAACATGACTACTCGTCCAATAATAAGAAAAAATACCAATCAAAATCATGGACAACAAATAAATAATAAGAGGGATAAGAAGTTAGAGTGAGTTTACCAAATTCCTTTCAAACTATTTTCTTTCTTTTTTCTTTTTTTTTGCCAATGATGATTTTATTTAAAAGAAAACTGAGTACGGCCTATGTAACCCCACAATCTGGAGGCCTATTTACAGAATTAGCATGTAACAAAGAAAGTAAAGGAAATGGGAAATCCCAATAATTAACAGACATTCCCTTCTTGCCTTGAGACACAACCCAATTGGCTATAGCATTAGCTTTCCTTCTCACGACATTGAAGCAAATTAATTCAAAGGATGAGCATAGAAGCTTAATATCCTCTAGATATGGTGCAATTCTCCAATGACTTGATTTCCCCGTGATCACATTAAATACAACCGCCGAATCTCCCTCTATAATTATGTTACTTCAACTTTTAGCTTTTGTGAGGGATTCAACCCTTCAAGGACTGCTGCTGCTGCTTCTACGCATTCCACTGTTGCGGCTTGATACTCTATACTGGTACTTGCTAGAAACCTAGCTTGGTGGTCAAATGCAATGAGTCCAACACCAGTAGAAAAGGACTTATGGCAAAAGCTCCGTTAACATTTAATTTAATAATAGGACTCGATAAAGGCTCCCAAGAATTCTTCTCACTGTTATTAAAACATCCCTGCATGAAATTCTTAATCGCCCTTGAGCTAAACGTCTCTACTCGTGGCGAGTTGACTTTGCACGACCTATCATTCACCTGTTGAACCTTATCAGTAACTGCTGCTACATTAGGTCACGCTGCTATACATCCTCCCAGGCCACTTGTATTCGCACTACACAAACTAAAAACATCTGCATTTGTTAATATTTTCCAGCTCTCGACAGTGCCTTCTTATCGTCTGAAAAACAGTGGGAGGGTTTGGTTGAGAGTCCTGAAACATACAGATATTTCGGTGTTTCCAAATGAACCATAAGCAGATGCAAAACTAAGCAAACCTAAATTCTGAGGATGTTGAGTTTTCTTTGAACAACTTCCATACATCCAGAAACCAATTACTAAGGTTCATGAAGTTCTCCTTCCTTAACTTCCAACCGAAAATTTCAAAACACACTCTTCCGCTCAACTTACAGAATAATAACAAATGATCTAAGGTCTCACCGTCTTGGCAGAAATGAGAAAGTGGATCCGGCCTTAACTTCCTGGATTGAAGGTTTGAATTTGTGCTTAAAGAATTAGTGAAGCATCTTCAAAGAAAATGCCTTATCTTTGGCAGACATTCCACCGACCATATAATCTTCCAAATTTGAGGGTCCATCGAGCTCGATGGCTGCGAATCTAGCAAATTTTGCTGCATTTTACTTCTCCTGTGCTGACTATAAGCACATCTGATAGAATACTCACCATCTTGATTTAACGGCCATTTCAATCTATCTTCTTTCTCTCTATTACTCAAATGTATCTTTGTGACTTTGTCTAACCATTCACTCCTAAGCAGTCTCTCAACTACTTGCCTATTCCATCTTCTATCAGTTGACGAGATTAAACTCTCCACCCTTAATTTAAGACCAGCACCCAAATTACGATTAAAGGGTGGTTTTCTCGTACTACAAGAATCAATCCATGGGTCTGTGAAACAGCAGATGTTTTTGCCATTCCTTACTTGCCAGAGCATTTCCTTCTCAACTACTTGTCTCCCTTCCAAGATGTCGTTCCATAGCTTAGAGGCCTTACTGCCCTTCTTCCCTTCAAAGAAATTGCACTTCAGGAAGTAAATGCTCTTCAAAATTCTCACCTAAAGAAGATCAGGGTTTTAAGCTATTTGCCACGCCAATTTCCCTAGTACGGCATCATTGAAGTCTTCCTATTCCTTAAAACTAATCCCTCCTTCATTCTTAGACAACTGCGAATCCTTCCATCTTCTCCAATGAATTTTATCTTTCCTTTCGTCACCATCGCACCAAAATTTACTAACCAAAGATGAAACATCCAAGCACCATTTACGAGGGAATTTGAAGACCATCATTGAGTATGTGGGAATTGCATAGGCAACTGACTTAATCAAAATTTCCTTACCTCCAGGAGATAAAAAAGTGCTCTTCCGTCCTTGAAGCTTCCTGGCGATTTTATCTTTAACTGAGCCTAGAGCTAAGGTTTTGGACTCCCCCAAAATCGTAGGGATGCCCAAGTAATTCCTTGGATTGTCAATAGAGCTTATCCTCATCAAATTGCACAAATCTCTCTTCATCTCTTCATCAACATTACGGCTGAAGAAGATGCTAGATTTTTGAAGGTTGATAGCTTGTCCTGATGCTAAACAATATTTCTGCAAGATATCTTTGAGCATAAACAAACTATTATTATTAGCCTTAGCAAAAAATAATGAGTCATTAGCAAAGAAGAGGTATGTCAGTTCAAGGCTGGCTCTTCTGATTTTAATTCCCCTGAAAGATCCTCCTTATATCGAATACATAAGAGGGCTTGACAAAACATAAGAAACTAAGAGGAAAAGATAAGGCAAGAGAGGATCCCCTTACCTTAAACCCTGTGAAGGATATATCTTGCCTATGTGATCACTATTTAAAATTAAGTTATAAGACACCATCTTCACACATTCCAGAATCCATTTTATCTACTTAGCACAAAAAGCCCATCTTATACATAACTCACTCTAAAAACAGCTAATCTACCCTATCATACGCCTTCCTCATATTAATCTTAACAGCACAAAAGTTTCTTTTAAGCCTATTCTTAAGTTTAAGGAAATGAAACACCTAGTGGGCTATAACCACATTATCCTGGATTAATCGGTCAAAATAAAGGCACTTTGATAGGGGCTAATGATAGTGTTCAAGAGGGATTAAAACGATTGGCTAGACCCTTTGAAAAAATTTTAAAAGCAAATTTACATTAACTTATTGGCTTGAACTGTCCTAAAGAAGTGCATATGCTTGTTTTTGGAATGAGAACAAGGTTAGTTTCATTCAAGCGGTAAGCGATATTCCCTATTTGGAAGAAACTGCGGATAGCTTCAATCACCAAGTGCTTCACCACATTCCAATATGCCTGAAAGAAATTTCCATTGAAGCCGTCCGGACCCAGCGCTTTGTTAAAACCCAACTAAAACACCGTTCGTTGAATTTCATCATTTGAAATCTGTTTGATAAGGTTAGCATTCATCTCAGGGGTAATCAACATCGATATGTCTTCTAAAAACGCATCAACATGTCTTACCTCTTCTATTGAGTATAAATCTTGGTAATAACTCAAAAATTCAGTTCGTAGCTCCTCTTCATTCTCCATCCACCGACCGCTCTCATTCTTCATTCTCTTGACATTGTTCCTTGACTGATGAGCAATCATTAACGGCTGAAAAAATTTAGTATTGCGGTCTCCGAACTTCAACTAGGTCACTCTTGATTTTTGCTTCTAGTACAAATCCTCATTCTCCATGGCTGCTTCCAAAGCCTCGATTAAACTATCTTCCTCCTTGCTTGCCATTGCTTCAACATTTCTGCCTTGCACTTGAGAAGGGCCTTAGAAAGCCAGTCAATTTCCTTGGAGAAGTTCGATACCACAGTTCTACTCCAACTTCCTAACTTCTTTCTGCAGTTATCTAGAGTGCACCACAAATCCCAAAGAACTTGACAACTTCATCCATTGAGCCAGGTATCTTCGATAATTTGTTTTCAACCGTCGAAATTACACCAAGTTTGATCAAACCAAAAAGGCTTAGGGCCTTTTCTTTCATTCTTGGTAATCAAGGCTATAAGAGGGTAGTGGTCTGATGCTGATGCAGTGAGTACACTGACTGAGGTATTTGGAAAAAGGCTAAGCCACTTTTCATTAGCCAAACCTCTATCCAATCTTTCCTTTACTCTACCATTCCCCGTCCTTGTATTAGTCCTAGTGAAAAGCTGCCCTGGATAGCTTACGTCCATCAGGCTTGTTTCGAATAGAAAATTATTAAATGAGTCTATCTGATTCCAAGGTTGCACTCGACCACCTAATTTTTCTTCTTGGAGTAGAATTTCGTTCCAATCTCCAATGCTTATCTAGGGATGGTCAATACTTTTGGCTCTTTCAATTAATCTATCCTAAAAAACATACCTTTCATCGATAGTAGGAGGGGCATACACACACCATACTCTGACGGAGCAACCGATTTCATCACTTTCAACCACAAGATCAATCAAATTTTTGTCTGATTGCCTAACTTCCATATTCAAATTGTCATTCCACCATACTGACAATCCGCCTGATAATCCAGATGGGTCAACATAAACAGCATTATTGAAACAAATTCGTCTTTTCACCGTCTCAACAAACGAGCTTGATGTTTTGGTTTCCATCAAAAAACCAAACTAGGTTTATACTTCCTTGTTAGTCTCTTTAGAGATTTGACCACTCGGATCGACCCACACCCCAGGAATTCCAACTTAGGATATTCATGGCTCCTTAGTGGTTATTGTCGACCAGCCACCATAGCCATCAGAAATAGAGTTATGGGATTCCACATTAAAAAACCAATACCTCTATCAAAGCTTATTTTTCTTTGTACTGCTCTTTTTGTAGAAACGAAATAAGATTTTTTTTACCTTCCTTCTCACTACTCTGTTAGGTAACTCACAAAAAATTTCTTCTTCCATAACCTCTTTGAGTTTTTTCGTCACCACTTCTACTTCTTCATTTTCAGACTCCCAGTTCCTACTCCTCTTAATATTTAGGGATTTAAGTGTTTTTGCAAGCGAAGACGATCATGGTGAACACAGGACAGGGGGAGTGGCTTCGAATTAGGAGACTAACATGCGACCTGAGGATGGAGATGTGGTGAGCACAGGCTAGAGAGGTTAACAATTTAGCTTAGTGCAGAGGGCTATGTCTCGGGGTTAGAATTTTAGGTGATGTAGGTATGTCAGAAGGTAGGTGGGGGGTTGTGGAAGGAAGATACAGTGATAAAGATACCTGCACGTCAGGAGTAGAACGATTTGATTCCACAATTTCTTCTATTTGTAAGGGTTTTGAGTATGGCTTGGTTGGGGAAGTGTTTGGTTGTATCATGGTAGGAAAAGAACAAAAGGTCATACGTTTCAAATCCGGAAAAAGTTGAATAAGTGGGTCCAAGGGAGGATAGTTCACATTGATTGGATTTGACGAAACAGTACTGGTCATCAAGTGTAGAGGTCCAACATATTGGGCAGAGGAGATAGGATCCAAGCTGACATGTGAGCAGATCGAAGGCTCGGGCAAGGAAGCTGACCTTCCTTGTCTATAGAATTTGATGCGTCCGAGGAATTTTGATCGAAAGCCTCGTCAATGGATGATTCTACACCTTTTTTAAAGGGATCTTCGTCTGAATTAATATTATCTTTATCACCACGGACTTTCCCAAAATAATACTTTCCTTACCAAGATCTTCATTCTCGGCCATCCCCATTCCGACTAGTTTCCTTGCCGGAAGAGCTCTCATCCCACTTCCCAGATTCTTCGATGGAGAACGCCCGTCACTCACTGCTACAAACATTCTCTATATGCACTAGGAGACCACAAAGATAGCAAAAATCAAAGAGCCACTCATATTTGAATTTGACCCATGATTTCTCTCCTTTTAGATTCCCGATCCATTTACCCGGTTGAAGAGGTTTTCCTACGTCTAAGGAAATTCTGACTCGTAGGAAATCTCTTCTAATGAAAGTGCAATCTTTCACTTCTATTACCTCGCCAATGTAGGATGCTACTTTGAATGCATTCGCCTTCGTCATCATGCCCAATCGTAAACCATAAATTTGTACCGTGAATCGAATTATTGAAAAAATAACGTATTCAGTTCTGGTTTTGATCCCAAATTTGTAAAGAGATGGGACTTCCCATGATAAACCATGGTTCTAACTCAATAATCCTCTTCATATCTGACTCCTTTTTTAGACAGCAAAGAATTAAATCTTTCCTGATGACTTCCACGTTAGCATTGCCGAAGGAGTCCCAAGCCTGCTTCATAATGTTAATGATTGCTCCTTTATTAAGATTCTTCACCGTTATAATTTTTCGTAGTTAAGAGAAATCTCTGGACTCTCTCTTCGACTCCAAAGACATTATATCTGTATCAGAATGTTCAGACTCATGGAATATGGTGATGTCCTTAGATGATGAAGCCATGCTAAAAGACACAACTGAAAGAAAAGAGAATATTAAAAGAGACACTGATAAAACAAAAAGAACAAGAGAATACAAAAATAGAAGCTAATAGAAAGATATGATAAGAAATAAATCTCAATGTGATTCGGGATCGCCTTCCTAATCATAACCGATTACACCAGCACAATGTAGATGGACCTAACGAAAATGGGTAAAAAAAGCTCTCATAGAGAGAAACTCTAGAGAGGCCAACAAAGTGTATTAAAAAAAAAAAAAAAAAAATTGGTTGAGGGTGTGCATACCTTCCCAGATTCAAACTAGTGACCTTGGAGTTCCTTGAGAGAGAGACATAATTATTTCGGTTGAGGCACTTGTTTATTAAGATCATATATATTTGAACTTTGCCTCAAGAACCTGCAAGATAAAAAAATATGTGTGTGTGTACCCTCTTACCAACCCAAGCAAGCTTAAGTCTATGGAAATTCAAGCTCATAGCATTATTATTGTTAACTTGATCTTTGCGGAACTTGTAATTTTTTTAATAACAATATTTTTCTATGTATCCTACTTTACTGCAAAGAAAGCACATATAGAGGGTTTGATGATCATACCTTCTATTATTTACCTAATACCTTCTATTTTGATTTGGTTACCTTTGAGTTTGAGTTTGGTACTTTTTGGTTGAGTAGCATGGCTTCTAAAATAACTTTTAAGTTGCTCAATTGCTATTGCTTGTCCTCCTTCATTCGACTTACTATCCTACATTGTCTCAGACTGTGTTGCATCTTTAACCTCAACAAATATTGTTTTAGCAAAACCTTTTGGAGATTCTCCCTCAAAAACCAAGACTTCGACTTAGAGCTATCAACTTGTTGACTAGTAAGAAACATCATTAGTTTCTCATCATTTCATTAAACATTACAAATGTGCTTTTTATAAACTTCGAAAGATCTTCCACTCTTACTTTTAAATCTTTAATTTCCTCTTTCAAAACCAAATTTTTTTATCATAATGCTTCCTTGTCCAAATGCAAATATTCATTGTTGTTTTTTAAAATGTTATTTTCATCAGCAAAAAGTTCATTTAGTTGTTTTACAACATCATTTTTGTTTTTCAAAACTTTAATTTCATTTTTAAGCCTCAACTTTTTCATCTTGGTTTTAGCAAGTACCTCCAATAGATTTTGCATTTCAATGTATAGATCTCAATTATCAAAATGACTACTATCAGAGTCATAATATACCTCCAAGTTAGCCATTAAACAAAGGTCAAACTCCTCTTCTTCTTCAATTTCCCTACCTTAGTTTCTAATTTGTTGAGGTCACTCCATGTCACCATTAGTACTTTATTTTTCTTCTTAAATTTCTTGAGCTCTATGATCAACACAAAGTACTCATATTTGATATGACTTGATTTTTTATATTCATAACATATTAGCTCTTTCTTTTCCTTCTTTTCTTCCTTTTCTTTATATCTTTAACCTGCATCATAACTATTACAAGTAGAGTTAGCTTTATTAGAATTAACTATTTTCATACCTTTATTTCTCAAAACTTTATTAAGTCACCTCACAAGCTTACTTATCCACTCTTCATCACTTGATTCCTCATCTTTAGACTCTTCTAGCTCATCCTTTGCCCTTAATGTAATTGCTTTCTTTTTGTTATCTGAATTATCAACATGTTGCAAGTCAGATTGATATGACATCAGCTTGCATCTTAGTTCATTTAATGTGATATTTGATACGTCTTTTACTTCTTGTAAATCAGTCTTTTTCGCATACGAAGTTCTTGAAAGAATCCTCAACATCTTTTGAACCTGATCCTAATTAGAAAATACTTTTCTAAGAGAGACAAGCTCATTAATAATAAGAGCACATATGTTAGAAACACTCTAAATTTTCTTGCCTAGTTGAAATTGAAAATTTTCATGTTCTTGAAGCAATATTTTGATTTAAGTCTCCTTAATAGTATTGATTTCTTCATGAGTTTCCTTGAGCTTATTCTAAACTTCCTTATTTTGCAAGTAGAAACAAGGATAAATTCTAAAAGATGAATGCAATTGATTAATAAGTGCTTAGCTCTCTGCCAATTGAAGCTTGATCCTTCTCAGTCTTGTTAATCAATGGATATGTAAGTTTGGAATCTCATTGTGCAATGACTTCCCAAGCTTCATAATCAGTAGCATGAATAAGTGTTTCCATCATGCATTTCCTATCATACCTCAGAGTAGAAAAGTTATAACAGTCTCGCCGTATATATCAATTTATGATAGAAGATGACCACTCAGATGCTATTATAAACTTGGTATATAGAAGGCACATACGATTAAGTAACTTTAAAGCATTTATAGTTCAATATCTAAAGTAAAATAGAGACATTTAATTCAAATATTTCTCTTGAAAAATAGAAATTTGATTAATATAATTCTTTTAAAAAATAATAGAAGTTGCTTGAAGTTCTTATACAGGAAAGTTTATAAAAGAATCTAAAATAGTTTTTACAATAAATACAATATTACAAGTTAGTCTAGGTCATTCAAATGGCATATTTAACGTAACACCCCAAAACAACAGAGTTATAACAGTCCCGCTGTGCAAATCATTCTAAGATGAAAGCTGACCATATAGTCGTTATCGTAGACTTGATTTACATAAGGCATTCACGACTAATCTACTTTAAAATAAATAGTTCATAAATTAAATAACTTATTTACCTAAAAATATATGAAAATACATATATATACTATGATTCAAATATTACAATAATGTTTGCAAGGTTTCATCGTACTATATTTCCTAAGTAATACATCATTTGAAAATGAAAAATTCTTAAATGAGAGCTAAGACCTTTAAGATATATCTATTCTTCAAATGTATTTCCTTATTCTCTAAGATTTAGCAATTGTTAACTTCAAGGTAAATATAAATCACTTCCTAGTTAGCACCTGCAACAACATCTATAGAGATGTGAGTAACCACAGCTCAGTAAGTTGGAACAGAGACTTAAAACTATACCTTAAACACAAACAAGATTATCAATAAAATTAGTTAGATGTAATGCATGTTTAAGAAAATGCCATTGTACGACATTATCCAAACCATCGTGAGATTAGAGAAACTGCACCGCTATAATTCGGGTTAAGAAGTTTCTATTTAATGCAACAACTTACAATCAAACCCAGACTTGTACAATGGAAACACTGCTCCTCTTACGACTACTTACGAATCATTAACTTCACCCTTACCATAACCTTCTCACATATCGCTTAGTTCGACTAAGGATGAAGAAAGGACCAATTATACTATCTAACACCATTCCTTTCAAAGAGGTTAATATTTGATTGGAAAACCCTAAGTTTCCCCTGATGGGTTACTATACATGTCTAATTTAGAATTTCAAGTCATATATTTAATTAAATCTAGTTTAAGGTGTTCAATCATTTCAAATAAATCACATCAATAATGGCCAGAATAGTAGATCAGAATCATAGCATCAAGCTCAGAAACAAGCACATACAAGCATGATCATAATCAACTAGCTAATAATCACAACTAAGTATAATCTCAAGCTTTCGGGTACTATAAATTAATACTTCGAAATACAGTAACATATTAATCTTAACTTACCTAGACTCCTCATTTGCTCATTCAAGGTACGACTCGCACAGGCCATTGTAAATAATCCCTATAATACAAACGTTGTTTAAGTTTTCACATAACTACTATAAATTGATTTTATCCTATAACGTTTATTATTATCTTTAGTTCAGGGTTTTATTATATTTAATTATTCAGGTTTTTAAGTTTCTTAAAGTTATTCCTAATTCAGGATGAATTCCGATTCAGTTGTGAAGTTGGTTTCTAAATTAGGTTTTTAACTCGGTTTTCAATTATGAATTTTATACGTAAACTTTAGGAAATCATTCCAACCCATAATGTGAAATTAATCACATTTTTTTCAGGTATCATAAATATCGTTTTTGGTCTCTAATCAATGCTCTAATTTATATGGTGTATCTTAATCCTAATTTAACTACCAAATTTATTCATAATGCGAAAAATTTTACATTTTTCATATAATTATCCTAATTTAAGTTTCCTACCAAATTTATTACATATTCCTATTATTAGTATAATATCAATTTGAACCTAATATTTTCCTACTCATCAATTTCTTATACTTACATATCATTTATTATCACCTAATATGTACATTATAAATACATCTAATATCCTCATCACTTTAAATATCATCTCCCAACATTAAATAACATTTCAAAATATCTAAATTCATCCCAAATCAAAATTTATACCTAATTACCCTAAATTATAAAATTAACTTAAAATATACAATTTTTATCTATTACGTATATGCTACATAATACCCTAATAATTATATCTAACACCTTAAATATCACAATTATCATACTACATTAGATTTCAATATCCTAAAATATATAATTATACATTAAATCAGTAATTATGCCTTTAATTATCTAACTAGCCTAAATTACCCATTTTATACATTATTTTAAGGCCTAAAAATCATCTAAAATTTTCAAAAATAGTTTTTTGAAAAATATTTTCATAGAACTATTTTAAATGCTCTAATTAGTCTATTAAAAAATTTTGAGCTCAAAACTATACTCTTAAGGTTATTTATTTCTAATTTAAAATACGTTTGGTCTTGTACAGTTTCTTAAATACCATATATTTCCAGATGTAATTAAATATAACCAATATTTTTTCCTAAATCTGCATAAAATAAAACATCAAAATAATAAAATTCATAATTTTCTAGATAAAATTAATAATTTTAATAATATACATAAAATCGAGTTTAATTTAAACTCACCCGACTGTTAAACTTCCAACCACCAGCAACAATCCTAAGGGTGTCGGCCAGTCCAAGCGATAGGTATAGGGTGTAGTAGTAGTGGTTGTTCGATTCTAGTTGGTTGTGAGTCGTGGGTTTAACCTAAATACCCTAATTGCATAGACTTTTTTCTAATTTTGAAAAAAAAAAAACCTAATCCTCTATTTCTCAATTCTCACATTTTTTTTACTCTCCAAATAGACTAAATGAGCTTCTAATTTAATTTTGATATTTATAGAGCTACATAAATATTTTTTTCTCATTAATTTGAGTTGACAGTAACCTTATCCTTTTCCATTTTCTATTTGTTTAATTTTGATTAGTTAATTTCGTTTATTCTATTTCCAAGCTGCCATGACCACTTTCTAGACATTTTCACATTTTTTTTATTTTTATTTAATTATTTATGAATTTTCTTTAATTATTTAGTATTATTTTAGCATATTTCGAGTATTTTAGGTAATTTTGCATAATTCTACCTACATGTAAATACATATATAACACAAATAAATACTTCTCAATATTATTTAAGTTATTTTATAATTTTTGATGTGCATATAATTTATCTTTATCGATTTATTAGTTATTGAAACTTGTTTTATAAGTTTCCGATGAATAATAGGTAATATACAAATATTTTAATGTTATAATAATTAATTATTTTATTATTTATTTTTCAAAATCCAAACTCACGGTATCACTTTTACTCATATTCCCAGCTTTGTCATAAAATTTGTATTAGATCGAACAATTTGCTCAATCACTTTAAATTTTACGAACCGAACCTTAAATGTTTGATTGCGAGACTTACAGTTGACTCCAAAATGAGACAAAAAAGATATTCCAATCCATTTGCTCCTCACTTTAGACCTATTGTCCATCTTTTGTATGCTTAGGGATTAGATGATTTTAATATCTATTTTCTAAGACCTGCAAAAGAACCATGCGGATATGAGCTTACCACTCAATGAGGGAATGAAGATAAAAGCATAAGCATACACAACACAATTATTAAGTAAGGTTATATAATTAGCCAGATGCAATGAAATGCAATAAGCATATGTCGGTCCATTGTGAAGTTAGAGATATTGTGCTCACTTTAACTTGGATTGAAGGGTTTTTGCATAATGAAGGTATACTCCGGCCACAATGCCTTTCGACCAAACTAGACTTATACAATAAAGGCATGCTCTTCCTAAGAACTCTTCTAACCTACTGCCCTGAACCTTACCATGACCTCTTCTCTTATCACTTAGTTCGACTTTAAGGGTGAGGGAAAGTCAATTATAACTACCTCATCAAATGGTCAATATTTGGTCAGAATTGTAACTGCTTTTCCTAGTGGATTGCAATGCGTATTCGATTAGTGTTTATATTTGTAAACACCTCATTTTTGCTTGCTTATATTCTTGTTTTTATTTATTTTGGCCAAGCTTACAAAAAAATTTTAAAAAATTATAAAAATACGAAAAAAATTGAAAAAAAAATAAAAAGTTCAAAAGAAGTCCAAGTCAAGTTAGTAAGTCGCTTAGAGTTGGATCAAGTAATAAAAAATATACTTGCAATTTAATGAATTTTGAGTTTTTAAAAAATTAAGCTTCATTAAAAAAATATTTCGAGAAAAGTCCATTAAAAATTTTGTTTCATAAAAGTGGCTTTCATTCAATTTAAAATTTGAATTTTGAATAATTTTAATGGGACAAATGAAAGATAACATTCGGCATTTATTAAATTAAAGTTATGCTAAAAAAATCTTTAACATGTATATTTTAGGTCATTTAAATGTATTTAGGTTATTTTAAGATAAGTTAAAGAAAACTGGGATTAGAATCGAAAAAAAGAATTATAGTTGGTGCCAATTTTAAAATTCAAATACAATTTCATTGCTTGGTATAATAAGAAATTGAGCTTAGCTTAGTTGGTAAGGGTAAATTTGTAGGAACAAGAGCTAACTGGTCAATTCCAAGTAACTGCGGGTTATATAATTTTTTTAGGGTCATATGTAAGAGTAAAGATAAATTCAAATCTTTAATGGATTTAGTCGGATCTCCGTTATTTTTGTAAGGATTTAATTAAAAAAACACTTACAAAATTATTATAAAAAACACTAACAGCACATTTGGTAAGGGGGATTGGCAATGCCATTCCCCCCTTGTTCCCTTAGTTGCTCATTATTCTCCTGTTCAGTTACAAATAGACATCCACTGCTTTAGAATTCTGTGAATAGCTACAGTATACATTTTGTGGCATCCAAACTCCAAGTTGTGTTAAAAGAATTGTTATTCTACCCTCTCATAATTTTTTTATATCCACAACTGCCCTCCACCAAAAATAAAAATATATATCCATCATCAAAATAGAATATGGACTAAGGTTTCTCCAGTAAGACTCAAACCTAGTCGATTCACCAGGGAGTGCACTTCCAAAGATCGTTCGTCATCATTTGTAGCAACCTTCTTTCTCAACCGGTGGTTTTCAATCTCTACATTGGTAGTTGTACTCATCGCCGTAGTGTTTGTTCTTGAAAAAAGATACCCAAACCAACGGACGGATTAGAAGTTGATTGCTGGATTTGAAGCGAATACCAAGCCACGCCGAAGGATCAAATCGAGCCCTTTCTCTACTCTTTCTCTTCCGTAAATAAAGGTCTTCATTTCACACCATTTTCATCTTATTGGGCATTAACGAAAATGCATGATATGTTTTACAATAATACTATTTCTATTATGTGTTTGTCATTCGTATTAGGAGCTTTAAACGAAGATGGGTTATGAAGAAGATACATTTTTCTTCTGATTAGGGTTTAGTTTTTGATTTGGGTTCATATCTTCTTTGTTTTTTTTAATTTGCATAAGGGCATTTTTGAAATTTTACATAATATTCAATGCATATTCCTCATTCAATTCATGCAAGTAAACGATGTTAGTAAACAAAATAATTTAACTATAGAAATCTTATTATCAATCTATTTCATTTTTCCATAATTGTAGTTCTATTCTCATATTATTCTATTCCATAAATTAAATACGCGATAAATCTCATAATGATTTATGCTAATAACAGTCATTAAAATAATTGGTAAAATCTACACGAGCTCAAAAACTTCATCCATAGCCAATTGAAAGTAATCCGAATTGTTTGGAATGAAAAATCTATAAAAAAGCTCGACCAAGATCAGAAGAGAAAGGGGGAAAACACGATCTTCATTAGAAAATACATAAACACACCTCAACCCGAGCCAACTGCACCCGCAAACAACCCCACTCGACATCCACGTATCATGAAACAACAACGGACAACAGCCACCGCGCAGTACAGCGAACACCATCAACAGCAGCACACATCAACCCACCTGACCTCCCTCTATTCATCACGCGAGCAGCAATCCACGACAACCCAATAGCGACACCATTCAAACCTCGAACCCTCTCCCTCGCACGACCACCACCCGCGCACAGCAACTGCGCGCAACCCCACCACGGAGCCACATGCTCGTCCATCTTTGCTCGACCCAACACTCGACCAAACACAATGCACAACAACAGTCCCCGCGTCAACACACCAGCCCCGACTCCTTTCGCTCTTGTTCTTACACAACACACAACCCAATACCCACCACACGGCCACTGTCCACTAAACCCGACCACATCCAACATTCGACCACCATGCACAGCGCACCAAACCCAGATCCCTCTCTCTGACGCGACACAAGCACGACACTACAGCAGCCACTCACTCTCTCGCGCCACCACCAAGCCAAACCCACCTTCAGCCACTTCTTTTAACCATCACCAAACACCACACTCCAACGAAAACTAACACCACCATTGTCCTCTCCACACCCAAAACCCAGAACATACCATCACTTCAACTTGGAACCACTGTCACCGTGATACACAAACTCCACCGCCATCAACCACCACTCAACTCTTCCGAAACCACCACTTTAGACCAAGGCATCGTGTCTAGACCTCCTTCCATTAATAAGAATCTCGTGAAAATATATTTTCCCGCTTGAAAAAGCGATCGGAAATGATAATATGGAGCATTTCAGTCATTGCTGTCGGAGTTGGCCACGACCCGACCCACATCACCTGGAGCTCCAAAGTCCGACCCATATTCAAAGCCTGACCTGCAATTAGACCCAACCGGCGCTTGTAATAGGTGGGTCTTTGTCTTTTTTTTTTTTTTTTTTTTTTACTTTTTATTATTTCCGATCTTTTTTCTTTTCATTTTCTTTTCTGATAAATTATTAATTACATGTACAACTTATTTTGTCTTTTGTGCACGTCTTTTAGCTTTTTATTAAGCCATATTTTAATTTTTCTTAATTTAATCCATATTAAGATAAATCTGTTTAATATGAATTACTCAACATTAAATTAAAAAAAATATTTAAAAAAATAAATCAGTGTTATCAATGAGTAAATTGGTAAAAAATTGAATTAGGATTTTCGGATGAAAAAATTCTAATATAACCATTAGTCTACTAATTTTTTTTTAAAAAATTCATTTTTCCAAAAATTTAACTAGAAAAATAAGCTCAAAGGCTAATCTATTAAAATAAAAGTCATCAACTAACTAAGAGGCCTTTTATTTTTATAATTTTTCTTAAAAAAAGTATATAAAACTATATGAAAATGAAATTTTTATTACAAAATTTCCTAAAAAAATAAAAAAATATATATATATTTTACAAATTTTACGGTTATCCTAGAAGTGCTTATATATCATCTAATTAAGATTAAACTAACCATAGTTCTCATTTAAAAAAAAAAAACTTTAGTGGATTGGTTATTTTTATTTTAAAAATGAGTTAAATTTACACTTCAAAACTATTTGTTTTCTTTTTCACTAAGAAAACCTAACGAATCTAATTTTATTCCCAATTCTTAAAAAGAAAAAAACCTAATTTTTAGAAAGACTTGAATTAAAATTTTTTATTAAAAAAAAAATACATAATAAAATCTTTACATTTTCTAACCAAAACCTAAAAATGGGATTTTTTTATGAAAATCTACCAAAGAACGCAATATGTATGCTAGATATGCAAATATTAATAAAAAATATCTATGTAAAAAATGTATTATTTAATTTTTCTTTTAATAAGATGACATGCCAAAAAAAAAAAAACAATAACAATAACTAGTAAGCCTTCATACTAAGACCTACATAAGACATATGTTAGTACTTAATTAAAAAAAAACTATCCTAATCATACAATTTATTAAAAAAATATATTTTTATTTTCATTGTTATTGTTATAAAATAATAAAAAAATAAGTTAATAAATAAAATAATTAAAACTAAGACCTATACTAAATTGGCCTGATCAAATTTAGGCAATCATTATGCACATAGGTCGAGTTTCATAGATCTTAGACCAAGTACAAGGGTCACAGGTTGAGTTGTACTCCTTCTTCATCAGCAAAGGCTATGTAACGTCACACAGACTATTTCGAGCATTAAAACGAATGGGTAGTTGAATTTTTATGAAGAAATGATTGATGAAACTTGAATTAACATAAGTGTTTTGGTGTGAAGTGGTAGTTTGGCTGTGTTTAGGCTATGGGTAGTGGTTGGTGGTACTTAGTCGAAGTGTTGTTAAAGGGTTCTCGTTGGATTGTAAGTCGTCAGGTTTAATAGTTAGGATGTAAGGGGTAACATGTTAAGGTCTACTACAATTGGGCTTAAAGGAAGATAGGGTAGTTGCATTGGTGTTTGCTGATCTAGTTGTAAGTATGGTGTGTGATGCTGGGTTGGTCATGTGGAGATGGTGCTACTATTGATGATGGTAGTGGAGTGGGTAAGAGAGAAGGTCATTAGTATGTAGAGGAAACTTGGGTGGACTATAGGTCTTCAGGGTTTGTTATACTGCAAGCTATAGATCCTATAGGAAAGAGAGGTGGTCAGTACGAGATTAGGTTCTTTCACGTACTGGGACGACGGCTATGTAGAGTTCACGTAAGAGTGTGGTTGATCTTATGTAGTTAGTGTTGCTGCTGGTGCTAGGTGTGTGATAGTAGGGGTTTGTTGTTGTTGTATGTGTATGATTCTATGTATGAATATGTGTAAGAGTGTTCTTTTATAGGTTTCAAAATTAAATCATAGATGAGCCATGGATGACTATTCAAGTTAGATTCAGGCTTTATCAAATCTTTTTTTAATCAACATTTGAACAAATGTTTGTAAGATTCAGCATTTTCATCATTGACTTTATAAGATTGATACTGAATCCACAAAAGATTATCAAAGATTTAATAAAATCTGAAGGCTTCAACTCCCCATTGTTGAATTTAGATAAACTTGGATGGGGGAAAGAATGGTCACATGCGTTGCACGTAACCTTAGGCAGTGCAAAATAAAACACACAATAGGGGGGTAGGTATGTGCTGCCCACACGTCTCAAACTTGTGACCTATGTCTCCTTACATGCCTAAGTCCATGTGCGTAGCCAATTCAATTGGGCTCTTTTCTCAACATATCCTATACATAAATTACATTTAAACTTTCTCTATCGGTCCCAAGTTAAGCTATCAATCTTAAGCCCAACTCGACCCAATTTATTTAAATAGCCTAAATATATATGCTAAAATATTTTTTAGAAAATTAGCGGACTAGTGACCAGATTAAGGTTTCTTCATCCTAAGAAACCCTTATCCATCTTTTACCAATCTTACTGGTTAGCGACTTTTAAAATGTTTTTCCTTAACTTAATACAGAGTATTTTATATTAAATGGGTTGAACTTAGTATAAAATAAATTAAGGAGAATTGAAATTGGGCTCCACAATGTCCAAGTTTTAGCTTAGTCCATTTTAGAGGTAACTAACCAATTACAAACAATCAAATCAAGTAGCAAAACATAGCAACATAATCACCACGTTTAGCATAACAATTAGATAGCATAGCAAATAGTTTCCAAGCATACATATCTCATGCACACAATCAACTACTTTATACCAACAAACAAGTATATACATCAACCTCTAAGTACTTATATGTAGTACTCCAAAATATCATTAAGCATTAATTCTACTTACTTGGATTCCTACTCACTCTTGTAACTCAGATACCTTTGTCCTTTCCTCATCAATGGTCCTTGTATTGTAAATCATATTTCAATTTCAATACAATCTATTGAATTAAGAGTGTTTAATTAGTGTACTTTTGTTTAGGCTAAACATTCTTTTAGTATGCCCTAGGTGTTGTTATGGGTATTAAAGGTTATTACTTTTATATATGTTATTGAAACCTTCTTCTCAACTTTTTATTAGGTTTCTTAGGTTTATAGTACCTTCCATATAACCTTTTACTAGGGTTTATTAGGTGTGTGCAATATTTTCTACTCAAGCTTCTACTAGTGTCTCAGCTCATATTCTTTGATATGGAACCTTCTAAATAACCATCTACTAACGTCTTGATTCATATTTCTTATCAAATAAACCTTCTACAGGAATTTTGCTTATAATTTCTATATTAGGAAACCTTCTACTAAAGCTTTTATAGTAGTAAATTATAGTCAACTGAGTCAAGGCAACTTTTATAATACTTTCTACAGGTCAATAGATTGCACCAACCCTCACAAAAGCTTCTACATAACCTTCTATAGCTATAAGCTCCTTATTCAGCTCATCCATAACTTTTTATGGCACCTTTTACAACCACCAGATTCATCACACTTCGCTGAAAACTTCACTTTTCACAATTTTCTTTGCTTTGTTTGGATTCAACTTAGTTAAGACTCCACCAATATTAACTCACATACCTCGAAACTCATCCATATCAACATGTAAAACCCAAAGTTTAACTAAAAAGAGAGTTAAATACAAGTAATTTACTAATATACCTAAAATACATATGTTAGGCCAAAAATTCATGGTTTTAGGTATGAAGATTTTTGATATACAACAATTGCAATCTTCAATTTGCTATCAATTAGTGATTTTTCAACAAAAATGATCAATTTTCATAACTTAGTGAAAATCCATATAACCAATTAAGTAACAATCATAATGTTTAGCTTAAAAAAACCTATCTTATTAGAAAATCTCCTATTCCTACTAAAAAATTAAGATAAATCCATTGTATATAATAAAAAATTACTCAAAAATTAGATCTGACAAAATCATATGAAAATAGTTAATTTTCCTTAAATTTTAGCTTATGAGTTTCCTAAAAGTTCAAAATTAATCCTAATAAAATGAAAAGTTTTTGAGAAACTCTTTACATGTCAATGTTCTACATGTAAGTAATAAGGTATTTACAAAAAAAATTTGGTAAGGAAACTACATCATTAAGGTTTTTGAAAATCGAATAAAAAATTGATTCCAAATGACCCATTTCTTAAAGATGATATATAAAATGAAAGATTTTTTTTTTAAAATAATAATATTTAATGAAAATATACTTAAAATTATACAAGAATAATTTTTTCAAGAATTTTTAAATAAAATTTGATATTCTTAATGAATTTTTGAAAATCGAGTGCAAAATTAAACTCGTTAGCGCGAAAAGCTTCTACAACCTTAATGGATTACTCCCTTTCTCAAGTGGTGATAGTCACTTGTTGTCAGGTTACTCCTAAGTTTGGGAACCTTGATCTTGTAGATTATCATACAATTTTGTAATTTTTCTAAATTTTCACTAAAAGATCCTAAAATTACTACACAAATTTTCCTAAGTTCCATAAGATCTAAAAAGTTTAAATTGATGAAAGAAAAGGGATATTTATAGTGTTGGTTGAGGGAAGTAGCTAACGGGCATACATGACAAATATCATTAGGTTCATTTTCTAGGCATCTATGATTTTGGTCTTTTTTTTTTTTTTTGTCTTAAAACCATCTAATTGGTCCATGCTTTTGCCTTAAAACCATTTAATCCCATGGTTTTTAACCCATGGTTTTAAGAAAATAATAACTCTCCTAGGTTTTCCAAAAAAAAAAAAAAATTCATGTGCTCTATTGACTTATTATTTAAGTAATCATAGTTTATTGTCTATAATATTTAAGGTTAGTTGGTATTTTTGTAGAGAAGGTTCTATGAAAGCTTCTATAGCCTATGTTCCATTGATTAACTTGATTACATAATAATAATAATAATAATCAATGGGGCATGGATTATTATTATTGCTATTATTTACCGCCTATGCTTAGTGATTATTATTCCTTATAACATTTATTACTTTTCTTATTTATTTAGTTTATTCTAAACTCTTTTATATTTTAGGTTAGTTTTTGAAAACTTTCAAAATTTTACTAATGAAAGAGGTAGCTTTACCATTTTAGCTTACTTTAATATTTTAATATTACGTTATAATAATTAAATTTATAGGTTTGCTTTGATTGACTTTAGGGTCTTATGGCTGATTTCCAAATTAAATGGATTGATTACATGGACGTATTAAATTTAAGAGTTCAAAATCCTTCTTTTATAATTGGTTAATTCATTTATAAATTTTTGCAGTTATCATTTCTAAGTGTTATCTCTTGTTATTTTATTAAATTTTATATTATTACTTTAGGTTTGAGATGTCATTAAATTGGTTCTGAAATTTCATAGTTTTCTTGTTTCAACAACTAACAAGTGAATTTAAAAATATTTTTAACTTTTAACTTGCATTATTATTTTATAATTCTATTTCGAATACTTAGATTCTCTAGGTCATTTTACTAATTTATGATCCTAACATATTTTCGGAGTTATAGTAAATAGATTTTCACAAATGTCTTAAATTTTCCCATGTTAATGCCCTACTTACTAAAATAAGGGTCTCACATTTCCAATAAAAATAGTTAAAGCCATAAAAAAAAAAAGAAGCACTATATGTTTGCCCTAATGGTAAACTATTAGCTATTGTGGATCTTTTCTCAAAAATTAACAAAAATTAATATGAGAGATTAGCTCTAATACCAAGTGTTGGTCCCTTGGGAGGGAGGGTAATCGATTGCTTGACAATTATTCAAACTTTTTTGAAAATAAAGATCCCCATTTTGATACTTATTTAATGGCTTCGAGTTTTGAAAAATCATGTAGACAATTAATCAAACAAGTAGATAAAAGAGAGAGAAAGTGTTTGAAAAGATCAAGTAAAGAATTTATAGAGGTTTCTCTTTGTGAGTTAATCTTCTCTTCCAACTGTATTTGCTGGGGATTTGATCTTCCATACCGGTCATTCCACTATTTTTAGATATCAGATGAAGAGTATATAATATAGTTACCAAGGCTAAAGTTAACACAACTATGCCACCTTAGCTCCTACTTAAGCTACAAGAAGTCTACCGCAGTCTACTCTTACAACAACTTGTCATCAAAGTAAGAAAGATAAATTAAGCTTCTTAATGTTTTGCACAATAGTGCTACCAAGTAAAATATGAAGAATAATATTAACTTTGAATAAATTGTCGTTAATTTTTTTTAGATGCTTGTGAAAATTGTATCTGCTGCTATAGTCCTCCAATCCTATTTAAATTTGAAAAGTAACAACTACTTTTTCATTATCATTTGCTTGTTGGATGATCCTTATCTTCTATTAAAATTGAGCTTCTAGAATCTTGAGATAATCTTCATGTTTACTTATATATCTCCCATGAAATCAGCTTTAACTTTGAAATTAAATTGGTGATAATCCTAGAGCATAGCCCTTATAACTCTGAATATCTTCAATGGGGATTTTTCTACTATAATGCTAGCAATTCAGTGTTATCGCAATGCTAGCCAAAGTAACTTACTATAGAAGGTTAGTAAATTACTTTCTTTCTCTCTCTTTTCCATTTAATTAATTAGTTGACTCATTATCTAGGTACTATGTTAGATTAGTTTAATAGGACGAACGATGTAGATTAAGTTTCTGTAAATTAATAGTTTATATTGACTGACGTTACAATAATGCTATTTTGTTAGTATTACCTTAGAAAACCTCCGATAGATAAGGCTTAGGAAATATCTCTATCAGCTTGAGGGTTACCATCTTAATTCTCTTAAAAATATCTTTTATCTCGCATGAAATCTGCAAATTTAAATTTGAACAAAATAATATCGCTTTGATTCTGTAAAATTCGTCCAAATTCAAAATGTTCATTTTCTTCATGATATACTTTATCAAATCCTTCAAAATATCAACTCCAAGCTTATCCCATAATCATATATTTCAATCCCACTTGATTTGAATATAAAATCCACGAATATCTCTTCGTATCAGCTCTAAATAATCTGCATCAAATCTATGAATTAAATTTAAATATCTTGAATCGGTGCCATGATGTTTATCCAATACACCGTTAATTCCAAAGCTTGAAGATTGGTTCACGTAAACAAAGTTGTTGAGGTGAAATAATATCTCATAATATAAAATTACTTGCCACGTTGAAAAACATAAGCACCTCTAGTCATTTAAAATTTTATAGTCTAACTTCATGTTGAAAAGTGAGAACCAATTCTTTGACTTATGGAATCAAATAATCTGTCATGATAATTAAGATATACCACAAACTTGATAAATATTTTTTCCTACACGTACTGTTGAATCATGCAATCCGCTCATATGTTTATCATATAAATCTTTAGTAGCAGCCATGTGAATTGGTTTTAGGATTAAACTCTTGCTTAGATCTGCCATATTGAGAAATGTCCACCTCCAAATAAAAAGTTCATGACACAAAATAAAATAATACTTCTTCGTTAAAATATTCTGGGATCATTGAAAAATATTCTCACAATTGAAATATTGCGCAAAGCCACGTCCACGTTAAAACACCTGTAATGCGTCTCATAGTGATCCTTGTGCACATGTTACTTGGACGAATGACAGGTTGAATTAATCTCTACTATTTCTCCACCCGAGCTTAATAAAATACCCAACATTTATTTTATGGAAATTGTAACTTCCTTCCATACTTCATGAAGTTTAATCCCAGAAAAATTAATTCAATTTATAGTTTGACAGAGCCAAACATATTATCCAAATATATTCAATTAGTTGAATTAAGTCTTGACCTACAAAACAAGCATATTATACAATAATATTTTTAACTTCTTTCGGTAAGCTTTTAAGTTTACTTCTATGTTCTAATAGTTTTTTTATGTTTTTCTTTTTTTTTTTATTACTTCTATGTATGCTGCTATCTTTCTGCAAACATTTCAAATATTCATTGATAACTTCTTCATACATGCTTTGTCATCGTCAAAATCAAAATAAGAGACTTAACAAATTGGATATGGATAGTGGCAAAGGTATTGGCATTATGACGAGTCCATTATATTTAGGTGATAGAAATGTCACTATCTATGAGTTGGAAGGAAGTAGGAGTGTTCAACTTTGACTTATAATGAAGTAAGTAGTATTAGCAAGTGGTTTTTTCCATGGATTAAGTATTCTTTGTAGATAGGTTTAGCCTCCTATGAGCAAATTGGTTATGAACTAATGCCGCTTTCCTAATAACAATCATGATAAGGGACTATCATAAAGCCATTAGGGCACTCTCAATAAGAGTGATAAAATCAGGACATTCTTGAGTAACCAAGAAGAGAAGATTGATTTGCCATTTAAAACATAAGTAAAAATGAAAAGTTAAAGGATGGTTGAATACCGTACAAGCCCTTTAAGGTTGGTGAACCTTCTATCCTACGAGTAATCTACTTTTAAATTTGAATCTTCAACCTTATTTCCTTATATTTGAATCCACATTTCTTTTTCAACTTTTTTAAAAAATAAGATTTTTGTCAACTCCATTAAGTTCTTCATTTATACTTGATATGTGCTCATTTCTAATTGGTCTTACAATAGTCAACTAAGATGGTCAAGGTATGCACAAGTTTCTATAGCCCTTTTTTCCTTATTATTTGATTTATTCATTCTTTTATATATTATCTAATTGAACATATCTTGTATTATTATTTTATCAAATTGATTGTTATGAACCAATTAAAAGATGAGACATGTGAAGGGTAGATAGAAAATTTAATAGAGTTGAAAAAGCTGGAATATTGAAGACTAGATGTGTATTTTTCACTTTCTAACTATTTTCTTACTTAATTTGTTTGTCATCCTATCTCTAGTGATAATGTTAGAGTTTTGAGTCTACTATCTTAACAATTTCCTCCTACTTGATAAAAGATCCTTATCATAGGTTGAATAAGGAAAATTGTCCTAAAAAAGGTTTAGACTAATGAGGATGAATTTGTTTACATCACTTACCATTTTAAAGTAAACCTCATTACATTTGTCATGGCCCATAAGATACCTCGATCATGACAACTTACCATAAATGTTGTAAAAGAGAGAACATTTCCATGTGCTCTTAAACCTATCCAACACTAGTGAAGTGTCTAACTACAACTTTTAAAACACTTAAAATTGAAAAGGAGATATTACCTCTTATGGTAAAGAGTTGGAAGTAAAAGATATACAAACTATTTGGTCTCTTAAGAGTATCTAGATATGAAAGTCTATACAACTCCAGTATGCTAAAATTAAACATATTATATCTCTTCTTTTATTAAGTTACACCCTTGAGACAAAGGATTAACAACCTTCACCACAGTAACTCTCTCACCTTTGATGTAAGCACAAGGTCCTATGAGATATAAACTCTATAGAGGGGTAAGTATTTATCATAACTTAGTAAGATGAGACTTATATGCATTCTCATTGTTAGGTTTATACGCAAGTTCATCTATTAACCATATGAGATATAAACTCTGTAGAGAGGTGAGTAGTTATCATATCTTTGTAAGACGAGAGTTATATGCATTCTCATTATTAGGTCGATATGCAAGTTCAAGCAATCTATTAACCATATGTGATGCATGAGTAATTTGATTATTAGGCCTAATGGGAGGTCTAACCTTCTTCTATACAAGAACAACCCACTAATTGAATATTCTTGCACGATAATGTTTTCCAACACTCAAAAGTTTACTGTGTCTCCTTTTCACAATTTATGAAATCTGAAAAGGTACTTTATGTTCCCTTTCCTAACTGTCTCGAACTTTTTTACCCATTCTCTCTTACTAGTTAAGGTTTCAATCCTATGATGAAACGTAATGTTAAATAGCAAGTTTTTTGTAATTTCTAGATTTTTTATATATGGTTATAATGATAGGTTTATCTAGTAAAGTGTAGCTATGTGTTATTGCAAGATAAAACAAAATGGAAAGGATTAAACTGTTTTGGTCTTCAAGTTCAAGAGAACTCCTAAAACAAAATCTTTTTTTAATGGTAAAAGATCCCCTTTTTAATCTATTATTTCTTATCTATATCTTATTTAATACAAATGCTATCTTCTTATTATAAATAAACACTAATACTCTTCTTAGCCACCTGTAACTACTTGTATTAAATTATTGATTATATTACAATTTCCTTTTTTTCCCTTACAAGTGTACTTTTACTCTAAAGACTCATTATTCCTTGTATTTCCCCATTTCGTCATAACTATATGTAGTCCAAACATTAAGCACTTTACCAATAACTAACATGAGGTTTAAAGTATAACTCCCTAACCTTGGTTTAGAGATTTCACATATACCATTAGTGTACAGGTCGTGCAAATGGCAATTAGTGATTCTTTAGTGTAACCTTCATGGTAACTCAAAGCACTCTTAGATTCACACAATAAAGCAGGGCTTTTGGCTCCATCAAGTGTATGATACTCCCCACATAACTTAGTCTTCCAAGGGCAAAGTAAGATCCTTTACCCTAAAGTAGTTTGCCACCTAATGTGTCACATTGATGGTCTTTCAAAAATTCAAGCCTTCGTGCAATGCATATTGATTATAATATAGATCTTGAGTGTTTGATTAGTGTGCTAGGGGTAACTAAACAATTATATTGCAGACACTCTAAGTCAATATGCAAGGTTTGTTAGGCAACCACATCAATTAACAGTCAATGAATAGCATATACGATAGCATGCTCGAACGGGATTTAAGTAGTTCATTTGATAATACATTCACCATCATAACAGTTCCATAAAATTCCAACGAACACAATGCAACCTTAAATTTCAACTGTTTAATTAATCTGAATTTAACAATATAGGATAAAACGGTATTACTCTTAGATATCTTAAGAAATATAATTTGTCATGCGAATCTAGCTCATTTCATACATTTATAACTTAAAATAGGCCATACAAAGTTGAGTGATCCAAACTTTCTTATGTGTGACCACTCGTGTAAATTTTCATTTATACATGCAAATGGTGGTTTGGATTAGGATCACTTTGGCAAATTTTCACTTATACAATTAGATTACTTCTCAAGTGATTAGGACTAGTTTGGTAACTATTCACTTACAAAAGGGAATGGTTTGAATCACTTTCACAAACTCTTAACAAGCATGATCTGGCTAGAGTGGTTAAGACCAATTTATTGATTTTTCTCTTATAAGAGGGGTTGGTTTTGATCAATTCTAAAGTGATTAGGACCACCAAGTTTTCGCTTATAAAAGCAAATGATTCGTATTTCTTGTGAAGTGATTAGGACCACTCCAGTAATATTTTTCACTTATAGAAGGGAAGCAAAAGGAATGGTTTGGATCTCTTCTGAAATGATGCAAACCATTTTCTATTGAATTTTCATTTACAGGAGAGAATGGTTTGGATGACTTTCTATATCATTCTTATTCAATAGATTTCTTGCAATAGAAGGGAACAAAGGAGCAACAAAACGTTGTCCAAGCTCGTCTTTTCATCATTCTCAATCATCAACCTCACCCACATGCCATATTTACCTCCATTGGCGTTATCAGCAGCAAGATTTCATATCAAATCCTGACTAACGCCCACAAATGTCGTAGTAAATTATCAAAAAGTTGTACCTATCTCGATCTCATTCTTTTAGGTCGATTTGCCTTGACAAAGAGGAAACAACCAGTCCTTGAGCTAGTCTTCCTCTTAGAATCAACGTCTAACTATTTAAACCTAAATTAGATAATATTATCTATTAAGTTCTTCTATACTTATAGTTCTCATCGGGTGAGGTAGTCAATTCTTCTGTTCACCTCATTCTTGATCACTTTACTACATTTAAGGAGTAAAATGAACAAAATATGAGTTTTGGAATCAAACTTCAACAAATTCTATGAACAAAATTGGAGTTTGTAGAACAACCAGAAAGTGAGGAGTTGAGTTGTTGAAAAGAAACTTGCTGCTATTCTTGGCAATTTGAGTGCTATAAAAGATTGTCCTGATCTAAAAGTTGGTGTTCTTGCGAAGCTTACGACACCAGGAATCGAAAGAAAGTGACGGATCAAAATTTGGTTGAGAACTGACAAAGATAAAATTTTGAGGAAAAAGTAAATACTTGAACCGTATTTTTAGTTTCCTTAAATAGGAGAGAGAGGAATCCACCTCATAACGGTTAAAGGCAAAGTTGCCATGTGTCAAGTGAGTTTGGAAAGAACCTCATTGATGAGGATAGAATAATTTATGAAATTCCCGGTCGGATTATACAGGTGCAGTTAGTTCTTACGTACAACATTTTGAAATATTTTCCAATGCTTAATAACAATTTTTTAAACGCGAATACGAACCAAAAATATTTCAGGTCTTTCACTTCCACTCATATATTTAATGTTTAGCTTCGTCATTAGAATATTGTCTGTAAAGTGATCTTAGATTGCCAATTTTTTTTTTTAAAAAAAAATAGAATATTCAATTAGTAATTGTATAATTATAGAACTATTGTATTATAATTATTTCATTAACCATTATTCTTATTAATCTAGAATTTTCAGGGCGATCCTACTGAATTCTCATGCTATCGTTATTGTTTCGTAGCTATGACTAAGATGGAATAAAAATATTCAGACCAATTGTGAACTTTCTTGGAATCTTACCTATATCTAACTAGTTGAATAATAATGTCATTTCATTAAAACAATTCAATGTAGGGAATGTTAGTAAAGCATCCCGATTTCTTTAATCCATCCAATCCTCTAACAACACAAGACTGTCCTGCTTCATTCTAATTTTTATCATTCTTATATAATGACGACAGAAACTTAGATTTACGCTTATGTTTGTCAGAAGCAGTTGGTTTATGACTAGGGAAAGAAGTGGACAATGGAGAGGTTAATAAAATAGGACATTGAGTAAAAGTGAGTGGTTTAGGAGATGTAAAAGAAAGATGTTTAGTAGAAGTAAGAGATATATAGAAGGAGATGCAAAAATAGAATGCCTAGATGGATGAACAAATTTTGCATACCATGCATCTTAGCAAAGTAAGATTGCTTACATTAAAGAAGCATGATGTAATCATGGGTATTAATCCCATTAAAAAAAAAAAAAACAACAATTCAAACGAAAATAAATTAAGATAAACCATTTACACAATTCGATAATACTTTGAACTATGACTACTGTTCATCCACGATTATAAAATAGAGTTAATACAAAGACAGCATCTTATATATTTTTATACTCGTATTGTCTAACGTTTTAAAAACTTGATGGAATTCTTCTAGAATGACAATCGATGGTTCGTGTATTTGTTAAAACCACTGTAAGCCAAGAAGTTCATTGCCAAAAAAGCAATGGTGATCCTCTGCTCATCATCAATAAAGATCATTGTACTTTGGAAGGAAAGTCCCAAAGCATTTCATTAGATTTTTTTTTCCCCCTTTTTTTCCATTTCATTTCATTGTAATATCAAAGTCAAACATGCTGTTCTATTTTTCAATGGAATTTCATACATAAGATGAAAACACGTTCTTGATTAACAAAAGCCAAAAGAATTGACTAAGTGAATTCGAAGGAAGAAGGATTAATTAATTATATATAATAAGCACGAAAACTTAGAACAGCAACCAGCTTTTAACGGATTAAACAAGTTACATTTATAGAAATACACATGGCTTTGTTTTTCTTCTCTTCTTCTTTGGTTTAGGAGGTTGCAAGACAACCTTAATTGCTGCATCAAATACCGCCTTCACATTCTGAAAATCAAAAGAAAAATGACATCGATTGGTGAAATTATCAAAATGTCAATCCTTAAACCCAGACTTTTTGTTGCATATAATCCCAATTAATATTATAAACACATATTTTGACCCTTAAATCGGTAGAATTCATATATAGTTTTAATAAACAAAAACGCATGATTTATACAAGAAATTTTCCCAAGGGTTAATACTTTTAATGCTAAAAAAAATGTATATGCAGAAGTTCATCGAGGATTAAGTGTAATTCACAAAGATTGATTGTATTTCACATAAAACGTTTCAAACATTTACTTACAAGCTGAGTCTTTGAGCTACATTCAATATAAACAGCAGCACCAATGGCCTTTTTCAGCTCCTCACCCTGTCCAAAAATCAATTGATTGCATCTCACAAACTGGTTTTTCTATAGTAAACATAAATTTCATAACATGAGGGAAAAAAGAAATATGAAAAAAGAAAAAAAAAAAGACGACCCTGAACTTGCCTGAGCAGTTGATATAGGTGTAGCACCAGGATGGTCAATCAGATACTGTTTGTCTTCCCTTAAATCTGTACTTAACCACATTGAAACCGTGAAGTTTTCACTCAATAATCGCGACATCATCGAAAAATCAATGATGGGATATAAATTCGGTTCCTCTCATTACCTAATTTGGTTCCCACAAGAACAATTGGCACAGTAGGAGCATAATGCCTGAGTTCAGGAATCCACTAATTACACCAGCAATGTCGAAAACATTAGTCAGAAACAGCCCCCAGAAAACATAAATCTGACAAACAGAAAATAAAAAATTACACAATAACATATTGTTAGTTTACCTTCTTAGAAATGTTTTCATAGCTGGCTTTGCTAATGAGGGAGAATGCCAATAAGAAAACATCTGCTCCTCTGTAACTCAAAGGCCTAAGCCTGTTATAATCCTCCTGTCCTGTATGGTTTTTACAAACCATGGAATAGCAAAACTCAGTTCACAAAAGCCATCCGGCTGTTAAAATGAGAACTCAACACTCACCAGCAGTGTCCCAAAGACCAAGGTTCACTGTGCTGCCGTCTACCACCACATTAGCACTGAAGTTGTCAAACACAGTAGGCACATAATCCTATTGGAAAGAAGCTCAATTTAAGTAAGATTTATGACACGCATAACCGAGATAACTACTGAGTACAACACCACACAAGATGGAATTTTTGAAAAATATTTTCTTTTGACTAATTAATCATCAAATTGCGCTAATGCTCTAGGTGAAAAATATAATAGATTATATATACACACACGCACACACACAATTGGAGAGTCATAGGGTATTTTTCGTTTATTAATGTAGAAAGTTGCATTCTGTACAATTGGAGAGCCAGGCTCCATTTTTAGTTTCTTTTTATGGAAAATTCCAGTGATACTCTTAGAAACTACAAAAATTAGATGCACATTCGAATTCAAAAAATAAGGCAGTTATACCGTTTGAAAAAAATGTCTACGAAATTTCTCTTCTAATGCATAACCAAATCAGTCTTGTATATCAATTTGCAATTTTTTCATTTTATTTTTTGGCTCATTCATCACCCACTTTAAATTAGCCGCCGAAGTATCAAAATCAATCAAGAAAAACCCCAAATTCAGATGATGAATGTGCCTTAAAAAATAATTATTAGTGTCATACAAGATTATGATATCGAAAGAGAAATTCTGAGGTGTTAATAATTTTCAAGACTATAAGTATATTATCATTGAAATTTAGGTTATCTCTGTAATTTTGATAGTTTCAAAGTGGTGTGGCGGTAATTCATCGTTTTATCTAATATCCAAATTATCTTCACTACAATGTGTTGTATCAATCCATCGTAAACAGGGTGATCTGAATTTACGATGAATGCGAATGAACTGGTAAAATTCAGTGCATAAAGTAGAAAAAAATGGACAAACCAGGAAAAGCCATACCGTAGGGAATGTATTGCTAGTGTAGGAAATAAGCATGCATGTTTTACCAACAGCACCATCACCAACAGTGACACACTTGATAAACCTAGCTGTGCTCATCCTTGCAAATTGGTCGACAAAAACTTCAAATCTCTTCCAGTTTTATCAATTTCCTTTGTTTGGCAGAAGGGAAAATAAGAAAGAGATTGGGAAGAGAGAGAGGAAAAAGGAAAGACAGATAATAAAAGCTATGCAGGTACTTTGGATTTTGAACAGAAATGGAGGGATATGTGGGGTGCCCCTTGGAATTTAATAAGGTGAGGCCTCATACCAACTACTTTAGCTATTCATTTGGTATTTTACAATGATTGCTTTAAAAGCTTTTCTGTTCCTTTAAGGGGAAGGACCAAAGGGAGAGCTAAAGTATGGCACAAAAGATGTGTTTGGTGTTGGTGTTAGTTGGTTAAGTGCTGGACAAGTGATGGTTTAGAATGATTAGTAATTGGATATATCCATATACATTGCTTCATTATCTGATATAACATATTACAATATGATTATACTAGGAAATTCATTATAGTAAAATCAATTAAAAATGTCCGGTGGATGGGATACAACAATCTTGGTAGACAGGACGAGGATTTAAAAAACCAAAAACTGCAATTCATCCCTAATCCGTCTTGGATAGTAACCCTGATGGGCACATGCACTATGCTTAACCACCAAAAAGACAAAAAAAAAAAAGACAGTAAAATAAACAACAATAATCACAAGAGCTTTTCAACAGCTTGATATCTTCTACCATTCCATGAATCTCTAATTAATGAGTTTTTTTGGAAGTAACCAATAGTTAACTTTAATTTCTTCTTTAAAATGAAATAACAAAAAAGTAGATAGATTACTGATCTATTTTCATCAAGAATTATATATAAAAGAATGAGATCGTAATAGAGGGTATTATTAAGATAGATAGATCACCTGATCTACTCATATATTATTTAGCTTTAGTGCTTTTGCTAACTCCCTCTATATATATATATATGCAAGATGAACCATTGCTTCTTCTACTGAACTATCTGATGAATCTCGGCAAACAAATCCAATTCCTCCTTTTCTGCTGCATGGATTTGAGGCGCCATCAAAATTAATCTTAATAAAATCATCACTTGCTGGTCGATACCATACTTGATTGAGCACACTGGCATCCTTGATCTGCATTTGTTATAGAAATTGTAAAGTCATTGTGCCGCTAAGAGTTTTTGCTATGCATCATCGATATGCATTTCATAAACATCGAGAATTGTGTGTTCTTTCCCTTCAGTTATTTAACACAAGCTAAATGCCCAATTTCGACTGGCACTTGCTAAATTTTTCTTTTTCCCTTTTTCCTTATATTCGCGTCCTCTAGTTAATTTAGATCACATCCCTTTTTCATCGAAAGTTAATTCAAATTTGACAAAGAATTAGTCTTTGTGCAAGAAAGTAAAGGTCACCCTGCCGGAAAAAAGATTTATTAGGTAATATGCGCATGTATTATGTATATATGCCATGTAAATACCAATAAAATATTAATATGTATAATAACTATATGGATGGTTTTTAAATTAATTACCATTAATAATTTATATCAATTATATATAGCGACATTCTATTAATATTACTCTATATGTATTGTACATATTATATAATATCCATTAAATCTTTTTTCCTTTATATAATACAATTGGTGAAATATACTGTTTTGGGAACTACTCATACTTAAGATTTTCCTAAAGTATGAATTTATGACTAAGAAAAGTAAAATAAAAGAAAATAAAATGATATAGACTCCAATAATTTTGCGTTTGGTATAAGGGAATGAATAGAAAAACTTGTGATTCTGTGTTCCATTTCCTTTTCTCATGTTTAGAAGTGTAGTTAGAAAGCAGAATAACAATTCCATGAAATTGGCGATTTTAGTTTGAGGGAGCAATTTAATTCCTCTTTGAGAAGGTGGAAACGCAATTCCTTTACCCCATTCCGATTAAAAATAATTATTATTAATTAAAATTACTTATTTAGTCTTTAATCTTATTATAATATCTAATAATTATAGGTATTTTTAACAAATACTATTATATACACACTTCATTTTTATTTTCAAACATAAAAATAGATTTATAATTTCAATTTTAATTCTATTTCGTTCCATTTTATCCAATTTAAATCCATTCTATTTCAAATGATTTCTCTAATATCAGACGTGAAAGTAATTCCTTCCATATACATCTTTTGCAAATTTCGTTTATCCAACAAGCTCGTGATGTTCCTACGAGTTATCTAGACTCTCCCTAACAATCTATAAGATATTATTATTTTGATAGCCTCCCTCTTTGCATGTACATTGGTTAAAACATTGTCTTGTTCTTCTTGAACTTTTTCTTTTCCTCCACAAATAATTAAAAATCACCCTTTCTCCTATATTTCAACGATGATCCCTTACATATGGTGGAGGCCTTTTAAATTCCATGAGTAGAAGAAGTTCAGCCACTTTTTTGACGAACTGTTGAGTAAAATTACGGCTATTTGGAGTGACTTTACAAACTAGGAGTAACTTTAGGAACTAGAGTAGATTACAAACATTTATGGGATTTTACAAAAATCTGTGTATATTTACGAAATTGAAGTAAAATTATAAATATTAATTAATTTTATGAAATGTATAGTGATTTTTTCAGTATCTAAGTTCTTAACATTGCTCGAATCTAACGCAACAATTTCAATATTAATTAGATTTAAGCCAAGTTACTTTTTTGAAGTGCTTTTATAAACTTAAGTAAGCTTACAAACTTTAAGTCATATCATCAACACTAGAATGAAATTAAAATAAAATAAATGAAATTATGAACTATAAAACTGTTATTACATCTGTTGAAATTTCGTAAGTAAAAGCTGCTCTTAGGTAATTTAAGTAAAATTATAAACTTGAATAAAATCATACTTTTATTTGAAATTATGAACCATAAACTAGTCTTACAAACAATGAGCCCAATTATATACATGTAGAGGATAAATTCAAGTTTAAGCTTTAAATTCATTGGTTGTGTTTGATTCTTTAAACTATATGAGCTAAAGTGATATAGTTCAAAGAGTTGAGTTCATATATTTGAAATGAGTAAAAGAGTTTAGTATAGTGGGCTTGGAGTAAGGCCATTAATTTGATTCATTCAATCTAATCTTTCTCAATATTGACTCATACTAAAAATAAGGCATTTAGTGGACCTCCATTTAAAGAAGGAACCCATTTTAGGATCTATTAAGAAAAAGAATTAACCATGACCATTGATCATCATTGTGATCTAGTAAATGAGATAAATAGCTAACTCCTATATATACTCTTTTTCCTCCCTTATTTAAACAAGAGAAATTTGGTACTAACACCATTACTCTATCAGATTCTACCTAAAGGATCATATACTTAAACATTTCAAGAATTCTACCTCGTTATTCATTTATTGTAAAGTTTGATGCTATTAAACTCCTTTACTTATTACCAAATGTATTAGAGCCTGATTGAGATCATCGCTCCTCCTTTCAAATTTTTTAATTTTTAATTTTTTTTCATCTTTTCTTGGTTTTTTCGTTTCTTTGTACTTCTATTCTATTTGGTCTTTTTCCTAAATTAGGGTTTCTAAACCAAGTATAAAATTAGTGTAGGCAAAAATGGGGCGTCTTCATCGCCAATTGCGTGGGTTTTATTCTTTTAGAAGGGTATATTATTATCCTTATATGGGACATTTTGACTTTTGAAGAGTATGTGAGTTGGGTTTTTGTTCCCAATTATTTGTCTCTGTCTTCTTATATCAGGTGGTTTAATTGACATAATTCTTTTTTCCATTGAATGAAAATCAACTTTGCTAAAAAGAATAAAAAAGAAAAGAAAGAAAAGAAAAGAAAAGTAACCATCCTCAATAATAGTAACTCCCCTTAAAAAATTTGAAAAAGAAAAAAAAGAAATTAAAAATTAAAAATCACAAAGAAAATGCCGTACGATGGTTCATTTGGTTCAATTCAAGTTAAGAATAATTTTCTAAGATCCAAAATAGTTTCAAAAGTCAAAATAGGCATGCAAGATTAAATTGAAATAAAAATTTTGGACAAAAATAGATATTTATTAAAAATCAATTTTTCTAGCTGGGGTTCGGCTAGCTTATTGAAATAATATGAAAAAAAAAAACATATTTTAAGAAGCTGATTGTCTCAAACTGCACCTCATTCCAAAATAAAATACTCACGTTATGGTCATTTGATGTTTTGAGCAAAAGCCCAATACAAGTAAAAGATTGGATTCTTAATTAAGTTAAATTGATAAGTTTTGAAAGCATTTTTCACATATTTCTTTCAGTCTCGTTGACCTCAAATGAGAGAAGCATAACTTTTTAGAAATTGGATAGTTAATTGGGTATTTTAAAAAGCATTTAGGTGTTTTTTTCCTGAGAAATCGTTTGGTTGTTGTAATTTTATAGTTTTAGACTAAACAAAACTTTTTATATTATTGGTTTGTATAATTGGTTATGACACTAGATAAAAGAGGTTTTAGAATACTTGACAATATCTAAAAATTTTGTATTATATATTTGATACAAAAATTTATTTTATATAATATAGAATAAATAAATCTTTAAAATTCCAAAAATAACCACACACGAAATTTCCAAATCGCAATATTAAACTTTATTAGTATTCATATTATGAATAACTAAATTTTTTCTTTTTTAAAATTTTTTGGTCATAAATATTTATATCCAATTTTATGTACACCAAACATGAGAAAGAAAGGAAAAAAGAAAAAGAAAAGAAAAAGAGAAAAGATAAAAAAAGAAAAAGAAAAAAAAAAGTTAAGAGTCGCATGATAGGCTCTTTATGTGTCATGTGTTACCCTTTACGAAGTGAGACATGATACCTTTGTTGTATTGCCACATGGTAGCAGACTACACACCATGTGGCAAATGATGGGATACCTCACGGTAATAGGTGGCTATTTGACTTTGACCCACTTGCTTGATCTTCTTCTTGATGCATTGATTGAAACCAACAAAGGAAATAAATAAGACCAATAAATCCACATATTTAACTTGGTTTCACCCAATTTTTCATCAAATTATAGCAACCCAAAAAATGGAAATATAAAAAGGACATGACTAAGAAATCTAATTTAAGAGTGAAGAGGTGACCCGTTGTACATGGTCCCTACTCATATCCTATAAAGTTTGTTTAGGAAACTTATAAGGTTTTTTAAAGTCATCATGACTAATATGTTCATGTATACAACATTTTTGGGAAGCTTTGGGTTTGAAAAACCTCCATATGGAAAATCATATAATTAAGTATTGCTTTGTGAATTATTTATGATTTAATAACCTAATAAGCTACTAAAACCATAATTTTAAATTACCTATTTAAAACTACCATCTATTTGTACCTCATTTTGAATTTACATCTTTACATTGTTATTTAGGATGCCATAAAATTTCTTTTGGTTTGAATTTTGAAAAATAATCATTCAATTAACTCTTAAACACAACTTAAGGAATTTGGCCCATTTACTATGATAATTATTTTTTTTTTACCCTATGGAATCAATTTTATGTTCAACACAACCTCCAAGGGGTTAGCCTAGTAGTTAAGGCCTAGGACAAACTCATGACATCTTAAACAAAATCTTAAGTTCAAATCTCCCTATAGATACTTCCGGAGATATCTATATAGCTTGAGCTATTCTTACTCGATGCTTAAGTTTTGTAGAGCGATTTATATGTCCAAAAGTAGCTGACTACAATGCAGTTGTACCCCTCCATCACAAAATAAATAAATAAAATTTATGTTCAGCACACATAACTTTTCTACCACTTATAAATAATAGAAGTGTTGGATTTAAGTTCTTAATTATAGATTTTTTTTTCTCAAATTAATAGTCATTTTGCATATTAACATTGTAATTGCACAATATATTTGTTTATATGATACATGAATTTTAATTATATAATTATTTTTTATTTGTTATGCACCTGTATAATGGGCGCAGCGTCTCTTAATGATCATATGTTCACGATGTGAGATCATTAATTCACATTCATCTAATTGCCCCATAAAGAATGTGTGAATTTCAAAGAATTTACAAGAAAAAGAACTGGTTTTGTTGGTCCAACGCAAAAATATTTTTAGAATGATTTTGATCATTAACAATGCTTTCTCTTCGGTGAATTATAGTTATGGGTTTTTCTATCAATTTTCTTGAGATTGTATTGCAAGAATACTTACTATTTTTCAAAGAAATGTAGGTTTATCACATTTAAAGGTAGGGGGATTACAATAGAAAAGATTAATATTTGAGGGATAAATTTAAATAAAGGACTAATTTTTGAAAAATTTAAATAAAATATCAATGTTTTACAAAATGGTTCAAATAAGATATTAACATTTTAAAAGATTCAAATAAAGGATTAATGTTTCATAAGGTGGTTCAAATAATCTTATGAAATAACTATTGAAGTATAATTTTATAATAATCAGATCCTTTATTTGAACCATTTTATGAAATATTGATTTTGAATTAAACTTTTCGAAACATTTATCCTTCATTTAAACTTATCTTCAAACATTTATCCTTTCAGTTGTAATTTTTTTCTATTTAAATGTGTTCATCCTATTTGAAATAGGATGCTTCCTAATAGAATTCGAAATTACAATAAAAATGTACTATTTTTCTTAAAAATAGAGGTTCACCATGTTTAAGTGTGTTCAAATAGGATGTTCCTATTAGAATTGGAAAAAAGTCAATATCTTAAGAAATGTAACTAAATGGAACCAATCTATTATTTCCATTTATAGAGAATGCTAATGTGTTTTATAGTCTGAGTGAAATATTGAATGCGTTCCAATTTCAAGATAGTCTTGTGACAACATTTACAAGGTATATCTGCATATGGCAATATCAGAGATTAAAGAAAGATAATATCTTTGTGTACTAATGTTTTCTCTTCAATGTTTCTCTTATTTCAAGATAACTAATTGATAATAATATTTAATCACTTAACACATCTCGCAAGATTTTTAATTAATCTACCTATTTCTCTTTGTCCTTGTATAATTCTGGATCTCATTATATATATATATATATATATATCATCTACATTTATACAATCATAATAATTTACGTACATATAGTCTCTAAATCGCATGATTTTCAAATTTTTTCCCACTTGTATCCATGACAACTTTCATGATTTCTCTAACAGTTCTCTTTTCTTTATTTCTTTCTTTTTTTTTTCTTTTTTTCTTTTTTTTTTGTTTAGAACATGATGTTTCTTAGAAAATTTATCTATTAACCATACTGAAATTCTTGAAATATACACGCCATCTTAAATCATTATTTGTCATGACTATAGCATTTTTTTTTAATTCTCCAAGTAATTATTCACAATATATTCAAAACTCATAATTAATCATTTACTCAATAGCTAACTTTTGATGTATTGGATTTTTTATACCTATTATTTTTAGGACTTGATGAAACCCTCAATATTTTGAAAGATAGGGCTTAATCGCTATATGAGATTAGAGACGCACTTTAGAACTTGATAAAATCTTTTAATCGTAAGTTAATATTTACTTTTGTTAACTCTATAATAACTTGAAGCCTTAAGTTTATGCATGCCTTAAAATGCCAAAACCCCATATGTGCTCGAAAAAATATTTAAATTAATCACCTTACTTTAACTAAAAAAGGCAAGTGATAAATCAATCAATAATTTGCAAAATAATTAAGTTTCATGAAGCCTAGGCATCACTTATTACCCAAGCCCATGTCTAAACCCAATTGTTGCTCATTTACATAAACCCCTAACAGCAAACCATTTATCCTAAATAAAGAGCAATTGAAATCAAACCAAACGCTAAGTCGCCAACTAAATACTCTTCCCCCTTTGCAACATCACGTTAACATGGCAGCCACACTCTACTATTATTTCATCTAGTCTCTCTCTCATTCAAGTACACCCAAAATCAAGGAAACAAGTACCAACAAATACAAGATAATCCCTTCCAATATCTATCTTCTAATTTATCACAACATCTATCTCCATTTAAAAATCTTATTTCTCCTCTATTATTTCCTTCTAAAACCACATGATCTCACACAAAAAATCTTATTTCTCCTCCATTATTTCCTTCTAAAACCACATGATCTCACACAAAATATAAGCAAACTAAGATCAAGTAAGAAATCTTATCTACTTCAATGAGAGAAAAATTAAAATAGAAAACCCTCTTTTTCTTCTAACATTGGCGCCATGCTCCCATCTATCTGTTTTCTAAACTTCATTTCCATTCCATCCTTCTATTTAGTTCAAAAATTCTAAGTAAACTAACTACCAAGCTTAAACAAAGCTTTCTTAACTCCCAAAGAAACTGAAGCTCTAATTCATACATCTTCCATTTTCACTTGCAACTTAGAACACATGAGCACATAAGTGGTAGATTTAATTACTAAACCAAAGGCAAATAATTTTGGAGTAGAAGAAAAAGAAACTTGGAGCTTAAAGGGAACAAGGGAGCAGTGCCATTCTTGGAAAGTTAGGAAATCTTGAAAGGCAATAAGTGGTGGTTAGATCCCTTAATCAAAGCGAGAGAACCTACATCTCAAAATTAAGGTGTTTATGTATAATGAATTCGTTCTTGGATGGTGATAATAATAACATGTTTAGTGAATCAACTTACTAGCTTTGTAAAAGGATACAACTGATGGTTTCTTTTGAGTGGTTTGAATTATGGTATAGGATTGAAATAATTCTTGAGGAAATTTACCAACAAATGTGTTTAGTTGTTGACCTTTTTATCTTTTCTTTTTTTTTTTTTCCTTTTTTCCTAAGAAAAGATAAAAGTTAGCATATGGATTGGTGATTGGTTCTTCAGCCACCACCTCGGAATAAGGGGAAACTTCATATCAGTATGCTAAGTACTCAACTTCAAATTGGTGACCTGCTTTTGAATGATATTTAAACATCAATTTTCAAAATTACAATGGTATTAAAATAGTTCCTATTTAATATGTCTATGGGGAAGAGAAGTCCAAAAATAATAATTTTTGGTTATTAACTTTATTAACAATGAATAATAATAAAATGATCTTCTTTTTTTTATTATTCGAATAACCTCAATTATTCCTTTTGCAACAAGTATTCAAGCAATATTCATGCCAATTTCAAAATAAACTCAAATATCCTTACATAGGCCACAATCAAGGATATTAGACACGGAAAATGCCAATTCAAATCCTGTAAGCTTAACATACTAAATTACTTGCTAAGCCAACGTTCATTTCTATCAAACCATTTTTTAATCATTTAATTAAGTTGGTTATCATCACAATTAACGACAAAGAAGAGTTTACGGGGGTTATTCTTTTGATTGACCATGGTCCATTATCTTCTAATTACCACACTTGAACACATCCTTATACAAACATATATTAAGTATTTTAAGTAAATAAAGGAAATAAATAAATAAATAAAAAACCACCTATCCTTACTAAGCCTACCGAATAAGTTATGCAATCCATCGTATTAGTAAAATTTCTTGAAATGGATCAACAATTACCTGATTCCTTCAGCAATGGTCAAGACACTTAAGGAATAACATGCATAAAATTTTTCAATTTTACAAACACTAAATAAGTTCCTCCTTATCTCATAGTGTTGGCTCAAAAACCAATCAACATAAGTAGTGGTTGCACTTTAGGAGCTCGATGCTCGATTGTTCTCATAAGCATATAACTAATATTTGCTATGTACTCTTGCATTTCTTTTGTGAATATCATGCATATTTATTAAAAAAAAAAAGAAAGAAAACATAAGTAGTGACTTGATCTTTTGTAAATTGTAGGCCTTAAGGATAAATCATCATATTTGGTGATAAACCAACTAATCTGGTACTAAGTTAATAGTTGCAAAGAACTAGGATTGATGAGTAACATGTGAGGGTTAGTTAGTATTAACAATCAATTGTTCTCTTAAGAAGTTGAAAAATAAAACATTTTAAAAAATTTCATATCCTTGACGTGGCTTTTAGACCCTTAAAAATATGTTTAAGTAGCTTAGTTAAATGTTAAATACTAAATTTAGAAAATTTGCAAATAAAAAAAATCTTAGAATTCTATTTGTGTTACTTTAAAGAACCAGCTAGATCTTCTTTAGGATCATGCAAAAATGCTAATCATACTCCACTAATCCAATAACAGCACTTAGTTGTATGACTTGATATCTTTGAAATGACTGTAAGTTTGTAAAGTTCCAACTTTAATCAAGTTAAATATAGCCAAAATACGAAAAGGGGTCAAACTAGAAAATAAGTGAGATATAATAATAAGTTTTAATATAATTGAGTTCTTTTTTCCTACTTATTTTATCTCTCTTATGATTAATATCAGGTGATCCCAATCTTAATTTGTAGTATTCTAATGACTATCTTAATCATTAATCTTAATCACAAGGTAATTGTCCAGATAAATTCTATACTGATTGTAGTTGCAATTGAGTTGCACTAACAATTTATTTATGACAAAATATGTTGTGTATGCTAGGGTAATTTGGGAATTTGCATGTGCTTGTAATGCTTTGATGGGCTAATGAACCTTAACATATAAAAATGAAAGCTCGATAGTTATGTAATAGTACATTATCAATATATGATAGACAAGTGTCTTGTAATTGATTGACTAAAATTTAAAATACTTAATAACTACCAAGATATTAAAGGTAAATTGGGCACACGCAACATGCTATGCAAAGGAGGTTTAGCATCATGTATTAGCAGAGAGAAGCCATACGAAGGTGATACTTCATGTACAACCTAGTCTCCACCTGTGAAAACTGGGGAATGTCCTCCCTTCATTGGTTCCCTAAGGTGATGCATCAATTAGGGATTACTACTCTCTTGGATACACCTACACTTTGAGATGTAATATTTTAATATAGAAAATTTTCTAAATCTAAACTTACGATAATTTGCTTGTATAATAATTAACTATTAATAAACCTATGGACCTGAAGGTAACGACTCAAAGTAGTTGGATATGGAGCTGATAAGTTGGTACTTGTTCCTTAACCATAAATATTGGAGGGCATTAAATTGATACTTCCAAGCTACCATGATATTACTTGCATTCATGGATGGATCTGGTTGTTTCGATTTGGGTTTGGGGGGTGGGGAGGGTGGGTGTATGGTGATAGATGTGTGCCAAAGGGGCTCCAGCTTTCCCCTTACTTGAGAAAAAAATAATTATTTGAAATAATTTTAAAAGTAAAAATCATGTATTATATTTATATTTTAGAGTGTTGATATTATCATATGATTGAGTGGTTAAATTTTTACTTATACATCCATAAGGTCATAAGTTCAGTTCCCTAGTATTTTATTTATTTAAGTTACATTTATTATCTATCATAAATAACTTTCATTATCTTTTCTCTTTTTTTACAATAACTAATAAAATTAAATTCTACTAATAAAAAAATGATAGCTAGTTAAATAAATTCTAATTAAACACTATTTATTCACTAGTAATTCTACCATAAATAATAATCATATTGTCAATTCTATAAGTCTTTGAAAAATTTATTATAAAGAAATTATTGAAAACTATTTGTTATATTATGTTGTCATTTTTATTATACTTGTAATTTTTTGTATGGATAATTCTTACAATTTTTTTTTCTTAATAACAAATTTACGTGAGTTTTTTGTATTGATTTTTTTTTTCATAAATTGATAATTTTATTTTAATTAATATATACATGCCATAAAGAAAAAACAAAAGATTATTTTTCTAACATTTTACAAAGTGAATAGAGTACCAATAATCAGTTTATAAAAAGATTTAGATTTTTTTATTCAATATTAAATTATATTGCAAGATGTACTTTTCCAATAAAATCCCTTTATATAGATAAGATGCTTTAAAATTATAATAATAAATAGACTTTTTTCACTTAAAATTCTCATATTAATTTGAATAATGTGAATCTAGCACTCCCATTCTGACAACTCTGCGTTCGTCCCTGTTTGCATTCATATAACTATTCATATGTTACACGTTAATAAATAGCAACTAATTTGTATTGTGTGTATGATATGAAAAATATCTCGGTAAGCTAGCAAATGCTTATGCCTCATTAGATTTGCTTTTATGCAGGGTCGGTACCGAGCTGGGTTTATCAAAAGGTGTGCAATCATGAAGATCTTACAAGTGTGCGAGAAAGAGCTTGCAACATTTCTATTTTATATGTATTTTTATCCATATTATGTTATATGAAATTTATAATCAAACTGTGGAAGGTGAAGTACGGGAGTTGTGGGTCTAGTAGCTTCTTGTAATCTTTATAATCATAGGGTACCTGGGATGTTGTCGCTGCCTTATCAACGTTATGGTGGCTTTAACCACTGTCATACTTCCATTTCATATCCTTTCAAAACCACGCACACTTTTCCAAGTTGGCCGATGGATCGGATTTGGATAAATATAATACCTAAAGTTATGGTAACCAATTGACTCTCCTAATGATATACTGGCATGGGAAGATTTTTCATCCTCTATTAGGAAACAATTAAATGTTTAAGATAGATGTGAAGTTAAATAGTAGACATTGTCGTGATAATCTTAGATAATAAAATAATAGATGAGCCGTCAATGTTTTCAATTGATAGTTTAGAAAATAAGTTGAGTAGCTAATTTGGGCTTAATGATATAGAGTAGATTCAACAAATAATAAACGTTACTCAATTGGAAATAAAAATTGATAATTAAAATAGCTTTAAAAAGATCATTATTTTATTTTATTTTTTCACCAACTATTATAGCAAAACTAGAAGAGGGAAGATTCCGATCTCCTCCATCTCCTAAAAAAATTAGTGTTCACACTACTAAATTATAATGACTTTCACCAAAAATAAAAATAAAAAAGATTATTACTTGGTCTAGTAGAAGCTCTTCAATTAGAAATGCAAATTGATTGTATAGTATACATATATATTAGAAGATATAAAGCAATAAATGCAGCATAAGTGAGAGAAGAAAATATTGAAATTTAGATAATAACCTACTTTACCCTTCAAATTATTAAGTTAGGTTATCGTGATATATGTTTTAATAGTTTTTTAACATTTTTTAGGGATTTCTAAAGAAATTAAAAAAAAAAGATACCAAAAACACTGCAATTTAATAATATAGATATAAATTAAATCCTTTATAAATTTCAAATCTATAAGCATTTATTCACTCTAATAATTTTACAGATTAAAGTAATATAAAAAAATTCTTTCTCCATGTTATGCGGATATAAGATTCCATTAACTAGTTTCTTATATTTAACAAATTTACTTGCCTTTTATTAAGAATGCTGGCATAATCACATGGAAAGGAACGTTTTCATAAATATTCAGTAACAAGCAAAGGAAAATTCACCATACGCAGTATTCATGGCCTTAGGATACTCATTAGCAAGACATATAAATATATGAGTTTGAAACATCAAATCTAGAAAATTAGGGAAAAAGATTCGTTGGGTAATATATTTACTCCCACTTGGTATCAGACAGAGGGCTCATCTGTTGGATTAATTATATGAACACTAGGTAATGTCCAATTTTGACCCATGAAGGACTTGCTGATGTTCATATTATGTAGTTAATTTAGATTAAGTTCTTCTCTTTCTTTTTTTTTCGTAGTTTAATTCAATTTTGACAACTAGAGAAAGAATCTTCTATCCGAGATTGTGAAGGTCAATTTTTCGGAAATGATTGATTCACTTACAAAGCTCCGCACTATATGTGGATGTTCGATTTGATTAGATATATGTAAAATATGACTACAATTAATTTATTAATAATATGCAACGATAAAATGGTAATCTCATTTGCAACTATTTAAAAGATGCAACTATTTAGAGCCTCGAGAAAGTTGAATTGTTTAGCATTAAATTATACAAATACCATTTAGAAGGTAATGTCATTTGCATAAAATGACATCTCTCTCAACTAAAAACTTTAGAATGATACGTGGAAGTTTCTACGATCCCATATGTACTTTTTATAAGACCCGTTCAATATTTCATTTTACTTTTAATTTTGTATATATTGGATCTTAACTATTGAAACTACAATTACTTCAATTATAATGGATACAAAATGAAGAGTGAGATAAGGTAACTAAACTAGTTCCGTAAAAAACATAAACATAACCATAGAAAAATCATATATATAGATGAAAAACAATTGGTTTTTTTTTTTTTAGAAATTCTACTTGAAGAAAAATTCACAACAAAAAGGTACCATAAAGAAAAGCTTTTTCAAAATAAAAAACAAATTTTTTAATGCAAAGAAAAGTTATATGAGAAACCACCAAAATTGCTATTAAAGGTATATAAGTTGGTTAAATGAGTCAACTCGGTTTATCCCACTTTGGCCTGTAGGTTAAATAGGCTGGATTTATTTAACCATATTTTTAAACGGCTCAAAAAACTTTCAATTTTAATTTGTTTAAAAAGTGAGTTAAATGGATTGATCTGCTGATCAAATGTGTAAACGTATTAAATGAATCAATCCAAATTAACCTATTTTAACCCACAAGTTGAATATACCAAGTTTATTTAATCCATTTTTTAAACAAGCTAAAAACACTTTATTTAAATCTATTTAAAAAGCAGGTTAAATAAAGTTTATATACCTTCTATTACTATTGCGTTTTAAACATCGCAAGATCTTCATTATCCAAAGAACGACTTTGGTTATTTCGTTGCATATGGATGAATGACATATGGACTCTACAAGTTTACAACGGTTCAAAATTTTTTAGGAAGCGTGTCCATAATTTTCATTCCCTAGATGGACGACCAACTCTGTAGACTTTAGGCTCTTCGAGAGTTTTTCCTCTAATTCGTTAACGCATTTTTAGTCTTTAATTTCCATTTTTAATATCCTCAGTATCTTCATATAATTTTTAATATTAAAAAATTGAATCATAGGAGAATTAAAATAATAAAAGAGAGACAAAATGTAGCAACACTATGAAAGATTGTGTAATCATCAGATTTCAACCCCATAACGCTTCCCATAATAGGTAGTGTTTTTAATGTAAGTAGGCTAATTTACATTTGATTTTCATTTCTACTTAATCTTCAAACAAAATATGTTTTTCTTCAAACTCTAGAAACCAAATTGAAGAAAAAAATCAATAGAAAACTGCACAATCTTAAATATCTACTCACAAAGTAAATGATGGAAGGCAAAAATTACGATCCAAATAGAAACTGTGTTAGATTGAGGAAGTTATCATGGCAAAAAAAAACAAAAAGAAAAGATTAAGAATCCAAAAAATAAATCTTCAAACGTCGCCCACAAGAATCATCAATCATCTTCACATGTTTTAAAAAGTTTCGACTTAAAGATGATAATGAAGGAAATATTTATTTGGCAAATAAAGCGGTTAGTGCAATTCTTTTTACTTTTTTCCTTAACGTGTTATCGTGTATTTGGAAGAATCTCAAGAAATAAGTATTTATAAAAAATCTTCTTTGACAAAATTAACCACTAAAAGGCTAATAACTCCACAAAACCATCTCAAATATTTATTCGACCATACATATTATGCAGTCATCCGAAAACTATGAATCATAATCCAAGCAAACATCGAAGATTTCGGCATCGCACTTTCCTCTAATAATAGAAAATATCCCTACAATCACCATGTATTGTTAAATGAAAACACAGGAATTACAATGAAAAGCACAAGGAAATATTTGCACAACTAATTATACCACTAAATTCCTGAATCCTACTTGTTTTCTAGAATATCTCCGTATAACACAAGACAATGTCAAAATATAAGTTTTTAAAATGGTAAAACTAAACAAACGAACCAAAAATAACCTACTAAGAATATAATAGATTAGTAGGGGAAAAAAAAAGGATTTAAAATGACAGGTGAAATTGTTAAAGATGACACATCATTAAATAGGGTTGTAAATAAGCTAAGCTCCTCGTGACCTACTTAGGCTTAGCTTAATCTCGATTAGTAAATGAGTCAAGTTTGAACTCAAAACAAAGCTCATTTAATTAAATGATCCGAGATCGAGTTCTAAATTTAGGCTCACGAGTTAGCTTGAGAACAAGCTCATTTATCTTAAGTTGTTTTTGAGTAAGCTTGTTTATATTATTAACAAGTTTGCTTATAAGTAGGCTTATAAATAGAGGTGTACAAATGAATTACACAAGCTAACCTGACTCGACTTGGCCTAACTGACTTTAGCTCTAGGATTAAATGGGCCGAGCTCATTTGGCCTACTTTTTAAATGATCTAAAAAACTTCAGTCTTGACCCATTTAAAAAGTAAATTAAACAAATCAACCCATAGGCCAAAACCCATTTACATACCTTTACTTGTAATTAAGATGGCAAGTATGATAGTAAGTCTACATTATATTAATTAAACGGTTTTAATTTTTAGTTATATTAATTATATTTTAATGGTCTTTATTTTATTCTGTAGTGTATATTTTTCTAATTCACACATTTTTAATTTTATATATTTTCATAATCTTCTAATTATACTAATTTTGTACTTATATATCATTACGTAATAGTTTTAGAGTTTATAATATATGTTTATGATTTGTTTAATAGTGCATAAATCAAAATTTCATATAACACAACATATTACAAATGGGTAAACAAAAGTTATCAACAATGATTAATTATGAAATACAAAATGTGTTTTGATTAGTATATTTTGTTTAATGATTTTATGTGAAAGAAATGGCTATAATTGACTTATCTATAATCATGATGTTATGTTATTGGCTCGATTGTAGTATGATTTTTTATAAATGTAATCCTTTATTGTTCCTTCACAAATCTGTGCTTGAAATCATAAATTTTGAAATAATTTCATTATAAAGAAAAAGATAAAAAGGTATATTTTTAAATTTTGTATAAATTTCAAGCTTTGATTTAAGCTCGAGCTTGTTTAGGTTCATTCATCTAAATGAACTCAAGTTCAAGCTTAAACTTAAGCTTGTTTAGGCCTGTTAATCTAAATGAGCTTAATCTCAAACTCATTTAAATAAACAAGCTTATGTTTTGGCTCATTTAAATATACAAACTTAAGCTCATTCACACCTCATTTAGATATACAAGCTTAACAGGCTCATTCATATATACAAGCTTAAGCTTGTTTACCTAAGCGAACAAAGCTAAAGCTTCAAAATTCTTAACAAACTCAAGCCCAAGCCTCTAATTTTCAAGCTAGGTAAAATCTCAACTCAACTTGAGCTTAATAATTTTCTAACGCCTAAAATTGAGCCTTTAGCTCAACTTATTTATAGCTCTATTGTTAAATATCTAAATGAGTAAAGCATTTTCTTTTGATTATTGAAATGAAAATGCAAGAGAAAATATCAAGAGTAATTACATTATTTTTTTTTTTGTTTAATTGAGAGGATGTAAGTATAGAGTCTATTTTCTTTGAAAGGCTACAAATAATAACTGTTTTTAAGTTGTCCTAAAAGTATCTAACAAAAAGTAAAAACCTCCCAAATTTAAAGCTAAATGGCACATGGTAACAAACTTTTAAGAGAAAAATTAATGGAAAAAATATATTAGCAAAAAGAAGATGCATTTAAAATGGTGAAAAGTTGTTACTTGTAAGAAGATACAAATTGGAAAAACTTTTGAAAGTAAAATTAAGTAAAAGGAAAGTATAATTAAATTACGAAAAGTAGTAATTAACTTACCATCTTAGTCGATGTGAGATCTCATAATTAAGTGGTCTACGTGGATTAAGAGAAGTTGTGGTATTAATTTATAAGGTCATAATTGTAAACAACTTATTAATACAAGTTTAAAACTTTTAAGTTAAATGGTTGAAATAGACCTATTAGTATTTATTAGCTTAACTATTTACTGTTTTTTTTTTCTTGGGTGATACAAATAGTATCAAACCGGACCTCTTGCCTATAGATAGATGGTTTGGGTTTAGCTTTAATTTAGAGAATAGATCCAAAGAAGGTCAAGAATGTCATCAAGGTGTAACTTCTTACATGCTTTCAAGATGGCCTATAGATAGTAGGTAGCCTAAATCCTACACAAAAAAATGGGAGAAGATCTAGGCCAATTGTAAGGTCTCACGATGAGAATGTCGTATGTTTATAGGAGGCATAAGAGAGATTGTGAGACTCCATGGTTAAATATCTCACATGGATTGCATGAAATTGTTATACTAGTTTATATGGTCATAGTTGTGAATACTTTATTAATATAATCTTGAAATTTTTAGGCCAAGTGGTTGAAATAAACCGATTAGTATTTATTGATTTAGCTATTCACTATTTTTTACCAAAGGCTTTACAGTTGATTTCTAGAGTCCTCTCCTTTCATTGTACCAAAAAAAAAAAAAAAGAAAAAGTTAAAATGGACTTTGAATCTCAACTAAAGACTACATAAAAACAATACAACAAAAAAAAAAAAAAAATTTGACTTGAAAGCAAAATTTCATTATGGTAATTGAAAAATGAAAAATGGTAAAAATATATTAGTAGGAAAAAAAATACATTTAAAATGGTATGAATTTGTTTAGGGAAAAAAAAAGGTACAAAGTTGTAATTAGTAAAAAGATACTATAAAAGGTCATTTCGGTAATTGGGTCTTTAATCCAATTTAATATAATGAACTAATATCTTAGACTAGTGATAGAGTTTAGGAAATCAACCCAATTAAAGATGTTTTAGGGAGATTTGGCTTAGTAAGCTTAGAATAAGGATTGTCAAACTAAATTTTCTACTCTCACCTTACTTAGTTATTGTCGAGCCTAATTTTTTACCCTCCCGTTTTTTATAAATAAGTCTTCTTCAAACCAATCAATATTAAACCCTATCTATTTAATATTGACCCTTGACTAAGGTTTAAAGAAAATTAGTTCTTTAATTTTAAAAATATTTTGGAGTTGCTACTCGACTAAAGTCGGGAAAAAGAGTTAAGTTAAAACTAATTAAGGGATTGATTATAACTTAACTACTGATTTTTCAATAAAACCGATTTTTTTGTTAAAATGATTTTTGAAAGCCAAAGATTTAGATCCAAGGACTAATTTTTTAAACCCTAAACGATTACCACTTTTAATCTCTCTGAATTTAAATTTATCTTTCAATATACCCTTACAATAATGTTTATTTATAAGCGATAACTAAAATTATACCAATTTACAAGAATTTAGGAAATTATCTACTAACGGGATCCCTAAAATGAAAGAAAGGATAGCACCCTAAAGGTTTGTTAGAATGCTAAAAAGAAATAAAGAGAAATCAGTACTCTAAGAGCTAGCTAGAACCCTAAAAAGACGAGGTAGTGCCCTAAAGGCTGGCTGGAACCCTAAAAAGAATAAAAGAGGGGTCAACGCTCTAAGAGCTAACTAGAACCCTAAGAGGAATTTTGATGAAGGATTGAAGAAGTAAGGTAAGGAAAACAACTAGTTTTAAAAGACTTCTTTCACTCAAAAAAGTATTTATAAGAAGATTGTTAAAAAAACATTTATGAAAAAATGCATTAAGAATAAGCCTCTTGATTTGAAAAATAGTTAAGAAACCACAACAAGAAAAAAAGATCTAAACTACTAAGGTTAATTTAAAAAATGACCACCTTAGAAAGGAAATAGATTATATGAATTGAAAGCTTAGCTACTTAAGCCGACATGGATTAGATAAGAATTTTGTGACAAGCCTTTACTTTCTTTCTCTTCTCTTTTTACTTATTTTCTTTTTTTTTTTTCCTCCATTTTTTTTTTTTCGTTTTTGAAAGTTTTGCCAATGGGTATAAATTCTTTTGCAGTTATGAAGAAACAATCTTATAACCACCCTTATCCTTAGTAATCATGAGGAGTTTCTTAATGCCCCTGACCTTAATGCTTCTCATAAGGCTTTTGTGATTTCAAGACATTTTTTTTAAGGAAAAGGTAACTCATGATTAGTTTAGTCAAAGAAGTCTTCCTCACTAGCTCTCGATTTAGATTTCGCTCTCAACTATAGTTCTAAAAATTACAATCCATTTTGTAAATAATAAGTCTTGATCAATCCATTATGTCTTTTTCAGTTTAAACTTTTGAATTTAGGCTTTTGGTCGAAGGGTATCAAAAAGGACTAATTATGAGGTCTATTTTGAAAGAAATGTTTTATTTATCCTCAGTGTACAAGTCAAGAACCTTAAGGAAAAAATTAGCAGTATGCTTACCCCAGTTTCAAAAAGAAATTTTTATTAAAGATAAATTATCTTTTAAGTGGGTGGGGAGGCTTTGTAGGATTTAATATAGGTAAGAGAGGCTTTAGAATGTTAGAGTGGATATGGAGATTTGGGTTCTTAGACTTTGGAGCATGATTTAGGGCCTTGTGTTTCTTGGGCCTTTTTGGGCTCAAGTTCCCTACCTTTTGATTTAGTTTGCTACCTCTATTAAGATATGACATATTTCTTGGGGCTTTTATTTTATACCCAGGCCCAATTCTTTAATACCTTTTTTTTTTTCATCTTCTCTTTACTTTGCCCCACTATCTCTTACTATTCTTTTCTTTCCATTTGACTCTAAGAGTCATTATTGCCATTTTTATTTTCTTCTTTTTTTATTTTATTTTTTTTGCTTTGCTTTTTAAGTGATTCAGGGACCTAAATCAATGGATTCCCAGTGTATAGGCTTGAAGTGTTTAAAAAGGAAATTGGCTCTTCTTCATTTTAAAGAAAAATAATTTATTAGAAATAAAAGTCGTTCTTGAATTAATATTACTTACACAAGTATAAACCAATCTTATCCCTATCTTCTAATCAATGACCCTGACCTTCGAATTACCCCATTGTGAGGTGGTTCTTAACAAGGTTTAAATTTAAAAATTCTCTAAATAAGTCCAACGGGGCGAACAATAGATGATTGTATTTAAGATTTAGAAATGAATTCCTAATTTCATTTTAATCTATGTATCATATTTAAAGTGGACCTTCTTTAAGGAATAAGTCCAAAGTATCCTCACCATTATGTCGTTCAACTCTCAAAGTGTTTCAGGTTAGCGTATAAGATACAGCTTGTGTCTTCTCATCCTAAACATTTCAAAAAGTGAGTTACCGGTTTCTTAAGGATGAATCTGTTTTCTATTTGCCTAAGATGTGGATTAGTTTTTCCCTTCAGTTTCTCAAATCATACCCCAGTATTTAACTTTATGTTTTAGTTCGGTTCATGATTGAGCTTGGCTTTCTAAACAGATTAGGGGTTTTAGCTTGGCTTGGTTATTTTTAGGGGTTAAGGATTTTACTCAGATTGGCTGCCTCGATGGGCCATAGTTCATGCTTAGATTGGCTACTTAACCTTATGGCATGTGTTCGGGTAAGTCATTTGAATGAGCCTAAGGTTAGTGTTTAGGTTAAATGCCTAGCCAAGCGACTTGTATTTAGGGAGGTTATTTAAATAGGCCTAAGGTTGGTGTTAGCCAAGTGGCTTATGTTTAGATTAGATGGGATGAAGGTTTCATGTTAGCTTCTTTAATAAATCAAAGGATCTGGTGTAGGTTGAAAGCCAAGTGTTTAGGTTGGCTGCTTAAGTGGGCCAAAGGACTCGTATTTATTGAATGGGCTAAGGGCTTGTGTTAGGGTTGAATGGGCTAAGGGGCTTGTATTTAGCTTCCTTAATAAGTTAAGAGACCTCGTGCGATTTGGAAACCAAGTACTTGGGTTAGTTACTTAAGTGGGTTAGAGGCCTGAGCTTGTGTTAACTCCTTAGGCCTATAAAAATTTATAATCGTTGGCAACTTTTCTTTTCATTTTTTTATATATTTTTTGTTTTTCAATTTTTTCCTTTCTTTTTTTTAGGAGAGAGAAAGGTAAAGTTTTATTTTCAAAATATAATTTACAAATAAGGATGCTAATTTTAGGGTTTCTATTTACAAGTCTATGGATTTTATTTACATTTTCCTAAATGAGAACAGATAGTGGTTAGATAAATGTTTATTGAAAGACTATTTACAAAGACAAGAATGTTAAAGAATAAAGAACAATGAACTAAAGAGAACTTTATTATTTTGACAAAGATTAGAATACAAAAATAAAGGTAGAGAACCTAACATTTATTCTGAAACTTGATATTTATTCTAGGCTCTGTGAAATGAAAAAAAAAAAACTTACATTAAGTCTCATATACGAGCCTTAAGGTCTTCTATCATCTCATAGGTATCCCTAGTGAACTGTGCCAGAAGGGACCTTAAGGCTTAGTTGTGAGCCTCAGAACATTTGAGCTTTTCCTTCAGGTAGGCAATTTCAACATTTGTTCACGAATCTTAGAGATATCCTGTAGCCTAACATTCCCTTGACTGTTTGCTTGGTTGTTTGCCATTCTAGATCTACACATTTTATGGATAAGAAACAATCATCAACACAACAAAAAAAAAGTACACAGAAATATATAGATGTTAAGATCGTTTGGATTAATACATTACCTCTTAAGTTGCAACCTTACTATAATTTTAAAAAATTTGATTGCGTTAAAACTCTTAAACGATTGGTAAGGTTGTAATTCTTAAAGTTAGTGTATTAACTCAAGCTCAAATGAAAGTATATACAATTAAGGTAGGTTCTAAAAGGTTCTTAAGCTTTATGACCTTACTTGTTTTTTAGAAAACACTTTCATTAGTCATAATGAGCTTAAGTGGGGTAGCCTAATCAATCTAAAGTCGTAGTTACACTATAGCACTCAAAGCCTACACAATAGCCCTCCTCCTAGGGTCATAAGACGGCTTAGGTCTGACTGCATCTAGTCTACATCTTTAATACAACAAATGAACCCCTTATGTCTCAACGTAGTGATATGAAAAATAAATCAAAGCAAAATATATACATGAAGTTAATAACAAATATACAATCAAATAAATAAACAACCAACTATAGAATATGATTATTTTGAAAAGCAATTTTCATTTCAAAAGGTTTTAAAGTGGCTAGCCCTCTTGACGTTTTTAATGGAGTTACCAAGTTATCGAGCCTAATTTTTCACCCTCTCGTTTTTTATAAATAAATCTTCTTTAAACCAATCAATATTAAACCTTACCTATTTAATATTGACCTTCGACTAGAGTTTAAAGAAAACCTTTTTTTTTTTTTAACTTTGAAAACATTTTGGAGTCACCACCCAATTAAAGTCGGGAAAAAGAGTTAAGTTATAATTAATTAGGGAAATGATTATAACTTAACTACTGATCTTTCAATAAAATCGGTTTTTTTGTTAAAACGATTTTTAAAAACTATAGATCTAGATTTAGGGACTAATTTTTTAAACCCTAAATGTGTATTATTTTTAATCTCTTCAAATTTAAATATGCCTTTCAATATACCCTTACAATAATGTTTATTTACAAGCAATAACTAAAATTATACCTATTTTCGAAAAAGAAGAATTTAAAGAATTATCTACTAAAGGGAGAAAATAGATTTTTTTTTCATATTTTAAGTTGTCCCGTACGTACGAGTACCTACGTACTTACCAATCGAGATCAGAATTCCGTAGTTTATTTATAAAATTTTAATAGGTTAAATTGATTTTAATTTTGAAAAAATACTAATTCAATTCGATTTATTTAAAAAAATTTCTAAAAAAAGTCTTAAATCGGAAACTTTATTTTTTTTTAAATAATCCTAATTTGTAAAGGGTCCGTTTATTTTTATTTTTTTGAAAACTTGATTTTTCTAAGTATGTTAAAAAACAAATTTTATTCATCTCCTTATTTACTTAATTTTATTTATATATTTTTTATATTACCTTTATTTTTTTATTATATATATATGTTATCTATTAAACTAAATAAATAAACTGCTTTTTTTTTCTTTCCCCCTTTTTTTTCTTTCTTTTCTCTTTTCCTTTCTTCTCTTTTTTTTTCTTCTTTTTTTCCTTCTTTTACATTTACAATTATAAAGACAAGAAAAATAAAAAATAAAAAAAAAATAAACAACAACAACAACAATTAAAAAAATAAAAAGAAACAAATAAAAAATATATAAAAAATTAAAAATAAAAAGCTTTGGATGTAGTAGGTATAAGGCTCAAACTTGGAATGGACTTTGGGTCAGCGGGTCGGACTCAGGTCGGGTTTCAAATCTGGGTTGGTTTCCAATTAAAGAAGAGGAAGGCAGTTACCTGAAGGGGATCACGAACGTGATTGAGGGGTAAACGACTGCTTCAGTTGATCACGGGCATGACATAAGGGTGCATGGCCACTGTCTTCAACCGCTTACAACCATGATCAGGGAGTACGGTGGTTAGGGTTTTAGGGGTGGCTAGTTGGTAGCGTTGTTAGGCGCCATAGCAAAGGTCAAAAGTGGTTGGGTTGGGGAGCCTAAGTTGTAGGTAGTATTCCTAGGGTAGTGGTACGTTTCTAGAATAGCTTGGGAGAGAGAATCGAAGAGAGAGAGAGGGAGTTTGACGAGTGTAGAGAGAGAGAGTAATCAAGAAGAGAGAGGGAGTGATTATGAGTTGATTCTACTGCTTGTACATAGTTGTGTTTGTCTAATGAGCGCCCCCCATACCCCTTTTATACATGAATTGATCAAACAAACATGGAAATTAGAAATCGGACTTGAATGAAAATATTTGAAAATTTAGTTTTTTTTTTTTAAATTTTAGTAGTTGATTTGAATGATCCTTTAACTGAATTTAGACGTGTTATTGGGTCCAATTCAAAGTAGGTTATGTGGTAAACACAATCAAAGAAAGGAAATACGTATCAAGACACGTGACACAATTAAATCCTGACACATGATAGTCCCTAATGTGATAAAAAAAACAAAAAACCTTGTACATGCTTTCAGCATGATTTGAACCTAAAACTTTTAAGTTTAAATCTATATCAAATCCAAGGGTTTAACCATTAGGCCGTTGGCCTATATCTTATTTATATGTGCAATTAAATTGTACTTATTGACCAAGTCAACTTGAACTAAATTCAAATCTAAACACAGGCCCAACGGCCTAATTTCTAAATTTATTTCAAAATTAAAAACAATTACCCTAATAAAATGTTCTTCCCTAAAATCTTCTTTTTCAACTTTTTTATGTTTTGTAATTTTTTTTCAATTTTTATTTTCTAAACTTCTTTTTTTTTTCTTTTTAGACTTCCTATTTTTGATATTTTTCTATATTTCTTATTTTTTTTGTGCTTTTTCTTATTTTTGTATTTCCCTAAAATTCTTATTTTTTCTAAATTTCCTTATTTTTTATTTTCTTTAAATTCCTCTTTCTTGTGTTTTTCCTAATTTAAGACCTATAAAATAAAATAAAAATAAAGGGAGCAAAAGTTAGGTATCTGTAGTTATTTTGCATAAAAAAGGTTTTTCTTTAGCTCATTTGAATTTCATTAGGCCTTAAAGAGGATTGAGTGTGCCTCATACTTATTTAAAGAGAAAATGAGCTTCTTTTAATTATCATAAGCCTAGAGCCTATATTCAAGCCTATGAAGGCTAAAAGGGAGAATAAACATCAATAATGAAACTCAATCTCAATCGTTTATCTTGGAGCCATTCGACAATAATATCAACTTTCAAATTCTATAGATAAGAGGCTTTTCCTCTCATTTGCTTCACTTAGAACATCAGCAAGCTTGAGACAAATATTAGAGCTTTGCTAAAATTACTCTAAAAAAGATCAAACAAAAAATTTTATCAAGAATGATCAAGAACATCGAGTTTAATCCGCTATCATAAGCGCGCATTTGAGATACTGAGTTTATCTATTCTTACTCCCACGCCTTTTTCTAACAATATCCTCTATATGTCATCAACTTAAGATGTCTCCTAGGTCAACTGGTGCATTTATTGCATATGATCGGCCAGCTACAGCAACCTTATCATATAGATACAAATTGAAAATTTTCTAAAAGTAAAAATTAAGTAAAAGGAAATTACAAATAAATTAGGCAAAGGAGTAATTAATTTACTATCTTAGTTGTTTGTAGAGTTCTTCCCTATTGTTTTCCAATCAAAAAATAAAATATTAAAATGGACTTTTAATCTTGATCAAGCACCACATAAATTCCAAATACTTCTTTCTAAAATGGCATAGCTTTACCTTATTCTCACAAAAGGCAGTTTACTTGAAGTTTATGTGGTTTTTGGGAGGGGAAAGAAGGTTTAATGTGAGGGAACAAAAGAGAGAGAGAGAGAGAGAATGAATGAATGAATGAATGATGAGGCAGAAAAAGAAAAGCAGAAAAATGAAAGTGTGAGAGAGAAAGAAAAAGGAGGGCATTTAAAGTCAAAAAGGGAAGAAAATATGCCTCTTTATATGAAGAAATGTTATTACCAAAACGTCTTGAAATAGCAACCAAAAGTTAATATAAAAAAGGTACTTAAAAAAATTATAACGGCCAAAAGATCAAGAGAAAAAAGCTAACAAAATTATATATTTATGATAATTGATGCCTATTTTTAAATGGGTATAATTTTTTAAAATAAAAAAAAATCAAAATAACTAATGTGTTTTTTGAAGAGTACTATTTTTAAACGGGTACAATTTCAAAAAAAAAAAAAAAAAGCGAAACATCTAATGCTTGTTTTAAAGTGTACTAATTTTAAACTGGCCATGTACCATAACAGAAAAATCTTCTGAAATTATTTATTATTATAACAAAATAGAATAGATATCATAATCATTATCGTTAGGTTGTTTTAATTAACTGTAAAATATGCTATTTCACATACTTAAGATTCATAAAGTACAAAAATTTTAATTAAAACAAAGAAATAAAATTAAGAAGATTCGCGCCCATAGATGATATTTATTTTAAAAAAATACTGAAAAAACATCTTTATCTAAATTTCATATCTCAAACAGCCTCTTGATCTTCCTATGAGTTACCTAAACTCTCATTAACAATATATGAGATATTACTATTTTAATAGCCTCTCTCTTTTCATGTCCACTGATTAAACAAAGTCATGTTCTTCTTGAACTTTTTCTTGTTCTCCCACAAATAGTTTAAATACGCCCCTCCTCCTATATTTCGACGAATATCCCATTCAAGAGGTGTGTGTATATTCATATATTGCAACATTTAACGTGATTTTACTATCATAAAACTACACGAACGTTTCTAGGATAACATATGCATGATCCAATTCTAATCCATAGACTTACAATTCTTCCTTGTTTAGGATGCAGAGTAATATCAACAATAACAACAACGATAGTAACAATAACAAAAATTCCTCGTTCATGCCACATCCGGCGTGCGCGGCTTGCAAGCACCAGAGGAGAAAATGCGATAGCAACTGTTTACTATATCCTTACTTTCCTCCGGAGAAAGCATTAGCTTTTCAAGCTGTCCACAAGGTTTATGGTATAAGCAATGTGTCAAAGATGATTTTAAGTGTTAAAGAACAAGACCGTAGCAAGGTTGTCGATTCACTCGTATGGGAAGCCATGTGGAGAAGGAAAGATCCTGTATTCGGGGCTTATGGAGTGTGTCGAAGACTTCAAGAAGAGTTGATATGCTATAGAAGATTGAGTTTCGAGCAGGCTGCACAGTTGAACCGATTGACAACATTGTGTAAACTTCCCAATTCTTCTAATCTTGTCGGGTGGAATCCCATCAACAATGGTGGAATTGATGGCGGAAGTAATTATGGTGGACCTGCAATTGATGTTAACACTAATACTGCTGTTACGAACAATTATGTTCATGATAATGGTGGGATTATCAATTCAAATCCATATAGTTGCCCCACCAATAGCGTGCAAATTCCGGAGAATTTACAAGAAAAAGATCGAGTGGCTGTTGTTGGTCCGCTGCAACAAGATTTTCATGATGATTTTAATCATCCATAATGATTTCTCTCAGGTGAGTTATAATTATGGGGTTTTCTCTATCATTTTTGTAAATCTTGAAGATAAGATTTGTTGCTGGTGCATATATCTTGAAAAGAAAGAAATTGCACATGGAAATTAATTTACTATATTTTTCAAAGAAATATATTTCTATCATAATGAATGTGTTATAATAGAAAATTTAATATATTATTAATATTGAAGAGCACCGGCTTTTTCAATTTAATAAAACGTACTAAGGTCAAAGTTTAAGGAAATGTTTAAACTATGCTATTATAAGTCTAAAGGATGTTTATATAATAAAATAAATATAAAGGGTGATTTGCAATCTCTATGGATATTGATAAACCAAATTTGAAGAGATATTGATATATTTACACTTAGATAGAAGTTTAGAGATTATTTGTATTTTCCACTAGTTTTATTTCCCACTTGTTCCTGTTCTCATAAACAAAGGTAATGAACTGTTTTCTCATGTTTTTAGGTACATTGAAAGATGAATCCCAGAAATTTTCCTAGATGGGATAAAAGTGTTTCATGCCACCAAATTGAGTTTTCTTTTGGAGGTTATTTTGCTTCTTTAATAGAAGCTGAGGTCTGAGTACCCGGAGACAATCAAGTCTAATTATTGCAAGCAAAATCCATCATGTAAAATTAACGTCGGTGGACCAGTATTTTGAAATAGTACTTGTGACTTTATTCATAGATTTTTTAAGACACACATTCATTTTCCTTATTAGATTACAAGGATGTAGATTTTGATATTTTCCCTTGTCTATACTTACCACAAACGTTGTTAGAAAACCCGAAGAAATATTAATAGCATCTTTACTACCCTCTTCCGATTTTCACACTTACACTCTTGCATATTTTTAACTTCGTTTTCGAGGTTTACTTTGCTACTCAAATAGTTGCATGTGCAACTAAACGTGGTAACTTTATTTTGTTTATTCGTATATTATTCAGCAGGGAATGAGTAATTTTAGCATAACATTTCTTACACCTTGCAATATTATGAAAATATGGGTGCTCGTTTAATACTTTATTGTAAATTATATTGACTACCCTCTTGTCTACATGGTTATACACATGGCATAATTATTATCATGTACGTATATTAATTAACTAAAATAATGAAACTAAAAGAAATTCAAGACAAATAAAGAAGGGAAAATGTTCGATTTCTTTTGAAAAAATAGTATACTTATACACGTATAATATAATTATATATACTTACAATTATTATAGAGGGGTTAAATTTTATTATATTATTTATTTATACTTGACTCTTTGAGTTAGGTAGTAGAGCTCAAGTAGTCTAGTTTATCCTTTGGAATGATTTAATAAGATTTGATTTAGTAAGCACGAAATAAGGATTATTGGACCAATCTATCTACCTTCACATATACCATAAGGAAGGCTACTAGCCTTAAACCCTTTATAACTTTATCTCATCTATCGCTCACCAAGATGATTCGACAGATGTCATCAGATCTAAGAGCTTATAAATAATCAATTATTCCTTTTTATTTGACACTACTCTAAAGATTAGAGAAATTGTGTTCTACTATGAAATCTCTAAGTTCAAACCGACGTTTAGGAAAAAGACAATTTCAACTGCTTCAGAATTGTAAGGATGATGTCTTAGGTTCCCTAAACTCGCTTATTTGTTACTTGTGTATTCGAAACTCTGAAATTACTATTCCTCCTCTCTATCATTCTTTCTCTAATATTCTCATTAAGTATCATCTCCTCATTACTACTTTGATATCACATGTAACGTGTACTTATGAGATTAGCATGTGACTACTTTAATTAGAACCCGATATCTAAAATAGCCAAAAAGTAAAAATAAAAAATAAAGCTAAAAAATATTTTTAAAATAGTTTTAAGCTACCTCTAAGGCTACAAAGTGGCTAAAGTAACCACAAAGTAGGTGGTGAGTCATGATTTACACCTAAAAGTAAGTCGCTCAACCCAACAATGATGGTGAATGACTACTCACCATCATAATTTTGTGGAATTTTAGTTATCAATTTATAGTATAATTGTGTTCCAAAAAGATATCTTTATTTTTATAAGAAAAGATGTTGATAAAAGGGAATGAAAAATTAATTGAATGGGAAGATACAAAGGAAGAAATAAAGAAGTAGGATGGAATACAATAGTCAAATGGAAAAGAAAAGGAAAAAATAAAATAAAATGCCTTAGTTGACTTACTTTTTTTTTTTTTCAACTAAATTACATATAAGGTGGAGCGACTTCAAACCCAATCCATCCTGTTGGAAGATAATTTCACTAAACTATAATAGCTTTTACTTAATTGACCTACTTTACTTGTAATAACAGCCGCAAAAAAGTAATTATATAGTATTGTTCCTACATAGAATTTGCTATTGTGTCCTTATTTCGCCAACACTTAACATACATAAATTTTATCTTGAGTAAATTGCAAATATATGTCATGTTTTCACTATGTGCATTTAGTTAGTCATATCTTTAAAATCAAGTATTTAAATCATAAAATCTATTAATTAAAAAGTATTTTATAATAAAAAAGGGCCTAAAAAACTCATTTTTAGCACTTAATTTTAGCCAAAGGGACCAAAGGTCATATATTGCTAAGAACTTGTAAAAGGGCCATTAACAGTAACCTATTTTATTTGATTTATGCGCTTTTCTTTTAATTTTATTTGAATCATTAATGCTTTTAGAATTTTACAAAAATATGATTTTTTTTTTCAAATACATTAAATTCCATCCTTGATACATATCAGTTTATGATCGGTCTACAATAATTAATTTAATAAAATAATTATACTAGATGTATTTAATTGCATAATATGATAAAACTAATACTAAGTATATTTAATTACATAATACAATAAAAAAATTTGGTCGATTCCGTCAAACTTTTAGTTGGTCTTTGACATTTGTCAACTTGTTAATTGCATTAAGATGATTAGCCAATAAACTTTTTTCTTTTTTCTTTTTTATTACATGATCAAATGTATCTAGCATTATTCTTTTATAAAATTAATTATGTAGACTAATCATGAGCTAAGACATGTCAAGGATCAAATAGAAAATTTAAGGGCATTGATGAAAATCATATTTTTGTAAAAGTTGAAAAATTTTGATGACATAAATAGATCTAAAAGAGAATAAAGGATTCAAATAAACAATGTTGCATTTCATATGTGAACGTTGACCAATTTTTCAATTAACTACTTAAACTTTGAAATTATCAAGTAATTTTCAAGATCAACAATACTATCTAGTATGATTTGCCCTTTACCATTACCATTTGTTATTCTATCTAACTAGCTCTTTCAATCAATAGTATATCATCTTTCTTTCACCATATTTCACCTAAGATGTCACATGGCACATTAGGTAACACAAAACTTTCACATGCATTCTTTTTAAGGACAATATTCTATTTGGTACATGAATTTTTATCAATTTTTGAATTAATTACCTAAATTTTGAAATTGCTAATGCCATTACCTAATTAGACTTTTTCATTATGCTAACTCTATCCATCTTCATTCTTTCGATTGGCACTATTTATCAATAATGTTTTACCATTGTTCTCAGCTTTTAATTTAATAACTATATTCCATATAGCACTTAAGTACCATTAGAGGTAATTGTTAATGTCGTGTTTAATATACGATAATAGACTTATAATGAAATTATAGTTCCAAGTTCAATTCCCTTTCACATGTTTAGTGATACTTTTAGAAGATGGAATTACAATCCCTTAGAATCGACCATTCTAATGTTACGAAGGAATTTAATTCCACCTTTAAGAGCATAGATTCGCGATTCTATTCTGTTCTCACTAATTATTATTAATTAAAAAGATTTATTTAACCTTCAATATAATTATTACATCCAATAATTAAGAGTTTTCTTTTAATAAATTACTACAATATACACATTTTATTCTATTTTATTGCATATGCATTTCCAAATATAAGGAAAAAAATTTATGATTCTGGTTCTCATTCTACTCGATTTCATTTGTCGTGTTTGATATATAAGAATGGAATGAGAAACAAAATAGCAAATACTTTCTCGTGTTTAAAAATTTTAATGGAATGAAATAAAATTAATTGCATATATATTAATAATTGTTGAAAATACCTTTAATTATTAAATTTTATAATTAAATTAAATAAGTAATTTAATTACTAATAATGAATATAAAAAGAATCAAATCATTGATTTTACCTTTGAGAAAACAAAGTCAAATTCTTCCTTGAAGTCAGAATTACCGATTTAATAGAATTGCAATTCTGACTTTTAAATACACTTCTAAACATAGAGAGGGAGAATCAACTTGGAATCGCAATTTCATTTCCACGTATCAAACATAACAAATTCATTCTTTTTCATTTTAGACTATTTATGCATACCAAAAGTAACTTCAGTGCTCCTCCTCTTGTTTTTCTTTTTCTTCTTATCATATTTCTATCCTATTTTTTTATTCAAAAACTAAAATATGAAGATTATATGCTTAAAAACATAAATCACATCTTAATGAACCGAGAAATTGGAAATCAAATCACTTAAATCAAAAGAACAGAAACCGTACTTTAGGAAAAAAGATTGAACTTTTATGTTCAATCTTAAATCTGCACTTAATAAAATATTTTAGGTTTAGCTAACATGTGTACGTACATACATATATGATCGTATTTTATATTTTAAGATCTATACAAGTTTATTATAAAAAAAAAAAATCTATAGTTGCTCTTATTTTTATGTCCATGAATTCCATCGATTCTAAAAAAAACAAAGAAGAGACTTTGAAATTTGTGAAAGGTTCCTTCCTAGTGTCAGCGATCAATAACCTCTTTTTATATCATAAGAAGCGATAGTTTTTTTATCAAATTTTTATGAACCAATGGCATAAATGTTAATGTGGATACCTTAAGTTTGGAAAAATAAAAGAAAATAAATAAATAATTTTTAGCAACACTAATTTGGATTTTGGTGTGATACATAACAATTTACTCCTCTTTTCTACTCGATTAATTAATAGGAAAAGATGCCTGTGGTATGCACAATCTGTAGAATAATAACAATAATAATAATAATAATAATAATATTATTATTATTCAGAAAAAACTCACGACTACATAATCTTGCTTTATCTTTCTTAAAAGACAGGGTTCTTAGTCCTCTGGCACTAATTAGAATCATGGAATAAATTGGATGCCATTGATGGAAGTTTTTCATAAATTAATCAAGGGCTTTTGACCCTTAAGTGATGGGGTTTGGATTGGCGCAGAAAATCCGGATAAATTTGGCCGAAGAATGCTAACCTGTAGAGACTAGAGACGGAGCAATTAGACTTTGGATTTAACAGGAGTTGAGTGAGAAACAGAGAAAGTTAAATTTAATCGATATTCCTTTTTTCTTTTAATTAAGCTAAAACACTCCGTACTTATAGATTTAGAGTCTATTTGGTTCATTTTCTTTTTCTTTTTCTTTTTTTTTACCTTTTTCATGTTTATTTAACTGTTACATTTTGGAGGAATAAGATACTAAAAAGATAAAAATATAATTATATCCATTTTAAAAATTAAATCCTATAAATTTGAATTAATTTACTATTTATTTTATTTATTTTATACAAACTCCAATTCAAACATCCTTTTCCAATATGTAAAATATATATTTTTAAATTCTTTCTTTAAAAAGTATGTAAATTTTTACTTTCCAATTATTCTACTTCAATGACCATTTTCATTGTAATTATAAAGTTGAAACAAATAACATAGTTTTTTAAATATCAAATTTCAAATAGATATAAATTATATATAGAACATATAACATATAAATAAGATATAGATAAAAGAAAAATGACAATTTATATAAAACTCTAATGATAGATTCACATTGAAGTCTCACCATTACAAAAAATCAAATCTTTTTCTTTTAAGCACCAATTCTACTCTTTTCCAATTTTGTGTCATTTGATGTCTAGTTCTTGATTGTTTATTGACCAATTAAAATACAATTCATATTTTTAAGTATGTAATCTCCATGTTTAGTCTTTGAATTAGAACCAAAAAAAAAAAAAAGAAAGAAAGGAAGGCAAAAAAGCGGTAGTTTAGATCAAAAGAAGACGAAGAAGAAAAAGAAGATGATGATGGGTGGCGAAAAAATGGATAGTTTGGATCAAAAGAAGCTGAAGAAGAAAAAGAAGATGATGACGACTGCGAACAATATTTAAGAGTTATTATCATTGTCAGCTAAATGCCATGTGTACTACTTAGAATATGGTGATGAAATTAAAGACAACGAGATAAATAGTAGCTCAATGTGGGTCAATAATGTCGGCTGGATAGATGGAGATCGATAGGGTTAGTACGGATGATGTCACTAACCCTAAAATTTTAATTAGAGAGTGAAATTGGTGATTTCAATATTAAGGTAATTTATTGAAAAATTGAGCAATGTTTAAGTGTCTAATACTATATTATCATTTCCTTTTATTAGAATTAACTGAAAGAACTAAGGCATCACAAAAAATATTGCACAAATTCCACCAACACACTAAAACATATTATTATTTTTTTCCTTTGGAAAACCATCTTTTACTTTTATTAAATTAGAAAACAATCAAAGAAACAAAATAAATTGCTCGAAGAACACTGGGAAGAAGATGGGTACCATTCGCTTAGTGGCTGGGAGTTTTTAATTCGAGTTACTTCGATGATGAGTGGTGTTGGCCGCTGTGCCGGACTAACCCTTAATGCTGTGCTCATTCTTATAATGGCTTTAGTTTGACAAATGGCTGCTTTGTATGGTGGTTATTCCTTTCTCCGTAGTGCACAATAAATACTTGATAACTAGATTTTTTAACCTTTAATTGGACGCAACTGGTGGTCAAGTTTCATAAATTAATTGAGGTCGTCGATAGGTGATAGGAATTCGACTTTCGTCAATTTTGACCGAGGAACACTAATTTCTAGAGAAAGAGATCTACGAGTCGGGTTTAATTGGTTTTGAGAGTCAAAATTAAATTTGATAAATTTTATGTGCTTTTATTTCGATTTCTTATTTCAATTAGACCTCAAATATACCATGATTATACATCTAGTGTTATATTCACATTAGGAAATCCTAAGATTTAGAACAAATTAAATCCTTTTCTTTTATATATAGAGGTACTCTATTTCCAATTTGGTGATTTTCAATTTTTTTTATTGTTTTTTGATGTTGAATCATATTTTAATTTCTTTAATTTAATCGATACTAAGCTCAACTCATTTAATATAAATTACTCGACATTAAATTAAGAAATTTTTTTTAATGGAGTCACCAATCGGTTCTACTAGTAAATAAAATAAAATTAGGATTTTCTGATGGAAAAACTCTAATTTGATCACTAATCTGCTTATATTCTAAAAAAAATTAATTTTTAGAAAATTGAACCAAAAAACCGTGTTCAAAAGCTAACATATTAAGATTAAGTTACCATGTAAAAAATATAAAAAAAAAATTGATCTGCTTTACTTTTTTCTATTTTTCTAAAAATATTAAAAATATACCTAAGTTCACAAAAGTAACTAAAAATGATTTTTTATTACGAATTTCTAAGAAAAAGAATTTTTTTTAATAGTTGTTTTAAAGGTGTCTATGTATTCGATAATTGAGATTAAACCGGCCATAATTCTTTTTTATAAAAATTTTAGTGAGTGAATTATTTTTATTTTGAAAACCAAGTCAGATTTACATTTTTTATGAATTTATTATTTTAAATAAAAAACCTAAGAAATCTAATGTTTTCAAATTAAATTAAAAAAAAACTAACTAACCAAATTTTTTTTGAAAAAAACTCAATTTAGATTTTTTATTTTTCCAAAAATCCTATATATAAAAAAATATCTTTCCTAAATCCTAACTTATGAGAAACAATCTAGATTCGTTTATTTTTTTTTAAAAAAAAATGATCTTGCTAAAAATGTAATTGAGCTAAATTTATTAAAAACTGAGTATCTAAAAAAAGCATGCAATATGAAAATAATAAAAACCTACACTAATAAAAATAAATAAATAAGTTAGTAAAAAATAATTAAATTAACTAAAAATAAAAATAGCAAAATAAGAAAATTTACCCACAAATTAAGTTGCACATCGAACACTGTTTTCGAATGGTCACAAGCATGATTAAGAGCATATTGGTTACTATTTCCACTTATCATGGACGTGATAGAGAGCATTTCAACTTTTGTTTCCACTAATTATGGGCATGTCGGCTTCTATTTTTATTGATTACGAGCATGATGGTTGGTGAGTCAGCTACTGCTATGGTGGTGGTTTGCAGGGGTTTTAGTGGTAGTGCATGTGATGTGCGGTAGCGCATGTTGCAGTGTATGGGGTGTGAATGGTGTTTTTTAAGGAATGTGTTGGGGTATACATGTAGGAGTGTGATTCTTTGTGTATGTGAAGGTGTGTGATTAAAATCCCCCAAATCCCTGGCCAACGTACTATTTATAAGCTCAAAATAAAATTTTTCGTATCGAAAAAACAGAATATACAATTGTAATTCTTCCAAGATTTACCCTAACTTCTAAAAACCCTAATTATTTTGGACCTTTTTTTTACTTCCAAGAGCCAATTTAATAATTCTACTCGATTCAATTCAACATGACTCGATTTATGACTCAACTTACTATGACTTAACTCGATTTTTTTTTTACTATTATTTTTTCATTTTTATTTTTCTTTTTATTTTTTTAACTTGGCTCAATTAAAAAAAAAAAAGGAAAAAATGAGATGTCTATAGTTGTCTCTTTTTGTAGCGAAGTTCGATTAAAATTTCACTAAAAAGACAAAAGAGTACCCATTTTTGCTAAACCCTACTTTAAATTGATCAACTAAGCTGTGTTTTGTTTAAATGAAGGATATCAACTTGAAAGGTCAATGTAAAGAATAAACTGCCCATCTTAAAAGAATGAGGCAAATGAATGCCTGTTTCAAAAGAACATAGATAAAGGTTAAGAGGCCTATCTTGAAAAAATAGAGCTTAATGGTGTCTATCTTAGAAGGATAGAGTAAAAATTTCAAGGGGGCTCATCTTAGAAGGATAGGGCTTAATAGTGTCTATCTTAGAAAGATAGAGCAAAAATTTCAAGAAGGCCTATCTTAGAAGGATATGGCTTAATGGTGTCCATCTTAAAAGGATAAAGCAAAAATTTTAAAGAAGCCTCTATTGGAAGAATAAGGCTTAATGGTATCTATCTTGAAAGGATATAGCAAAAGTTTCAAAGGGGCCTATTTTGGAAGAATAAAGCTTAATAGTGTTTATCTTGGAAGGATAGAAAAAAAATTTCAAGGGGTAAAATCAACTTGTTTTAGTTTGGCGGATAATCTAAAGAGAATAGATCTTTCTGAGATTTCAAAAAAAAAAAAACTTATTTTGGTTTGGTGAAGGATCTGAAGAAGATAGATCTCTTCGAGATTCCTTTTTAGTTTATGATCTGAAGAGGATAAATCTCTTCAAAAACTTATTTCACTTTAGTGACCCGAAGAGGATAGATCTCTTCGAGATTCTTGCTTTGTTTTGGTTAGTGGATGACCTAAAGAGGATAAATCTCTTCGAAAACTTATTTCAGTTTGGTGACTCGAAGAGGATAGATCTTTTTAAGATTGGTTTTGGTTAATTTGAAGAGGATAGATCCCTTTGAGATTCATTTTGGCTAATCTGAATATAATAGATATCTTCAAGATTAGTTTTGGTTAATCCAAAGAGAATAGATCTCTTTGAAATTTCGAAAAACTTGTTTTAATTCTCTTAAATATTACTTCCAAGGACTTTTAGGGTCATTTTACCTAAGAATAGAAAATTTCTTGGATAGCAATCAATTGATAAGCTCACACTGACTTCTGATATACACTTATTCAATCAACATAATTTCACTAAAGGATTGCACTTGCTTCTGCTTTCTCCCCTTTTTTTTTTCTCCTTCAATAAAATCTTCCAAACTGTTGAGTCTTGTAACTGTACCATACACATGCTTTGAATTTGTTTTTCTCCATGGCAAGTTTCAATTTCCACTCTCTATGACTTCTAAACGATAAATCTTTTTTTGAAAGAAACAAAGTTAAATTATTAAGAACATTCGATTTCAATTTATTTGGTGATTCAGATTCATTAGCAAGGGTTTAGTGTTTAAGTATATGAGGATAAGAAACATGGTATACAAGGGTTTATTGGCGAAGTGTTTGTTACTTAATGACTGTCCAAATTCGGAAACATTCATAGATATCAACTTTACTTGTAAACGATGAAAAGTAAACGATGAAAGATTAGCCATAAACTTATTCAAGAAAAATTGAAATCTTTGTTGAACTTAGTTTTCATAGATCATACAACTTGACTGCATCTAAATTCACCGATCCCCTTAATTCTAGGTCATCCATCTCTGTTAATACTAATACACCTCCTGATAATACCCTTTTCACCACATAAGGGCGTTCATAATTTAGAGCAAACTTACCCCTAGGGTCTTTTGCATTAGATAACACTTTCTTTAACACTAATTCTCCCTCTTTGAAGTACCTCGGGCATACTTTTTTGTTAAGAGCTCGGATCATTCCTTATTGGTAGCATTGACCATGACATATCACTACAAGTCTTTGCTCATCTAGGAGATTCAAATGCTCTATTCTCTTCTTTCCCTACTGTGCTTCATCGAGCTGAGTTTCTGCCAATACTTGGAACGAAGGTATTTTTATATCCACTAGTATTATTGTTGCACCAATAGAAGTTCAGATTGAGGTTCTATAAGCCATGAGGGCATACGGAAGCATCTCATGCCAATCTTTATAAGTGATCGTCATCTTCTTAATGATTCTTTTGATGTTCTTATTTATGGCTTCAACTGCCCCATTCATTTGAGGTCGATATATAGTTAAATTTCTATGATTGATCTTAAATTGGCTGTACATTTCATCCATCAACTTGTTATTCAAATTTATCCTATTATCTGTAATAATAAACTTAGGTGCATCGTATTTTGCAATAATATTTCTTTTCAGGAATTTGACTACTAATCCTTTGGTCACCGTAGCAAATGACGCTGCTTCTACCCACTTGGTAAAATAGTAGATCGCGATTAAAATGAATTTGTGCCCGTTTAAAGCTATTGGCAAAATTGGACCAATCATGTCAATTCCCCACATCAAGAATGGCCAAGGAGCTAATAACAAATGTAACTCTTGGGGAAAAGCGTTGATTTTATTAGTATATATGTAGCACAGGTGACAGTACCTCACGTGCTTGATACAATCAAATTCCATCATCATCCAAAAATACCCCATTCTTATGATCCTTTTGGCTAGCATATATCTATTCATGTGAGGACCACAAACTCTTTCATATACTTCTTTTATCAATTTCTCGACTTCTTCTTCATCCATACACCTTAGCAATATTGCATTTAGTGATCTCTTGTATAATGTGGCTCCACTTAATAAGAAATAAGTAGCTAATCTTCTTAAAGTCTTTTTTTTTTTCTTTTTCGATCAACACCTTTAAGAAATTCCGCCGTTTAAAGTAACTTCATGATATTGTGACACTAAGGTCCTTTGATTCCTTTTCTTCAACTGTAAGGTAAAAAGCCGGTTTTTCTTTCACTTCAATCTTCAAGGGCTGAATTTCTATTCCATCTGTAACTTTCACCATTGACGCTAATGTAGCCAATGCGTCGGCAAACTAATTCTAGATCCTTGGAATGTAAGTGAATGAAATATCTTGGAATTTTTCAATTGGCTTGTTTAAATGTTCATGGTAAGGTATCAATTTCTCATCCTTCATCTTATATTCTCCTAAGATTTAGAGAATTATAAGGAAAGAATCTTCGTACACTTCCAGTTCTTGTATTCCCATGTCTAACACCATTTTGAGCCCCAAAATACAAGCTCCGTATTCTTCTATGTTGTTGGTATACGAGAATGTTAATCTTGCTGCTACAGGGAAATGATTACCTTTAGAAGATACTAATACTGCTCTTATTCCACATCCAAATACATTGGCTGCCTCATCAAAATATATCTTCCATCCCAACTTCTCACCACCCAATTCATTTGCTATCATCACATTTTCATCGGGAAATTGTGCTTTTGAATCCTCATCCTGTTCTTCTAATAGGTATTTTGCCAATTGATCAGCTACTGCCTACCTCTTAACTGAACTTTGATTCATGTAAATGATATCAAACTTGGAGAGTAGCATCTGCCACTTCGGTATTCTCCCAATCAATGTCAACTTTTTTGCTGAATACTTCAATGGGTCATGTTTTGTCAACAATTTTATCGAATAATAGAAAGTGTACTGCTTGAGCCTATGCATTACCCATACTAGGGCACAACGCATCCTTTCTACTTCTGAGTATTTTTGCTCGCCTTCTGTAAACTTCTTTCTTAAATAATATATAAGATGATCTTTTCTCCCCATTTCGTTTTTCAGTCCCAATACATATCCTATCAATTTTGGAAGGATTGTTAAGTAAAGGATCAAAAGCTGTCTTAGTGCAGGAGTGACTAGTACAGGAGGATTTATGAGATATTCTTTGATTTCAACAAACGCTTACTTGTACTCTTTATCCAATTCAATGGCCACATTTTTCCTCAAAAGTTTAAATAACGGCTTACATCTATTAGTTAACTGTTACACAAACCAAGCAATGTAATTCAATCTTCCTAACAGTCCCCGAACTTCTTTGACAGTCTTTGGTGCAGGCATGTTTACAATTGTCTTAACTTTATCTGGGTCTACTTTGATCGCTTTTCTACTAACTACAAAACCTAACAATTTGCCTAAAGTCACTCCAAAGGTGCACTTCTCAGGATTTAGCTTCAGTTGAAATTTCCCCAATCGTTCAAATAACTTCCGTAAAATATTCACATGATTTTCATCTTTTTTGGATTTAGCAATCATATCATCTACATAAACCTTGATTTCTTGATGCATCACGTCATGGAACAAGGTAACTATAGTGGACTGATAAGTTACCCCAACATTCTTCAACTTGAAAGGCATCACACGATAACAAAACGTCCCCCAAGTGGTAATGAAAGTTGTTTTGATTTTATCTTCTTTTGCCATTTTATTTTGATTATACCCTGAAAAACCATCCATAAATGAGAAAAGATGGTTCTTGGTTGTATTATCCATCAATATGTCAATATGTGGCAAAAGAAAGTTATCATTTGGTGTTGTCTAGTTTAAATCACAAAAATCTATACAAACCCTAATTTTCCCATTTTTCCTTAACACTAGCACTACATTGGCCATCCATTCGGGGTAATTCGATACTTCTATGATTCCAACTTCTTCACTTCTTCTTTTATTTTGAGGAGAATGGTCGGCCTAAATCATTTAAGCTTCTGTCTTTTTGGTTTTGTTTCCTCCCTGGTTGGCAACTTATGAACCACAATAAACGAGTCTAAACCAAGCATATCTTAATAAGACTAAGCGAATATATCCAAGTATTCCTATAGCAATCGTGACAAGTCCTATTTTTTATTATCCATTAAATTATCATCAATTTTCAAGTTTTGTGGATTTTCCTCTATCCCTAAATTAATCATAACCATTGGTTCATCAATAATCACTTTACCCTATTCATATCGATGCCAACTCTCCTAAATTTCATTTAGAGTCTTAATATTATCTCCGACGTCTGACCTAGCAAGGTCGAAGGTGATATTGGTACTTTCATTATTTATATGCACAAGATATCCATTACGTTCATCATTTTTATCAAATTTGAAGAATAAAGGAAAAAAAGAAAAGGACAATGAATAAATAATAAAGAAGAAACGATAGAAAGAAAGGAAGGAAATTTATTGAATGAATGAATCTAAATTGTCGAAAAGAAAAGGCTTAACTAACCGGACTAACTATTGAAATCGAATGATCCTAATCAATTTAATTTTATGTTTCTAAAAAGACCTATTAGCAGAAATAGAAAATCAGTTGCATAAGGAAACCGGTATGCCAACATCTTCTATCTCATCAAGATCAATGCTGCATTGTTGAACCAAGGCCTTAGATAGACTGGCTACTTTAAGTTCTTAAACACCAACTAATGCTGGGAATGTTTGGTAAATGTTCAAAAATTCTATATGAGTATGGTACAGTTGATCTCCTCTCTTGCTTCTAGTTTTGCCCTTCATTTCTTGAATCTTCTCTTCAATCGGCTCATACCTAAGCCTAAACATTTCAATCTACTGCTTAGGCTGCTTCAAATGACCCCATGCTCCCTGTCTTGCTTCTTCGATCACACTAACTTCGTCGAAAATTTACAACCTTAGCTCTTCCAATTCTTCATCCCTAACATAAGGAATAGTAGTCTCTTTGTAAATTTTGTAGTCTTGCTCTCTAAGAATAGTAACCAATTTCTCGTTGGTTATGAATTTCACTTTCTGATGTAAACTAGAAGGAATTAGCCCTGCTGAATGAATCCACGGTTTTCTTAGCAAAATGAATCCACGGTCTTCTTAGTAGAAGATTGAAAGTTTATGGGATGTCAAGAACTTGAAGGGAATAGTAAACATTTGCTAGCCAATCTAAACTTGCAACCTAATTTCTCCTATTATCTCCTTTTTTATTCATCAAAAGCTCTTACGGAAATCAAACTAGGCTTTAACTCAGTTGTATCAACTTCGAGTAAATTTAATGTCGCCAAAGGACATACAGTTAGTGATGACCCATTATCTATTAGAATTTGAGCAACCACTTTTCATGCACACTTAACCACTACGAAGAGGGGCTTCATGTGCTAGTCTCCTTTACTTAGCTCATCTAGCGAGAATGAAATCTAATCTATCGCAAATATTGAGTTCACTACCAATCTCAGTTTTGCTATAGAAATCCCTCCAAATACTTTGACCTCCTTCAGAATTTTAATTAATGCTTCCCAATGAATATCTGATGACATCAGTAGGTCTATTAGAGAGATCTAGGCTGGTACCTTGGCTAACTGGTCCATTATCTTATATTTACAGGCCTTCACTATCTTCTTGGCAACATTTTGATCTTTATCATCCATATCTTCAAAAATCTTTCGAGAAGCCTCTTTCACAGCGTTCTTTCCTTTGGTCTCCTCATTTTAATCATAAAATCATTTCGAGCGTGTAAGTCCACCAACCATGAGTAATGAGGCTTTGGTTGTTTGATTCACTACCTAGTAATCCAAAGGTGTTGCTTTGTAATTTTCTGGATCTATCAAAACATTGAAAGCAATCTTATTGGGCTTTCCTAGTTCCTCAACTTTCTTAGTCATTCCATCATATTTGAAAATCAATGGCTTGGGCTCATCTACAATCATTCTAACCATTTCAGCCATCTTCTTAGTTTTTGTAATAAGTTTGTTTGCTTCCTCAAATTCTGGACCCTATCCAGTAAGTGGGGCATCAGCATATATGGCGAGTGAACCAATGTAATCCACTAGATACTCAAACTTCCTTGTCGATTCTCCTTAAGTGTCAACTGGCAAATATTTGGCTTCATATCTTTTCCTAAGCTCCTTCTAAGTACTTCTATTTCGCAATTTGGAATCATCATAGTCATGATATCAGCTTTCTTTATCTTCCCATCCTTTAGTAATCGATATATTATTGGTCTAGTCCGGGTTCTATCTCTGAGATTCATATTCTGTAAGTACTCGGCTTACCTCAGATTCTAAGTTATTTCCTCAATAGTGATGGGGAGACTGTCTAGATCAATCTCTAGTTTAGAAATTTAAGTAGTGATCATATTGATCGAATTTCCATGATTTGGCAAAGGGTTGCTACCCACGTTGGGAGTAGGAGTTTGAATGAAATCCAATTGAACCAATTTTACATCGATAAGATCTTGGATCTTATGTCTGAATCTCCAACATCGATTTATAAAATGACCCACTTACCTTAGATGATAATCACATTGAAGCTTCGAGTTATAATCCCTCGGTCTTTGTCCTTCCCTCGATATTTCAAACGTTAGAAGGTTCTCCTTCCTTAGTTGTGCAAAAACCTAGCTTTAGAGGAATGGGGATGTGTGTGAACTATCTTCTTTGTAGGCGGTTATTCTGATTCGAATTCAGCAGGGGATTAGATCCTCCCGTCATGGCTACTAGGGCTACAGGTCGAACAAGGTTGCCAATATTGACGACGCCTACGGTGGCTTCTTTGGCCTTGTTGGGAAATCTTGTTGGAGGTGCCTTCTTCTCAGCTACTTCAAGATTAAGAAGCCTCCCAATAGCAATAGCTTGCTCAATTCGATACCTTGAGGCTACAAAATCCACAAAGGTGGAGGCAAGGTACCCAACTAGATGTTGGTAATACAGACTTCCAAGAGTATTAATAAAAGTGAAGGTCAAATCCTTCTCGATTAATGGTGGAGTCACCCTAGTTGCCATACCCCTCCATCTCTAAGCATATTCTTTAAAGTTCTCATTGGACTTCTTTCATAGATTATTCAAATCCCACATGGACGAGGTCACTTCAATATTGAACTTATATTGGTTATAGAAAGCCCATGCTAACTTATCCCAAGTATCAATCTCATTCAAGTCCAGTTGGCATACCAGGTTAAAGTGAGCCCAGTTAAGCTGTCTTGAAAAGTCTAAACCATCATCTTATCATACTATATCTCCCTATTTTCCTAATGTATAACCTAAGGTGGAGCTTCGGGCAACCAGTCCCATCATATTTCTCAAATTCAGGCACTTTAAATCTTTTCGAGAAGTCATCATCTTCATATGTCAACAAATTAATCATCCCTTTATATTCAAACTCGTTAACCACTTCTAGGGTTTTTATCTTCTTGGTCAACTTTTGCATAAATTTTCTCTTGATCTCCCTATATTTTTCCTCAATCTCTTTTCTCCATACCTCAGCATTAGGGACCAATTTTTCATCTTCCAATTCAGGGGTAAGGGTCATTTTTACATTCCGATTTTGGTTGACTTGAGATCCTTATCTATCATTAAGAATCCCGATAGCTTGAGTGAGAGCCTGAACTTGTTTGACCATCTTATTTATGTTTTCTTCTAAAGTTGCTTCTCTTAGGTTGGGTTCGGTTTGACTGACATTTTTAGTACCTTAAGTTGACATTCTGGCTTTAGAATGAGTGAATATCAAGCTTCTAGTCGATTCTACTCGTTTGGATGCTATCTTCAAAATCCTACGCAAAAACCCAAGTTTTAGAATTCTTGACGAATTAAAGATTTTTGTTCTTTTTTTCTTTTCTTTTTTGTGACTTTTGTTGTCCTATTGTTTGCCTCTTTTTATGTTCTTTTTTTTTATTTTTCTCTTTTTTTCTTTAAAAAATTAACTAAACAAATAAATGAATAATAATAATAATAATAATAATAATAATAATAATAATAATAATAATAATAATAATAATAATAATAATAATAATAATAATAATAATGAGTAAGAGACTGCGTAACTAATGAAAATTTTATTTACTAAAGCTACAAATTTATTAATCATAAGACCTAACTTATACAACGGACTAAACAAAAAGAAAAGAAAAACTCTTAATAAATCCTATATCTACAAGAGCCAACAGATTTGGCTAGGACAAGCTTCATCAATCTCCCTCATAAGTCTTCGTACCGTAATATCTCTTTCTCGAATCTTACTTCTCAAGAATTGATTTTCTTCTAGCAGTCTCTCATTTTCCAAATTCAACTCCTTAACGATTCTCTTACTTTCTTAGAACTAAGCTTCAACTCTAGCCTGTATGGTGTGTTGGTAAGCCTGCTATATGGGTGAAAGATTTGCTAATTTTGGCTCATGTTTGAACACGTCTGGCACTTCATACTGTATCTTTCCCATTTTCTTCAATTGATCGTAGATGAATTGCTTAGTAGTGTAGTACTCTCTAACTTTTCCCCTCAAAGTTCCTACATTAACTATCTTCTTGATTACTCTCCATTCCCATAACTTCACGAATTTTACCAGTTGTTGGATTAGAGCAGCCGTAGGTAAATAAGGATCTTGATAATTTATCGTGATGAAGTCTAAGGAGTCTCTGTAGGCTATCTCTTAAAGTGGACCTAGTTTTCTGGTGACACACTCTAGGAAATACCTGGTACAGCTTGTAATACCAATAAAGGGGACTCCTACATAATCAGTACACCTTATGATGGCTTGAGTGCAATAGCTCCATCTAGCTGTTCACATAAAGTCTACTAGTTGCATTTTACAGATAATTGATACCCATCCATCAAACTAAGCTTCATCCAGTACCTTGAGGTGGTGGGTAAAGTTGTCAATCAGATTCATATTTTCTGTTAGAAATTCTCTAAGAAGATTCCCTCTATATCTTTGTGTGTGATTAAGAAACCACACAGTAAAGATTATAGGGTTAGCCATTGTCACGTCCCGAGTAGGAAGAGTTATAACAGTTCCACCGTGTAAACTAATCTAAGATAGAAGCTGACCTTATAGCTGCTATCATAAATATAATTTAAATAAGATATACAACTCAACCAACTTGAAACTTCTGTTCTGACACTTATTAATAACCAAACCTGTGGTAGAGCTTTTACAAAATATCTGTTTTATACAACCTGTTATCTAGTATCATAACAATATGTATACAAACATTTTATATCCAAAGGTAAAGTTTACAATCAGAGTTTGTTAAAAACCACATGTTTTGCAGTCTATATACAATAAGTTAGGACACTAGTGGGATCCCAAGGAATTCCCAATTAGTTTCCTCAAAAACTCAAAAACAAAGTCAAAAGCTTAGGTTCAGTTGATTCCTCGATTCTTACTTTCCCAAACAGCAGCACACTAACTTAGGAATGGTAGTATCTGAACATCCTGAGCTCACTCATCACCTGCAAAAGAGTCTATAAGGATGTGAGCACAACTAGCTTAGTAAGTGGGACAGAGTCAGAAGAGTACTATACAAACATAAATAAGGTTAATAATGATGATAAAATGCAATGCAATCAAACAAATGAAATACTGTACAATGTTATCCGGTCCACTATGGGGTTAAAGAAATTACATTCGCTCTAACCCAGATTGAGGAGTTTCATCGCGACTCAAGTCAGACTAAACCCAAGCTTGTGTAATGGAGATCACCCTCATCTTATGACCACCTTCGAACCATGGCCCCTAACCTTGCCGCGACCTTCTCTCCTATCACTTAATTTGGTTAAGGGTGGGGAAAGGACCATTTCAGCTATCCTCATCGAAGGAAGTCAGTATCTAGCCTGACACTCTTAATCTTTTCTCCTAATAGGTGTTATGCATATCCAGTTTCATTTTAGTCGAATAAACATTGGTTTTAATCAGGGGTAGCCAACAAGTTCACATAAAATAGAATCTATGCAAATATGCAAAACAGCACACCAAGGAGTTGAACTCCTATCATAACTGAGTATCATCCACACATACAGTATATGCATAATCAACTAACTATAAATACAACCAGAAATACTCTTGGGTCTGCGGATACTTTAAACAGTACCCAAACAAGCGATGAAGGTACAATCCCAACTGACTTGTTTAGACGTTCACTATTGTTGACTCAAATCGTTAACCATCTTTGTATTGGAAGATCTTAATTACACAAAAGATCCAAATTCAGTTTTTGTAATAATTATGAAAATATTAGGGTTTAATCTAAAATGGTTTTATATATATATATATTATAATTATTTCTACAATATATAGTCGTATTATCACTATGTATTGAATTAAGTTATTAATTGTTGATACTGTACATCATATATACTATTACATATTATATATCATTTTGATTGTATCGAAACGTACTTTTAATTTATTAATTCACATTTTAATTCCAGTAAGGTTACCGAAATACGTATATTCTTGAATATAATAAAGTTATAGGTTAAATTACTTAATATTGTCTGATTTTAACAAAATTAGTATCGTTGAGTTCGTATAGACCTGACAAAACGTTTTATGAATCCTAATTCTAGAAATGACTTTTAATGGGTAGTTTGAGTTTTTAATATAGTTATACATAATTATATAAATATAATCGTATTATATGTAATTTACGTTATTAAATTGTATTTTATCTAATTTGTCCATATATTGTTACAATATAAGTATTATCCAATTCTAATATACCTAAAGTGTATCTCGATTAGAAAATGTTAATAAATATAATAAAAATATTCATTTAATCCAATCTGATCAGCAATCTTATATATATATTTTTTATTTAACTATTTAATTTGTTTTAGTTTATTAATATTAAAAATATACCTTGACTTGTAAATTAAGCTATTTTACTTAGTAAATTCGAAACAATTAGTTTGGGTTACCAAATAATTCCCCCAAAATTTCTATAGAATCCTAAAATAATGAGGAATTCAATTATCACTTGGTTTCAAATTTTTGACCTATCACCTATATATTCATATTGATAATTTTATCCCTAAATTATTATAAATTACCCAATTAAGATTCTTGTTACACCAAATTAATTTCAATTTGACTCAATATTTTTATTATTTATTATAGATCAATACATGTCCATTTCATCAATTAATTCCATAATTTCCTATTTAATTGATAATTTCAGCCTATTTTCAAGCTATTTTTAGGCCAAAAAATGCAACAAATATTAAAAATATTCAAACCAAAATTCAAGCTACATAGAAATTATCTATATATCAAAAACATCCTACATAAAAACTTTCAACTAGAAACAACATTATTTAGCACATTTATTTTACAAATCTAAATTCGGATGAACAATAAATTTCTTAAGAAAGTATATTAAATATTATGAATTTTTCAAAAATAAAAATATCACATGAAATCATGTTCAAAATAACTTAAGTGCAATTTTTTCATAATTTTCTGGGTAGATTTAATAATTTTTATAATTTATTAAAAAATAGGGCAAGAATTTAACCTTATTGTTCTTGATATCTCTGGCAGCCATGGGGTGGTGAGGGTATGTTACTCCTTGGTGGTGGAGTGGCGTAACAATAGAATGACGGAAGCCTTCGGAATTAGCTAAACACGGTAATTACTCTGTTTTTCTCATAATTTTTTCTATTTTCTACGATTTTTTTTAATTTTTCTTTCTATTGTTCCTAGTTTCAAAAGATGCAAAATAATGTTGTTCAATAGATTTATAGTGGTTTAGGTCGATTTATTTTCCCTTTATTTTTTTGTATATTTTTTTCTTGCTTCTTCCTCCATTAATTGCAAGTAGGAGGTGGCTTCTTCCTAGTAAATCAACTTTTGATTCATTACAATCTAAATTCCACAGCATGCCACGGAAAATCCAGCAGCTTTCCAACCGTTTCCAGCAAGTTTTAATGCATTTGGATAAGTTTTGTTAATTATTTGCTTAAATATGGATATTATATATTATGATTTAGTTATTTAATTAGTATATAATATATACCCTATGTAAATAACACGTAAAAATATATAACTTTACTCGTATAATTACATTTCTAACATATCTTTGATTTTTAGGATATGTTCTCTTAATTAATTTTATGATTTCAACATAATATATATATAATTATATAATTTAGGGTTAATTTACCGGTATAATTATTATTTATATTGGGTATACTAAAAAAATTATGTATATTTTTATATAATAAGTTATACTATATTATCTCATTTTATAGCTCAATTAACTTATCTCTAAGTTCTCGTTACAATCAGAGCTTTATTTTAGAAGTTCCGAGCATTTTAGTGCTATATTGAATATTTTTACTTCTAAAAGAAAAATTGGGTTTTTAGGTAATCATTTCTAAAATCTAACTTTACTGTATTATCTCGACTAACTTTTTTATTCTAGTCGTAAAATTTGGGCTCAATTGGATAAATTTCCCTAAATGCTCTAAACCTAGGCTCGGTTGTCCTAAACTTAATTTTTGGGAGTTTACAGCTGTAAAATAATCGTGCCCCTACTTCTTCAGGTAGGTAAGTATTCTAAACTGTTTTGCCAATAGCGCCGGTATATATGATTTACTAGCTAAGAATTGAGTCATTAGCTCAGCAATCTTATAGTAAAGTTGACCATATTTGAAGGGAAACAACATTGTTCCAAACTCTACTATAATAAATGTGTTGATCCTCTTCTTGGCCTACGATTCATATCCTCCATAGAAGATTTGGTGATATCTCTAATAGGCATTTGGGCTTGAAAACCACTCCACTAATCTTAGGATGTTGAGACATTTCTGGCCCTCTAAAGATAAGAATGGTGCCAAGGTTGATTTCTTGACTTCCAACAATGTCATGAAAGCTTTCTCAAGCTAGACTCTAAGATCAAGGATAGCTATACCTGCTTCGAGGGGCGAGGCATTGAGTAACTACGAGTATTCTTCTATAGTAGGTATCAATACGTATAGGCCAAAGTTGAAAGTTGCAGATTCTAGATCTTAAGAATGGATAAGGGCCTGAATTAGAGGCCAATGGAATTTGACCTGCATAAGGGATATGATTGGCTCGACCTTCTTGCAAATTTGAACTTGCTTGGCAAGAGGAAGCTGGTTCAACCAATCACTCAAGACAGCCTCGGGGAAGGAGTACTTATCCAGTTGGACTTCACAGACGGGCTCTGGATTGATACTATCTTAACTCTCTATATCTATATTACAAAAATGTAAATGAAATAAAAGGCAACAATTATTTACAAAAAGGCCACTAAATTTAGAATAAAGTTGGATATGATGTTAATAATTTCATAGCTTTTTCAAAGATTTTTTTAGAAGTTATGCAGCCTTTTACTAACTAAGGAATGATAAAAAATAATAATATACATATAACATAAGAAAACAAAACATTCATAGAGGCACGAGCATAATCAAACATACAAAATGTAATATGTTACACATAGATGCAATGTAATAATGGTGGGTGATTAATAAATTATAAGAAATACGACAAATCTGCGATTGGGAAATACTCTTATATATGAGCAATTGTAAAATAAGATTTTTTTTTTTAAAAAAAAAATGAGGCTTGTGAATGTTTATATAAATGGGTTACTGGTTTTTTTTTTTTTCAAATTTCCCTTTTTTTTTGAAAAAGAAAATCTAACCGATCATAAATTAATTGGGCTTTTCCTATAATTTAAAAAAATAGCTAACCCCTTTTGAAAAGGATGATATAAGAGAGTAGGGTCCACAGATCCCAAGCTCTGTAGCTTTAAAACTTTTTAAAGAGAAGTTCGGTGGGCTACATCGAAGCTTGAGTAGGTTTATCTATTCCTACTAAGTAGGGGTAATGACCCCAACGACCTAAGGGTTATACAATAATAGCCTGTCCTAAATTCCTAAGGTGAACTAAGTTAGACCACATCTAAACACATAAATAGTTACTTGAAAATAAAAACCCCTATCCCTATGAAAGCCCATTGGGCTAGGCTTTTTTTCTTTTTTTTTTAAGGCCTACATCTCTAAAAAATAATTAGTATAACTATAATATAATATAAAAAGAAAATAATAATACAAAAGCCCATTAACTTTTTTTTTTAACTTTTACATGGCTAGCCCACTAAGCGTCTCCAGTGGAGTCGCTAATTTTATTGAGCCCTATTTCGATTTTCTTAATTTAACCTATATTAAGCTCAACTCACTTAATATAAATTACTCGACATTAAACTAAGGAAAAAAATTTTAAAAAATGGAGTCCTAAACCAATTCAACTTGTAAAAAAAATAAAATTAGGATTTCGGGTGGAAAAAACCTAATTTGAGTACTAATTTATGAATATTCTAAAAAAATTAATTTTTAAAAAATTGAACAAAAAAAATGGGTTCGGAGGCTAACCTATTAAGATTAAATCACCATGTAAAATATAAAAAAAAATTGATAGGCTTTATTTTTTTAATTTTTCTAAAAATATTAAAAATATACATAAGTTCCCAAAAGTAACTAAAAATAATTTTTTATTACGAATTTCTAAAAAAAAATTATTTTTATTTTTTAATGGTTGTCCTAAAAGTATCTATGTATTCGCTAATCGGGATCGAACCAGCCGTAGTTCTTTTTTATAAAATTTTTAGTGAGTGGGTTATTTTTATTTTAAAAACCGAGTCAGGTTTACATTTTCTATCAATTTATTATTTTAAGGAAGAAAAAACCTAAGAAATCTAGTTTTTTCGAATTAAATAAAAAGAAACCTTAACTAATCAAATCTTTTTGAAAAAAACTTAATTTAGATTTTTTATTTTTCCAAAAACCCCATGTATCAAAAAGTATCTTTCCTAAATCCTAACTTCTAAAACACAATCTAGATTCATTTATTTTCCAAAAAAAAAAAAAACATGATCTTGCTAAAAATGTAATTGAGTTAAATTTATTAAAAACTGAGATTATTTAAAAAAACATGTAATACAAAAATAATCAAAACCTGCATTAATAAAAATAAATAAATAAGTTAGTAAAAAATAATTAAATTAACTAAAAATAAAAATAGCAAAATAAGAAATTTTACCTACGAATCGAGTTGTGCGTTGAACACTGTTTTTGGATGGTTATGGGCGTGATCAAGGGCATGTTGGTTGCTGTTTCTACTTATCACGGGCGTAATGGAGGGCGTGTCGGCTTCTGTTTCAACATATCATGGGCGTAATGGATGGCATGTCGACTTTTGTTTCCACTAATCACAGGCGTGATGGTTGGTGTCTCGGCTGATGTTATGGTGGTAGTTTGCAAGGGTTTTAGTGGTAGCGTGTGTAATATGCGGTGGAGGCACGTGGGATGTGTGATAGCGTAAGTGGCAACGCGTGGGTTGTACGTAGTGTTTTTGAAGGAGCGTGTGGGGTATGTGTGTAGGAGTATGATTCTTTGTGTATGTAAAGGTGTGTAATTCGATTTATAAGCTTAAAATCAAATTTTTCATATCGAAGATATGAAAGATATGATTACGATTTTTCTGAGATTTATCTTAACTTCTAGAAACCTTAATTATTTTAGGCCTTTTTTATTCTTCCAACGCCTAATCTGATCCTCTACAATTTAGCGCAATAATTTCTTAATCTAATTTAAGTCCTTAAACTAGATGAATCTAGCCCAAAATTAATTAAACCCATATCCTCACTTAATCCGACAATCTAATTCAATTCAATTTTGCTTACCCTATGGGGACCTTAATTTTAGATGCAAGTAATGTAGGAGACCAATACTATTATGATGGCCCAAGATACAACTTAGTATACGATGTTAAGGATGATGATTATACCTATTACAATGAGTAATAGTAGGGTTTGTTAGTTATATATATGTGATGTTATATGGTGTCGATACTAGAAATGTGAACTGCTTATGTTATTATGGTTATGTATCTATGGTATACTATAATAGGAGCAAGTGAGACTTTAATAATGTTTATCTTATAGTGTAGATTATATGAGCATGATAAACTTTGTAGTTAAAAGCATGGTTAGTTGATGTTGTAAGGAGAGACTTATAAAGCCTATATTGTAACTTAAAGATTTACTTAATCTTAGCATGGTTTATAGATTGTTGATTAATTTTGCTTAAAGATATTGGCATGTTCTGAGCCTTTACGTATCAATACCTCGGTATTGACACATGGCGAGCCATAACAGCTCGAGCTTCGGGGCGTCACGGCTTAAGTGGTATTAGAGCCCAAGTCGATTAATACTTAGACAACTAAGCTGATGATCTTTAGGACATTAAGCTATGAAGAGAGTGGGTAGAAATGAGACCATATAGTAAACCCCATAACGTATTGATTTAGAAGTCTCCCGGAAGTTACTTATTGTTAATCGTATTCTTTATTTTCAATCATTCCTTCTTTAAGTTAGCAATTGTTAACTTGTTTCATTTTCTTTGTTCAGTATGGCAAGAAGATCCGCAGAACATTCTTCATGAGATTCTAGGAGTATGAATCCTGAAGAGGAAGAGGAGAACATCACTTAAAATCAACCTCAATATTTATCATGCTCTGAAGTAGAAGAGTCATAATAGTCCTGTTATGCAAACCATTCTACGATAAAATTTGACCTTACAGTCACTAACTTAGACTTGATTTATATAAAGCGTCCATAACTAATTAGCTTTGAAGTACACAGTTGACAAATTAAATATGTTATTTGCATGAGAAAGTGTGAAAATATATATTAGAATTCCATATTTCATGGAATAAAACGTTAAAAATGTAACTGATTGTCAGCTTTATATCCTTACTCCCTAGGATCCAATGATAATTAGCTCCTAGATAGTTATGATGCTGCTTCCAAGCTAACGCTTATAATAATATATATAGGGATGTAAGTAATCAACTACTCAATAAGTTGGGATGAAGACTTAAAACTATCATCAAGTACAAACAAGGTTATTAATAAATTAGTTAGATGTCATGTATGTACAAGCAATGCACTATGTTATTTAGTTTGTTGTAAGATTAGAAAAATTACAGCCACTTTAATATAGGTTAAGGAGTTTAGTGCACCTTTCGACAACTTATGATTGAATCTAAGTTTGTGCAATGGAGACACTGCATCTCCTATAACTATTCTTGAACCATTGACTTTACCTTTACTATAGTCTCTTCTCCTGTCACTTAGTTTAACTAAGGATGAAAAAGGGACCAATTATATTATTCAGCGCTATCCCTTTCGAAGGGTCAGTATTTGGCCAGAGAACCCAAAATGTTTCCCTTAATGGGTTGCTATGCAAGTTCCTTTTATACTTACTAATCATATATTTAGATAGGTTTAGTTTAGGGTATTTAATCATTTCATACAAATCACATAATTACAATCCAAAACATCAAACTAAAATCATACAATCAAACCTAGAACCATACACCCACAAGCATGCGCATAGTCAACTATCTAACAAACACAAGCAAGTATAATCTCAAGTCTTTAAGTACTATAGAACAGTACTCCGAAATATAGTAACATATTGATCCCAACTTACTTAGATGTCTCGCTTACTCATTTAAGGTGTGACTAGCAAGGTCGTTACTGATAATCTTTATAATACAAATATTGTTTTAATATTCATATAACTATCATATATTGGCTTTATTTTGTAACTCTCTTTACTATCTTTAATTTAGGGTTTTATTATATTTAATTATTTAGGTTTTTAAGTCTCTTACAATTATTGTTAATTTAGGTTAGGTTTTTATTCAGTTTTCGAATCTCTTTCCAATTTAGGTTCTAATTCAACTTCTAATTATGGGTTTTATATGTAAACCTTAGGATCTCTTTCTGAACCAATATATGAAATTGCTTGCATTACACTTGAGTATCCTAAATCTCATATTTAGCCATTGATTAGTATTTTAGTTCGTACAAAAACCCAATTTTTAATTTAACTACTGAATTAGCTTTCGATGTGAGAAAAATTTACATTTTTTATATAATTATCCAAATTTATATTTCATATCAGATTTATTATTATTATTATTATTATTATTATTATTATTATTATTATTATTATTATTATTATTATCAATTTGACATAATATTTTCTATTCATTAATTTCTTATATACTTGTATTATATACTATTACATAATTTACACTTAAACACATATTTTAACATTTTTAACACTATAATTATCCTCTTTCATCACCAATAATATATCAAATTACTTAATTATGCTCTAAAACAAAATTTATACCTAATTAATCTACAAATCACAAAATTAGTAAAAATAAATACTCATAAATATTATTTAAGTTATTTTATAATTTTTAGTGTGCATACGATTTATCCATATCGGTTTATTAATTATCAAAATTTATTTTACATGTTTTTTTTTATAAATAATGGGTAATATATATATAACTTAATATTATAATATTTAATTATTTATTTTCTTAAATCTAAATTTATGGGATCACTTTCACTAATATTTTTAACTCTTTTGTAAAATTTGAACTTAATCGGATAATTTATGCCATTGCCTTAAATTTTACAAACTATTTTCGAACCAACCAATCATAAGTTGAACACTGATTTTTTTAAGACCTCACAGTATCCACCTGATGTCACCTAACTTTTAGAGGTAATGAATGGCTTGATTGGAGTAGTGATGTAATGGCACCACCAAATTCAAGTTGATGTTTGACTTTGTAGAATCATGCTGATTCTTGGAGACACAAGAAGCAGATGCTGGTTAGGAGATAAGTTGGTTAGGGTATGGATAGGTAGGAAAGTGTAATTACTTTAGATAGGTTTGTAAGGCTGGCTAGAGAGTTTCACTTAAGACCTGATGATTATCTAGCTATAGAAGCATAGATTGAGGATTTAGAGAGGGCGTTTACAGCTTTTGATGTTTTTGAGAATAGGAGGGTGAATTTTGCATGGTATTTGTTGACGGGTAATGCTGTAGCTTGGTGGGTCGCTAAGTAGAGATTGATCAAGGAACCACTTACATGGGAGATATTTAAGCAGGCTTTCTACAAGAAGTACTTTCTTAGCAATATTCAAGAACATATGGTGGTTGCTTATTTGTACTGTCAGTAGGCAAATCGGAGTATGGAAGGGTATGAGGTAGAATTGAATAGACTAACTAGGTTTATATTAGAGGGCCTAAGAGCTAATGACATGGCAAGAACTCAAAGATTTGTTTTCAAGTTAGGGTTGAATCTGCAGCAAGAGGTAGGATCTTTCTAATTAACTAGATATGCTGATGTGGTTGATAAGGCAAAACATCTAGAGTAGAGTCGTAAGAGGACAAATGAGATGTTGGCTAAAAAGGCTAAGGCGCTTGGGAAGAGACTAGCACTGAATGTTGGATTACTAGACAAAGGAAAGAGGCCAATTATACCATCGACCAAACTTATGGTTGAACCAACACCAGATGAAGGTGCCAATGCTAACCATAGAGAGAAGGTGCACTAGATTTTTCGAACCCCATAACCTAAGGGATTGTAAGTGGTTAAAGGAACCTTGTTTTGCATATGGGAAGATAGGGCACAGTATTAAGAATTGCAACAACAAGTTTATTCTACCTACGCTCTACCATAGGTGTAAACAAAGGGGCCATAAGATGGTAGATTGTAAGGTAGCAAGTGATTAGGTAATTCCAGTGGTATGGATTAATAAGCCTCAAAGTTTAGCTCAGGGTAACAGATAGAATGCAGGAAGACCACGCTAAAGATTTGCAACTTATGTCCATATGATCATCAGGACCTACCCAACTTTAACACTATAGTAGGTACACTTCCTATACACTCTACTAGTACATACATTCTTTTTGATATCGGTACAATGCATTCCTGTACGTTTAAGTCTTTTATGTATGTTTATGGTTAGTATACTGAATTATTAGAGTCGAGTCTTGTTATAAGTTCCCCAATAGGCTATGGAGCTGTATTGAATCATATCTATAGTTGATTAAAAGTAGAAGTAAAAGGAAAAATATTACTAGCTAACGTATTGGTGATGGTGATGAATGATTTTGATGTAATCTTAGGTGTAAATTGATTGATAAGACACTATACAGTAATTGATTGCAAGAATCCGTTGGTGCACTTTAATCCACTAAGAGAGGCATCATTTATTCATAAAATTGAAGTGTAAAGAAAGTTGAAGTTATTGACTTATGAGTTATGGAAAAGGATTGTTGTAACATCTATTTGAGCAGAGGAGGGTTAAAAAGCCAATTTGAGTCAAGTGCCAATAGTTAAGACTATCTTAAAGTGGTCCTAGAGGATTTGCTAGGATTGCTACCAAATAGGGCAATTAAGTTTGGAATTGACCTCATACCAAACTCCCTACCCATTTCTAAAGTAGTATATAGGATGGCATTAACTAAACTAGCAGGGTTAAAAGTCCAATCGCAAGATTTATTAGATAATGGATTTATAAGACTAAGTGTATTGCCTTGAGGAGACCTAATTTTGTTTGTTAAGAAGAAGGATAGAAGCATGAGAATGCAAATAGGATACTAGGAATTAAACAAGATCACCATAAAGAATAAGTATCCCCTCCTAAGAATTGATGACCTATTTGATTAGTTGAGGGGCGCTAAGTGTTTTCTAAGATAGATTTGATGTCTGGATACTACTAATTGAAGATAAATGATGAAGATATATCGAAGATAGCATTCAAGACATGCTATGGACATTATGAGTTGAGGGTGATGCTGTTTGGGCTTACCAATGCCTAAGTAGCTTTTATGGACCTAATGAATAGAGTTTTCAAGGACTTCTTAGACAAACTTGAGGTAATGTTTATAGATAACATCTTGATGTAATTGAAGGAAGAGAAGTTCTATGCCAAATTCAAGAAATGCAAGTTTTAGTTGGAGCAAGTAACATTTCTAATGGGATTTTAATGGATCTAGATAAGATAAAAGCTATATTAGATTGGTTGGTATCTAAGACAACTACAAAGATCAAAAGCTTCTTAGGATTAGTTGGTTATTATAGAAGATTTGTGCAAGGATTCTCTAAATTGGCTACTTCACTTATGAGACTAATGTAGAAGAAGGTGAAGTTTCAATGGGATGATAAGTGTGAACAAAGCTTTCGAAGTTTAAGGGAGAAGTTGGTGATAGCTCCAATATTGACACTACCCAGCAGTGTATATGAGTTTACTATATATAGTGATGTATCATTACAAGGTTTAGGTTGTATGTTGATGTAGAACAGTAAGGTAATAACTTATGTATCCAAGTAGTTGAAACCATGTGAAAGAAATTATTTAGTTCATGACTTAGATTAGCTATAGTAGTATTAGCTTTGAAGTTATGAAGGTACTGTCTCTATAGAGAGAAATGTAAAATCTATACTGATTATAAAGAGCCTCAGGTATATTTTCATCCAAAAGGAACTTAACATGAGATAGAAGCAGTAGTTGGAACTGATTAAAGACTATGATGTAAAGATACTATATCATCTAAAAAAGGCCAATGTGGTAGTAGATGCACTCGGTAGAAGAAGACAAGATAACTTGGTTGTGACGATCACTGCTCAAAAGCACTTGATAAAAGACATGCGTAGATTGGATTTAGAGATAGTATCATAGGGTTTAGGAGTTTGCTTGGCTAATATGAAACTATAGCTAACACTAATTGATAAGATTAAGGCTACACAAGTTGATGATGTAGGAATTTAGGAGGTAAGTAAAGGATGGATCTAGGAAAGGCACTAAAGTTTAACTTGGATATTGATGGTATATTGAGGTATGGGAACCGATTATATATATCGAGTCATTTAGATAACTAGAGTTTAACTTTTGTCGATAAATTGGTAAGCCATATAATATGAATGGATTGTTTGAAATTCTTATGTTTCATAACCTTTTCCATTAAAATCAATTCATACTTGATTCTAGCACTATTTATGGCTAGTACGTAAATTAGAAACAGTCGTAACAACCTGTTAAATAATGGATCAAGCTTATCCTAAGAACTTAAATGTTGAGAAAGGTTACAGGGATAGAGTTAGGGTATCAATTAATATGATTGGAATCAAGTTTGAACATCATATCTTATTTAATGTTAGGAGTAAGAAGTGAAGCTAGAACATTGGGTTACTCATTTTAGATATGAGGTTACATCTTGTTGTATGTGCTTACTAGTTTAGTTATATTCTACCTTAAATGCCTAATGTGTTAAGTATGTTTGGCTAGGCTTAAGAAACTAAGAGTACTAGTGATCTTAGTTTGGTACCCAAGGATTGGTAAGTAGTGTTGTCTTGAGTGAAGTTGCATACTGAGTTGATCTGGTTAGATTTTAGCTTGCTTAATTACTCCATGGTGTTTGAGAGTATCCAATGCCAATACTTATATTATATATATTATTTGTATGACTTGGGGTCATGAGATGCCCTAAGCTTTGAGACGCTAAAAATGTATTACATGTTGAACCTAAATAATTATAATAACCTATTGTTGATAGCATGCTTTGCATTTGTTTGGAAAATGGATCATGCTTGCTCATGCATGTGTGATTGTACAACTCTTATATAAACAAGGCAATTTTGCTTACCCTTTGGGGACCTTATTTTTAGATGTAAGTAATACAAGAGATTAGGACTATTATGACAACCTAGGATATGACTTAGTGTACGGCATGGAGAGTGATAATTATACTTACTATGAGAAGTAGTAGAAGGGTTCGTTAGTTATATATGTGTGATGTTATACGGTGCTGATACTAGAATTGTGAACTCTTCATGTTGTTATGGTTATGTATTTATGATATGCTGTAATAGGAGCAAGTAAGACTTGAATAATGTTTACCTTATAGTGTAGATTATAGGAGCATGATAGACTTTGTAGTTAAGAGTGTACTTTGTTCATATTATAAGGTGAGACTTATAAAGCCACTTATATTGTCATTTGGAGATTTACTTAATATTAGCATGGTTTATAGATTGTTCATTAATTGTACTTGAAGATATTAACAGGTTTTGAGCTTTTATGTATCAATACCTTGGTTTTGAAACGCGATTAACTGTAACAACCTGAGCTTTAAGGTGTTACAACTAGAGTTAGAGGTGTACAAACGGGTTAAAAAGGGTTAACTTAGCCTGGCTTACTTTGGCCCGTAGGTTAAATGAGTTAGGCTCATTTAACCTACGGGTAAACAAGACAAAAAACCCTTGTTCCTAACTTATTTAAAAAGCAAGTTAAATAGGTTGGCTCGTGGGCCAAAGACATAAATATATTAAACGGGTCAGTCCAAATCAGCCCACTTTATTCTACGAGTTAAATGGATTGAGCTCATTTAACCCGCTTTTAAACGAGCAAAAAAACCTTAGCCCAAACTCATTTTAAAAATGGGTTAGCTTGTGGGCTAAAGCCCACTTGCACATCTCTAGCTAGAGTTGACTCCTGTAATCTACTGGTTATCCTCTAAGGAACCCTTAATGACCTTACTCGAACAATCCTAGAATTTATGACGAACCTCATAAACCTTAGCTATGCTGCTCCCACATCCCATTAAATGCGATGTAACCTTTGACAGCTCGCCTATAGGAAAATTTGAGCCTATTGTCTTTAATCGTATAGAAATATCAAACTTTATGAAGAAAAGGCAAGCATAAAGTCAAAAAGCAATAGTTCATTTTTTCAAAAAAAGATCTCATCAAACTGGAGCCTTACCTAAGGTTGCATACCATGAGTTGACAAAGTCTTGAAAATTGAAGGTATAAATAATTGGCTTCTTTCTTTAATAAGTAAGCTTGAACTCCCATTCATTTATTACTCCCATCTATCTCTTTCTTAAATTACTGACTCCCTCATAAGCCTTGCTAATTTGAGCATTAGAGTGGCCCCGTAAAACAAGCTTCGATTATGTTTTTCTCATCTTTGTTTATCTTATAGATTAGCTTAGGTAGTTTGGAGTCACTTTAATCTAGCCCATTTGGCTTTGGGAGTCCAGTATACTTTTCTTGTTAGAATTTTGAGATGATACATCACATATGATCAAACTTGTGAATTTGTGACCTTCTTCAGCAAGCCCCACCTTTAGCTACTTAGCCATCTATTTATTGTTAATGATATGGCTTTAAATTCCTTTAAGGCATGAGAAAATCTGATTAAATTGAATGGTTAGATATGTGCTAGCACATATAATTAAAAGAGCTAACTGTTAAGAACAATTAAGTGGCATAAACAAAGGTTTGCTAATAGGATAAATCTCGTTCATTTCTCTACTTTCTTGAAGTTGTAGTGCATATAACAATTAGAAAAAAAAGAAGAAAAACAAAAAGAGCCAACTAGACAAATGATAATGAATGAAAAGAGCCAACTAAATAAGTGATGATAGACAAGATTACATAGACAATAATGATGGACTGTTACATCCATTAGGTCTTGAAGCCTAAGCTTAGTCTAGTGAGAGTAGATAAATATGAAAAAGGTGAGAAGAGTAGCAGTTATGACAATCACCACTTATTATCCTATGTGTTCCTTGCTACAATCCATTCTATGACTGTTGGAGATCTTTAGGGAATTGAGGGAATTAATGACTCAATTCTTAATTGCCATACCCTATGTCTCCATCTATAAGTAGTTATTGGGCGATCCAATTTTTAATGATTTACACTTTCATTGCTTGCTTACTCTTAGCTCTTTACCTTCACAATGACTTATTATCAAAGTCTTTACGTTGAAGTAGCCTCCGATAGCTGAAGTTCTCTTTTTCCTTTTACAAATTCCTAAAAAGTTTAATTAAAAAAAAAATCTTCCCTTAGATTTAAGCCTAGCTCATTTGAGGATCAATCAACAACATATAGTATAGCTAATCTTGAGTAATCCAATTATATACTCATTGGTATGTTCAAATTTCAATTAGTAATACAAAATCACTACTAACATGTTTAGTTAAGGGGAATGGCAATTCCATTCCTCCTTCATTCCTCATGTCCACTCAATTACAATGTTCAGTTGAAGTTCCCTTTATGTAATTTAAATTTAGCAGAATTGTGTTTCGACAAAAACAAGTAATTAGCATTCTAACGTACAAGTCATGAATTGTGATTCCCTACTTCAACCATATGTTTTATTCCAATTTTACTGCCACTCAAACTCTAAAAAGATGGCACTTGCCCCTAAAAAAATCAAAGCCCATATTTGATGTAAAGGCAGAAAAATTAGACTGCCCTCTTCCTTTAAACCCCATTGTTATTAGAATTTCTACCATCCCAAATCCATGGCTCGAAAGTAGAAAACTTAGCTTCATCTCTCACCCTCCTCTTATATCCCTTTCACTACCTCGGCACTTTATGTCCGATCTTCTCGTTGCACACAACTTTGTTAGGTTATGAGAGTTAGATCAAAGATCCTACTCTTGGAGGGTAATTTATTTTGTCTTAGGTTTGTGCATTTCAACTTTAGGGCTTGTGCATTCATGCTTGTAAGTGGGTGTTTCTTAACTTCTAAAGCATAAAATCCTGACATTGTTGTTAAAGTTTCGAGCTTGTTGGTAATGATGTAATTAAAGTTTCAAGCTTGTATGTAAGTATTGAATGGTGAAGTCGCAACTGTTGACATCTTCTCCTTTGCTTGTCAAGGTATTAGCAAAAAATAAATTTACAGTACATTTCCCTTTTTACTCAATGTGATACAGTGATTTTGTGCAAAACAGAAGAGTTCTTACTACGTTGATTTTTTTTTTTTTTTTTGTGTTGTTTTTCATTAGTTGTAGAAAAGTTACAAGATTTTTCCATTGATGTGTTGTTGTTCTTGAAGTTGTAGAATTGACTAGGGAAATGATGATGAGGAATTTAGGTTTGGGTTTCACATTGAGCAAATGACAATGTGCAATTGCTATGTGTAATGTTTTTTTCTTTCGTTTTTTAAATATATTTTAGTTTGTTTTTAATATTCTGTTATTATCTTAAGCAAGGGTATAATAAGTATTTCATATTCTATTCATATCTTAATCACTATTAAATTTTTATGAAGTGAACAATACAATATTTATTTAATTACACCCCTATTCAATTTTTAAATGATTCTAATTCCATTCCTTTATTATTCTATGCAATGAACAAAATATGGTGTAAATCGATAGAATTATACACGCAAAGAAAATTGTTTCCCTAACAAGTATCTCAGAGACCGAAATAGAAGTTAAAAAAATATACATGTGAGGCGAAAATAACAGGTCTGGTACTGCAGCTCCATCCTGTCACTGTGTCTATTATGCCCTAACAACACGCAACAAATCAAATGGAGCTTCCCACTTTCCAGAGAAGACCCAGTTGACTTCTGGGTCGATAACCGATTTGGGAATGGCAACATTTCTTCCAACAACCTTAACGATGTCCTGAAATGGAAGAGCTTCAGGGACTATTTGACAGTTTCCTAGCAAGCAAGAAACAAATGAGAAATAATCGATGTCTTGAAACGTTATTATTCATTCATTTCTTCTCTATATGTTATGCCTTCAAGCCACCTGTTCTCGGAGTGCACCCATTAGGTACTCTCTCTGTCTCTCTGTCTCTCTGGATTTTGTGATTTGGGTGTGTCATAATCTCTCTTATTTTACTTAGAGATGTATGTTTTTGACTTGCTATGACCAAAAGTTAAAAACTTTAATGCAATTGCATGATATACTGTGGATTTGATCATATGGGTAGTGTATTAGGTACACCCATTTTTGTGACGTGGGTTTGAAATGATTTCTCTTATCTTACTTAAAGATGTGAGCTTTTGCTTCATCATGCACGACAGTTTGAAAATACTTTGATTTTGATCATCTTGGTGCAGTTTGCAAGCGTTTTAGATGCGCCCTTTCTTGTTTTAAGGGCATGGAATGATTTATCTTGTCTTGTTAAACATGCAGGCTTTTGCTTTGTTATGTTTAGATGTTTCAAACTTTGATGCAATTATGATATATACTTCGACTTTTATCATTTGGGTAATCTTCCTGCTTTTTTTTTTATTTTTTTTTTATTTTGGGTTTACCATGTTTTGTTTGTAGATGAGAAGTACTATTCAGCAAAGGTGATCAAGTGCAAGGATGGTTCAAAATATTTTACCAGGGATCGTTTGAATGATGACTTTTGTGATTGTCTTGATGGCACTGATGAGCCTGGTAATGATTTGATTCTAACAAGGAACATTGTTGCAATGTTTTATCTTCCATTGTGCTTGTGCAATATGCTAACTCTATTAGTCTTGTTTGATTGCAATCCATGTTATTTAGCTCTCATGTCAATTGGATTGCTTTCCATAGGTAATGGAGTTAAAAAGAGGATACTGTGTCAGTTATGAGACAAGAAAGAGCTCTTTCGAATTAATTTTGTCTTGATGTCTCTAACATTTGTCATTAATTAATAGTTTATAGCAAGTTTGGGAATTATGGCATGCTGTGCAGACTATAAGGCTCATGCTGAAGATTATCATAATATATATAATAGGAAGATATGCAGATTTCCCTGCCGATTTTCTCAAATTGTAATATGAAATTGTGGAAAAATAACTAAGAAAATGGGGACAGACACACTATTATTGGCTTTAGCTAATCTTTTCCTGTAATCTTTTCCTTTCATTGTGCTCTCCAGCTTTGTGAATTTGTCATTTTGTGGAGTAAATATATCTTGTATCCATGCAATTTAATGAATATAAACCTGCCCTACATGAGTAGTGATTAGTTGGTGGGACTGTGCTTCTCTTGTTTTCTGCACATTGCATTCTGCAAGTAGTGCTTCTTTCATATTCACAAGGTGCATATCAGAGACCTGTTCATGGAGTTGCTTAGGCTTCAGATAATTGAGTGATTTTGCTGAATTTAATTTGCTTGAAGGTACTTATAAGTTGCAATTCTCCTAAGTTTCTCCCTCTTTCTCTCTCACCCTCTCTCATCTTCTTTTCTTTTCCCCTGTATTTTTGCAATTACATTACTAGAATAAATTAATGGTTGCGATCTTGCTGCATCATTCCCTTCTACTTAAGGTTAACTGCCCTTGGCAAGGACAACATAAAATATCTCTCCACATATATCTCCTTAATCTTAGATAGCAAATTTATATCTGAGGTTTTCCTGGGCGAATGATTATTGATACTCTTGGCACTAAGCTCTACCGAGACACATCATATGTAGTGTTGCCAGAATAAAGAAATAATCTGCAATTCTTCTTGTCCACGCAATATTGATGCCAATATTAGATTTATTTGGGCTATATTACTTCACTTCATAATTTGTTGGAGAAGCTTGAAAGAGTCATAATATTAGGTGTACTAAAGAAGGTGTGGACCTTTTTTTTTTTCTTGGGCTAAAAAGAAGATATAGAGCCTAGATTTTATTTATGTCCTTGTGATCCATCAAGTGCATCTATTGAAACGGGATATGAGCAAAATGTAACAGATAGGTGCTTGAATTCACATCTGAGGGTCTGTGGGAGTGGTAATGCTACTATAGTTAAATGATAATAGTTGATTGAGCCGCTGGATAAGTTTGTTGCACAACACAGTGAAACGAAACTCGCTCAATCTGCTTTAGAAATGTTCCAATCATTCAGTCATTAGAGTGGAATCATAAAGCTGCTAGAATGTCAACCTATGAGGATTTTTTTTTTTTTTGGTTGATAATTCAGTAATCCTGTATTGGTGTTGCTCACTAACTTTTGTGGAAAATTATGGAGCTAAAACATGGGCAAATACTGACTAAACTAGGATGGAAAAGGAATAGCTGTATTGCTGGGACAAAGGCAATCACAACATTCACAAACCATGCTTTTTACTGATTTGTTGTGCTTAAAAGTGTTGGAGTGTCAAATCAGAACCACAATGTTGTGGGCTTGGGTTTCAATCTGGTCAAGGAATGATTAATTAGAAAACACTTTGAAAATGATTTCGCCTTTGCTTGGAGTTGAACCTTTCTTTGTGGAACCTATGTTGAAATTAGGGTTATGCTTAAAGGTTCATCCAGACAAAGCCATTTGATCTCATAATTGTAAAATAAAAAATATTAACTTTCTAGCTTGTTTTAATTCTTAGAGTAATAGCTTGTTTATACAAGCACTGCATCCTAACTTGCCAAATATAAAAGATGACGATAATCTGACAATATCTTCTAATTATAACCATAAATACGAAGAATGAAATATGAATACAAAAATAAATATTTTATAATTTAATCTAATTATTCTAGAAACAACCCCTAATATAGCCCTCCCCTTAACATTGAGCTTACCCTAAACTTGAAGGCTGGAATGTGATTACCCAGATTCTTGAATCAATTGGTGCTTGGTTGTCGATATATTCATCCTCAACTTCCAACACAAACTGCTTCTTGCCATGGGCGAATGGCTCGTCATAGTTGAAGCATTGACCCTTGTCACAGCCTCTACTATCTCTGCCCTATTCAAACAACCGCTAAAAGGCATTGTTTTAAGTCCTATACCAGCATTAACTGATCCTCGCTTCTATGTTCTAGCTTCAAACAACTCAAGCTGCAATTTCCATGTAGTTTCCTGACATTTCTCTTTTCAATAACTACATTCTTCTCTCATAGGGATGTGCCAAACTATTGCAGTGCCGAGTTAGGTGAATTTTGGATCTCCATATAAAATATAATTACCTCAATCAATCCTGCTATGAATATAATTGCACATTATATAAGGTTTCACCTAGAAGATGAGGTGAAGCTGACATCATTAGATGAATCAATAAATTCAGAATCAGATTTAGAATTGGCAACCCAATTTATCTTTGATGTTCCTTGGTTAATAGAAATTGCTCGCCTCTAATTAACTATTTTATTGAATAAAGGAAATTCTAGTCTACTATAGGTATGTGATCGTTCACCTCATATTTCCATTAGGAGTGGGTTTTCATCCACCATTGACTGGGGTGGTTGCTCATGAGCCTCACAGTGTGGATACCCATGTCCAGTGGCCAGATCTTCATGTGCCACCACTTGTAGAAACCCAGATTGCTTGTTGTCACGTGGCAAGTCTTGGTGGGTTGTAGTTTGTACAACCATTGATCAACTCCCTTACTGATTTGGCTTCTCTTGTTAGTCATTAGGTAGGTTGTTGGCCTTGCATGCAATCTTATCCATGTGCATCGTCAATGAAAGTTGTTACACCTTCTCCACTTCCTTCTTCATCCAATCTCTCTCTATCTCTGTCCAAATTTCTTGCATAAAAGCTGTCAATTGTTTACCCAAACTCATAGAGTCTCCTATAATAGGTGGCTCTGACACCGAATTGTTGTGGGCCTGGTTTTAGGATCTAGTTAAGGGGCAAGTAACAGCAATATAGCTTACAGTGGTTTTGACTTTATCTACATATCAATGAAGAGTCTTTTAATGCATAAGTTCAAGCATTACTTACATTTAATAAGTATTCTATAGAGATCATATTACTAGGGTTTGGCAAAATGTGATTCTGATCTGTTTAGGGAATGAACTAAATCTAAACTGCATTTTGTGGTTTAGTTCCCAATCCCCTTCTGAATTGAACCACTTTGAATCCTTTTCCTTAAATTAAGTTTACAAGCCAAAACATGTTTGTTTTCCTTTTCATTTTTTAACTTTCTGCTTTTGTGGTTTTATTTTGATACATCTTATCTTTATTTGCGTTTGAAGTGAATTTTACTGTCCGATTGTGCTCTACTATAAATAAATGCATGTACAATTTCACCTGTTTGGAAAAATGAATATATACTAAGAGGTACAAATGTTAAGAGTTTAAAGGACTATAATAGTTTAAATTAAATGAAAATAAAGTAAAATAAATGGCTCTGAATAAAATTTATGATGAAAAATTTGGAATGGAGACTTAAACATTGTGGTTCAAAGTGGTTTGCTTTGGGGATGAACCGAATTGTATTACAAAAGAACCAGATTTTATGGCTTAGCTGGATTCACAGATTGGTTGGATGTAGTAAATACTGTCTATGATCCTAAGTGGTGGTGGGGCCTTTAGCAAAGATGGTGCATATTTGGCCTATATGGAATGAAGCTAGGGTGGAGGTTTGTTAATTGTGCCTTGAACCAGTTGTTACTTGTTCTATTAATGATTGATGACATTTCGACATTCATAAAATCTAATGAGAAGTTGAAGAATTACATTTTGGTGGTTTGGCTGACTGTGGAAGATTTGCACACATTGCACATACTTTTTCTTAGTAAATTTGTGGCTCCTTTTTGGCCATGGTTGTTCTTTGAGTTGAGGTTTTCAATGCAAATTTTTTTTTGTTAATCTCTTCTCGTGTGATTTCAATCAACGTTTATGTGTTTCTAGCACAACATATATCAGGATCATTGGGAAGATCTAGCGCAAGCTCTTGAGAGTTTGATTCCAAAAATGAAAGTGAGGAAAACTTCTGTGTGTTTGATGCATGATACAATGTCACATTTCTGACATGCTATTATGCTGTCCTAATCAATAAGCTGCTCGCTATCTTTCCTGAAATGAACCTCTGGCATATGGGAAAATTTGGAGGCTTGAATGCTGAAACTGTAGACTTTATTCCAGAGACACTCTTAGGCTATTTTAATCTCTAAGTTGCCTGCTCTCTCACTGAGATACAATTATGGAATATGGAATAAAACTTTTGGAGGCTGCAATGCTGAAATTACCCCCTTTGTTCCAAAAGCATCTTATCTGTTTGAAGTGTGGAGATTGTGTATTATATATATAATGCTGTTTCTGTTAGGTGGCCCTGAGCTGTTGACATCTTCTTGTTCATTTGTTTGATTCCATACGATAAAATCATGTCTTAATTACTTTTAACACTCTATGGGCTTGTAATTCTAGATCATAATCCAGACTGCCTGAGTTCTTTGAGTACTAGGTCAAATTGGCTTCAAAAAAGCGTAATGGAGTTTTCTCTTCAAGAAAGGAAAAGAGCAAAATAACATACAATGTCTTGGTTTATTACCTAGATGTCAATTAATTATTCTCATATTCTTTGTTGATGAATAGCGGTACTATCTTGTGAACCCCAGGTTCTATTTATGGTCTTAAAAACAGAGGTCAGGAGCAATGTGTTCTATAAGATAGGTAGATGACTAGTTGTAGTGGGTGATTTCCCATGGAGCTCCATTGAGCAATGGCCCTTCCACTCGACACTATCAGCTCATTAAAGTCGACTTTTGTCCCTGCTTGACTGGTGGGTCTTACAGTCAAGCACACTTCTGCCTTTGCACTCGAGGGGTCGTACAACTTGTAAACGTTATAGTATTATTTGTCGGCCTGACTTAGCTTGTAAAGTTATAGTGGTAAGATAAAAAAAATTATAAGGAAAGAGCTAAGATTCAGGTAAGGAAAGTTCCCTTCATGAGTATGCCCCCTTTCGAGATAAGGAAAAGAGTCTAGCTCCTTTATCAAGAGATTTCGGTAACATTGAGAATTTTTTAAAGAATTAACTGCTGTTTCAGTGGTTGAAGTGCTGGTCGACATTACCTAAGTAACATCCGGCTCTGTTTGCGTGCTTCTCTATTTTTTGAGTTGGTGGAAGGTTGCTTGACCTAGCCTTTGGAGAAGTCCCGAGAGGGTTTGGTTGATCCATGATTTATGTTTCATCATTTGTTTTTTCATTGCTTTTTCGAGAAATATATTGATCAATTCTGATTTTTTTTTCCTCAACCACTAGGAAGAGGGGATATTGTGAAAGGAATTTGTATATTACCGTAATTCAAACTAGTATATCCTACTTATTTAAAAGAAAAAAAGAAAAAGGAAAATTATATTCTTATGTGTAAGTTCTTTGTTATAGAATTGAATCGAAATAAATTTTTGGGCTTGTTAATTGAGAGAACCCAATGAACTCTTGGCTACGACTTGTTTAGGGAGAACCCTACAATCTCTTAAAGAGCTCAATCAATAGAGAGAATGTTGGATCTCTTCAGATAGCAACCCAACAAGACAGTTTGAATAGCAGTTATTCTAGTAACTGCTGTTCTATTTTCCCTCTTCCCACATAACTGCTTATTAACTTCCTCCCATGGCCTGTTGGACACATGTCCTAACAGATACATTATTACACATGACCATACATCCCAAAAGCAGGATGCACCAAACATAAAGACACACCACGGTGGCATCATAGAGACAATACGACTTAACACCCACTGTTACAGACCGCATTACACTGTATTGCTACACGAACCACTGCACTATTAAATGACCAGACACAACACTGCGATTACTATTATTTTCTTTTTTGTGTATAGACATGCGCAAATGGAGCAACCATATAAGATGTACTATTAGATGAAGAACTTATAACATTCTCACATGATGGGATTTCAGTGGGATCCCAACATCTTAGTTGTGTTCTTCTTAGCTAATTGGGGATTTCTGGAACTTTATTTTCCAGTAATTATCTCTTGTTTATTCATGGTTCAGTTAATTAAACGGATGATAATTAATGTTTGATTTGGCCAGATTGAGAACTGAGAATTATTTCTCTTTCAGGAACATCGGCCTGCCCAGCTGGAAAATTTTATTGCAGGAATGTTGGAAGTATCCCTAAGTTCATATTTTCTTCTCAAGTGAATGATCATATTTGTGGTAAGTACTTGAGCCTTACATCTTCAGCACTTTGCTATGGTTCGCTTCAGATTTCAGTAACTGTTCAGTTTTGCCGCGGTTAATTGCATTTAGGAATTTGTACCTGTTATAGAGCTTTATTCTTTAATAGTTGTCATCTCAAACCAGAATACCTTTCCAGTTGCATGAACCATATAAATCAATCAATGGTGCAGATATATAGCTAGGCATTTAGACAGTTAGACACTCTCATGAAGTTGAATGAGACCTAGGATTTTGGAGTCATAGAATTCTCATCATTAAACAATTGATCATTTAGTGATTTGAATTAGACCTTTTCATACTATCCATGATGTGGAATACCAGCTCATTTAGGACTGGAAGAGTCATTCTCCACGTAGGGTGTTGTCCTTCTTACATGGTGTTATCATCTATCATTCCATGTCTGATTAAACCTATTCTAAACTTCTTAGTCTTATTTAGTATAACTTGGGCTTGGAACTTTGTAGATTGCTGTGATGGTAGTGATGAGTATGATGGAAGCATCGGATGCCCCAACTCGTGCATCATGGGTGGAAATGTTGAGTACAAAGCTGAAAATTTGGTGTCAAAAGTTGGCTCCTTTGAGGTTAAAACTGCAGAATCAAAAGGTGGAATAAATTTTGAGGACTTGATTGAGAAGCTTAAAGGTATGCGTATTTCATATTTTTTCACTTTTGCTTTCTCTTTTGTTTTAGAGGCGTTAGTGTAGTGGAGTTTTGTTAATTGAGGTTTTATTTTATCTCAGGAGTGAAGATTGTGATAATGCTACAGCTGTTTCTTCTTAGTTTTCTGTTGATATTCCATTTCTGTTGGCGTGGCCGATCCAAAAGAAGACGCTTTCACTAATTCCTTGTTTTAATACCAACAGCTGGCTAAGTTGATTACGGTAATATTCTCAACCACTGCCATTATGTGCCTGGATTTTGAGAATTGCTACTCCATGTTTCTTTTTCAATTTTGCTGCAGATTTTATTGGTCATTCCATCATGAGTAAAGAGGCTATGCATTGAGTCATCTGGCATTGACTTTTGCAGAGAGGCCTAAACTACTGAAGCCTTGTAAAACTATCCCCATTACTGCTGCTATGAGAGTAGCACTAGAAAGCATGGAAGGCCATTAATAGTATGCCATAGATTGAGAGTAGAGCATTACAGCTCAGGAAATTAAAAATACAGGTATATGAGACTGTCACGCTTCATTTTGATTGAGCTTTTTTCGGCCGTGATAGAATGATCTGTTGATTTGCATACACGGGAAGTTGTATTTATACATACACATGTTTTAGACAGAGGAGTGTGCGGGACAGTCAGGTCATGGGGGTTGAGCGTCCCTCTGATCGATTTAACTGGCTGGTGAAAGGTTTCTCTCACGTTGAATTTCTCGAATTAGGTGACGAGTAATGACAGTTGCTGAATTAACCCACAAATTGACTTGGACATTGTCATGTCATACATGTTATATGTCACTATTTCACATGTTTTATTGTATCAACATCAGACGTGTGCGTTCGGGTGAGTTTTCGGGGGAAATGCTTTGTTGTAGACATCGTAACTCTAAATTACTATAGATTCTCTCAATTTGTCATAACAAATGGGGCAATTGTGAATGCTCCGTCTTGCTTAGTCTAATTGAGAATTCTTCTCTTATATATTATTCTTCTACCTTACTAAACAAATGATGTCCTGTCATGGAAATCGTACGTAACCCAACTCCGAACCAATTTTTTTGGATCACCATGTCCATTTTACGTGGTGGCAATAGGGTTGAGAACGGTTTGGATTTGGTTCGACTTGTCTCCATCGGTGTGCAGCGTTGCTTTTATTTTTTGATATTATCATCTTAATGCTTTTCAAGATCCATGCAATTTACCCTTAAATGCTCGTACATGAACCGCTGAATGATATAGCTTGAAATAAAATGTAATTAGAGCTTGAGAGTCCAACCTAATCATGTGGATATGAACAATTGCTTTGGATATCTACATCCACTTTCAAATTATCGGCAGTCCCTGATCCTGGGATGTTTACAATAGATGACTACTTGCATTGAGGTTTTGGAGATGAAGATTCTACTGACCTGCAAAAGGGGTCTTAATCTTTTGGGATACGATAAACCATCTAAGAAACAATTCCATCGAACATGTTCTCCTTGGGTATAGGGATAACGATATGTACTAAATGCCTAGTGTAAGCAAAAGAATTTTGCACCAAGGGATCCCTACAAATGATGATTGAGATAAGATTTAGCATTTTTGAACTACGAATGAGTTTCCAATTTGATTTAGGCTAGTCGATACGATTAATTTACTGTAGGATTGAACATTCTTCCTCATCCTCAGATCATCATGATTGAGTTGTGGATTTCGTTATGATGGAGTTGCCGATTTCCAAGGCAAGCTTGGCTAGGGAGCGCACCTAATTGAAGGTAAAAAGATTTGTGAACCATGGATTCCTTTCAAGCACCAACTGTATGGGTTTTTAAGAGTAGCAACGTTGAGGTGGCAGTGGATAAAGTACTGATGCTGCGTTATTGTTTGTAATAATGATAATATTATAGTGGTGGTGGTGGGATTGCTAATATTGGTGGTTGGTGATGCTGCGATCACTATCGGTGGTTTGGTAGTGGTGTGCAATAGTAGACTTGCAAGAAAGTCTTAAGAGTCTTCCGATATTTAAGTTAGCAAGAAGAAAAATATAGAGTATTTAGAGTGTTTTATAAGGTATAAGGGAGCTTTAGATTTGATCCTTGTCCATGTGGCTCCGTAGTCGATTTATAGAATATGGAGTTTACTTGCTTGGGATACGTGGCAGATTAGGATTGGCTCGTATGTAGTTAGTGTAGAGAGGTGTATACAGTATGGGATGGGATAGCACCTTTTTGTCGGTTGAGGGCTCTATGGAAAGGTGTTTGTCACATCCTCATGGGTAGCAACACAACTAAGGCAGCTCGGCATCGAGGCCATACAATAGGCTATCATTAGGTGATCCCTAAGAGGTAAGTGGCAAATGGCAAACTTGGGCTTGTTAGTAAAATAAATGGTATTGTCACACATCTGATCATGTAATATGATGATTGATTTGACTGATGTAACTGTAATAATGTTTTAGGCTCATTGATGGCGCTTTAGGGAGCATACGCAAATTCTTAAGCACGAGTGGGGTCTATGTTGGCAATCTGCATGTTAGGTGAATTAGAATCATTAAGCATTGGATGATGACTTGTAGATGGTTGTGGTTGAATGGTGGGAAGTGATGATTTGTGTACCTTCCCTTTATTTATATAAGGGTCTTGAGGGTAGTTCATTTCTTCAGTCTCATTTCAACTTAAGCCAAAACTATGGCAAAATTTTTGCAAAAAGAATCTCTAACTCCAAGTACTCAAAACTACACTTCATTTCTCACAGTAAACACCGATAATGGTCTAGTGGAGATTTGAAGTTAATGACTTACCAGAGTCTATCTCTACCATGGCTCCTTACATCTAAATGCTTGGCTATAGCTACTTAGGTTTGAAGTAGTTTTCGTCTACTACTTGTGAAGGCCAATGGCTTGATTGTTTAGACGTTTTTTCCAATTGAAGCTGAGCCAGGACAGTTGGGTTTACTGCTTGAGAAGGAGTAGTCATGTCAAGCCCTTCCATGAGCTTAAGACCAAGATAGTATGGTGGAAGGATAGGTTCATCTGAGTCCTGTCAGAGTACAATTTGCCTTTCCCTATTACTTAGAACAAACCGATAAGGAGACGTCCTCGATTAAGTTCATTAGCCTCAAAGATGATGATGCGAGGGAAGAGCTTCTCGACATAACATATCGGTAGGGGGCTAAGTACCACATTGGGAACACAGTTAGCCATTACCTTCATAAGAAGATGCTATTTGGCGAGGAGATAGTTGTTGATCGAGACAATTGTTGATCAAGTGTATAATTGAGGAGGGTAGTTGGGAGCTAGCCGGTAGATGTTGTCATTGAAAGGGGAGTTCAGGGTTACTCATCATTGAAAACTTTGATCTTTTGTTTCAATTGCTTTGTTTTTGTTGCTAACTTTGTGTGCTCACAACTCTTTAGCTTGCGGGGACAACTTCATGAAAAGGACCAAAAAGGTATTGACTTGAAAAGGCCTAGAAGTAGCTCTTCATGGAGCTACTACTCCATCTTAACCTAAGTCGAGTTAAAGGGAGGGAAGCATCTAACAAAAATCTTGACACTTGATGTAAGCTTCCTCTTTTAGTTGGACCAAGGTATTGACTTGAGTGATGGCTTTGGGGAGTCTATCATCGAGGGTGGTGAAGGCAACTAGACTAGGATGAGGTTGAGAACTAGTAGAGGTCTCTTGATTATTTTTTCCCTCTCTCTTGTGTAAATTTTCCTTGTGTTCTTTTACCTCTTTTATTGTACTTAGGGTTGGGATGCTAGCCCTTGAAGCCTTATACTGATTATGTGAATGAATGAAATAACAATTTCTTCAAGTGTTGTTGTGTCCTCGTACTTTATTATATTTCGAGTTTGTTTTCCATATTTGTTGCTTCCATATGTTGATATTGGCTTGGGTGGTCAAGTACACATGAGACTGTAGGGGTTAGGTTAGGTTAGGTGAGTTGCTGGGCGTTAAGTTGCACCTAATGTTTAGCACAGTAGTACCTTAACTAGGTTATCGCTAGCTTCTTAGGTTGAACCAACCTTATGCGTTCTAATTAGCATCTTATTCCAGGTGTTTAGGTATGCCCTACAAAGTTATTCTTCTTGGGAGTGCTTCCTATAGGCTTGTTGGCCTCATGACTAAGTCTTGGTTGGTTTGCAATATTGAGCCTTTGTAGGTTGTTGGTTAGGCACGGACCTAATGTATTGATGCTAGTGTACTTGGTCCGTAATGCTAACCCTTTGGGTGTATGTACTATTAAGGTGCTCATGGTTAGGGATATGGATTTACTTGGTATACTCAGGGCTTAGGGCTCTTAGGTGTAGTTACTGGCGAGAGTGCTCAGGCATCGAAGACGTACATTAACTCGACTACTCTCGGGGCCTTTCTTCCCTCGGCTATCAGTATGAATGAGGGGTTGGGTTTGATGATAATTAAACAGTAAAAAAGTGTTTGATGCAGATCAAGAGAGAAGAGTAAGCAAGTGTAGGAACTCATCTTTCATTAATTTGATAAACATTTATATTTACATCGAAGTCTTCATAAAACATTACAAAAAGTAGCACCTTAGGTTGTTGGCAATTTATGTCCTTAGGATGGGTTCTCCATCGAGGGACTCTAGTTGATAAGCTTTGTTGCTCGCATCCTCTTTTACTCGCACAAGGTCCTCCTAGTTTGATGTGAGTTTACCTTGCCCTTCTTGTGAGCTTATGACCTCTAGTTTACGGCTCATTAGGTTTCCAGGCTAAAAGACCTTGTGCTCAATCTTCTTATTATAGTTTGGGCTATTCATTGTTGATAAGTGGCTACTTAAGCCTTGGCAACATCGCGTACCTCACTAATAGTGTTGAGACTCACTTGTAAGCTATTTAGTTTATGTTGGTATCGAAGTTTTAGACCTTACTTGTTAGGAGCTCCAACTTAATGGGTAGCATGGCTTTAGAGGCAAAGGCAAGGAGAAATGGCTTTCTCTAGTGGATGATCTATGATTTGTTTGATACCTTCAAAGGGTGGTTGGAAATTTGTTAGTACACTTCCCTGTTGCTTACTCTCTACTCTCTTCTTCAAGCTACCAAGGAATGTCTTATTGATGGCTTCGAATTAACTGTTGGTTTGAGGGTAGGCTATCCGAGTTTAGTAGAGCTTAATGTGATGCTTCTTATAGAACTCCCTTAACCTAGCACTGTCAAACTATTTGTCATTGTCTGTGATTAAGGTGTAGAGCATGTCGAGCATAGATTTTTGGTTTTCGTTTATTTTTCTTAATCTAATTTACATCAAACCTTATATCTATTCAATATAAACCTTGAATAAGAAATAAGGAAAATATGGTTTTTCTTGAGAAATTGAAAATTTTGGAGTCGTCACTTGACTGAGGTTGGAAAAAAGTTAAGTTAGAATTAATTGGATGGATTAATTTTAACTTAACTACTAATCTGTAAGAAGATCATTTTTGAAAAACCATAGATCCTTATGTCTGGGTGCTATCTATTAAACCCTAATTGGATACCACCTTAATCTTTCCAAATGTAATTTTAATTTTCAAAATATGATAAAAATAATTATCTATTCATTAGTAATAAATCAAAATTTATCTATTTACAAAAAAAAAAAAAAGAAATTGAAAAATTATTTACGCCAAGGGAAAAAATGATTTTTTTTTCATATTTTAAGTCACCTCATAATTGTGTACATGTGCTTATATACCCACTATTCATGATCTGATTTTTATAGTTCGTTCTTGAAAAAAAAATTTAGTGGGTGGTACATTTTATCTACAAAAAATCATTAGGTTTACATTATTTAACCATTTTATTCTATTTATGGACAATATTAAGAAAAAGGTGCTGATTAGTGTTTATATTGAATAAAATCTAAAAGAGACCCTAAATTTGAAAAAAAAAAAACAGTTTATTATATTTATATTTTATTTGGTAAAATACTTTTCTAAGTGATAAAATAAGCATTTCTTAAAAAGGTAAGAAAAGAAAAAAAAATGGATAAAACATTATAAATTTATTTATTTTTATTTTTCTAACAATAACTTTTCCATGTATATATAACAAAAAAAAAAAATTAGGCAACAATTTATTTTTTTGCTCTTTTTTTTTGTTTTCATTTGTTTAATTATATGTGACTATATATATAAAAATAAATAAAGAGAAAAAAAAGGACAAAAGTAAAAACAAAACTTAGATACAACAAGGAAGTAGGGGCATACAGGTTGTAGGGTCAAATTCGAGTTGGAACCAATTCTTCAACCCAATTCATGTATTCCATACGTGGGAACAAGAAAGAAGAAGAAGATGGCGATCGAGGCTGGTGATTCAAGGTAATTCAGGCACTAATTTGAGTAAAAAACACCACTTTCATGATTATTTTATTACAGATAAGGAGGGGGAGGGGGGGCGCGGGCGCTGGAGAAACTGCCTTGACTAATGGTGTCGTTTTGCAGTGGCCAATGCTTAAGCAGTGGTGGTGGAGTTGGTTGCTTTACTGGGTAATGGCTAATATTCGAAAGTTTATTGGGTGTGTAGTTTTGGACCACTTCGAGTTCGGCCGTGGTGGTTGTTTCGGTCAACAGGGGTAGATTTGGTGGTTTCGAAGGGTGGTGCAAGGGTCTCATGATGTCGGTCTTTGTGTAGCTGCAACTAGTGGGTTTCGAGACACGGGAAGCTAGTAGCCTTAGGTTTTAGAGTTTGGTAATTTCACATGGTTGCCACTACCATCAAACCTTAGGTGGATAGAGCTCGTGTTTTAGGGCACGATTGTAGAGACTAGTAATTGCAATGGAGAGCTAGGGTTGTTAGTAACTTAGTAGGATTGCTAGTTTAGCTTGAAAAGCTTTGAGCTTAAGTGGGCCTTATAGAGAGAGAAACAAGCAATGAGTGGATAAAGAGAGAGCATGAGAGTGGGTAATTGGAGGATGTAAGGATGAGAACTGATGCTTGGGAAGGGATCGAGAAGCTTTACTTATAGTGTTTTGAGCTTGTATGAGCTTCGAAAGCTCGTTAATGGAGAATTTCTTCTATTAATGCTTTAGTTTAAGAACATGTTTTCTCTTGAATTTCATACCCAATTTGGAGCACTCGATGAATGAATAAGGTTTATTTTTTTGGGTTTGATATAGAGTAGGCCGTGCATTGAGCATGAATTCACCAAGAAATCGTATGTGTGCATATGGTGATCTTGTGAAAATTCATGGCAAAGTGAAGGGGTTGAGTGGGGAGAGGAGAGTAAAATCTGGGATTATTTATTTATTTCCAATTTCAAGCTTAGATTTGATTGCTCTAATGAACGAATTTAGACGTGTTTTTTGTCCTAATCCGCAGAGCTCCATGTCAACAATCTAGAAATGGTAGGATTCGAGATTGATTTTGATGAAAATGGATAAAAAAGAGCTTGGAAATGGGGGGTTTGAAAATGGCAAACCTATAAGTTTTGAGCCTCTATTGTTGCTATATGATGGAGATGTTGATGTGGTACCCATGTAGCACTACATCAGCTACATGGACTAACTGATGATGGGTACATGTACTAAATAGACACATAGCCTAAGTAAAGGGAGATACATGGAGTAAGCTATGGGAGCAAAATGAAAATGTACTTTGTGCATTTGAGTAGAATCAAACACAAGACCTCTAAATTGCTTCCCTTGCAAGATTAAGTACTTTATCAAATGGGCTATTGGCCCATACCTTGAAATAACTTGCAACTAAATAGTATTTAATGTATAAGACAACTTGAATAAAAACTATCCATATAAAAGTAACCCTAGAACAATTCCAGATTCTTAAAAATTCCTAATTCTTTTCTTTTTCCTATTCTTTAATTTTTTTGGTAATTTAAATAAATTTTCAAACTTTTTTTTTGAATTTCTTAATTTTTGTATTTATTCTAGATTTTCTATTTTTTTTGTATTTTTTGAATTAGAACCCTTTTTTAAAAATAATAATAATAAAAAAAAGTGGGCTAAAATGGGGTGTCTATAGGGCACTCCGAACTTAGTGAAGATAAAACCTTCAACGACTGTAGCTGTTATGCTTGCAACCGCCTAAGCCTTGACCCATTTGGTGAAGTAGTCTACAACCAATAGGATAAATTGACAACTCCCAATACTTTAGGGAATGGTTCGAGGATGTCAAGTCCTTACTAAGTAAACGGCCATCAAGTTATCATGGGATGGAGCTTAGTGTTTGAGGTGTAACTAATGGGTACGTACTTTTGACACTTGTGGCATCTTTGTACAATGGTCTTTGTGTCTTCCTTCATTGTTGGCTAGTAGTAATTGAGGTGGAGGGCTTAGATATAGAGCGCTTGGGCTTGAATATCATTACTGCAGACTTCGACGTACAACTTCTTGAAGGCATAGATGCCTTCCTTAAGTCTAAGACATCGAAGAACTAGGATGTTAAGCCCGTAGTAGTAGAGCACATCATGAATGATTGTATAATTAGTTGCACTTTAGGTGAGCCTCTTAGTTTCACCCCTATACTCAGGCAGCGTCCTTGTCTTGAGATATTCAATAATTGGATCCATCCAATAGGGTTCAGTGGAAGAGGATCGGATGTTTAGTACTTTATGTTGTTGTTCTTCAACTGTGCATTCGGGAACATATTGTAGGAAGATCTGTGTATCATTTATATAGGGCAGTGGGATGGTTGTGAATGCAAGCTTCGACAATTTATTTGCTTTTAAGTTCTTCACTTGAGGAATTTTGGTGATATTCTATGAGGTGAATCCTGAGGTGAGCTCATGTACTACTTTAAGATGCTTTATCATAGCCTCTCCCTTCGCCTCATACTCCCCTTTGACTTGTTGTACCACAAGTATGAGGTCTGAGTAGAGCTCTACCTTCTCAACCTAAAAAGTCTTTAGCAATCTTGAGTTTAGCAATGAATGCTTCATAATTGGCTTCATTGTTGTTTATTGAGAATTCGAACTTGTGCATTGATAAGTGTACTTTTCCACTCATCCATTATGATGTTTTTCTGAATATTTTGAGTTATTTCTATCTAATTTCATTGAATTTACTATTAATTTGAGCAGATTCTTAATTTTTGAACTCAAATGGAGTAATAAGGCAAAAAGATGAGAATTTAGGTGAATTTTGAAGGAATTTGCATTTATTTTGAAGAATACTTTGAGGATAGCAAATGTTAGATATAATTAGTTTAAGGATTAAGCAAAGAGGAAGATCACAAACACTCTCTACAGTTATGTTCTTTAGCTATGAAGCTCACATCTTGAATTTCCAATCAAAGTTTGAAGAATTGTTGGCCAAGTATAAGACCATGGTCTTATACCATGCTCGTGTTCTACATTCGTGATCCTCTCGTCATTAATTTTAAGATAACTACTCACAGAATTATTGCAAGGAGAAGTTTATGCCCAAACTCCATGGCCATGTACTTACCCTTGAACTAGCTATGATTTTAAAACACTTGCTATTTGAAGATTATTTTGTCTAAATAGTATAAATATATGTCAGATACATGCACAAAAAAGACAAAGAGAGGTGTCATAGACTGAATAGAAGTCTTTGCTTAAGGTTTAGTTAATTTTCATCATGAAAGCTTGTATTTTTATCATGTTTGTAGCGTAAAAGCAGTGATATTTAGGCCTATAACCTTGAGGTAACATAGTGTACTTTGATTGTTATTATTTAATGAAAATTTCTTATTCTTATCAATTTAACTACATATTTCATTTGACTAAATTGTTATTTCTAGAGTGTCAATTTAATTATCAAATTTTATGCATTGAAGTTGCGAAGTCAATACATAAGTAGATTTACTGTAATTGAAGGGATTTGCTATAAACTTAAAAATAAGTTGCAGACTTCTTTTGGAATTAAAATGTGGTGTTTTTGTGGAATTTCTGTTCTTAATGTCGTTTTAAGAAATTTTATTCTAGAAGTTATTTAGGTAAAATATAATTAGGATTAGAATTTAATAGAGAAGCGATTCTTATTATATTAGCAATCGAATTCCTCCCATTAATAAGAATAAGTAATTTATTAAAAACCTTAGGCTACTATGTATTAATCTCTTACTAATCAGCATCTGGATATCATTTTCATGGTTAATTAGGTTTTGTTTATTCATTACATTCATAGTTCATTATTAACAATTAGTTCTTATCTTATAAACTCTATTCAATTTATCATCAATATTTCTTTACATTTTAATTAGAGTAATTTAATGCAAGTGAGTAAGTGTTTAGTCCTCATAGGATCGACAATTCTGGACTCTAGAAGTCCTCTATACTATTACTTGACTAGGTTTACTTGCCTAATAGCTTAATATACACTCCATTATATATATAAGACCTTAGTACCATGAGGCCCTTGCAAAACTATGCCTACTTCACTTCGCCCCTCCTTCAAGTGGAGGATCTATCAACATAGAGAGTCTACATCAATATGTCAATTTAAGCCGATGCTTCATCTTCTTCGATGTAATCGATGACGAAGTCCGCTAGTGCTTGTGCCTTAATTATCTACCTTGGTCAAAATAGAAATCCATAAGCATTAAGCTTGAGTGAATATTTAACCATGCGATAAGAGGCATTGGGCTTCTATAAGATGGTTCATAGTGGTTGGTCAATAAGGACGATAATAAGGTATGCTTGAAAGTACGGCCTTAGCTTCTTCGTGGCAATGACTATGGTTAGGGCAAATTTCTCCACCTAAATGTACTTGGTCTCTAAGCCTTGTAGTATATGGTTGATGTAGTAGACTGGCCTATGCTCTTGTCTATCTACTTGAACAAGCATGGAAGATAGTGCTTGGTCATTGATGGTTAGGTACAAGTAAAGCTCTTCCCCTAAAACCGACTTAGAGAGCATAGGTGGACTTGCCATGAATCGTTTGAGCTTGATAAATGCGGTTTGGCATTACTTGGTTTAGTTGAACACTGATGGGCTCTTCAGTACTTGAAGAACTTAGAACACTTGTTAGCACTTTGGGACATAAAGTGATTGAGCACGCTAATCCTATCGATGAGCCATTGGACTTCCTTAATGGTTAGAGGGGCCTTTATGTTGCAGACGGCTTGTATCTTGTTTAGATTGCCCTTGATGATGTGCTCTACAACCATGAAATTGAGAAACTTGCTAGAGGCTACCCTAAAGATGTACTTTTAGGGGTTGAGCTTCATCTGATATTTGTGCAGAGTGTCGAACATCTTACATAAGTCCTTGATGTGGTCAGCTTTTTCCTTATTCTTAACAATCATGTCATTGACATGGACTTTGACATTTCATTTGAGTTGTGGCTTAAAGATAGTTGTCACCAATTTCTGATATGTTGCCCTAGTGTTCTTAAGCTTGAAGGGCATGACCTTGTAGCAGTACATATTGAAATTGGTGATGAGTGATATATGCACTTAGTCTTCAAAGGCCATGTGTATCTAATTGTAACCTAAGTAAGTGTCCATGAAACTAAGTATTGCATGGCCCAATGTCGAATTAACTGGCTGGTCATTCCTAAGGAGAGGAAAGTAGTCCTTTGGACAAGCCTTATGTATATCGATGTAATATACATAATGTGCCACTTTTCATTAGACTTCTTGACTAGCATTGTATTTGCTAGCTAGGTTGGGTAATGCTCCTTCCTTACGAATCTTGTTCAAAGCTACTTCTACACCTCTTACTCAATGGCAGCATGTCTCTTTAGTACAAAGCATCTTCTCTTTTATTTGATAGGCTGTATATTAGGGTCTACTTAGAGGTGGTACGTCGCCTTGAGGATATTAATGATGTTGCGCATCTACTTAGGAGAGGATGTAAAGATGTTGGCATTAGATCGAAGGAAAGTGACAAGTTGGTCCCTATGCTTAGCGGATAGCAACGTCCTTATTTGTGTGGTCTATTTGAGGCTTCTCTTGAGCTATATAACTTCAGTCTTCTCTGTGGGCTCTCTTCTTGACTCGCGTGATTCCTTCGACCCTAATTCAATGTGTAAGACTTAGTTAGGGGACAATGTCCTTTATAAAGCGATTTGGAAAGCTTTTGGTCACCTTAGGCTATGTCAACTCACCTAGGCATTAGGAACTTCACCTTTAGGTGGCATTGATCAATGCATATGTCAAACTTATTCAGACTTGGTCTCCTTAGTGTGGCGTTGTATGGGGACTAGTGATCAACAACAATGGATTTTATTAGTTATGAGGCAACGTGCTTAATGTCGCCCGATTGAATGAGAAGTGTGATAGGCCCTTAGCTAGCATAGATTTGCCTTCGAAGCCAACCAAGCTTTATTTGTAAGGTCATAGGTGTTCCTTCAATTGATCTCTCATATGATTTAGGCATGATTGGATAGGATGTCTATCAAGTGGATAGAATAAGATATTTGCTGAGCTATAGTTATTTATGAACATCTTTAAGACGTTAAAGTAGCCTATCTTGGTATTAATCACCAAATGATCAAGGCCTTTGATTGCATTCTTAAGGTGGTGGCACTAATTAGCGTTGTGCTTGCATACGTTATGATAGTTAGAGTAGCCGATTCTACGGCTTTTGGAGTATCCTTAACTTGAAGTGGCCTTGGGAGTTGATGTCATAGCTCATAGATGACTTCACCAAGACGTCAATTGAAAGGAGTGTAGTTAGTGTAAAACTTTTGTTTCTACCTCACTTAGCACTCTCTTCTTGTGGAAGTAGCTTGTCTTCTTGAGGGTTGAGGTGATCTTTGATGGAGGAGCTTCGGTAATAGTTATCGCTTTTTAGTTTAGCTCGAATGGCATCTTCTTGGGCAACATATTTTTTTTTTTTCATCCTCATGAACTCTTCGAGAGTATGGATGATTAAGGGTGATCGAAGGACTTACTGTTAGAGTCCAGTTTGTCGATGATGGATTGGAGAGCAACCCCCCATTTCAATCTTTAGTACTTGGAGTTTAGTTTCATTGAAGTACTCCAAGAAGGCCTTAAGTGTCTCATATGATGTTTGCTTAACGTTGTAAAGGGTCAAAGAGTCCTTGCGTGACATCTTGCTATCGAGAAAGTGTTGCTGAAACCTAACCATGAGCTCGTTAAAAGGAGTTGATTAAGCTATCTTGTAGTTGGTTGAACCATAACAACGTTGCCTTCATAAATGTGCTTAGGAAAGCCTTGCATATTGTGGTATCAAAGAAGCTGTGTAGGCTCATCATGATGCAAAAGTGCACCAAATGGTTGTTAAGGTCACTCGAGCCATTGTAAGTGTTCAAATGTGGGAGTTAGATACCTTGTGGAAGGGTCTCCTTAAAGATGATTGCCATGAAGGGGCTCTTGCTCATGCTTAGCCTTGATAGTCAAGCCGAGGACTTTGCTTTCTTTTACTTGCACATGCTAGAAGCGCAGCAAATGCACCCATCCAACTTTTGCACATTCCTCCCCTTGAGCAGTTTCTAGGATCTGCTTAAGGAGAGTTCCCTTTGCACCTTGATGATGCTTGACTCCTCACTTGATGATAACTCTGATTTTAAACATATTTCACATGGTGATTTTATAGTATTTCCCTTACATTTTTGGTTTTCTTTAAAGAAATTGATACTTAATTGAGTAAAATTTTGATTTCAAGGTTTGAATGTGTTCTTGGATCGAAAACGAAGAAAAGGAATTAAGTTTCACTCAATTCAGAGTTCAAATGAAGAAGTTATGAAGTTTTGAAGTTATACAGTCTAGGAAATGACCATGTTCCCAGGCTGTGTCCATGCAGGGAAATTTGTCAGGGTCAGAAAGTTACACGACTTGGGGACACGGTCATGTCCCAGGTCATGTCTAATAAAGAAAACGAAAACCTTATAATACAGTATAAAATGACATATTAGGTTTTCAAAAGACACAAGAGACATTAGAGAAGAGAAGAGACTTGAGGAGAAAGAGAAGAAAAAGGCGAAAGCAGCACCGACTTCAAGATCGGAGAGATTTTTCATCAATCAAAGGGGTTTTTCATGTTTTATTTTATATTTTTGATGGAACTCGTTTTTAGTTTCATTATGATAGCTTAGAATTCGTGTATTTAGGATTATGGAACCTAGGGTTTCATGTGACTCTTGGGTTGATTTAGAATTCTCAATAAAGTTTCTATCTTTGCTTGATTCAATTATGTTGTTTAATTGTTAATTGATATTTCTAGAATATCAATATATGATATTATGCATGTTGATTGAGAAATTACATGTGTAATTAGATCTTTACATAATTGGAGAGAATTACATGTATACTTAGAGATAAGATACGTGTTTCTTCCGGAAAGTTAATTATTTGTGTGGGAATTCATTATACATTAATGCAATTTTAAATTATATTACTAAGTGAAGAGATTCCAGTAAATAATTTAGGATTAGGGTTAATATGCTTGAGAAAGGTATTAACTTTAATTATAAATCCCTCTGGTCAAGAATAATAGAAATTGAATTGAATATATTTTAAGCGGTCACATGTTAAATACTAGGGGAAATAATTCATAAATACGTTATTACTTTCTTAAAGTCGTTCTTAGTTTTATTGCTTTCTAAATTGCTTAGTCTAGTCCCATAATTAGTTTAGTTTGTTAATTTCAGTATTTTTAATTCATTCAACTCATCATAATTTTTCAGTTAGATAATAAAGCTAAGGTTAATATTAGTACTCGAAGTCTCTGAGGGATCGACTTGGACTCATATCCGCTATATTAAAACTGATAGGTGTACTTGCTTGATATCAAGTTTTTGGCGCCGTTGCTGGGGACTTTCAATATTAAGAACACTAGTTGCTTTATTACTTTGACCATTTGTTTTTCTTTTGTTTTCATTGTTTGTTTTCATTAGCTTGAGCTGCAATTGATTTTATATTTCTTGCCCTTGTAGTGCATGACTCGAAGCAACCCGGAAGATTTGGTAGAACTTGATCCTGAAATTGAGAGAACTGCCCTTCAAAATTTGAGAGTGCGACCTAGACAAATTGTGGCTACCATAGAAGACGAGTCAATCGTTGAGATTAAGGAAGAGGGTGAAGAGGCCAACACTTAATTCATTAAGCAAGAAGATCCACCACACATGGCTAACAATGGTAATGAAGCTCGGATCATGTCCGACTATTCATGGCCTACACTTATTGGAGCTGACTCTAACATCGCAAGGCCAACCATCGCGGCTAACAACTTCCAAATTGCACCTAACTTTATACAAATGGTGCAACAATATGTTTAGTTTGACGGTCTCCAAGATGAAGATCCTAATGCCCACATCTCTAGCTTTCTAGAGATTTGTGATACATTTAAAATCAACGAAGCCACGGATGATGCCATCTGACTGCGGCTATTCTCTTTCTCCTTGAGGGGTAGAGCAAAATAGTGGTTAAACTGTCTACCACGAAATTCAATTACAACTTGGAATGAATTGGTAGAGAAATTTTTAGAGAAGTATTTCCTACCTGCAAAGACTGCTAAACTTCGGAATGATATTTCTTGTTTTGCTCAATTGGAAGCGGAGACTCTATACGACACTTGGAAACGATTCAAGAACTTGCTCAGGAGGTGCCCACATCATGGCCTTCCATTATGGATGCAGATTCAGACCTTCTATAATGGTCTCAATTTATCTACGAGACAGATGATTAATGTATCCACTGGAGGTACTTTGAACATAAAGACACCTGAGCAAGCACAAAACCTAATTGAAGGAATAGCGATGAACAATTATCAGTGGGAAAGCACCAGAGCCAAGCAAAAGGCTATGGGAATTTATGATGTGGATTCGACCACTCCTTTGGCAGCCAAGGTGGACCTATTGAGTAAGAAGATTGATGCACTCTCTGTTGGACCTCAACAAGTGCAATCGAATGTAAGTAACTTTGGAATGCAGGGGTATGGAGCACAAGAACAATTGGAACAGGTAGATTATCTAGGAAATCCACCAAAGTAACAAAATAACCTTTACAGCAACACTTATAATCCAAGCTGGAGGAATCACCCCAATTTCTCATGAGAAAATGAAAACCAAGGCCAGCAGAAGACTAACTTTGGCCCACCTAGATTTCAGAGACCATTCCCACCTCCTCTTCCTTAAGAAAGGAAGCACAGTGTGGAAGAACTTCTCACAAAATATATTCAAGGCAATGAGGCTCGCTTATCCAACGTTGAATCGTCGTTGAGAAATCAAGAGGCTTCCAATCACAACCTTGAGAACCAAATTGGTCAACTTGCAAAAATGATCTTTGAGAGGCAACAAGGGGCACTTCCAGGGAATACTGAGGTCAACCCTAGGGAACATGTTAATGTAGTGACCTTGAGAAGTGGTAGAAAACTGCAAGTGGAGAAGAAGGATGGTGAGGAAGTAGTTAAGAAAAAAGTGGAGATCAACCGTAAGGAAGATGCAAAGCCACTAAAAATCTAAAGAAAGTATGGAATCACTGAAAGTGAAGGAGTACAAGCCTCCCATCCCTTACCTGCAGTGCCTTAAGCAAAGTTACACTGATCAGAATAAGGAATTCGGTAAATTGCTTGATGTTTTCAAATAATTACACATTAACTTACCTCTTGTTGATGTCATTTTGCAGATGCTAAAGTATGCGAAATTTCTAAAAGATTTTCTATTGAACAAGAGGAAGTTGGAGGAGCTTATAACCGTCACATTGAACGAGGAATGCTCGGCACTTCTCCAGAAAAGGCTACCATAAAAATTAAAAGATCCAGGGAGTTTTACTATTCCTTGTATTCTTGGCAATTTGTTGGTAGATAATGCTTTGGCAGACTTAGGAGCTAGTTAAATTTGATGCCATATGAATTGTTCAAAAAGCTAGGGTTAGGAGAACCTAAATTAACGGGCATGAGTCTTTAATTAGCCGATAGGTCTATCACATACCCTAGAGGCATCATAGAGGATGTTTTAGTGCAAGTAGACAAATTTATTTTTCCCGTGGATTTTGTTATACTTGATATAGATGAAGATATTGAGGTGCCAATCATTTTAGGTCGACCCTTCCTAGCCACTGCTAAGGCTGTTTTTGATGTTAGTGAGCATAAGTTGATATTACGGGTCGGGGATGATGAAATAGTTTTTAAAACTCCAGAGGCAACGAACAAATTTCTTGACTCAAAGGACATATGTCACGATGTTAATGCTACTAATGTCGTTATATCTACATGTGTGCAGGAAACACTTGCTAAGGATTCCTTAAGCTATTGCTTGCAAAAGGGAGATGAAAATTTGGTGACCAATCCCAATTGTGCAGAAGTGGCAGCTCAAATAGAAGTTCATGAATCCATTATGGATGAAAAGGGGATTGATCCACTCCACAAGCCAAAGGATCGTAGGTTAAATTCTTTCAAAGAGAAGCCACCAATTTTGGAACCAAAACTGTCAAGAAATCATTTGGAACATGTCTTTGTGGTGAAAAGTTCAAAACTCCCAATGACAACCGTATCTAAGCTAAAAGCAGACAAAATGAGAAATTTAGGCTACATGAATTTGATAAGTGGCATGATAAGAAGAGAAACTATGGAAGTTATGCACCAATGAAATGAGATTGGCAAGGTCGATGGCCGAAGGGTAAAATTATACTTGTATGGAGAGTTCGAAAGCGAAATACAGGAGAAGTCCTATCTCCACCTGGATGAAGAACTATCATGAGAAGACGTATCCCGTCGAGCTATCGACGTTAACTATAGCGCTTCTTGGGAGGCAACCCATGTCTAATTTTGCTTACACTTTAGTTCTTTAAGTTTATTTGATTTCATTTTTCTTTTATTTAGCTTTGCCTTGCTTTTTTTATTTGTTTCAATTTTAGTCTTAGGCTTTTCCCTTTTAATTTCATTTTTGTTCTTCTCTTTAGTTTTTTTTTCTAGTTTAATTACTTTTATTTCTTTAAGTTTCCTTTATTTTTAAATTAAATTCATGAATTTAAAAAAAAAACAGAACAGAAAGTTACACTAGCATGGGACACGGTTGTGTCCTAGCCCGTGTCCATCCAAACCCCTTCAATGAACCATTAACCATAGAAAGTTACACGGGCATGGGACACGGTCGTGTCCTAGCCCGTGTGTGCCCAGCTTTATGCCGCACCTACAGACAGTTACACGGGCGTGGGATACGGTCGAGTCCCAGCCCATGTCCGCCTAGCTATATGCCGCGCAAACAGAACGTTACATGGGTGTGGGACATGGTCGTATCCCAGCCCGTGTGCGCCCAGTATTCCCGACCACGAATAGAGAGTTATACGGGCATGGGATACGGTCGTGTTCCAGCCCGTGTGCGTCCAGAATTCATGCCCGAACATAGAGAGTTATACGGGCATGGGACACGGTAGTGTCCTAGCCCGTGTCCGACCAGTTTTAACACTACCAACATAGGAAGTTACACGGGCGTGGGACACGGTCGTGTCCAAGCCCGTGTCTGCCTAAACCCTACACGATTCAGCACACGCCCTATTTATTTCAACACACACGCACTCTCTCACACACTTCCACACATCAACACATATTTCTTTTCTCTTCTCTTCTTCTTCTCCTCACGATTTACTTTTCATCAACACATTTCTTCATAACCCGATCCAATGTTTCTTCTTAGGTCGTTAATGAAAACTCGTGAAAAGTAGATTGTTCAAAGGTTGTCCAAATCTATTACATCATCTTCCACTCATGAGGGCATTATTGTTGAGCTACTAGCCACTTTTTCTCCACTAGAGTATATTATGCTTCAAGGCAGGAAAGTATTAGTTTCTTTTTCAATAAATGTATTTCCTTTTTCCCTATGATGTTTTTTCTTGTTTGATATCTTGCTATTGTGCTTTCTTAGTCGTACATTGAGGACAATGTACGTTATTAAGTGTGGGGAATGGATATATATAGATTTGTTACTGTTTAGGATACCAATTATTCACATTTGACCCAATTAATTTTTAAGTTAACTTGCAATAGGTGATTAACAAGTGTTGAGCCAAATTAAATGTGTCATCTTGATTATTATTGATCTTATTATATTTTACTAGAATTGATTAGTCAAATTTTTGGAAGGCAAAATTACGATTATTTAGCTTAGGACTTTAAAACTTGAGATTGGAGCAACATCACTAGTTGAGAGTTAGTCATGATTATTTTTAAAATTTACTTTTATGTATACCTTTCTCTTAGAAAATTTTTAGAGCCCTATAATTTTTAGCAAACAAACAAATGAAATTTTTCTTTTGAGAAACCCTTGAAAAATCATAATGATTGGAGGTCAAAAGTAATAACAAGTATATGAATAGAAAAAAATTGGTAAAGACTCGTCTTGGTCCGTCAGAAGAGCGAGATTGAGTCCCAATGCCAATTCTAGTGAAAAAAAAATTGATATGGATTGGCCTTAGTCCGTCAGAAGAGTAAGGTTCTTTCTCGCTATCAATATAAGGAATAAGTTGATATGGATCGGTTTTGGTCCATCAGAAGAGGAAGATTCTTTCCCTCTACCAACACAATTGTGCTTAAATAAGGTAAATTTAAAAGACCTTTCAACAAAAGCATGAACTAGGGGGATGATCAGAGGATGAGTGGATGTAAAATGTGTTTGTTTTAGATTATGGTGCTTGGTGAGATGGAAGAGAGAATTGTATACACTTTAGTCAATTACATGTGTAATTAGATCTTTACATAATTGGAGAGAATTACATGTATACTTAGAGATAAGATACGTGTTTCTTCCGGAAAGTTAATTATTTGTGTGGGAATTCATTATACATTAATGCAATTCTAAATTATATTACTAAGTGAAGAGATTCCAGTAAATAATTTAGAATTAGGGTTAATATGCTTGAGAAAGGTATTAACTTTAATTGTGAATCCCTCCGGTCAAGAATAATAGAAATTGAATTGAATATATTTTAAGCGGTCACACGTTAAATATTAGGGGAAATAATTCATAAATACGTTATTACTTTCTTGAAGTCGTTCTTAGTTTTATTGCTTTCTAAATTGCTTAATCAAGTCCCATAATTAGTTTAGTTTGTTAATTTCAGTATTTTTAATTCATTCAACTCATCATAATTTTCCAGTTAGATAATAAAGCTAAGGTTAATATTAGTACTCGAAGTCTCTGAGGGATCGACTCGGACTCACATTCGCTATATTAAAACTGATAGGTGGACTTGCCTAATATCACTTGGCATGTGTGCCTTGCCATAATTGGTGTTCAACTAATTGTGAAGGTCCTTGGGAGGATGGCGATTAGAGCGAACACGCTTACATGGGCATATGGAGTTTGTAGGAGGTGTTGGAGAGCTCTTACTCTATCTACTCAACCTATTGGATGAGTAGATGGAAAGGTCCTCGTGGTAAGCCTTGCCTTAGGCCTTTTGTAAGGCTGTAATTTCTTTTGACAAAGCGGCATTCTATTCAATGGTATTCCAAGATATGATGAAACATTGCCTTAAGTTGATTTAAGCTCAAAGGTTGTATAGTTGTCTATAGTGGTGGTGTTGGTAACCGACTACTGTCACTGTGGTGGGATGCTTAAGGGTTTATGTTTTTACTCCTAACCATGATTAGTGAGTTTGTTAAAACAATAGGTGCCAAATGGTGATGCTATGATCACTATCAGTAGTCATCCTGTAGTTCGATAGTGGTGTATAGCAATGGAATTGCAAGAGATCCCCTTGTAGCAATGCTAGGGAGAGCTCTTTGATGCTTAAGTTAGTAAGATGGGAAAGAGAGAGTATTTGGAGTGTTTTATAAGGTGTAAGGAGAGCTTAGGATTGATTTGTATACTTGTGGCTCTATGGTTTACTTATAAGATATAAAGTTTACCTGCCTAGGATACGTGGCAAACAAGGATTAGCTTGTACATGGTTGTTGTAGGGAGGCATATGTAGTATGGGAGGGGATAATACCTTTCTACCTATTAGTGGCATTGATGAAAGGTGTTCGTTACATCAGAATGGGCAGCTATTAGAACTAGGGTGGTTAGGCATCTAGGTTGTATTATAGGCAGTTAAATGGCATTTAATGAGAAGATAAAATGAGATTAGTAGGGTAGTTGCGACGCTAAGGTCTTTAGGTAGTATGTTGAGCACCTGGCATATACTTGGGACTAAGGTCGACGAGGTATGCTAGGCTTATATCTAGCTACCCCGAGGACTATGGGATCCTTGAGGTTTTAAGTATCAAGGAGTTAGGCACTTAAGGATGTTAATGGGAGTTTTTCGGGTGTTAAGGAGGTTGGGGTTGGAGGAGTATTGGGTTAGCCTGAGTTTGACATGATAGTGATGGTTAGGCCAAGCAGTAAATTCCTTTTGGCGTGGTGAAGATGAAATGCTCGGGAGCTAGACTTAGGTTTAAGCTAATTCGCCAAGGGAATTAAACTAGTTGGCTTATTGAAGAGGGCCGAGTTGTCAGCTTAAAGAGGTGCTTGGGGGTACTCGAATAGGTAGAGGCACTTAGATTCAAGCCTTTGGAGTTTGGGTTTAGAAAGGGCTATCAACAATGGTGATGAGATAGCAATGACGGTAGCGATGGCAATGGTGAAGACTTTATCTATACTTTCTATTACACAAAATAAATACAATGATTGAGATTTATGCAAGAGATAATAGGGTAAATTATAAATACATAATTTTATGTTTCCTTCATGTGTAGTTAGATCTTATTTATGAAGATAATTGTCCTAAACTTTAAATTTGGTGCTAATATACACTTAAATTTGTAAAATTTATTTTAAAAATCCTAAAATTTGATAAATTAATAACATTGGAGGATATTTACTTTCTAGTTAGAAAAACGTAGCAAGGTTAAAGTGTAGGAGGTGTTAAAATACACTATCAATTCAAGAGGATGCTTCCATCTAAGGTTAAAGTTTAGGATGATATTTACAATTTTTAGAATTTATTAGTCAATATATTAAAGTTGTAAATACATGAGGTATATTTACAAGAGGTCAAAATCTAATAGGGTTATTTATATTTTCCCATGAAATAATGTTTTTGGACCCTATTCAACTATTTTTTTTGGATAAAAAATTAAAAAGCTACTAAAATCACTTTTTAATTATTTTTAAGTATATGGGAGCAAGACACACATTTTTTTTTGAAAAAAAAAAATTAGAATCTAAACGCTCAATTTAAAATCAAATATGTGTAGTTGACAGCCCGCTGGCACGAAGTTATAAAACTATGAACATAATTTCCCTTGTTGACCATCAAGCACTTGATTTCTGTTGGCGTCTTTAAGTTACAAGAACAAAAATTTCAAAGGAAATTTTCACGTTACTAAGAAGAGAAAGATGTGAATCCAGGTTGGAACATGCACATGCCTTTCAATAAAACCATGATAAAATATTAATGTCTATTCCTTGGTTGATTCTAATATTCATCTTCAAGCGTCTACCTTCTAATTTACTGAGACCTTATCAATAATAAATGCTACGCGGTTGTGTCCTTTAATAATGTATTGGAATCTTTTTTATTAAGAGGAGGAAAAATGATTTGATAGTATTAATATGTTATATATATCGATAAATGATATATAATTATTAATAATTTTTAAATATAAAATAATAAAAATATATTTTTTTTTAAAAAAGTATTTTTGTTTATATATATTAAAATTTTATTAGTATTTATTTATTATTTATTAATTTATATAGTATATTAGTATTGCTGAAAATTTTCTTTTTAAAAAAGGCACTCCTCTCCTTTTATAATTTGCATATGTGAATAGATATTTAATCAGAGAGAGGTGTTCCGTGAATAACTGGCCTTCTACTTTACTTTTTCTAACATAATTTGCCATGTGGCCGATTTGTCTCATGCACCGTTAAATAAAGGGAAGTGCTATATATATATATATTTTAAAGGAAATGATTGAGACCTATAAAATAATAAAATAAATATAAAAAACCTTTATTTAAAGTATTTCTTTATAAAGTGAAAATATGTTTTAAATATATTGATTTTTTAGATATTGATGTGGTATTCTAAGCACCCTTTTTAAAACCCTCCTTATAAATATGCTCTTAGTGGAGAGATCTATCTTGATTTAGTGTTTTGACATATACATATAAAACAAAAAAAAAAAGAAAAAGAAAAAAGGGAATAATGTTGAGGTAATTGTGTAAACTTCACCGTAAATCATAATATCTTTTTAAGATGACGGTGAAAGTAAATTTAACTGGTAATAGTACGACTAATTATGGCACTTAACAACTTCAAATTTTGGCCTGAAAATTATGTGAAGTTTGTAAATGCATACCCTCAATAATTCTACTTTAAAGATTGTAATTTCCTATTATGTAAATTTCCTTGTTGGAATTCAGAATTCTCCTGTTTTTCATAACCATCCGCTGCAAAATGTAATTCCCCCGTGGATTTTGCGGTAAAACTAGCAAAAATCTCACTGGTACATAATTGCGCTACACAGAAGTAGAAAAGTGCTCAACATCTCGTTTTACTTTATTTTGTAATTGTACTATAAGGTGGGAAATCTACTCAAGTTTCCTAATTCCACTATTTCTCGTAATTAGGAAGTAAAAACGTAATTTTACTTAAAATCTATTAACAAACTTAAAGTAGAATTATAAGGTTATAAGTGTCCTCAAAATTTCATATTCGTGCATTCTTACATATTTTTTTTCTTTCTTTTTGCAATTCTGGTCAATATATCATAAAAATGTGCCCGAAAATGATTGATAATACAGGTGCTCTAAGATCTCCCTCATTTAGGAACATTCGTAAGAAAATCTAACAACCATCTAGCATAAATATATACATGGGCAAGTTCAATTTCGTCCCTACTTGGAACGGATGTCCACAAATTCTTGAGGACGACTTTGAATGCTGTCTTACCTACATGATACAAATAATATATTAATTAGAATAATGCTATGGTTTATATTTCAATTTTACTGTTTTTAGAATCATACACTTAAAGTTTCAACTTATATAATTTTAAATTCAATTATCGAAATTTAGTTGTTACTATTTACATTTTAGTTAATTTCAATTCATATCATTAGTCCAATCAATATAATTAACTAATAAGATGGCTATTTATGACTTTAAGAGGGTTGTATGGCCTCTCTAGGACTGTAGGTGGCTATTTACGGTCGCTAATAGCCACTTCAATTAATTTTAATTTATATAATTAATTTAATCAATATAATTAGTTAATAAGGTAGCTATCAATGATCTTAAAAGGGTTGTGTAGCCCCTCTAAAACCGTGGTGGCCACTTATGATTGCTAATGGGTCTTGCAAAGGACTACATTTTTTAAGTGGGTTGCTATCTATTATTTTGGATGAGGTGATGAGTGGTCATCTAGCAAGGGTCGCGTGACCTCCCTTAGACCATGTGCAATTATCCCATTGACTTATCATGCTAACTTGATTAATGGTGTGAGTTAAAATTGATTGAGGTATGTACAATGATAATTAAATAATCAATTATGCGTATAATTAGATAAGTTGAAATTCCAGGTGTATAATGGTAAAAAATAATAAAATTAAAGTGTAAATTGTGACATTAATGTAATATTCATTTAATAAATTCAGAAATGAAAAATAAAAATGATTATAATAAAATAGAAATTATATTTGAGTGATTACTTTTAAAGACGTGTATCACTCTTCTTTGAATGTTAAAACCGAATAGGAAAAGAAATTATATTTTTTAGATAAGCAAATATATAAATTATTGCATAATTATTCATTATTTTTTAAGTACTTGTAATAAAAGTGCGATGTCCGCCATTTAATGCTAAAACCAAAAAAAAAATTGCAGAAAGAAAAACAAATTTGCAAGGCATGCATAATAATGACTAGTTTGACGTAGGTGATGGACTCTTTCCCCGATTATTATGCGAGCCGGATGAGAAGGATTGGTTCCGTATTCCGGCTCCTTTCACAAAATAAAAAGTAAGATAAAATAGAAAAGGGAGAAAGGCCAAACCGGCCACAACAAATCGGTTTCAACCACTTCAATCGAGGAGAATCAGGACCGGTTTAATAAACCAGTTTTCTAGGACATGACCAAAAATCAAAAGAAAAAATTTAATTAATTGGGTCTGTTGGGCTTGTTTAGTTCAAACAATTAAATGGTCCAACCTAGTAGTATAATTTCTATCTTTTTTTAAGTAACTAATCAGTCTTCTTAAATAGAATATCTAAAAAATATTAATGGTAAAATCTATTATAGACATTGGTTAATTTGAATATAAATAGTTATTTCTTATCACATATTGGTAGGAGTCAGACTAACATCTTAGTTTGTGATCCTATGGAATTTAGGTATTTCTTATCAACTGGATGTTGTCTTTGCCTATTAAGTAGTGATTTGGACTTAATGGCCACAAAGTGGCTTAAGGGAGAGTAGATAGGAAGGAACCGTATTCTTAATGGGTTGATGAGTAAGGGAGGAAGTTATAATGAGTTATATGGGATTATGAGACCCAAATGGATAATACGTTATAGATGAATTGCGATTGTCGACAAGTATCTAGTACGGCGATGATCTCCATATGAGTTTACTATAGCAGTGATTTGTTCCATATAGTGATTTAACCATCGTCTAAAATCCCTTGAATGTTTGTCTTGAGGGAATTTATGAAGAGCCTTGAGGTTAGGTGCTTTCGAAGTTTGCCCTTCTTATGAAATTAAGTTGATAGTCAATGATTTACAAAGAGCTTCAACAACTAGTTAAATATATTTAATTTAAAATTGATTTAAAAAGTTATTGTAATTAATACTTTAAATATAATAAACAATAAACAGAATTAATCACTATAACAATTCTAAAATTTGTTAAATAGTCTGATACTTAACTTTTTATAATAAACTTAGAATCCTAATGGTGAATTAATTATCTATATAGGAAATCTAGGAAATAGATTCTCTCAATTTAATTTTTTTTAATTTTTTATTTTATGATACTATTATATATAATTAACGGTTGAAATTAAAAAAAAAATAAAATGTCACGATCATATCATAAGATATTTTAAGAAAAATCAAAATAATTATAGTTATTAATTTGTAAATGAAAGAAAATTGAATGAAAATAAATGAAGAGGATCTAACTTCGGGCGACCTGATTATAGAGAGCTAACGAAACGAGATTTTTCCAATCCCATCACTGTTGGGCTATTGCGGTGGCGTTTTGGGCTTTTGAGGCTAATTAACTTCGCAACATAGTTGTTTCCAGCTGCAAAGGGATAAAGAAGTAGAGAATGCCTTGTCGCTTTGAGTAATAAAAAAAAATAAATAAATAAAAAAAAAAAGATAAAAAACACAAGAAGAGAGAGAGAGAGAGAATCAAGTAACACTATCACATGCCCATTTCCACTTGCATTGCATTAATGGAAGATGCTTTCGTAGCCAGGCCCCTTTTTCTCGTGATGGATGGCAGGAAAAATAAATAAATAAATACATAAATAAACCATGAGATAATTCAATATTGAACTTTATTAGCAGCTCTCAGATCTAATCATGATTAGTACACGTAACCGCGAGCAAAAGCACTCAGAACAGCAGATGCACAACATATATTCCAATATGAGGTCTTGGAAGGTGCCATGAACGAGCGTATACGAGAGAGATATATAAAAAGTAAACATACCCTACATGTGGGTATAGTTTGGAGACAAAGCTAAGAAATCTTACAGCGTGCGAACACTTCACATGCAATGACATGATCCCGTCTCCCCCGCAAAAACACGCACACACACACACACCCCACTACCACCACCCTCCAATAAACACGTAGTTACGATAACGGATAGTTTTAACGAAAACAATACTTTACTATCATTATCGTGTGTTTGAATTTTATTAATATTTAACCTATCATTTGTATATAAATATAGTGGGTAAATCTTTTTTCCTCTCTCTTCCCACAACGCCCACCATTCTCACATCTATCTTTCTAAGGCCATTTTTTTAAAGTTCCAAGTAGTAGAATATGGCACACATCCTATGTAGGGTTGGCATGGTCAGAGAATTTGGGATCGGATCACATACTCTTTAGATATATCATCATTAATATTATTGCACCACACTGATGTGGTGGGTCATGAAAGAAAGATTTATGGCAAGCTTAATAATGGAACCGATACAGCAAGCTATGATTGCTCTTCAAACTGAATTTTGCTTTAGATTGTTGAAACTGTGTGGTGTCTGTCTTTTGAGGATTTGATCTTTTCTTTTTCTTTTCTTTTCTTTTTTTTTCCCTCTCTCTCTCATTTCCCTGCTTAGTATTCACAGATAAGATGTGTTTATACGTACAGATAGTGGGGGTATAGAACTCCTATTTCTATATCGGAAACTTAATTCCCTATTATGAATTTACAACAAAAAAAAAAAGAAAAAAGAAAAAATCCTAGCTTTTAAATAGTTTGGATATAGCATGTGATACTCAAAGGACAAAACTCAAATGCTTATTATAATACATAGTATTGGAAAATATAGGAGTCTAGAAAATAAAACTTTCACACTAGAAAATATTGTTGCCTACACTAGGCGATTCAAACTAGACAACTGCTGCACACTAGTTTCTATATATTTACGTTGACCTTCTACTTTTCGGTGATTGTCAGAAAAAAGAAAGAAAGGAAAAAAAAAAAAAAAAGAAGGGAGGAATCATTTACAAAACAGTTGCGGCATCTAATTTTCCAGAAATGGTAACACAACAACCTAGGAACCATGAATAAGAAAAGTCTTATTCGTAACTTACATATTTGTTAGGCCTCTTGGTTAATTTTGTGGAATTGAGATTCCTATACTCTAGTATGAAAATTTTTATCGATACATAGCATACGTATGTGACTTATTGTCCCCCTGACTCCTTGAGATTAAAATAATCTATCCTGCTGTTTTTTTTTTTAATTAACTACTAATGTATCTATTAGGGAAGGAAAGAATCGAGTCTAATCCCATTTGATTAAGAGATCATTATTCTTTCCATTGACACCTTTAAATGCATCTCCTACAAGTTGTTACAATAAAATGAGAGCAGTGAAGTCTCATTTATTTACCAACATATCTTATATTTCATTAGACTCTAATGTAATAAATTAATGATAATAATTTGGAATTACATGGATTTGTCCAAAAAGAGGCGTCAATATTAATCTTACAAGAGATAGCTCTCGTGCTATAGACTGCAACATAATCGTTTATTACCTTCAGAGTCCACGAAATTTTCCAACTATAATAGGCACCTCGTTACAACACAATTATTTCTTCACCTTATTTATTTTATTAAACTTACCATATTTACGCCCTACCAAGCGAAATCGGTGGTTTTTTTTTTTGTTAGAACTAGTTAAAGCTAAAGTTTATCAGAAAGTATTTCCACGGATAGAACTTCTTTAGGGAATATTAGGTTTTCATAAGGCTGATTTTAAGTCATTATCTAAATACGAATACTTTCGTTTAAAAGAATATTTTTGGTGTGAAAGTTTCAAAATTAGGATCTTCCTCTCTCTATATATATACATTAGTGGCCGTACGTACATTTTTTACACAGTTGTAAAATTACAGTAACAATTTTTTGGTGTTTTTATTTTGTTTCCTCCATCTTTTATATATATATATTATCTATTTCTAGTGTGTATCATATTTTAAAAAGCATAGGATTTTAAAATAGTATTGAAAATAATTCCAAAAAGATTAACAAAACATACCCATAACAAAAGCTTTTACACTAAGGACGACGTTAACTTTTGCAATATTAAAAAAATGCTACAATGTGAATTTTGCTATTGCAATATCCAGCATTTTTAACTTGCTACTATTTTATTAGTGGTTTAAAATTACTAAACATACTGCAATAGTACCTTTATTGAAGGTTTTCACAAAATTTAATATTAAAATATGTCCTTGATGTATATATTGTCGTATAAATACATATTACTGCTATTGATACATAACACATATAAAATTACCACTTTAGAATTTAGATTAGCACCAGTGATGATAATTCATAACCTGCTTCTAATGTTTCATCTCTATTTTAATTTTCTCTTATGAATTTTGCATTAAGTCTATCATACATCTGTTGCAAGATAAAAAATAATCAAAAAGCCGCAAGTAGATGGAATTATGATGGGTGCATCTTCCTTTACAGTACTAGCCCGACTAAAAAGGCCCATAATCAGCGAGTACCATGACGCTAAAAAGAGTCGGAAATGAAGCTAAGCGTGACTTAGGGCAAAGCGCATGTTAGACTTATGCACTATGTGTTCGAGTTTCTGTCTAATGGATCATACCGAGATTTAATTTAGCGACTGAACATGAAGAGTGCTTCCACATGGCAAATCCAATTGGATATGTCTTGGTTGCCTTGTCGATGTTGCTTTCCTACAACAAATTCCTCGTAGTTGAAGCATAAGTCAAATTGTAACGTATCATCTACTTATTGTGGTTGAATATGTAGATGTTTTGGAATTCACACCACTTAATGAAATTGAACTCGAGCAGTACTCACTATAACAGAAATGGGCAAAAGCGAGGTGTAAATGTGCGTAAAAAAGGAAATTGTGAGGAGGGAGCTGCCACATAAGTCCAATTTGGCAATTGAATCCTTGCATATACTAATTCCAAGAATTATATTGGCACATAGGTACTCATGTGGCAATCCAATCCTCTCACTATGTCAAAGCCCACTTTTGGCACAATTTTTAAATACATTTTAATGCTTGTGCTTAGAAAATGTCTCTCCAAGTCTTCTTCTCATTTTTTCTTTTTAAATGGAAGCTTTGAGTCCTCTCTTAATAGTAAGAACATCGACCACCATCAGGTTTGTAATGTCGTCAGCCTCACTCTCTCTCCGTCTTTCTTTATCTCTTTCACTCTATATCTCCATCTTTCTTTGAATTGGTTGTCTTTTGTCAGTGTTTGGACACCACCTTTGGTGGTCTTTTTTGTTTCCTTGAACAAGGACAAAGGAACCAAAAGAGGAGCAGCTATGGTGAATTTATCTTCTATTACTTCGAATTTGTAGGTAATAAACTTTACGATTTGTCATATGTATTTAGGGTTTTTGTGTTTTTTGGATAGTAGAGGTTTTTGGATTTTGATGCTTAAGTTGTTTGTTCATCTCTCCTTTTAGTTAAAGTTTTATCTTTTTGGAATATTTTTTGGGTACACTATGAAGGTATAATATTATTAAGTTTCATGTAATGTGATTTGTTTAGCTTTGATGTTCTATTCAATACTTTTAAAGATGTTTGATTATGATTTTTATATTAATTTGTTATTTAGTTGTGTTTTGGTTAACTAATTTAAAATATATATATATATATATATGCTATGTTATTGCATCTTGAGTGTTCATAACGTTTTTATGCTATTATTTTCTATATGGAAGGATCTAGATAAGATTATGTATTTGTTTGTTATATGACATAAAACGTATATTATAATAAGCTATTCATATAGAAGGAAAATGAAGAAAAATAGGAGATGATTTAGGTACTTTTTTATGAATAGAAAACGTTACGGTGAATAGAGGCAAGGAATATAAGTATATATATATATATAGAAAATACATACAATGCATATTAGGTTCCAAGAATTTTCTTTTTCAAAAAAATTATCACATATTGTGAGTATTTTATTCTCATATATAGGTTCTACTTGCACTACCTATTACCTATTTTATGAGGATTTTTTTTTTTTTTTTGTGCAAGTAACCTACTTTATGGGGATTTGTTTGTCGCAAATAACCAAAAGCTAACTTTCCATGTCTTCCTTTAGCTTTATGGTGGGAAGCGAGTTTGTCGCAAATATCAAAGCTATTGTGAGGATTTAGAATTCTCATATATAATTTCTAACATCCTCTTCCTCGCTATAAGGAAAAGTTGACGGTATTATTGCAAAGATTGCCTTGTGTTGATTAAAATCCTCACAATAGATATATTGCGATCATTTTTAAGCTATTTTCATCAAATAAAAGTTCTCATATTTAATAAATTTTTTTGTAGTGACTTGGGTGAACATAAAATTTTATCAAAACTAACTTTTTTTTTTTTGTTAAATAAGTTTTGGATGTGCATTGGAAGTTGTCAGTAGTTAAATCTCACCACAAGGGCTCTTAGGGTTGAAGCCTATTGAAATGCATGGCCTAGGCTCACAAGTCATTAAGGAACTTGGCTTGAATTGTGTAGGCCCATTAAGATGCTTGTATGTCCAAGCCTTACTTCTTACTCAGAAGGCCTTCAGGCACCCTAAGCATGTTTGGTCACTACCCACAATGCTCATGCGAGGTTCACTCTCATTTTCCTTTGGGAATTGCGGTCAAAGGAGTCGTCAAGCCATAAGTTAAGCACTCGCCCCATCTATTGTCTGGTTTCTCTCTTTTCATTAAATATTGATTGACCATTTATCACAAAGCTTACTACCTAGTTGTCAAAATAGGATGGCTACCTACAGTCGATGGGACCCGCCCATCCCTCTTGTCTCTACTAACCAGCATAAAGAAGAATGTCTTATCGGATGTTAGTAACGCCGCTTCATTAGATCTTAGGCCAACTAATTAGGATTTGTCACATGTCATTAACAATAAGTACTTCCAACCTATAAATAAGAGTAATATGTTCTGGTAAAGGGATTATCACCTATTATTTTCTATTTTCTCTTAGGAATTTACTTTTATTGCTCTCTATTGCTTGCATCATTCCTCTCTCCTAGCTAGTTTGAGCGTTGAAAGGCCCTCATTGGCTTAGCCATAGGAAGCTTTGTGTAGGTTTTTTGTTGTTTATGGCCAAAGGACAACTTGAAGTTGACCCAGGAGACATTGTGGTGATTCTCACCATCACCATTTGATAACTACTATTTACGTGAACTTTCCAACATGGAAAGGAGCAAAAACACACACCTACTTTTGGTACCAATAGGCGATGGTGACCAAATTACCATAGACCTACCACCGCCGCTAATAGAGTTATAAACCTTAGACATGGAGTAAGTAAAAACCATGCTATGATAACTTATGGAGATTAATGCCAAAATATTACAGGAAAGTGCAAAATTAAGACAACTTAATACCACCCAAAAACTAAAAGGAAAACTCAACCTAAACAATAAAGTTCACCTTGAAGACACGATTACTAGCTCTCCAACCTAATAAAGTAGGTGCCCTAAGCGCTCATCTACACTACCTCCAAGCCTTATGTGCCTATGTGATGTTGCTCCTAACAAGTAGCATCTACTCCTAGACGTGCATGAACATCTTAACAACAACTATAGGAAGGTGCATCTCCTCAGTACTTAGTTGGAAACAAGTGAAGCTAGGAAAGCCTTCTCTCCTAAATAGTTGCCTAAAAACTTAGATGATATGAATGATTGGGAACTTGATGAACGCATATGCCATGCTTCCATGATAAAAAATCCCTCGATTCCTTGGTAAGGCAGTCAAGTGTGGCTACTAACAAAAGCCCATTCACCACAAGCATCCTTGGAGAAACCCTACCATAAGGTGTATGCCTTCCTCACCTCAACAATTACGATGGAAGTAGTGATCCTGATGATCATCTAGAATACTTTTGCATAATGATAAGCCTCCACAATTTCTTTGATGCAATAATGTGTAAGGCCTTTCTAAGCATCTTAACAAAGGTCATGTTGGTTTGGTTTTATCAACTTCCAAGAAATTGCGTTTATTCTTTTGATACCTTAGCTACTAGAAGTCAATAGCACTTCCTCAATAGCAAAGAAGCATGTAGAGACTCATCTACCCTATATAATGTATGACAGTGCCCTAATGAAACAGTCTGAGCATATTTAGAGCGATTCAATCATGCAAAGTTTCTCATCCCCAAAGTGGAATCAGGTATAGTAGTTCAAGTCATCTCGTATGGTTTAGACTTAAGTTGTAAGCTCTTTGAGGACATGGCACTATGCTGGCTAGAGACCTTTGAGGAATTCATGATGATTGCTGAGTAGTATGTAACACAAGAGGACACTATTGCTTGCCTTAAGAGCAATAGCTCGCCATGTTAGCAAAAGACTACCTTGGCCCTCAAGAAGACTACCTTTCCTACTCGTAAGAATGGTAAGAAAGACAGGCAAAAATTTGTGGACTTCACTAGCTACACACCACTTACTTGCTCCTTTGGTAACGTATGTTATGAAGTTTGTGAATACGTACGAACTGCACTAACATTAGAGGAACACCTGAGTCTTTTGCTTTAGGCAAATTTTGTGGCTGCTACAGAGCATGAGGCTATAATATAGACGAATATAAGAACCTCAAAAACGCGATTGAAGGCCCTATTCATAAAGGCCGCATTGACTACCTCATTGTTAATGAAAAGAACCCCCCTCATCTAACCTAATGACGTTGCGTACAGGAGCTACAATAGCAATAAGCATAGCCCGAATAGCAAAACCAACAAGACAATATGGAATGAAGAGGTCATAGGGGATAAGTACAGACAATCATTGGTGGAGTTGGCTTATTAGATGAGGCTTACTCCACCCAATCAAAGCACGAGGTGTTTTTAGTCTAAGCAAAGGAACTATGACTCAACATCACCATATCGTCCACCAAGGATGATAAAATAGGCATCTAGTATCTTTAAATCGACCCAATGGTTATCAACGCTAAAATAGGATACTTTGATGTTCCTAAGACATACATGGACAATAGAAGCTTAATTGACATACTTTTCTTCTCGGCTTATAAATTGATGAAGGACTAGCTCGATGAGCAACTTCGCCCATACAAGCAAAGTTTAGTAGGTTTTAGAGGCAAGATAGTTCTAGCAAAAGGACTTATCACACTTCCCATCAGATTGGCCGATGATAACCACATCACCTTGCACTCCATCGACTTCGTGGTTGTCTACCATTGGTTCCTGTATGGTACTATCCTCGATTGCCTTAACCTTAACAATTTCGATATGTGCATAAGTTAGAGATGCCTCCTGATGAGGTTCTCCATACCTATGAGGGTTGGATTTATGTATGGGAACTAGGAAGTATCCCATGTCTTGTACCTTAGCGACATCTCCTATGATAAAATCGTGCACATCAAGTCCTCTTTAATGACTTCACAAGTCTCGTGAGGTGAGTACTTAAAAAGATTGAAGCTATCTAATACGGTGACTGTCCTGACCAGACAACTTGGATAGGAACATCATTTTCTCTTAAAGAAAAGGAAGAAATGACTAGGTTCGTATGTAATAACTTAGACATCTTTGCGATGTCCCTAGATTAAATGCCAAGAATAATCAACATTCTTGAGGCAACACACCACTTAAGGGTTAACCTACGTGTTTGACTCATAAAACAGAAAAAAAATGACACTTCACACCAAAATGACAAGTCGTTATGGAATAGGAAGTATAGAAACTTCTGAAGGCTAGCTTTAATAGGGAAGAAAGGTATCTAACTTGGCTTACCAACGTAGTCCTCATCAAGAAATCAAGTTGCAAATGGAGAATGTACATTAACTACACTGACCTGAACGAGGTATACCCTAATGATTAGTTCCTTTTCCCAAGAATTGACTAGCTCATCAACTTTAGCTCGGGCCATACTTGATTAAGTTTCATAGATGCCTACTTCGGCTATAACCAAATTCTATAGCCTTAGAGGACTAAGTTCATACTTTTTTTGTTATGGACTTTGGCACATATTGCTATAAGGTCATGTCCTTTGAGTTGAAGAACACTGGAGCCACTAACTAATGCCTCGTAACTGCAGTCTTCAAACCTTTGCTTAGGAGAAATGTCAAAGTCTATGTTGACAACATGATTGTCAAAAGTAAGACCAAAACCGACCACATTGCTGACCTCTACGAAACCTTCAATACGCTATGGAAATACTAGATGAAGCTTAACCTTCAGAAGTGTGTCTTCGGGGTGGAATCCAATAAGTTCTTCGATTACATGGTTACGAAAAGAGGCATCGAGGCTAACCTTGACAAGATTCGAGTAATCAAGGACATGAAGGCCCTACAGAAAGTCAAAGAAGTCCAACGACTCACTAGTAAGATAGCTGCATTGAATCGCTTCCTCTAACGAAGCGCTAACAAATGCTTCAAGTTTTTCAAACTCCTAAAGAATCCATCAAAATTCCATTGGACACTCGAATGAGAAGCCGCTTTCGAGTAGTTGAACAAGTTCCTCTAAAACCTACCAGTGCTGTCTAAACTAGTCACTGACGATGAACTTTACCTATATCTATCTTTTTAGTGATCGGGCCCTCTCTTCAGTAGTTGTTCGAGTAGAAGGGCACAAACACAAGCAAGTATACTATTTCAGCCATATCCTTCAAGGCCTTGAGACCAGATACACTTGAATTAGGAAGTTCACTCTCATACTTGTCATCTTAGCAAGGAAACATTGCCCATACTTCCAAGCGCATCCCATCATTGTCTTGATAGACCAGTCATAAGAACAATCCTACAAAAGCTTGACATTTTAGGATGAATAGTTAAGTATTCCATTGAGCTTGGTGCCTATGGAGTCCAATTTTACCCTTACTAAGCCATCAAAGCATAGGCACTCATAGATTTTGTTGTTGAATACACCAGCAAAGAAGAACCATCCACCCTAGATGACACACTAGTTTGGACCCTTCATGTGGATCGGTCCTACATCAGAGGAAGGAGTGCAGTAGGAATAGTTCTATAAGGCCCTTATGGTATTAAGGTGTTATATGCTCTCAAATTTGGATTCTACGTGAGTGATAATGAAGCTCTTATAGCAGGATTATGAATTGCGGTAGATGTAGGCATCGAAAAAATTAATATATACTCTAACTCTATGTTGGTTGTTCAACAAGTTAAAGGGGGGTATGAGATTAAAGGAGAAAGCATGATGAGATACCTACAGATGGTACGAGACTTGGTTGTGAATTTCTCCTTGTAGATAATTACTAAGATCCCTCGAATCGAAAATTTAGAGGTAGATAGACTCTCTAAGCTTGCTTCCACACTACTACACACTCCTTGAGAATCCACTAAATAGGCTTTTCTCCAATTCATGCCATAGCTTACAGTAGATTAATCCCCATAACAAGTCCTTGAAATCATTACTACATTAACTTATCCCTCTTAGATGACCATCACTGAATACCTCAATACAGGTGTCTTCTTCGAAAATAGAAGCAAGGCCAAGAAGCTTGCATATAATGCCGCTAACTATACCATTGTAGATGACGTCTTATATAGGCATGAACACAGTTTGCCCCTCTTTCGGTGTTTAACCACTAAAGAGGAGCACCATGTCCTTAAAGAACTCTACTTTAGCATTTGCAGCAACCACATACAAGCTCAAGCCTCATATATCCAAGCCTTCCACATAAGATATTATCGGCCAACCATGAAATAAGATGCCAAAGCCTTAGTCCGACAATACCACGCTTGCTAGAAGCATGTACCCATCAACTAAGCATCCAGCTCGGACTTTCTCCCCATCACCCACCCATAGTGTTTTGCCCAATGGAACTCGACTTCTTAGGCCCCTTCCTTAAGGCATCAAGATGATGATAGTTCATCTTAGTAGCTATAGATTATTTCACCAAATAGGTTGAGGCATATACTGTTGCTATCATCATAGTGTGAGTAGTCAAGGGCTTCATCCTAATGAACATCCTTTCCTGATTTGGCATCCCTCACACCCTCATCACAAACAATAGGAGATAGTTCGACAGTGCTTAAATTTGAGATTTTTATGTGCAATGTTGCATCTAGCTCCAGTACACTTCTATCATCTACCTGCAATCTAACAGATAAGTTGAGACAATTGACAAGATCAACCTTGACATCATAAAGAAAAGGGTTAAGTAAGCCGGTAGATAGTAGGCATACCAACTCCTCACCATCCTTTAGGGATATCAAACCACACATTGAACAACCAGAGACAAAATGACTTCACCTTTGGCTTTGAAGTCGTCATCCCAATCAAGCTCAAACTCTCAATGAGTAGAACTTAAAACTTTGATGCTAGCACTAATAAAATAGCTCTCTAAGCCAGCTTAAACACCTTTGATGAAGTAAGGGAAGCCGTAAAAGCTCAAGTGGCCCCATACCAGCAGTATGCAGCCGAATATTATAATGAGAAAGTCAAGCACAAAGTCTTATAACTAAGAGACTTTGTTTGCTACAAATTAGAATCAACAGGTGTCATGCTTCTAATAGGAGAAGTCATAACAATCTTATTGTATAAACTAACTTAAGATAAAAGTTAACCTCATAGCTATTATCGTAGATATAGTCCACATAAGGTGAACATGACTCAATTAACTTAAAGCATCTAGTCTGACACCTATCAATAGTCAAACTTGTGGTATGGCTTTTCAAAATACCTATTTAGTTTAACCTGTTGTTTGATAACACAACAATATTTGTATAAGTGTTTTCGTATATAGAGTTATAATTTACATTAAGTGTTTACAAGAGCCACAGTCTTTAAGTCTATTTACAATAAGATAAGAAATAAGTAGGTGTCTCAAGGAATTCTCAGTTAGTTTTCTCAAAACTAGAAAGAAGAGTCAAAAGCTTAAATTCAGTAGATTTTCTTTTCCTCACTTTTCTAAGTAACTGCACACTAACTTGAGGGGTGGTAATATTTGTATATCTTAACTCTTACTTTTCACCAACAAAAGAGTTTATAAGGATATGAGCACAATTAGCTTAGTAAGTGAGATAGAGTCAGAAGAGTACTATATAATCACAAACAAGGTTATTGATTATAATAAAATGAAATGTAATTAATCATTTAAAACATTGTACAATGTTATCCAGTATCATAAGGTCAAAGAAATTACATTCACTCCAACCAGATTGAGCAGTATACTGCGACTCAAAATCACACCAAACTCATGCTTGCACAATAGAGAACACCCTCCTCCTATATCTACCTTCGAACTACAACCCTTACTCTTGTCGCGACCTCCTCACTTGTCACTTAATTTGACTAAGGATGGGAAAAAAACCATTTTAGCTATCTTCATTAAAGGGAATCAGTATTTGGTCTAACACTCCTAATTTTTCCCTTAACGGTTGCTAGGCATGTCCAATTACGTTAGCGATCAAATCACTATTAGTTCCATTTAGAAATGGCCTAATAAGTTCACATAATACAAAACTATGAAATCATACAAAACAGCATGTCAAGGAGTTTAACTCCTATCACAAACAAAATACCAATCACATACATGACATACGTATAGACAGTTAATTTACATCTACAAGCAAAAGTACTCTTAAGCCTCTAGATACTTTGATATAGTATTTTAACATGCAATAAAACCACGATCCCAACTTACTTGTTCCGATGCTTGTTGAAGACCTATATCGTCAGTGCTTTTCTCACTAAGAGATCCTATATATACAAAACAACGATTTAGTTTTCGTAAGAGTTACGAAAACGTTAAGGTCTTATTTAATATTTTATTTCACTCTGAAGTTATATATATAAATATGCATATCTAAAGTATATTATTATTTTCCCTATATAATGAAATACAATTTTATTATATAAGTTATATTAAGTTATTAAGTAATGATAATATACGTAGTTATATTATTATTTATAATATATTGTTTTGATCGTATTAAAATGCAGTTTTAATTAGTTGAGTTATGTTTCAATTACAATAAGGTTATTATAATACGCAAATTTTTATAATATTATGGAAATATGTGTTATATTACCTAGGATTATCTAATTTTAGTAAAAATGGTATTATTGAGTTTGTACAAACTTGACAATATATCTTACAAGTTCTATTTTGAGAGATGACTTCTAAAATGTATTTTCTTATTTTCTATTATACTTATATATTCCTATAACAAGCCTTATCATATTATATTCATATAATATAAATAAGCTATATTTTATATAATTTCTTAAAATAGCTTAATAATATATATAATTTCTAGCCCTAACATGCGTATACCCTAGTTTATGTCATATAATAGTACAAAACACAACAAAGTTCTACCCTAACTAAACCTAATTAGCATGTATATGTATAGGTTTTATTTCAATATTTATCACATTTTATCCTATTATTACTAAAAACGTGTTCCGATTAGTAAATTATGCTATTTTGTTACTAAAAATCATGATAAATAACTCAGGTCATCAAATAATTCCTTGAAAATTTTTATAAACTCCTAAAAATATGGGAAATTCAATTAGTATGTAGTTTCATGTTATTGGGTTTGTCACTTATATACATACAATTATGTTTTTACCCCTAAATTACGTTTAATTAAACAAATATTATCATTTTTATACAAAAATCAATTTATCTTATAATTTACTCTATTTTTTTAGTTATTTTTAGGATAAAAAATATAATAAATATTAAAAATACATGAATAAAAAATCAGGCTACATATCAATTAACTACATGTAATATGTATTCTATATAAAAATTTTGAACTAGAAATAACATCATTTAGTACATTTATTTTGAATTTCAAAAATTCAGATAAATAATGACTTATTTAAGCAAGTATATAAAATATTCCCAATTTTACCCAAAAAAAAATAAAAATACAATATGAAAGTATATCTTAAATAACCCAAAAATAATTTTTTTTTCATAATTTTCTAGATAATTTTAATATTTTTAGAAAATAAAGGAAAAATAGGGTATAAAATCGAACCATGTGTTCATTGGTGCTTTGGTAGCCAGTGGCTAATGGGAGGTTGTCAGAAGGCCTTAGTATGGGGTGGACTACTAGGTGGTGGTGGGGTTTAATAGCTGATTTAAGTTTAGTTAGGGAACTGTTTGTGATTCGACCCCTGTTCTATTTTTGCTATTTTTTTTTAATTTTTCTAAAATTATTCTTTGATTTCCTTAGGTGTCCTAAGTTTCTAAAGGGTTAATCTAACTTAGTAAGGTCAATCAATTTATATTGAATTTGGGGCAACCAGATTTTTCTCTTTTTTTTTTCTTTCCTTTTTCTCCCCAATTCCTAAGCATGAAGTTGCTCAATTTCCTTGTTTTACTTTTGATTCATCTACTCCTGATGTTTACAGCATATTACGGTGATGTCTAGCAAGTTCTTAGCTGATTTGAATAAATTTTAGTTGCTTTTTGAGTAATTTTCAATATTTTATGTATATTATATAATATTTTGGTAATTTTATTAATATAAGGATATATATCCTACATATACGTATATTATACGTAATGAGTAATTATGTGCATATAACCATATTTCTATCATGTCTTTTATTTTTAAGACATATTTCTTATTTATTTTTATGAGTTTATCACATATTATATATTATTATATAATTTCAGGTTAATTTATAGGTAAAATTATTATATATAGTTGGCATACTCATAAAAATGTGTATATTCATCTAGTATGTTATACTATATTATTTCTTTTTATAGCTTAATTAACTTATTTCTATGTCCTTGTGATTTTCGAGCTCAGTTTTAGGAGTTTTAATAAGTTTTACGCTATATTATATAATTACACTTGTAAGGCTAAAATTAAGATTCTTGGGCCATTATTTTTATAATCTAACTTCATTGGGTTGTTTTAACCAACTTTTTTTTTTTTTTATCATAGTCGTAAAGTTTGGATTCAATCAAATAAGTTTTTTTAAAGGCCCTAAATCCGTGTATGATTACCCAAAATACAATTTTAGGGGCTCATAATAGGGTCCTGCGAAGGACAAGGAAAATTGTCCCCCAACCGAGAAGACCCAATTTGCATGAAAGCAGATGTTAGTGGTGGCACATATAAACTTGAAACTCTTGACAGATAGCCTAATTACCGAACATGGAATGTTGCCAACCTCTAACCATACTTCATGTAGATCTCACAAACAAGTTGTAGGCAATTATGTATCATTTGAAGAATTAATCACAACAATGATGATTATTTTGAATAGTGTATATTTGTTACCGCACTTTTCTCTAAGTCCTTGCTCCATTTGCAAAAACATCACTAGCGCTAGATACACCGAGTCCATTCTCATCCTTGGTAACTATGCCCACTTACAAGATTATTCACTTGAGAGAGTCTAAGCCTTAAGCCTTACCTTGAGCTTGCTTGAGAGAGTCTAAGTGTCGAGCCCTATCTTGAGCAAGTACTTAAAGGATTATTTACTTGAGAGGATTTAAGTCTCAAGTGTTACCTCGAGCACTTACCGGGTACTCACCTAAAGGTCTTCATAGGATAAGAACATAAACTATCTATAATGCCTGACTCTACATATCTTCAACCCCATATGGCTTGACAACCCCATACCAAACATTACTCAGATCGGGAATATCGAGTCTAAATCTCAAAATGTAAGGACCCTATCAGCGATCAAACAAGAATTATAACGAAAAGAAGAAAAAAGTAGAAAGGCATGCATACAAACGCAACAACTATCCATTCATCATTAAAGTTGTACAAAATTATAAGCTAACATCATAATCGCTCCATAGAATGCAAACAATTATTATAACTAAGCTAAACAAAATAGAAGAAAAGAAAAATACAAAACCCATACATGGGCAATCAATTAGGCCTCCCCTTCGTCACCTCCAACAACGTTCCCCCCACCATCATTCTCACCTTCTTTTGGATCTTTGTTAGGATGCTCCTCTATGAGATAACTCGGGAAGTTGAAATCGAGCTCAAGATACATTTCCTTACAATCCTTCTTCACAAAACTAGCACCATTTCGACCAACACTGAACACATCATTCTTATACTTTCGACTTGACGAAAACTCATCAAAAAGCTTTTTCATTGCTACTGGAGTCAAGTCACATCCATCCTTCAACTCCTCCTTCTTTGTGAAGCTAGCAAGAGTAGTAGCAAATTCCCCCTATAAGTAGTTGGCCTCTTCCTTAGTTGCCTCTTCCCCTTTGCAAGCAACATCAGCCTTCACCTTCGTAACCCTTGCCTCGTCCTAAGTAGACTCAACCACTTAATGGGTCAAATCGACTTCTCTCTTAGTTGTAGCAAGCTCTTCTTTGTGAGTTGTATACTTTGCAACTAGATCCTCAACTGCTTGTACCAAACTAACTTAAACCAAAGAACGACAACATCTAACTCCAATCGAAGCTTCTCAATCCCTCAATTATTGCTTTCCCCCTACAATTAGAGATTTTCCTTACTTAGCGTGGCTACCTCTTAACTCAACTGCTTACACTCTTTACTACCTCCTTGTCCACCTACCCCGACTAACTTGCAAAAGATTCCGCAAAGTTAACCCTACAAATAAAGGTTAATAAAAGGAATACAATTGAATAAAAATCTCACACTATACCTCATTAAGTAGCCAACCCGCTCTCATAAAAGAATGATGATAAAGGCTCATCGCTTCCTGCAGTCCCATCAAAGCCATCAACAAGCACTTATTGAAAGATTTATCTTGTACCTACTATACATGGGCTTTGTTTAGGGCTACTCCTTTAAGACACAACCTTTCTCCTGAAAACCCCTTCTTGCTTCTACCTTTAAGTGCAACATTGATGAAAATGGCTCCTTCGTGCCGCCTATAACTCCACCATCATTAGAACCTCCCTCCTTATTAGGATGCTTTTCCAAGTCTATTACAAGCTCCATGCTCCAACCCTACTATTCGCTTGAGTGTCCCCCTAGTTTGGAACAGTTTCCTTCGATGTACCCTTAATGGGCATAACCAACTCCCTTGTCACTTGTGCAGGTACTCCTCCTGTAAAAACATTAGGCATAGCCTGTTTGGGTACCCCCTCCTCGAACATAGGTGCAGCAACCTCTCGTTGCTCAGCGGCAACTACGAACATGCCTATTAGAATGCCTTTTAACCCTTTGACCATAAGTCTCTTCAACTTTGCCTTTGCCTTTAAGTAAGCTATCCTCTTTTTCTTCTTTAAGATAGGAGTAGCCTCTCTCTCCTTAGTTACATCAATAGCTTCATCAGCCAAGACAGACCCCTCCTTGACCATATTAGGATTACGTTTGTCTCCTTTCTTTGGCCTTTGTCCCTTCAAACAATTCCACTCTTTTCATATCTGCATCATCTGCTTCTTAAAGTCCTCTTCAAACAAATTTTACGTTGTAAATATAGAAAAGCACTGAGTAACTTGAGGAAAAAAGTTAAAGAAAACATATCTATGGAGGAGAGCAGCCCCAACCCCCAATAAACCATTGGCGATGGCATACCAATGGCTACCCTCCTTGATTATAGCCCCAAGTGTCGAGCATTTCACCCTTCAAATACAAATCTACCATCTTAACAACTTAAAATCTTGGCCCCTTCCACTAACTATTATTGAAGATCCACTACTATTCCTCCTCGTCCTCCTCCTTTAAGTAGGTAATAGACGACGAATACACCAACTTCGTCTTTTTTGTGGGAAAATCTAAGGCATAGGGCATGCTTATGACATAAAACTAATACCTCCACTCATCAATCTTGCTCTTTTACCCAAAGAATAACTTCCTCAAAGGACCTCGGTTAGCATAGTACACCCAACTGCCTTGATTTGCCTTTAACTAGAAAAGTACCAAAATAATCGAGTTGTTGGCCTCCTTACATGAAAGATGAATAAAGCCTCGAAGGTTACTGGTGCTTACTAGGAGATGGGATGAAGTAAGCCTAAGATCATTTGGAAGTACCTAAACACCTCTAACTAAATTTCTATAAAGGGAAACCACATCCTCGTCTCCTTCGCCTTCCAATACACATAGAATGAGCACTTGTCCCTACCACAATCATATGCTTGGGTACCCTTTTCAAGTAAATACACTTCCCATGCATTCATGTTGTGACCTACTTCCTTAGACACCTTCGGCCATTGGTCCTCCTTTTAGGTGTATCCACCTCAATAACAATACCTTACCCCTTACTTGTCAGTAACAAGGGTATACTTGCTTCCTCTTTGATGTGAAATTATAGTTGAGAACAGACGAGGCCGGTCGTAGGGATGAGTTTGAGCTTGTAGAAAGCTCAAAAAAGGTGATGGAAAGGTAAAAAAATAATAGGAAAAGTAAACACAAACAAACCGATGACTAGCTCTACAAGATATGACGTACCAATAGGACTTCTAAAAACTCACATCACAACCTAATATGACGTACAAAGAATTCTGGTAAGGTTACTCGCCACTTAACCTTAGTTAAGGATTAGCATAAGAGTGGGGCAAGTAAACAAGTTAACAAGAGCAATGTTCACAAAGAAGTATATTCAATGTATTTATACTTGAAAAAACTAAGGCAACCTACTTAAAATGGAAAATACTAAAAGGGTATTATTTAAAAGAAGTAATGTATAAGGAATAATAAGGGTCCAATTGAGAATACAACAAAATGATCTTCTTGCACAAAAGGTGTTATCACATGATTGCTTGGATACATGGCTCATTATAGGTAGGTGGCTTTTTAGTAGAAAAGATAATTTTGTATGATCAGTTTGGTTTCTACCAATCTGAGGTGCCAAATAAAGGTGGTAGGTTGACTATACCGAGTTGGGCAAATAATTCTTTCAAGGTGAATTTACCTTGGATATTGATGAGTTCCTAATTATACATATTTTAACTAATGGTTTTCCTTTGATATTTGAGATTATTTTTAGATAATAATACTTAATTTAGTAAAATTTTGTTTTCTAGATTTTGAAATAATTTATGCAAAAAAAAAAAAACAAAAAAAATGAGAAGATGGAAACAAATTTCACTCAAATTGGAGCTAAAATGAGCAAGTTATAAAGGTTTCAAGATCAACACAACCGAATAACATAACTGTGTTGTTTTTAGGCAAATTTAGAGTATAATTTCAACTACCACAACCAAAGATATGACCAAAAGACACAGTTTGTGTCCTTGATCGTATCTTTTCTAGTTGAATTTTTTTTTAATTATTTTCTATACAAATCCTTCTTAGATGTATCCTTGATTGTATTCTTTCCAGTTGACTTGTTTTTTTTTATTATTATTTTCTATACAAATCCTTCTTAGAGTTTGTTTAAGAGAGAACTTTTTGGCATGACTTTGAGGGAGTTTTTAATGCAAATAACAATTAAGAAAGCGAGGAGAAGAGAAGATTTCAAGATTTAATTATATTCGGATTTCATGATGCTTTTTTCTACTCTTTTCTATACTTTGTATTTAGATTTTTATTTTGTGATGTGTAGTGAGTAAATATTTAGTATCTAGGTCTTATGAAACTTAGATTTATTCATGTGATATTATCATTACTTGATTAATTTAATTCTTTAATCTTTTCTTAATTGAACTATGTTTGTTTTATGATTTAGGTTATTATTTCTACGGATAGTAATCTAGAGTTTGATATCTTATAAGAGAATAGAGAGATTTCTTATAAGATTAGATCTAAGCGTAGTTGATGAGGATTATTATAAGATTAGAGATAATTTGCAAGATTCTTTTGGAATTCCAAATTAAAGCGTATATAATTCATTGTTTAATAATGCAATTTTAGGTCATGCTATTGAGAAAAGATTATAATCAGTGATTTTAGAATTAGGGTTTATTGGCTTGAGAAAGTGATTAACTTTAATAGAGAATTCTTTCAGTTAAGAAAGATTAAAGAATGAATTACGTTATCTTTAGGAAAATCACATGTTAGATTTAAGGGAAGCAAGATCTGGCTACAACATTGAATATTGAATTAATTTCTAATTGAATAGCTTTCTTGTTAATTCTTAAATTGCATCTTAGTTAATCTTTAAATTAGTTTTACTAGTAATTTAGATTTTCTTTTTTAAGTTTTTTGAAATTTTATTTGCCAATTAGATAATAGAGACTTAGTGAGTACTAATAGTTAGAGTCTTTAAGGGATCAACTTTTGGACTTATATTTGCTATATTATAAATTGATAAGTGTACTTGCTTACATCAAGTCTTTGGCATCATCGCCAAGGACTTTTGATATTAAGAAAGCTAGCAAATTTATTAGTCTAACCATTTTTTTTTATATTTTCTTGATTTCGTTTCTTTTCTTGAATTCTTTTATTTCTAGGTGTGATCTTTAACTAAATTTTTTGTTTCCTTTGGTATAGCACATGACAAGAAGTCGATTTAGAGATTTGATTAAAATTGATTCAGAGATTGAGAGGACCACTTTGCGTAATTTGAGGCAATTATCTGTTAAAGAAATAGTAGAGGCAATAAACCAAGGATCTGTAATTAGATTGAAAGACGAAGTGGAGTTATTAAAGGGCGAAGTCAAAGATCAAGAGGTAGAACAATAATCTGATCATGAGAGCTTACTTGATGATATTATGGCCAACAATGGGGAACATAATCAGACCATGTCAAACTACTCTTGATTGTCATTAACTGATACCTAATCTTGGATCAATTGACCAACTGTTGCAACCAATAACTTCAAGATCAAGATAAGCATTATTCAGATGGTGTAGTATTTTGTACAATTTGACAGCCTCCAAGACAAAGATCCCAATGCACATTTTCTAGTTTTTTGGAAAGATGTGATTCTTTCAAGATTAATAGGGCAACTAATGATGCTATTCGGCTACGCCTCATTTTGTTTTCTTTGTGTGGTCGAGCTAAGCGGTAGTTGAACTCTTTAGTAAGGAATTTAATTATAACTTGGAATGAATTGGAGAAAAATTTCTTGGAGAAGTATTTTCAACTTACGAAAATTCCAAAGCTCAAAGCCAACTTCTCATCTTTTTCCTAGATAGAGGGTAAGACTTTATATGACATATGGGAGCACTTTAAGGACTTGTTAAGGTAGTATCCACATCACGGCTTCCCTCTTTGGATGGAAATGTAAACATTCTACAATGGTCTCAACCATTCTATAAGGAAAATGATAGACATAGTAGCTAGAGGTACACTTAACACCAAGATGCCTAAAGAATTTTAAGCTTTGATTAAAGGTATGGCTATAAATAATTACTAGTGGGAGAACCTAAGGGGTAAGAAAAAAGTTGTAGGCGTATTTGAGCTCAACGTTGTACAGTCTCTAGCCACTCAAGTGGAGATGTTGAGTAAGAAAATTGAATCCCTTTTGACCAGTTCGCAATAACCATAGTGTAGCCCTAACAACTTCATCTCAGAGGAGATTGTAGGTTATGAGTAACAAGTTGATTTTTTGGAGAAACCTACATGACCTTGATATAATCCTTACAGTAACACCTATAATCCAAGGTGGAGAGACCACCTTAACTTTTCATGGGGAGGTCAAAAATCAGGGTCAAGGCCAATAATGGCAGATAAGGAATTAACTCTAGCAAAGACCAAATTTGCCTCCACCAAGGTTTCAACAACTAGTAGCACGTCTACCTACTCTAATGAAGAAGTAGGAAAGCCTCTTGGAAAAATATATTCAATCTAATGAGGCTCAAATGCAATAAACAAAATCCTTTTAAGGAACCAAGAAGCCTCCATCCATAACCTGTAGAATCAAATTGGACAACTTACAAAGATGCTGAATCATCTTTGCTTGGAAACACTGAAATAAACCTTAGGGAACATGTCAATGCAGTGACCCTAAGAAGTGATAGATAGCTGCAAGTTAAGAAAAAGGATGTTGGGGAAGTAGTTGAGAAAGAAGTGGAGGTCAAGGGTAAGGAGAGTTTAGTACCATTGAGATTAAAAGAGAGTGCAGAGCCACCAAAATTGAAGGAGGACAAGCTACCCATCTTGTATCCATAACAACTTAAGCAAAACTGCCTCGATATAATGAAGCAATTTGATAAATTCTTCGATCTTTTTAAATAACTACGAGTGAACTTACCTCTTATTGATGTTTTATTATAGATGTCGAAATATGAAAAGTTCTTAAAGGACTTGTTGTTAAACAAGAGAAAGTTGGTGGATCTTTCAACTATCATACTAAATGAGGAATGCTCAGCATTGCTCTAAAGGAAGTTGCTAAAGAAATTACAAGATCCAAGGAGTTTTACTCTTCTTTCTATACTTGGAAACTTGTCTGTAGATAATGATTTGACAGATGTAGGAGCTAGTATTAACTTGATGCCATTTAAATTGTTTAAAAAGTTAGGGTTAGGAAAACCTAAACCAATACACATGTACATTCAATTAGTCGATAGGTCCACCACTTACCTTAGAGGCATCATAGAGGATGGTCTAGTGCAAGTTGATAAATTTATTTTCCCTGTAGATTTTGTTATTCTTGACATAAATGAGGGTCTTAAAGTACCATTGATTCTAGGTAGACCCTTCTTAGCTACTACTAGAGTTGTGTTTAATGTCAACGAATGTAAGCTCATCTTAAGGGTCGGAGATGGGGAAATTATTTTCTAGAATCTAGATTCAATGCATAAGTCCCTTGACTCAGAGGGCACAAGCTATGATGATGATACTTCTAATGTTATTGTTACTAAATGTGTACAGGAAACACTTGTCAAAGAACCTATGAATAATTTCTTAGAAACAAAAGATTGAGAAATGGTGAAAACCCTTAATCAATCAGAAGATGTAGCTTAGTTGGGAGTTAATGAACCCAATGTGGTGAAGATAGGGATTGGACCATTTTGTAGACCAAATGAAGGAAAGTTAGAGCGTCCCAAAGTAAAACTACTAGTCTTAGAGCAAAAACACTTAAAAGGTCATTTAGAACGTGCTTTTGTAGTGAAGAGCTCAAAGTTACCGACAACCACTCCATATAAGCGAAAAGTAGATAAAAAGAAAGGACTCAAGCAACATGAGTTTAATGAATAGTGTGATAAGAAGAAACTTAGTAAAAGTTATGCAACTAGACAAGAGAATTTACTATATTAATGGAAAAAGTGTAAGTCTAACCTTGTTTGGAGAGTTCCGAAGCGAGGTAAGGATGGAGATCCATCTCTATTTGGATGAAGGTAAGTAACCCATGCATCCTATTGAGTTATCGACATTAAATATAATGCTATTGGGAAGCAACTCAAGTTATTTATTTATTTTTGTTATTTTCTAGCTTATAAGTTATTTTTGTAATTTTTATCGTTTATCTTAGCACTTTAACACTTTTATTTTTCATTTTAGGGTCAAGTTTTCTTTTATGTTGTGCTATGCATATGGCGGTCCCGCTAACCAGTTAATAAGCAAGGGTCAAGAGGACAGTGTCACATATGGGGTTTTCGAGGCAGCGTCCTAGAAGCTAAATGAAATTTCAAAATTGATAAGTGCAATATAACAAGTTTTCCTTTTAGTTTAATTTTTGCATTCGATTTCTTTGATTCATTTTTTAGTTTTGTACTTTTGTTTCTTTAAGTTTATTTTATTTTTGAATTCATGCATTTAGGTTAGGCATACATAAATTAAAATAAAAGTAACAAAATTTAAAAGAAAAAAAAAAAAAATGCAAAACATTATGCTATATTATCCAAATATACGGTCGTGTCTTGGATCATGTCAATTGTAGGTGACCCTCATGTGTGAATCACAAAAAGTTACAAGATCACGAGATAAAGTCATGTCTTGGGTCGTATTGTGCCTGGTAAAAACGGTTATGACCTTCACTTCTCATCTACTCTTTCACCCTCATGCACTATTGAACACATAAACTTGTACACAACTTCCTCCTTTCTTGCACTTTCTCTCACGTACAACACATATGAATACACAAACTCATACAAATTCAAAGATCTCTACTACTTACACTATTTCAAGAATCTAAGTAAGTTCTTGGCCTCTCTTTTTCTTTAATGTTTTGTAAAATTTACTTGGATTGGACTCTTATGCATGATAAAGTAGTTATGATTTGAATGCATGTTGGTAATTTTTAGTGTGTGTTCATGATTTTTGAGAGATGGGTAGTAGTGTACATGAAAAACTCGATCGTGATCTTAAATTGGGTGCTACAATTAGATTTTGAAAGACGCAGAGTTGTGACATGATCATATCATTTACAGTACATTACTATAGGCACGCGATTCTTGAATGTTTGAGTTGAAGTGTTGAATTTCACTGCTTTATATGCCTTTTTCTTCATTTTAACACTTAAGACTTTAATGTTTAATGAACATACAAGTGCTATTGGTTCATGTCATTAAGGAATTAGGAGTTTAAGTATACTTGAAATCTCTTTTGTAACAATAGTTATAGGGATTGCATGAAGGATTTCTTAAGAACATAACTACATTTTCAATGTATACTACGTATTTGACAAAATTCCTTAATGAGTTATAGTATTTATTTTCCACACTTAGTCATGATTTTTTGTCTATTTCTTTATTCCAAGTGTGGAGAAGCTCTATTTTATTGGAAATTTGATTTGAATCTTATTTCCTTTTATAGAGAAACATGGTACCAAGAGCTAAATTACAAGTTAAGAGGAAGGAGCTCGGGAGGAGAGTTCAGCTGAAGATGTCAATGATGAGGAGGAGGATGAAGAGTATGAAGAGGATGTGGATGATTTCATGGATAATGCCTCTAATTAGGAAGATTATAGAGTCAATGTTATGAAACTTTAAAGCTTATGTTGGAGACTGTGTTTGATTTGGACTGCTTCATACTTCAGACTTTAGAATTTTTCCATTGATGAATTATGTTACTCAAATTTTCAATGGAATATCAGTTTTTCGTTCCTACTTTTCTATTGTCTTACCCATGATTGTTTTGATTAATATATTTTTCATGTGTGACTTAATTCGTACATTGGGGACAACACATGGTTTTAAGTATAGGGAAAGGGATATAGAAATTTATAGGGATTTTTTTTTCATTTAACCCAATTTTATTGTTTTATTGACTTGCAATTATTTGAAAATTGGTAACTTCTACTAAGTTGAATGTAATTTGAATACTTAATCTTGATTGAGTTACATTTTGCCAGAGTTGATAGGTAAAATCTTTGTGGAGTAAAGATAAGGATTATTTAGCTTAGGATTAGAGCAACATCATTAGTTAAGAGTTAGTTATGATTATTTTCGAAGCTTATTTTGATGTATAATTTCCTCTTAGATGACTTTAGGGCCCTATAATCTTTAGTAAACAAACAAACAAACATTGTCTTTTGAGAAACCCTTGAAATTAAATAGTTGGAGGTAGAAAGTGATATATATGAAAAAATAAAAAACAAAAAAGGAAAAATTGGTAAGAATTCACCTTGGTCCCTTAGAAGAGTGAGGTTGAATTCCACTGCTAATGCTAAAACAAGCTTAAAGAATGACTTGGTATGGATCAGCCTTAGTTTCTGAAAAGAATAAGGTTCTTTCCCACTACTAATATGAGGAATAGGTTGGTATGGGTCGGTCTTGGTCTGTTAGAAGAGCAAGATCATTTTCCACTACTAATATAATTGTCCTTAAATAATGTGCTTAATTAATGATATAAATTCAGTGCATTTGAAGCCTTCCTTATGAAAACACGTACTAAGGGGATGATTAGAGGATGAGTGGATGTAATATGTATTTACTCTGAATTATGACTCTTAGCGAGATTGAAGAAAAGGTTGTGTATATTTTAGCTAAGTAAGTTAAAATTTTTATGACTCTTTCCTAATTGGTGAGATGTTAAATCTCATTTTGAGTATAGGAATTTTTGATTAAATGATCCGATTAAACTTTAATTTACATAGATTAGCTTATAAATTCTAGTACTTTGTATCCTTTGGACATTGAAAAAAAGATTAAGTATAAGAGTTAAGGAAGTTATTTAAAGAAAATTGATGGGATTTGCAAGTTGAATCTTTTCCGGGTTAAGTGTAATTTGTAGCCAGTTTCTTTGGTTATGATAGTTTTTAACTTAAGAATTCTTATCAAGATTTTTCTTTGATTTATTTGCTTGAGGATAAGCAAATTCTTAAGTGTGGAGAACTTTGATGAGTTTCTAATTGCACATATTTTAACTAGTGATTTTTCATGATTTTTCTTTGATATTTTAATTTATTTTTAGATAATAATACTTAATTGAGTAAATTTTTTTTTTTAGGTTTTAAAATGATCCACATAAAAAAACGAGAAGATAAAAATAAATTTCACTCAAATCGGAGCTAAAATGAGCAAGTTATGAAGGTTTGAAAATTGACACTACTAAATAATATGACTGTATCATTTCTAGACGAATTTAGAGCATATTTTCAACTACCACAACCTAGGATATGACCAAAAGACACAACTTGTGTCCCCGATCTTATCTTTTCCAATCAACTCATTTTTTTTTATTTATTTTCTATACAAGGCCTTGTTAGAGTTTGTTTAGGAGAGAACTTTTTAGCATGACTTTGAGGAAGTTTTTAATGCCAAGAACAATCAAGAAAGTAAGGAGAAGAAAAGATTTCAAGATTTAATTTTATTCGGATTTCATGATGCTTTTTTCTACTCTTTTCTATATTGTTTTTAGATTTTTATTTTGAGATGTATAATGAGTAGATATTTGGTATCTAGGTCTCGTGAAACTTAGATTTGTTCATGTGATATTATCATTGCTTGATTAATTTAATTTTTTAATCTTTTCTTGATTGAATTATGTTTACTTCATGATTTAGGTTATTATTTCTACGAATAGTAATCTAGAGTTTGATATCTTATAAGAGAGTCAAGAGATTTCTTATAAGATTAGATTTAAGTGTAGTTGATGAGGGTTATTGAAAGATTTGAGATAATTTGTAAGATTTTTCTGAAATTTCAATTTAAAGCATAGAGAATTCATTGTTCAATAATGCAATTTTAGATCATGCTATTGAGAATAGATTCTAATAGGTGATTTTAGGGTTAGGGTTAATTAGCTTGAGAAAGTGATTAACTTTAGTAGAGAATTCTCTTGGTTAAGAAAGATTAAAGAACGAACTAGGTTATCTTTAGGAAAATCACATGTTAGATCTAGGGAAAATAAGATGTAAGTACAATATTGAATCTTGAATTAATTTCCAATTGAATTGATTTCTTGTTAATTCTTGAATTGCGACTTAGTTAATCTTTAATTAGTTTTAGCAGTAATTTAGATTTACTTTTTAAGTTTCTTGAAATTTAATTTTCCAGTTAGATAATAGAGACCTAATAAATATTAGTAGTTAGAGTCTTTGAGGGATCAACTTTCGGACTTATATATCTGCAATATTACAAATTAATATGTGCACTTTCCTACATCAGACACTTTCAGTATAGCTCGATTCAGGTTAGCTAAGCTGATGGTCTGATGAGTCGAGTTAATGTTCAAGTGAAGCTCGGATTGGCAACTGGTCATGCTTAATGAATAAGAGAGGGTTCGGCTAAGCCAAGGCATTAAGTTAGCACATTGCAATAGCTCGAACTTCTTAGTGGTAAGTCGTAAAGAAAGAATTTTCCTAGCCATACTTTCCAGCCTTCGAGCTTGGGCTTAGATCAAGGGTTTAGTAGTTTGATTTCTATCATTCTTTCTCAAATGAATACTTACATCGTAGCCTTACCTCTACAAATGCCCTTCGAACTTCCTAAGTGTAACTCCTATCTAGGTTACTGTCTTTCATCACCTCCATCTGTTCGGGGGGAGTAGGGATTGGCTTGTCCCTTTGGTCTAAGCTTATGCTTGCTTCACCTTCGAAACAGTTCCCCTTGGGCTGCTGGTTAGCCATCTTTAAGAAGTTGAAAGGAAATACAGAAATTAGAAGGAAAGCAAAGGATGAGAGATATTAATGGAGCAAGAAATACTCTGGAGCGATTTTGGGAAATGTAAAGACCAAAGAATGAAAAATGATTTGTTTAAGCCCTTATATAGTATGTCTAAGCCAAACGAAGCATCATTCTAACAAATGCTAACCTAAGTGAACAAATGTTAAGATTTTTGAATCAATGATTATATATCACGTGGGTAAGTGGATTGTCAACAAGGCATGATTTCATGTAAGCATTTATTGCGTGTGATGTTGAAGGAACTTGAGTACTCTAATAGTCACATCAATCGCATCAATAGTTATGTCAAAATGACTAAGGCTCAAATCCTTGAGCAAGTTTAAGGCTAAGACCATGCATGTACCCACGTGAACTTCCTATGGTCTAAGAGCGCTTGATCTTGAGCATACAAAGCTTAGATACCCGAGCATGTTAAAAGCCAGGATTGAACATGTGCTCAAGTAAGCTCCCTCTAGTTTGAGAGCGCTTAATCTTGAGCATGCTTCGACAATTGAGATGAGTAAAAAAGAAAGATTAACTAAGTGGAAAAGAAAGAAAGTAAAAAAGTATATAAACATGTGAAAAACAACTTTGATCATTAAATTTGAAGAATCATTACAAAGCATAGGGGCTGGTACACTAGCCTTCAATACAAGCTATTATAGTGAAAAATATAAAGTGCAATATACGGGTTGGAGGCCCTTCCTATTCTACTGCTCGATGCTGGTCCTTGAGTTCATAACCTCAACTTGGCTTTAATGGATGGTTTGTTTGATTTGGTTTGTATGTAATCACAAGCCATCGCAAAGAAAGGGACCCAATCTAGGCAGTTGGTTTGCAATTTAAACTTTGCTCTCCATTTGCACTAGTGAACCTTACTCAACTTGAGCCACCCCGAGCAAATGATTAAGGACTTCAAAGAATAGTGGTTACTGCTCTTCTTTTACTGCTATAGTTACTGTAAAACAAGGTTGTGGCAGTACGTCATTCCAATGACGATCTTGTACTATTGCGGTGACCTTAAGAGAAAGTCCTTCTCATACTTGTAAGCAACACTCGACCTCTTGGAAGACTTGGCCAAAAAGGCATCAAAGAACCCATGGAAGTTATCGAACACTTAAAGCTCGCAGGAACAACCATTATAAGGCAAAGAAAATAAGTTGGCTTGCCATGTTCTCAAGTTTTTAAGGGGCCCCTAGGAGTCCTCTAGTTGATGAAGGTTCGAAAGCCCTAAGTTGTCAGAGTTTCCCCTTCTTAAGGTTAGAAACATTATCAATGTTAAGAATTGCTCGAAAATATAGTCGGGGAACTTGGATGCCAATGGTACCAGTGCCTGGTGATGTCGTAAGGGCAATGAATAGCCAACCAGGGGGGACTATTCCTTGTATACCCCTTAATTAATGCTTACAAGCCACCTCATGTCATTAGACGACCCTTTACACCTCTCAATCAGTACCTACAGGACCCACCAATAGGATAGTACCCCAATCTCAACACTTTCTCGCTTAGAAGGAGCACCCGAGCCACGCTCATTTTCGAATAAGCTCTATGAGAGTAGAAGATTACTTAATTTGGAACAAGATAGAATGAAGGAAGATGGTCCTCATAACCCCTTTTATAGTAAAGAGGAGAAAAATCTTTCTGTCCACGTCTTACCTATTGGCCCATCTAATGATTGGTGAGGAATGATAATGGAAAGATAGGCATTGATGATAGGTAGCGGTTTCCCTATGAAATCAATGACGTACGTGGGCAGTGCATTCTACAAAGCGCCATCTCTATGTCGGAAATGACATAAGCATTGGGAAAGACCATGCATGCAAAAAGTCTACTATTGAAGGTCATATCAACCGTCACTTCTGGAAGATTGCCTCTAAAAGGACAACCTTATGTGGTTGGCCTTAGGCCTTCAAACAACCTGGGCTTAGCCCTTCCTAGTTTTAAAAGCATCAATGCTTTCCTCACTCATCGGCCAGATGTTTAGGAGAGTTTTGGGGGGGAGGGGGTTGGCTAGGGTGTGTGTGTGACGTGACGGTGGCGATGCAAATGTTTACTATCAAATCTTTCCATAAGGTCTCTTAGGGCCTAAGCCTACCCAAATGCTTAGCCTAGGCCTTACACGTCAACAGGGAACTTAGTTCGAATCTCATTGGCCTGTCAAGATGCTTGCATGTTTGAGCCTTAGCTCTTACTCAAAAGGCTTCCGGGTACCCTTACCATGTTCCGTTATTGCCCATAATGCTTATGTGAGGCTTGCTTTCGTTCCCTCCTAGAATCGTGGTCAAAGGAGTCATCAAACGATAAGCCGAGTGCTTGACCTGTCCATTGTCCAATTTTTCTCTCTTTATTAAATGTTGATTGACCACCAATCATATGGCCTACTATCTAGCTGCTAAATAGGATGGTCGCCTACTACCAATGGGATAAGCCCATCCTTCTAATCTCTACCAACTAGCAAAACGAAGAATGTCTTGTTGGATGCTGGCAACGCCGCCTCATTAGATCTTAAACTAGCCAGTTAAGATCCGCTATGTATCATTAACAGTAAGTACCTCCAACCTATAAATAAGAGTAAGATCTTCAGGTAAAGGGATTGTCACCTATTATTTTCTATCCTCTCATGGGAACTTACTTTTATTGCTCTTTATTGCCTGTATTATACCTCTCTCCTTGCTTTGAGAGTCTGAGGGCCCTTATTAGCTTAGCCATAAGGGGCTTTGTACCAGTTCTTCATCGTCCATGGTTAAAGGATAGCTTGGAGTTGACCTAAGATATATAACGATGATTGTCACCATCACTAGAAGTTATATAATAGATTATGATTTTACATGGTAGAGTACTTAGTATTTTATCTCTATATCATATACCTACTTCAAAACTAAGGTATATAAGGTATAAGTTTCATGCTATTATGTATATTGGATACAAGTTTCATATGGTTTGCCTAAATTGATAATTTATCTTCAAAATTGACTAAAATGACATAATTTGATATCTGGGTTAAATCTTTAGTTTGGGCTTCTTGGACTTGATCCTATGCTTGTATTGCTATGACTATTACAATAGCCATGATTAATGGAAACTTTCAATCACTAAACTTAGAAGTTCTTAGCTAGCATTTACTTAATGATTTTCTATATTGGTATTCTAAATTAGTACTAATTTACTTCTACAATCCATGTAGGACATCAACTCATATGGATATCATAGTTTCTTCCCTCATACACATGACATTGTCATTATAAGAGCTTACATTTAAGCCTAATTCTTCTTTCTATTTCAATTTGCTATTCGGTACATTCTAGCAACCCTCTAAGTATAAGTTGTCCTATAAGTTTTTTATGAGTCACATCGTAGTAGCATTCCCTACCCTCTTAGGCCATTTCTTTAATTTAGGTTGAAAAAACAAGGCCTACTAGCTTTTACTTTCATTTGTCCATAAATTATCTACCTTTTAGTAAGTGATCGACTTTAATAACATTGAAAACCTCAACTTAAAAGTAGTTAATAGACAAGTCAATAAGTAACTAATAGGTCTTTCCGAGCACCAAGCCTAAAGTTCCTAATTTGTGTTGTATTAGTAGTCTCTACTCTAGTTTAATAAATCACTACTGATTATCTATGTGGAATTTCACTCACATGAGCTACCATATACATATAATCGAGGTTTTTAAACTAGTTTATGTTCCTAACCTCTTCTAAAATGGCATATTTTGGTTGAACCAAATATATGAATCTTGTATTCTATGGAACGGGGAAGAATTATTCTTCTAATGAAAGATAGCCAAATTGTTGAGAAGGTGAAAAATTTTAACATTCTTCAGTTAAATCATCCAATCAAGCCTCTTTTATCTATCTCTAATATTTAAAGGGTGGAGTCCTTTTGGTGGACACACTTTTTATCCAAAGAAAAATACTTCAATTATCCTTGAATGATCTAGATTAGAATTTGAAAGTATAGCCCTTTACCTTTAACAAATAAAACAAAATAAGTGTATCATTACAAATACATGTAAAACTTTCTACTTACCACATTCATGGGCACTTGTCTCCATTACCATTCTTCCCTATGGTTAATTATAAATTACGTGGATATCATTATCCATGCTTTTAACTTCTCATCTTCCACATCAATAGTCACTTTCCTACTTTAAAATTTTATTTTTTGAAATTTTAACTTTTAAATTTAAATTTCTTTCTATAGCTTTTTCCATATTTGATCATTCAGAAGAATAAAATGTATAATTTTTAATAAAAATATATCATTTTTATATAGTTGTCAATATAAAATTTAATTTTCTTTTGCATCAATTTGTGCAAATTTCATATAAATATAAGAGAAATGATTCTCAAACATTGAAAAAACTTATACTATTTTCTTATAATTAATGGATGAAAAGAAACAATAGGGAATACAATATGTTTAGAGTTACAAATCATATTTTCTGATATAATTTAGCAACTATAAATCAAATTAGTAGCACCACCTATCCGTTTTTCCTTTCTAGATCTAACATGGAGTAAACACCAACGAATAAAATGATATATAGCAGGAAAGCATATTAGAAGCTAAACAATATGAAACGAGAACAATTTCATGCTACATGTTATGTAACTAATAAAAATTACTATTAGAGTTCATATATGCTATTATAGCGTTTTATACTTTCAATTTTCTATATTCCACAAAGTTATCGACGGGTAGTTTAATGACGCTATGATAATCCAAATTGAAAAATTCATTAACATGTAATAAACTAGTATGTAATAGAGTGTTGTACCACAACTTGGCTAATTTTTATGTCTATAAGCTTTTCTTTCTCCTCTTTTTTTAACATCGCCTAATAGTGTGTGTATATGTATATAATATATTATATTTGTTTCCGATGGTTGAATGAATTGAGCTAATATATACACCTATACGATGTAGTTTAACTAAAGCTGTGACTTTGGTCTGTTAACCATATCATCAAAATTTACGCATCTATATATACATCTATTACTTGAATATTCTTAAGGTTCTAATTAATCTATCAAGTTAGATATGTCACTTTATTATTATTATTATTATTATTATTATTATTATTATTTGGGAAAAAGAGTGAAAAGGAAGAAAACAAATAAGCATTACCAGAATCAATCATGAAAAAAATGAATGAAAATCCAATCTGATCCTCAGTATCTTTTTCTAATTTTCTGTTTACTAAGCTGTCCTTGTCAGCAGGGTTAAAAAAGAAAAAAAAGAAAGAAAAAAGGGAGAAAAGAATAAAATAAAAACAAGCATTTTTGCCATTCCAATATATCATGGTAAAAAATCGTAGGGATGGATCGGACGGCTAGACGCGGGAGATGGCATTGCATTGAAAGTGAAGCGGAAAAATAGAGGAATGTTGCTCCGGGTACTGGATTAGGATTGCGAAAAAATATAATAATGAGACTATAATAAGATGCGCACTAAAGAGAAGGTCACAAGGGCACGTGGTTGCAGATTCCGCTACTTAATAAACTACTGGCGACTTTCCAGTAATACCGTTGAGACCCAACCTCCTACCAGCTGTAGATAGCTGTCCAATCTCTCTTCCCATGTGAGCCCACTGCACATCCATATACAAAAAAAAAGAAAAAAAAAAGAAAAACTCTTTCTCTCTCTCTCTCTATATATATATATACATATTGAAAAAATTATATTTATTTTATATTTAGCATGTTGTAATGTTATGAAAAAGTTGATCTGTTAAAAGATAAAAAATAAAATAAAATAGAAGGAAGGAAAAGATTGCAATTATTATGTATGTTTTGTATATGTAACATGTTCCTCTCTCTCTCTCTCTTTCTTTCTCTGTATCCTGTGACTTTCTTTAATTAAACATTCCTTTTTTCTTTGAATTTTCCGTTTACTATTTATATACATATAATCTCTTAGAGTCTCTCATTTTGTTCACCATTCGGTCCATTGGGGGATTCTCTCTTACGTAACCCCATTCCAAAACGTTATTATCCCTTGTGCTGTGTATTGACATTGTTGGTGTTTTCTTGTGGAGATATTTGTGTCATTGTTGTTGTGTTGTGTGTGTTAAATATCTTTATCACAAGACAATGGCACAATTACCTCCTAAGATTCCTAACATGACACCGAATTGGCCCGACTTGCCCCACCAAAAGCTACCATTTATGATGGCTTCACCGCCACCCAACGCGATGTCGGCCACCCACCACCACCAAAACCCATCTTGGGTTGATGAGTTTCTAGACTTCTCAGCTGCTAGAAGGGGTGCGCACCGCCGATCGGCTAGCGACTCGATCACATTCCTAGAGACGCCGATGATGGAAGAATGCCGAAATACAAGCGTCCCGGGGTCACACGGTAACAGCAACAACGAGTTTGATAGATTTGATGAGGAACAATTCATGTCGATGTTCACCGATGAAATGTCACCTAATGTTGGTAATGCAGTGTCGTCCTCGAATCCTTCTTCACCCTCCGATCACAACAGTATTAATGAGGATAATAAGTTGTCACCCCCCGACAATAATCAAAAACAGCAGCAACAACCTCAATTGCAGCTACAAACACAGCCTAAGAACGAGCCTGAGGAAGTTCAAAGTCCATGCGATTCCGACACAAATAAAGCTGCTCCTGATGCAACTCCAAATGGCAATTCAAGTGAAAGAATTATTGACCCTAAGAGGGTTAAGAGGTAATATACAATTGCCATTCATTTAATTTCATAATTTTTTTTACTGCGTCACTCATTATCTGTAGTCCATAAGTAATAATAATTAACCAACCAATAAAATAGACTTGTATGTTCATAATTATGGTGCCATTTTTTTTTATTATATTTTGTAATTAATGTTGTAACGAACGTAAGAATATGCATGCACGTATTTTCTGACACGCCCTAGTTTATTTTAATTAGAGTATAGTCTATGAATATGCTGCTTAATTATCTCCTAAGTATAAACTTCACATCCAATAAGTTCGATGTTTAATTTATTGATATAAATTAAAGCTCGACATACATGAAATGAGACCTCTTCCATGTATGTTTTAATCGATACTTAAATATTAAATTTTTCAATATGTGGTCGATCACTAGGAAATGTAATTTTATTGCATTTAAATTATATGAAGATATTTGAGTTAATTAATTAGAAGGGTTTAGTAAATATATGGCTATGATAATTCTCATATATTCATTATAATACTTTTTGTGAATTGTTTGTTATAGGATTTTGGCAAATAGACAATCGGCACAAAGATCACGAGTGAGGAAGCTCCAATATATATCAGAGCTTGAACGTAGCGTGACTTCATTGCAAGTACGTATATATTCTGTTTTTTCTTACTATCTATAAATTACATATATTCTTCAGAAGATTTTCGTAAGAGAGAACAACGTTTTAGCTAATTATAATAATTTTCAAATGTGAAATCATATGTATAAACATCTCATGTGATTTTTTTTTTTTTCTGTTTTTGAAAATATTTGGTTGTGGGACTGAAGGCTGAAGTATCAGTGTTGTCTCCTCGGGTTGCATTCTTGGACCACCAACGCTTGCTTTTGAACGTCGATAACAGTGCTCTCAAGCAAAGAATAGCTGCTTTGGCCCAAGATAAGATTTTCAAAGACGGTAAGTTCTTGCTTAATTTAATTATTATATATTTCTTATTTTCTGGTTTTATAATTACAATGCAATTCCAACAGTATTAATTCCAAGCATATATATTGCTAGTGATGCGACTAAATTTCATCTCGACAATGTCTATTTATTCATGTTTGAAACCATTTGAAGCATAAATGTAAAAAAAAAAAAAAAAAAACACAGTTATCACTGGTTCCACAGTTTCATATACAGTAGTTGATTTTCCAGCATAAGTTATTCAGAAAGTACTATAACAAGTGCATTTCATCAGAAAATCTTTGTGTTATTTTTCCTACAATGAGGACTTAATAAACCATGTTTATTTTTGCCCTTGAAATTCGACATGGAAATATTTTGCCGAATTAAACTACAACCATTTTTGGCAAAAAAAAAAAAAAAAAACTAGATCGATTACTCATTATAGTGGAAATTTTATGCATTTTGTTCCTAGAAAGAGTATATTCAGATGTATAAGAAAAAAATATGTAATGAATAATATTAGGTGACTCGAGACCATTTATTTATGGATACTTATTCTGCTAATTTTTCCTCAAATAATATTGTAATGAGTTTGCTTTTGCTTAGATGAAGTAATAGACAACCTAACTTGCTGCCTATTATGCTAGACAATATATGTCGTGAGTAAGATTTTTTTTTTTTGGTGGTCTGGGGATTCATTTATGGATGCTCATTCTATTGATTTTTCATGAAATAATATTGGAAAGAACTTACTTTTGCGTTAGATGAAATGCTAGACTAGCTACCTAACTTGCCGCTTATTTTGCGATAATGGTGAAGCTACGTAGAAGATAACAAGATATCATGCTAGATCTGATCTAACACGAGAAGAATTATATTAACCTAGTTTAGTTGTACTAGGAGCTAGATTTCGATTTCCCTCCAAAACCGATCTCCAAATCAATCACATGATGTCTTCATGATTCCATGTGCTGCTACATGTGTTAACATGTTTCTTTATTTTCTTTCTTTTTTTTTTTTGTGGTTTTTATTCTTTGTCTCAATCATTAAGTGCATGGATCGACCATAAATTGACCATAATTGCTACGCTAAATATGAGTAAACAATTCATTATTGCAGCTCACCAAGAAGCACTTAAGAGGGAAATAGAGAGATTGAGGCAGGTGTATCATCAACAAAACCTCAAGAAAATGGAAAACAACAACAATAATAATGGTGCACCATCTTCAACACCTACACCACCAAATACATCTTGTGATACCAATAAGCCTCCTGGAGAAAAAGAACAACTTCTCAATGCCTAAAAGAAAAAAAAAAAAAAAATGACCCAACTTCTCTTTATTTTATTCCAAGTTCAATTATTTTTTGAACTATTGGAAAAAAAATTAGTTTTTTTTTTTTCCTTTTCTTTGTCATATCCATTCTTCACAGCTGCATTTATCCAATTTCCATTGTTTTAGTGAATTTTTTTTTTTTTTTTTGACAGTCACTAAGTTAATCCTTGTAATTCTAGAAAGACCTGCGTTGCCTATGTTTTTTCACAATTAAAGCCCCCCCCCACACCCCAACTTGACCAAAAATATATATATATATATATGAAAAAGAGTGGTTTCCTGGAAAGACAGTCAATGCCTTGGCAATCCGATGGTAAGCGTTGTCTGTGCATTCACGTGATGTGTTCACATCATGGGTGGGGACCAGAACAAGATAACACGATTGGAGGTCAGAGAGGAACACATGCATCTCTGTCTGAATGTGAGGCAGAAAAATCAAATGTTGTCCTTTGCTTTTTTAACTGGTTGTAATTTAATATTAGGGTACTGTTGTATTAGTATTTTCCTTTTCCTTTTTTACCATTCTTTTTTTTTTTCCTTTTTGGAAATATTGGTTTGGAGTAGTGCGAGTGGTGGTGAAGAAAAGAATGATATGCTATGGAACGTGCGTGTTGGGATGCATGAAAGGCTGGGGTCAGGATTCGTGTTTCTTTATTTTATTTTATTTGGGGGTGGGGGGTGGGGTGGGGTGGGGTTTGGGGGAATGTGGTGTTTTGCAACTTTAAGTTGTCAGGTTTCTGTACCTTCGTTTCAGTGTTTTTCTCTCTTGATTTAATTGTAAATTTGTATTCCAATCTTAAACGTTGTCGAACGATGTAAATATCCAGCTTTTCTTGGCTTTAAGAATTCAGTGTTGTCTTGTTGTTATTATACATGTTAAGTTTTTATTTTATCGATAATTAGGCCATTGGATTGGCTGGCCTTGGTACTTCACAAAATGGATGCTAGGCTGCTAGCCCATGATGCGGTTTGGTGCGTTAATCCCATAATATACGCGTGCTTTTACTCCATTTTTTTTTTTTTTCATTTTACTTGTATCCTTATGTTTTAGTTTTTTACATTTTTCATATCTTTGTTTTTCTATAATAAAAAAAGAAAAACATTAGTTAGATATTAAAAATAGGCATCTGGAGATCTTATAGGGAGTAAATAAAGGACCCGAAACCCCTTTCTCTCACATTCCTATTTGTAATGTCTGTAAAAGATCAAAACATATATGCACAAAGTGAAAGAATATGAAGTTAAAGTTTTTCCTTATTCAACCAAAATTATTGTACCTTATTCATCTCTCTAACTATTGTTAGTTTTTGTTTGGAGTAAAATGGGAAGATTAAATGTTTTTCAGGGAATGATTTGGGGGAGGATAACTAGAGTCTTAAGATTCTAGGGCCATGTCTTATTAAATAAAAATTCATAATTCAGGCCCAACAACTATACTTGGTGAATTCTTTGAGCCCAATTAATTGCTTTATGAGTTGCTCATCTACTTCTAAACTTAGTCAATCTTTTGAATTGATGGGTAAGTTCTTAAATGAGGTAGGCCCTTAAATTTCTTAGTCTAAATCTATTGCAACATGTAATGATAATTAAAAACTTACTAAGAAAGGGTATCACTTCCATTTAGTGATTCGCTGATTTGAAAATTGCATAGTAACACTAACATCTATAGATTTGGTACTTCTAACCACAACATTATGACCATAGGTCCATATCTTCATTTCCATGTCTAAGGTGGTACCCTACCCTCAAAGGTGTGGTTCCAACAAAGAGTGTATATGGGTTGGCAAATAACATTATCAGATTCTAAAACGTATTCTACTTTACATGATGAGATATGCTCAAAATGAGTATTGAAGGTTATATATAGATTGTGGTTCTAATTTTCTAAAATCAATTAGAACTTACTCCCACATGATAAGATATAGAATTTGTATTCTAATATATATATATGATATAGTTTTCGAAGGTATCTGATTACCATCTTTTGAAAATTTTTGACTAATGATATTAACTATTAAATATAAAAAATATAATATTTTTAATTTAATCATACTCAAATCCTAAGCTTATTTGCCAATTGAAAAAAGTAAAATCTAAAGCATATTTTTCATTTCTTTGCTACTTCTCATTTGTTTCGCTAGATGCTATTATTAACCCCAATTTCTCCATTCACATTTCCTTTGCACCTCTCTCTCTCTCTATATATATATATTGTCATTATTCAACTTCTATTGACTTAAGGCAATCTCAATTCATTTTTTCTCATATTCCTTTGTTTCCACTTACGTGGTCAAATTGTTGAGAGATTGTGAAATTGATAAATTTACCAGTTATATGTACATGAAAAAATTTAAAAATAATTGTACAATATACCTAAAAGATTTGATATTATAAATGTACTAGAAAGTTTCATAGTATCCTATAGGGTGCTTTATATAATATCACTATGTTTAGATAGGAAGAAGGAAAGGCAAAGAAAGGAATTAGAAAGGAAAATTTCTCGTTCCTTTGTTTGGTAAGGTGAGGGAAAATGAAAGGAATAATTTTTTTAAACAAAATCTTCCATGAGTTCACATGGATCTAATCTCTCCACATATGGAGAGAAAGTAGGAGGAAAATATGCAAAATTACCTCAATACCTTTTTGTTGAAAAGACAGTTGAAGAATTGAAGTGCTTTTTAGTAATTTAACGAGCTTAAAATAAATTTAAATGATTTCTTCTTCACAATCATTCCTTCCATAACATATAAGTACTAATAAAATTTCAGTATGTGAAAATATAGCTTATAATATGGTTCCTTATTAGAGTAAACTATAACAATTATCATGAGGTTCTATTTATAGTGTTTTTCTTTTTTCTTGCCATTGTTTGTAGTGCTTCAAAACCTATGGGCGATACAACACATTATGTATCTTTAGTATTTAATAATATGTCAAGGCTCTAAAACACTAGTATAATCTCTAAAATCACTTATATTAAGAATAATTCTCCAATTATTACAATTCATAAATAACTCATAGGTAAGTTATTCTAACCATAATTATACATCAAAGAATATCTAACTCTATGACAACTATACCTGTTAAAAATTCTACTTAATACCTATTCTAGAATCCCATAATTTAGTAAGCTCTTTAACACAATATAAAACTAAACACCTCTCTTTCCTAACCTAAAGATAATAGTTTTCGCACATGCCACAAATTGCAAACTTATCAAATCAATATGTAGCTGTAAAAATAAAGAATGAGTCAAAGCCTAATACGTAATTTGCAAACACATATAGATGCTACATAATATAGAACTAAACACCTCTCTTTCTTAATCTAAAGATAACAGTTTTTGTACTTGCCACAAACTGCAAACTTATCAAATCAACCTGTAGTTGCGGAAATAAAAAATGAGACAAAGCTCAATATATAATGCACCAGCACACATGGATGCTATATTAGTCATTCACATGCATTTAATGCAAGAAATAACAAACAATATTTTAATTATCTTGAATTTAAACCCACATACAATAAAGAGGTACTATACCATGATTTCTTATACATATAGGTAAATACAACATATTATAAGTCTTTTAATTTACTATCATATATTATGATGAAGGTTATATAACCAATATTTAGGAATAAAAAACCATGAAACATTAGATTTAACCATACGTAAGTTTAATGGGGAAACCTTACATATAATCAGTAGATAACCTCTCTATTGAAGGACAAGTTGGGAAAGTACAATTAGTAAAACAAGGTTTTTAAGTTGGATTTGATTTAGGCTAGTTGTTTCATTCCATCTTAATACGTACAAGTAATAAGCATGTATGATGTACTTAGAAAGCCAAGTAACCAAACTACAATTCTTGAATTCAAATTTGAAGGTTTAAACTGTGCTCAACAAGGAACTCAAATCAAGAATTGAGCAATTAGAACAACATACCTTCCTTAATCCGTCATCAATCGAATTCTATATAGAACTTCTAGTTTAAAACTCCCAACTTGACTTTGTTTACAACCTTCTAAACTTAATCCTAACTCCTAAGGGTACCATAATTCAAGTTAAGGATAAAGTTTAAAACTTTAATGAAGAATGAGTTAGAAGAAACATTTAGAAGAAGAATCGAAAGCTTAAAGCAGTAAAGGAGATTTATGAGTATAGCTTGAAAGGTACTAATTATTGTATTAGATTAGTAGATAAGGTAAAGCTCGTTAAAAATACATTTGGGAATAAAAAGTTTTTAATGTTTTAAAAATTTGAAAATTATAGGTAAAGGTAGGGACTTTTACAGAAGAAAGTTAAGTGAAACTCAAAATTAAGATTGAGGAAATGTTTGATTGAGTTTGATCGAGAAAAATGATAAGAAAAAATTATACCTAAAGTTCACAGATTAACATAGCTAGCGACATGACCATGTCGCTTTGGTCATATCAAAATTCAACTATTTTTATAAAAGTTGGAATTTTTGCAAAAGAGAGTTAGGTGAAACTAAATATTAAGGTTAGGAAAAAGTTTTAGTAAGATTGGTTAAAAAAACTATAAGAAAAGAATGAACTTTAAGTTTATCACTTGACATGGTTAACGACATGACTATATTGTTTTAGTCATGTCACTTTCTACCATTCCTACCCCCTCCCCCTATCGAACATGGTTAAAGGCATAACTATGTTGTTGGGTGTGTACATCCGGCAACAAATTTGCAATTTTTTTTCTCTTCAAAAAACACTTAACTCCATTTATTTCCTTCCATTCTTCAATCTAACTTTAAATATAATTCAAACACTTGATTACCTATTATCTAAACTCCTTTTTAATCCATTAAAACCATATATTTCAATTCAAACACCCACTTAATCATTAAACCTACTAACAACTCAAATAACACCAACTTTAAACTAAAAAACAAGATGAAAGAGTGAAGGATACTTACTTGCAATAAGTGAATCCAAGCTTTGAATCTCAAACGCAAATCAAATCAAAGAGAAAAAGCTAATATGTACATTTAAATTTGGATTACTAAAGAATATCTAAGAAACTCCGTGAAAATGGACTTTTTTCACTAAGGAAAACTTAGAAAGAGAGACTAAAAGGTTATCTTACCCTTAGAGAAACTTAAAAATGAGGTTTTTTATTTTCTTTATTCTTTTTTTTTTCTTTTAGTATTAGAAGCTCTAAGAGCTTGTTTTAGCTAGGAGAAAGAGCAGTACCAAAAATAGAGCAAGGAATGAAGAAGTTAAGAGGGTTTTGGTGGGGTTTAATATATTAGGGTTTAAGATAAAAGGGTAATGTAGGTAGGTTTTAGGGCACATGGAGTTTAGGCCTATATAAGAGATTACAATAATACCACTTACTTTAAAGTCATTTTCTTAAATTTTCTTAGGCATTACATTTTACCCCCTTTAAAATGACTTTCATCCTCAAAATTCACCTAATTCTAGAAATGACTCTAAACACTTTCTCTTAGTTCCTTTCTTAAGCTCAAAATTCATTTCTCTTCAAATTGCTCACTTTGTTATACTTTACATATCTAATGATTCATATCTTAAGGCCTACTTCCTGGCATTTCTATCCTTAGCAAGTCCCTTTACTCCCAAAATAGCATTTTGATTGCTCTTGTTTTATTTGCTTTATGGTCTCTTTTGATGCGTATACTTCCACTCTTGACTCTAAGGAAATAAAGTATTCACTTCTTTATTACTAAATTGTTCATTTGATCTCACATTTACTTATATACCTACCTTTGTTCTCTCATCCCTAATTTTAGTGGCCTAAAACACAAATACTCTTTCCTTTGACAAATCAAATCCAACTTTTCACCATGCTACATTCATAACATATGGCAATAACTCAATTAACATATAACTTTTTCCAATACAAATCTTTAAATCTTATAGATCAAAAAGTCTATTCAATAACAAGAGACATCAATCATTAATCCTCAAGAATCCTTTGTCAAGCTTATATTGCTAAGGTGAATAAAGCATGCTTCTCTTATCTAAAACAAATTCTTCAATGCATATATTAATCATCAAAAGGATTTCATCTCCTAAAAAGGCAACTATTCTCATTGAAACTTTAGGCCAACACTTCACATAGTAATAAAATGGGATATAAACATTCACTAAGCTTCAACTTATCTAAAACCATCAACCTTCAAAGAATTCTCAACATTAGTCTCTATAAATCCAGTAAGATATCTCATCAAACATACATCATACTCTTAAATTGGTTTTTATTAGAGATTACCTCAACCTTCACTCATTAACTAACTTCAACCACACCAAACTTTAAAGGTTCTCAGGCTCACTTTTATACTTTTTTCTAATAGTGCACTGCTCTTAGAGCATTTATAACTTCTTATTTCACTTGTCCCCTTATCAATTTTATTCAATGATTTAGGTGGTAATTATAATATTGTTAGTAACTTATATACTTTTTAGCTCATGGAATTTAACTAATTATTAGTTTTATGTGATATTATTTTTTTGCATATTCATCTTATCACTTTTATGTTTGTTTAACTCTGAAATATTTAGATATTTTTATAACTTAACATAAGTATACATATAATGGGGTTGATGGATATCAACACAATATTGACTTAACTAACGACTTACTTGACTTAATTCAACTAACATACACAACCTTTACGCACCCAAACAAAACCAATTTGACATGCCATTGCAAAAGAAAAAGACTAATTTATCTGTCCTATTATAAGTATATACATACTAAGTTTCCTCAAATCTTTTAAACCATACTTCTTAATTTAGCCCGTGATTATACATTCCCATTCTTTATTTATTTCTTTTTATTATTATTAGTAACAAACTACTCATATACTTTTTCTTAAGTAAATACTATTTCATACGTGTCACTGCTTACCGTGCAAAGTTTGGCAATAATCTTGTAAAGATACATTTTAGGATTTGTGTATCAAGTTTTTTGCTATCTTTGATAATGGTTAGTTATTTGGTTAAGTTTCCTTCATATATTTTATGCATATTCTTGATTTTATGAAATGAATTCAAGCAAATCAAAGGGAATAAGCTCAACTAGCCATATCTTTATTCCTAGTCTATCCCTTTACTAATCTCCACATAACACACTTAAGCACATTATAACACAGTTAGACAAACAAGGATCAAAAGGAAATGATAGTACAGAGAACTAAATGGCTAAAACAGATAAGCAAGTATGGAATGAAGGCAAACAAGAAAAGTAGAAAGATAAGTTGGGGAAAAAGCAAGAGTAGAAGGTGGAAATTAAACCTACAAGTGCAAGAACTAAGGTAACCACTCTCTCTCTTAATCAAGTCAGACCTAAGTTCTACCCTTCTTTCTCTACTGCTTGCTGTCCTATTGGTTCGTTACCTAGCTTTCTAAGATCAATCAACTTGAGTTGATCTATGATTAATCAATTTAAGTACTTTTGCAATCAGCAATCCTAAACCCTTTATGATCAACTAACCTAAGTAATCCTATGATCAATCATCCTAAGCCTTTTAGTGATCAACCCACCTCGATCCTTTTTATGATCAATTTCCTAAGTTGTTTCATGATTCTCTCACTTTCTAAGATCCACTAACATAAGTACCTGTACGATCCATAAACCTAAACTATTTCAAGATTCACAAACCTAAGGTTACTAAAGATCAACCAACCTAAGCTTCATTATGATCTTCCAACTTAGGCTCTAATGCTACTTGTCTATAGTTTTTAAGATGGATTTTAAGTGTATGACATCGTATAGTGAATTTCACTACATTTATTTTAAAAATTGTCTTATTAAGGATTTATTAAGTTTTGGTTTCCTGTTTTAGGCCATATAATTTAATTATCTTTATTTTATTTGGGAAGTAAAAAATGAAAATTAATGTTATTTACTACTTTAGGTGTGATTTATTTAGACGTGTACATAGATGTGGATCAACTTATTCATATATATATTTTATTAACACTTATAATTATTTATTTATTAATATTAAAATTCTCTTTGGAATGTTTCATTTCAATTAAAATTTGAATGACTTTTTTTCGCCACAAACAACAAAGAAGAGTTCTGTTGGGGCCGGGGGGGTGGGTGGGGTGTGCGTGGGGTGTGCGTGGGGCGCGGGTGTGGTGGGGGTGGGGTGGGTTGGGGAAGTAAAAAACGAACTCATTTAAGATGCCGGAAAAGAGAAAAGGATTTATAGGATGCCATGTCGGATCCGTCTTTTTCCTTTTTATCCCCTCTCTTCAACCGAAAATCCAAGAGAATCCTTCATGGAAGAAGTGCAGCATCTATACTCTTCTTTGTTGCCGCCCACTGTTCCGAGAACCAACTGAGATATGATAACAGTACAGCATCGTGTGAAAGGCATGCTCCATTATATCCATTCCTTTTGACAAAGTTAGTTGAAGTGCTAAAAGCAAAAAAGATTATTGCTAAGAAAAAGAAACGAAAGTGGGGCTAAAATTATCTGGGATGAATCAACTTTTATATTCTTAATTGCAATATAATAATATACCCGCGATGCAGATTTCATCTATAACTAAATTTGTCGAAGCATTTGAAATAAAATTATAAAATCGGTATATAATATATTAGTATAACTTTTTCTCCGTATTGTAATAAACTCGAAAAAAGTATGCATCATAAAAGCACAAATCGTACTCCTATGCAATGAACTTTTACTCTACTCTTGTTGTTGATGCTATCAACTTTCTAAATTTGGACATGCATATTACATTCAAAACGTTCCATGAGAACAAGACGCACTTATCATAATTTTATTATAAGATTAATTTCGCTTTTGGGCTATATATTTTCACTCTAAAACAATTATTTTAACTTAAGTAATATGGATGGCTTATATTTTGAATCATTAATATTGTCCTCTTCAATTGTCCCTCTCGTTTAGTGACTTATGTATGTTATTTAATATAAAGCTATCTCATCTAACTACTACATCGTTGGATTGTTGTATCCCACTAGTGAAAAAAAACTATTAAAGTCAATGCAGTCTACATTTTTAATTTAATAATTGCCGTGTTTATCGCATCCCTTATATAATTTATCTACAGGACAAGTTGCAAGTAGACAAATAGTTTTTATACACTGTACTTTCCTCAGCAACCTACAACATTTAAAACACAGACAACCTGTACCAACTCCAAAGTTCTCAGCAGAAACAACCTCAAAAAATGGCAAACAGAAGTACACATTCTTTCTTATTAGTTGTCTTCTTCTTGCTTCTCGCACTAGGAGTAGATGCCACTTGGAGTCAAGTAGCTGTATCTGAGGAAGAGGATCGCATGGAGAAGTATACGTCAAGTTCTTGCAGGGCATGTACTGCCCTAGGATCTCTGTTTCTGATACTTGTATATGAACTCGTCATGTTCCAAGGAGTGAAATTGATTGATGAAGCAAAGCAGGTTTTGGTGGAAATCTATGCTCCTGGTTATGTTGGTGGTCTTGTCTTACCAGCTATTGGTTCGATCCCTACTGCAATTGTCATACTTAGTAAGTCTTTCATGACTATGTTTTCTGGTTTTCTTTTTCAATAACTTTGCTAACCATCACTATTAGTGGCTTGAACCATTACTTTAATGTTATAAACCACTAGTACCGGGAATCTCTTCTGACAGCCATGCTAATATCCAATAACGACAAAGTTTTGACCATTAGAAAATTGAAAATAATCTAAAACACATTTTCCGGGAACGAAACGCAGCTTTCAGTTTTTTGAGTTATGGGAATATCGTTTTTGATCTAGTATAATACTAATTAAAGATGAAATACAAATTTTTTTATTTTTTAGTGGTCGTCTGTACATGTTTCCTTGAATGTCAAAAATTATAGTCTCCAAAAAGTATCATTTTGAGCAAATTTTACTTGAACTTCAAAGTATTAAATATATTGTTCGTTCCGTCTTTATTTCCATGAACTACGTTTAAAGTATATATACAAGATTTGGTAGCATGTCGCCAGAACATGAAATGATCATTTTGTTAATTACGTGACTCAGGCTCCTTAATCCAATATATCTTAAAATATAATTTCATTTACAGCTACCTGAATGTAGAACTATTATAAGAATGAACTTCTAGAGATTTCTAAAGAAGTTGAAAAAAGGGATAGACTGTACGCTAACGTTCTGTATTATGCTCTTTGTTGTATATGCGTAATCACTATTCATTTAATTACTTATTCCTAAAAGTAAAAGTCCCTAATTGAATATGCTAAAAAGGGACTGAACTGGTAAAAAATAAATGAATAAACAAATAAATGCGCCCAATAATTCTGTGCACAGAGGGAAAACAAATACATGGGTACGGCATCAGGTCAAAAAATGCACAATGTAATTGTTTTTAGATGCATAGAAAGACGGGTTCCATACAAAACCATATTTTTCTTCTATATATAGGAATCGTATATAATAAAATCTCAACAGAATATAGAGATAGATTCAATTATTAACCGGCTGGTCAGCAAAACCCTTTTAAAATGATTAAGAGTCAATCATGTCCACCATGTCATGTTTCTAGAGAGGTAGATCCAACGGGCCATGGTCAACCTAAATTTCCCAGTAATAAAAGCCTCAGATGCTCGGTAGTTGTCCTTAACTGACGGTTGCTTTGAAAAATGTCACACCATACCATCTAGTTCTGGCCAAAAATGGGGAAAACTTGATAAACGCATGCACTTAAAGGTGAAAGGTGGCTGGTCCCATAGCTCAATTTGAAAGATGGTGATTCAAAAACTTAGTTCAACTACAGAAATATCAACAGTTGTTCAATGACTTGAGCAATATATAAATAGCTGAAGTACAGGATGATGATTCAAACGGCTTTAGCAAAAAATGTTAAAAGAGCAAAGGGGAAAGAAAAAAGTAAAAATCTAAAAATTTGTAGTGAAACAACATTTATTTATTTATTTATTTTGCAACTCAAAATTTGATGTAATACCATGCTCTTATATATAGATAAGCATTCCTAGCATCAAGAATAGATTAACTAAGAGGCTCTTCCTTCATATCTTGGCTAATTACATGCTGTCACAAATAGAAAAAAAGAAAAAAGAAAAAATGCAAAATAGTGGTTGCATTAAGTACTTTTCATATGTGGTTGCATGTAATTAGGTGGGACAAGATGGGAACTCCATTTGGAATAAGCAAATTTGCCAGAATGAATGAAAAGTGACGTATAATCTGTTGTATTAGTAAAACTATAAGTAGTTACAAAAATTTTTATGCATCCAATTTTTATCATTCATGCCTATTGCTGAGCTAAGCAATCCGTGTAGTACACACTTAAATGCAAATTACTAGACTTAAAAGTAAACATACATCTTTCCAATGTTCTGCATTTTACGGGTGATCTATACTTGTGTACTTGAGCCCTCCACATTGAATTCTGTTGTTAAAATGATGCATTCCAACATGATGTTACTACATTTTTGACATATTGCTTATGTTCAAAATTGCATCATGTGCACATCGGTGTTGAGAAAATGACTAAACACATACTCAAAATAAAAAGCAGCTAGCTTTCCCATTTGGCAATTCTCAAATAAAATTAATCTTCTTCTGTCAAATATAGCATCTGCACTTTCTGGAAGCAAATCAACCGCTCAAGATCAGATGGTCATTGGAATGGGCTCAATCGCTGGAACAAGTGTTATGTTGCTTACACTATTGTGGGGATCTTGTATCATTGCAGGTACTATGTTGTTGCCAACAATAGATGTTGGATCACTAGTTTTATTATTACTATTATTTATTTATCATTACACTTATCCTGGGTCATGCCCAACAATGGATTGTATGAATTTCACTTGCAGAGCCTGGCCTTCGTGTTGATTTGGAAACTAGCTATACCGCAAGGATCATGGTTATGTCTGCCGCCCCTTTGCTCATAATTCAAATGCCTCTAGTGCTTCATAAATCTACTGGGATTCGTGCAATTATATTGGCTTCAATCATTGTATCTGCTTCTTTGTATATTTTGTACGGCCTTTACCAGGTAAGTGAAAATGTGCATCATTGAATGTTTATTTACTTTATAACGTTGAAACCATCTTTTGCCGGTAATGTACCAGAGACATCATGTAGCTTGGCGATGCAGTGAAAGGCGATTAAAAACATTTTAACTGGATTATGATGCAGGTCTACTTCCCTTGGATTCAGAATAGAAGACTTGCTTTCATGAGCCATAACAATGTGTTGTCACTCAATATTTCAGACGTGCGAGCATTAGGAAAGCTTCTAACAGATGATGGTGAACCTAACAAACTTGCCTTGCAAAAGTTAGTATCATTCCTGCTTTTAACTTTGCATTCTATTTGTTATCACAAGGATACGTTGCATGTAATCGTATAATTGTTCCATGTTTGTACAGTAGGAATATTACAAGATTTAATGTAAGATATTCACCCCAAAAAACCTCTAATTGATTACTCTTGCAGATTATTTAAGGCAATTGACCATAATTCAGATGGACTACTCTCACCTTTAGAATTAAGAGCACTAATTTTGGGAGTCCAATATGGAGAAATTGATGTAGATGTTAGTAATGCATTGAAACAACATCTAAAAGACTGTGGAGCATTAGAGAAGAACTCTAATATTAACGAGGATGAATTCATTGAAGTAATGTCAACGTGGCTAAGCAACGCCAGACACTCCTTACTAAATCTTAGACGTGTTGGTCTTCGTGTGTCCGCTGCCATAAAGTTCAAGCACTTGCATCTGGTATGGTATACGACCTCGGTTTGTATATGCAATTGATTTCACATTTTAACGCCCAATATGTAATGCCAGCGAAAAGAATATGTTCCTTTACTGAGTGGGGTGGATGAAGCCGTAGGATCACAAACTAATAACACTCGTATGCATGCTCTAAGTCGGGTTAGTGAAATTATGTTACGTCTTGTCTAGCTTTACAGTATGCCATTGTCTTGAAATTATAAGCACACTACTAAGCTCATCCAACATATATCTGCAGCCATCAGATGAGATAGCAATTAAGATCAAGGATGTTTACTCAATTACGCTTCAAATGGTCACTAAGTTGGTTGTGGGGATGTTGCTTATTGTTGCACCAACATATCCTCTTGTCGATGTTATGGACAAATTTTCTAGTGTCTCAAGCATTCCTTCATATTTTGTCGCATTTGTTACACTCCCCTTTGTCAATTTTCGTTGGATTTGGTCAGCCACACCCCTTGCCAGGCATAAGAAGGCCAGGATGACATCCTTAACACTTTCAGAGGTTTGAACTTTCCTCGTTATATATACAAGTAGTTCATCTCTTTTTGGAAGTACATATTTTTAGCACACTTTGTTTAGACAAGGTAGAAAAATATAGTAAGCATGCAGGAATCGCTTAAAATAAATGCCCTTTTTTGCTTTAAGAATCTTTCACTACACGAAACATGAGTAGATAACGTATATACAAGGTAAAGCTCAAAATTAATTTGATTATGCTAAATTTGGAGTAATATATATTCTTCAGTCTTCAGCCATGCAAATATGTATATTGTGACTAATCTCTCATAGCTTCCAATGCCGTTAATGATCGTATTGAACAAATTACTAATGAGAAGTCCCTTTATTTTCATAATAGTATACTAATGACTGCCTCTAAATATGTAGTAAGTTTAGTTAATGAAGTTGTATGACTTCTAAAGAATTTATTATGCCTCTTATGAGAAAAACCTGTTGATTTGAATGTATAATTTGGCAACCGTACAAAACCTCTTTGTTCTAACAAGTGACCATGCACTAGACAGGAAAATCCGTTGTAAAAAAGAGACACGGATGATTACCATTCTTCGTACATATTATTATGCTAATTCACATTCTTATGGTTTTAGTACAGATTTATGGAGCTGTGACATTGAACAACATCTTCAGTACTCTGGTCTTTTTAGTCCTTGTGTACATTCGAGACTTAAAATGGAATTTCTCATCCGAGGCATCGAGTGCTTTACTAGTAAGCATTGCCATTGGTCTCTTAGCTAGTTTCAGAACCAAATTCCCAACTTGGACTTGCATGATTGCCTTTACTCTTTATCCAATTTCCTTAGCACTTGTATACATTATGCAATATGTGATTGGGTTGTCATAGCGCCGAATCGAGACAAATTCATAGGAAAGGCTAGTCGCTCTAATCATTGATGCTAGAGATATTATTGAAGTTCCATTATTTAGAAGTCAGAAACTAGTCCTTCTGCATCCCAGCATAGTTGGAACTAGTAACAGTAAGCTAGGATAACTTAAACTTTCCATCCTATTGGTACAGATTTTCTCAAGGAACATTTGGTTTTCAGTTGTAGTCATTGAAATAAATAAAATCTTCATTGTGAACAGAGATCCTTTTGTTATGAAATGTGAAACAATTAAGGTTGCTCTCCATAAAATGTATATTCTTCAGATACATTGTCACGCCCATGTACGTACATTTTCATATGTTTTTTATGCAAGTACTCATGCAATAACGTGTAAACACTTGAGTTGTGCTTCCATCAAATGCTTCGTTGCGAAAGAAGTAGAAATTTGACAGAAAAATGAATTACAAGAAAAATAACGAACACATGAGAATTTACATATTTGGCCAATAGGACTTATGCCACGGATAGGAAGAAGAGTTCTTATTCTTTGACAAAAGTTGATAGAGTAAATTATAAAACCCTGTAACCGCTTAGATACATAACCCATAAAAAACTTGGATTTGTTCGGATTTTTTATTCCTTTTAGGTTGAGCTCCCAAGGGGGAAAAAAATATCTAGTCATATTTATAATCGGGATCGGATCACAATAATTCAAGGCACTCAATATGCTTATAAATTGTCATGCACAGGAAACATGAATTTTGCATTCATATTTTAGAAAAAAAGCAATCATAGCATTCTTATGATAAGTTTCTTGATTGTACAACAACTGACAAGTAGCATCATAGTTATCAAGTACAATACATTTAACAATATCAAAGCTTCTATCCCAATTGTTTCTGTCATGCTCCAAAACAAGGCACGATTACTTTATCATGCATCCATACCTCAACATGAACACGGTAAAACTTAGAACTACTAATTTTGAGAAGTACATATATATACATGCACTCTTACATATATGTTCGTATATAATTTGCTAAGCACACAAAAGGGAATCCACTATATATGAAAAACTCTCACAACCTAATTACAATTTTGCAATACAATTCCTATCAAAATAAAGTGCTAAAAAATCTAAAAACTAAAAAATAAAAATAGTAGATTTGTCTAAATAATACTCCAACTAAAGTATTGTGGAAACTTCCATAAAACTAGTCATCAAAGCATTGATGTTCACTTAAGGTCTCTCCCATTGCTAGCATACATGTTGTAGCTCAAGCCATCATATAAATCAACATCTTCCAAGTTACTCATTCCATGAAGGGAAAAAAAAAACATCGTACCTAGGTTGAGCTAATGGTTAGTACAAAGTTATCCATACTTACACGAATGTTATGCAACAATACATAAACACAACCTATAGCTAATACAACATACAATTGATGAACGACTTTAGTTAATGGCTCAATATAATAGAGTTTAGGCATCTCTACATATGCCTATGTGTATTTATCTATAATATAGTATGTCATAAGGTTGTTTTTGCTGGCTAATCACAAGCAATGATTGTACTGATCAACTTAGAAGACGTCTTGAGCTGATGGCATAGAGAGGAATGTCGTTAAAAAGAGGCATGGGGGGTGGGGGGTGGGGTAGAGGGGGGTTAAAGAATGGGCAAATTTAATCGAAAATTAACGGTTGAGATTAAGTCCTATCATTGAAGCTTATCTCTTTGCTTTTTCCTTCATGGGCTTAGATATGGGCTTAGGGCTTATGATAATTAAAAAAAAATCCATCTTCTCTTTAAATAAGTTTAAGCATACTTAAACCTCTTTAAGGACTCAAAAAGGTCATTTCTAAGTCTAATTTTCCCTCATAAGATAACCTAGTAAGGCTAAGAGCGAAAAATGAAGTCTAGTGATCCTTATTCTAAGCCTATCAAGCAAATCTCTCTAAAACATCACTTATTGGGCTTGATTTCATGGGTTTCGCCACTAGCCTAAGAGATTGGTCCATGGCATTTAAATGGGATAAAAGAACCCAATTACCAAAATAGCCATCTATATTTTGCCCCGTGATGAAAATGTCCCTTAGATGCAACTAAGGGAGGGGGATTGCCATAATTTGTTCCCTCAACGATTATGTGTGAGACGTCAAACCATTGCTCTCATCATTCTACTTTGTAGAATTGCTATATTTTTTTTGTTTTTATCTTTTTGTTGATGAGTTGCAGTAGAGTAGTTGGACATCTAAGTTGTTGATGCGATATTTGCCTCTCAATATGTGATATTATAGTTGTTCCATTGCCCCCAGGTGTAGCAAGTTGCACGTATGTGATGTGACATTGATGATTCAAAGAATTTATTCCTCAATGAGCTTTTATAGGAAAAAAGAAGAAAAAGCAGAAAACTAACAGACCATTTCCAAAATTCCATAACATTAAGATTTATCGTAGTAGATGTTAGATGATGCATATATTGAATTTTCATTTTACTTCTACTTATTGACTTTTCAATGAACGTAGCTAATTTTATAAATTATCCTAAAAATACTAATGTTGCCAATTTGAACTTTATAATGATTCCTCCTCATTCATTGGATTGATCAAGCTTCAATAAAAGAATTTTTCTTTTTCTTCAACAATAACGTTTTATATTTTCCTCGACTTAATTTGAAATAATGTGTATACTCATATATGTAGTAATAAATGGGACAAATGCCTTCCTTTGGTTGCTACTTTTTTATTTTTATTTTTATATTTTGTAAGTAATGTTAAGTAATTCATATTTAGATATTTGCTTCTTTCATACTTGATATCTTTATGGTAACTATCAATCCCATTAGATCAAGAGAGATATACGTTCATAGCAAACTTCATCCTTCAAAAAATACCTGCATCTTCTCTTTCCAGTTTCTTTCTTCATTGAAACAGATTCTCTTTTTTTTTTTCTATTTTTATTTATTTTCCTTTACTTTCTACTACTGAATCTGATCAAATCTTAAACAAATGACATAGGTGATACTCATGAATCTTATAGGAAATATTTCTTTCCATAAAAGACCTATCTTTTCATATCCAACTCTAATGCTTATAAATACATAAAGTCCTTCTTGTAGCATTTTCTCACCAAGGGAATCAAGACAATTACTTGTTGGGAAAAGATGCTCATAACGATAATGGAAAACACCATTAGCAACGACAGTGTTGGCGGATAACATTGGACTCATTTTCTATCAACTTCATTCTCAACAACAACATAATACACCGGCTTTAAGAGTTGAAGTATAATAATTGTAATGACAATGCTCTTCTTTTTAACTATTTATTCTTTAATGAAAAAAATTTTCTTTTAATTGACTTGTCATAAACAAATTATTCTTTGCTGTTGTTTTTTTTTTCCTCTTTTCTTTAGCAATTTGTAGCTTTCCGTTCTCTAATTATATGAAAACTCAATAGGGTTGATCACGAAACAATACTTCCCTTCTACAGAGGGCTAAAATTGTTATATTAATTTTTGAGATAAGCTCAATATTTATTTAGGTTTGACTCATTGAGTTATGTGGCAAGGTCTAAGAAGTCCGGTTTATATTGGGATGATTTAAGGAGAATTGGCTTAGTGGGCTTAAAACAGAAATCATTGGACCGGTCCGTCTGCCTCTAATGTTTCTTAGAGAGGCTTATGCACCTATAAGGAAGGCTATTGGCCTTGGACCCATTAACTAGCTTATTCAAGATAAATATGAATTGAGTAAGGTTTATCTTGTCCGTCAATTGTCAAGACGATCCAACGAATGTCATCAAACCCAAGAGTTTATAAATATTTAGTCATTTCTCTTAATTTGACACAACTCTAGAGATAAGAGAAATGGTATTCAACTATGAAGCCTTTGCTCTTTAAAATCAAATACCGTTCAAGTGAAGAACAATCTCAATTTATTCAAAAACTGTAAGGTTGACGTCCTAGGTCCCTTAGTGATGGGCTTTGGGGTACCAACCCAGCCCGACTACTATGGTCGAGCTCATCTACTTGTTGACTCATTCTACCTACCGAGCTGAATGACCTATTTCTTACAGATAGAGTGCCAAGAAGCAAAAGGCCAAGACAACAACCGATCCTCACCCATGCATGACCAATTACTTACTCAGCATCATGCTTGCTGATAGGTCAAAATATCACGTTTCCGAGAGTTGGATTCATTTGGCTAAAGTTTGTTATCAACTTAGTGGCCTAGAGATCACGTTATCGAAGGTTGGATCCACTTGGTATAGTACAGAGAAACTATTGCTAATTGACTTCAAAACTCAGTAATTATGGGCTGACTTATCTGGTGTCTCGGCTAAGCACTATGAGATTACCTCCAAGGCATGCCAAATGACTGCATGCCGACTTCTCTCTATAAAATGTACAGTTTTATATTTTTGTACATGTTTGTTTTTATTTTATTTTATTTATGAACTCAATTCTTTAAAGTTTAAGGCCTTATATATTATTTACAGTTTTGCCACTAGGATTTAGGATGTACTATAAATAGCAACTTTTGTAATAATGCATATATAGATAAAACATTAATGAAAACCCCCTTTTGAGTCTTTTCTCTTGGACCAGCTCTTATCAATCCTTTTAGCAAGGATTGTGGCGAGCAACCCTATCACTGGAACTGGTGTATCACATCTGGCAAGTCTTAGGTCCGTGTAGAATCTAGCTAATGCATCATATTCGGTTAGGTGGTTCTCAAATTCTCTAAAACCCTCACCGAAATTACTTTACTTTTTATTCCTTTGGCAGGATTGGATCTACCTCAACAGTTGGCTTTGTCTATCCTTGGCTTAATCTGTATCACTTAGGCTCCCTTGTCTATTACTTATACATTTGAGACTCCAAGATTACTTATTCCTCCTCCTTACCATTCTCTCTCTAATCATCCCATTAAGTGCCATCTCCAAATTATTACTCTAAGGTCACGTATAACGTAATACTCACATGATTCATACGTGGTTGCTCCAGTAAACCCCCCTCATCTACATTTTGGCATCTCTACTGAAGAAGAGTAATTATAGAGACATGGTACTTCCCAAGAAGAGAGCAACTGGTACATCTAATACCACATTCCAAGATCTTGATACTAATGTTAAGCTTACCGAGCATAATATACTCTTACCACCCGAGAATGCTAATCGGGACCATTCAGTGCTTGAGGTTCCTTTAGATCATACGTAGATAATGTAAGCAATATAGGAAGCCACAAGGGCTTTAAATCGGTTCATGGCTATGTTCCAATCCATTCTTATTGGAATGGCTGCCACTGTTACTGTGCAATAGGGTATAGCTTTACCAAATCCTGTAGTTGTGACGTAGCTAGGTGCCATTACCTCTACTCAACTAGCTAATCCTCTAACTGTTGAGGAAGATTATCATCAAAGAGGGGGTAATGAAAGCCCCCTACCATAACCTACATAATTACGGACCCCTATAACAAGAAATGTAAGTGTCCAATTAGGTGGCTCTTCATCCTTACGCGTACTTGCTTCTCCATCTAATCCTACCATCTTAACCTTAGGTAGATCTACTTCTTATCGCAATGCTGCTCCTACTCTACTACTTATGTCTACGGCCTCTATACCTCAAGCCACAACAACTTTAAAGACTTCCTTTATAACAAGGAAAGACTTGGACATTTGTATGAAGAAAATATAGGCTAAGTCATCTACGAAAGTACTAAAGCTGAAACCTTCATATCATATTACCATAGTAACTCAGCTTTTAAGTTTTAAGCCTAAGCAATGCCCTGACACATTGGTTTCTACGCCTCAAGCGTAGGCAATACCCTGACACGTTAGCTTTTATGATTTAAGCCCAAGTAATGCCCTAGTGATGGGAATCAAACTTCGATTACCTCTAAGCCGAGGCCTACCTGCCTAAAGACAATGCTAACCCTTTGGAAGAAGATGCTGACCTATTCTAACCTAAGGCCAAACAATTCAAGGCCAAAGCCAAGAAGATTTCGCAAAGGCCGAAGAAATGACTAAAGGTTAAAGGGAAGAAAAGGAGCCACTTGGTAACAAGCCTATTATCTGCTGAGAAGACGAGAAATTGTAAGCTCGAGTACTTGAGACCAAACTTAGTACGAACTCGAGAGACTAGTGTTAACTAATTCTAACACTCAGCAATTATGGGTCGACCTGTCTAGTATTTCGGCCAAGTCACATGAGACATCAAGGACCCCTTCTCGAACCCGTACATCCAATTGCCGACCACATCCAGTTCGAATACTACTCCTCTCAAGATATGCTGAGTAACTACATGCCAAATCTTGTAAAGCATACAATTTTGTATTCTTGTGAATGTTTTCCTTTATTTTATTTATAGGTCATATTCTTTAGGGTTTAAGGCTTTATACATTATTTACAATTTTGTTACTAAGGTTTAGGATTTACTATAAATAACAACTGTTATACATACACAGAGAGATAGAGAGATAGATATACAGAGAGTAAAACTTTCCTTTTTCAAGTAAGGCTATACTTGAGTTAGCATTTGCTGGATTATCGAGTGTTGATTAAACTCTTTAATCGTTCCCATGTTCTTGTCAATCTTGTTCTCAAATTGTGGTAAACCCTTTCATTTGAACCGGTTAGTGAGTTGCATCTAACTTTTATTTGAAAACTCGAGCGACATTTAGTATTCGTAAGTTATATCGAACTCTATTTCAAGCTTAAACCTCTTATTGTGTTTGTGCCTTAGTGAGTTATATTCATTCACATTCACCATCAAAACCTTCCTGTTCTTCGTACCCATCTTCCTTTTGAATACCCATTCCTGTTCTTTTGCTCCAAATCCACTATCGTTTCTTCTTTTATTCCTTATCATATTGGTATAAGAGATTTGATTCCTTATCACCTAGTATCTTAACTTCTATGCCACAAGCCCTAACAATGCCTTGGCATCTTGGCTTGCAACACCTTAAGCCCAAGCAATGCCCTAGCATCTCTACTTCTACCCCTTATACCCAAGCAACACCTTAGTATATTGGCTTCCATGCTTCAAGACTAGGTAATACCCTAACATCCACATCTTACATCGCAGTTGCTTTAAAAGTACCGGATGTCTTCAATTAAGTTCACCAAAAAGTGACTTCTATAGTTAAGCAATACTTAACCAAACATCTTGCTGATTGGTAAGAGCATGGACTCTTAGGCGTATGATGAAAAGACAAGCTTATATGATGCAGACTAGTTAGAGCATTGCCTCCCAAGCGCATCATAAGTTGTCATAGCTAAGTAAGACAACTTTAGGTAGCCGCATAGTGGGAAATACCCCCTCAACTAATGAAACAAAGTTATCAATTGTAGATAATGAATGCTATTATTGCTGCTTTAGCATGATCAAATACCTTCTCGAAAGGAATCACTTAAATATTATTGCTACAAGTGAAAACTTTTGCTCCAATGTGCAAGATGACTCTAGAAGCTCCTTAGATCATAATAATCTAAGTAGCCTTATGTTCATGACAACCCTCCAGGTAGCTCCTTAAATCATAGAGTCTAAGCAGTCTTAAATGCTACGAGCTCAATGACCTACGAGAATGTCAATTATAATGACTTTCGTTGATTGCTGCTAAATGAAGGCATCAACTCCTAAGTATACAATGATTTGCACATACTCAAATGACTTCTTCTACCAAGAGAACTTCACAAGGTATCATGAAATGAGATGGCGTAACAAGTTCATCAGAGTACAGAGTTCCCTCCAATGAAGGAATAATCACTTAAGTTGCTACTTAGTTTCAATGAGACATGTTAGCAATTGGGGGAGAAGGGATATCAATAGGTGTAGCATACTACTTACCTCCATATGCACTTGAGTAATTAGCACACTGGCATAAGTACTAATCTCATCCCCCTTTTCCTTAACTGGTACATTAATAACAAGAGCAACGTCAACTACTTCATAGAGATCCATTTGTTTCTTTAATGTCATCATCATTAGCACCATTGCCATCTTCTGAATATATGAGGGATTCCTTACAATCCACTAAGTTTAGATCACCATCGTTAGCCTCAAGAGGTAGTCAGGCTGCCTTCCATATCAAATAGGGAAAGCAAGCTCTTACCACAAAGGAACTTTGTTTGAGAGCCTAACAAACTCTCGTGGTATTTTGTTAGAAACTAAAGCAATAGCAATGTTGGTTCAATTTCAATTATGCAACTTCAAAAGTTTGACAACATCTTCGAATGCTAAAGTAACTCTCTCTATAAAGTAATATTATATGGGTTTGAATACTCCATTTGGAGATGATGGTTTCAGCATAATCCCTTCTTGCTCATGTATGAGAACTTTGTTTTCAAGTAGAAGCAATGATGACATGAAGGATCCTGTGCCTGCTACACTTTCGCCTCACTCATTGCAAGAATTATAGTTGAGCAGAAGTAGTGATGGCATGAAGGATCCTAGCCTTCTTTAAGAGAGCCACATGCTTAGGCTTCATGATAATATACTCTACCTAATAGATCCATCTCAATGAAAACAATTTCTTGAGGAAAGCAAATTGAGTATGTCATAGAGGTAACTCCCTCTTCTTATCCTTGGAATGGAATAAGTTTTCTTCAATGGCAAAACAAGTCTTTATTTAAAGCTCTTGATGTCCAAGGCCTGTTAAGACCTATTGCTCATAAGGCTCATCATATGCAAATCATGTTGCTCTCGGGGCTCACCATGCTCTAAGCCTACTCGCTCAAGTCTCATTGCGGCAAGGATCGTTGCACGTGAACCTTGCCTTACTCAAGGCCTGTTGGGATCTTCTACATTTAAAGCTTACTATATGAGATGCCGATTGCGCTTGAGGCTTATTGGAGCTTACTACACTTAAGGCTTTCTCGCTCGAGGCTTTTTTATGTAAAGTTTGCTATGCTTGAAGCTTACTCGATAGAAGTTACTTCCCTACTAGGGAACTACTTAACTTAATTTGAATCTTGAAGTAGATATTGAGATTAATTAGGGGCATTACTGATTATAAGATTATTCCTACATGAATAAGAGAGGAAGCATGCAAGACAAGATACACATGGTATTCTAAAAAAGGGAGGAAAGAAGAACAATGGAAGAAAATGTCTAGATAATGGTAGAAGTCTCACCATGCTTGTAGTAGTATTAAATTCTAAATCTCTATAGATGATTTCTTTGGAAACTTTAGATACGTTATCACAAAATAATGGCCTACCATTATTCCATTCCATTGGTATGTAGATAACATAATCTAGTAGAAGTAGCAATAGCATGATAGACTCTAGTATTCTTCAAGAGAGCTACATATTCTTCCTTCTCTATGACATATTTCACACAATCATCCCATCCGAAGAGTAGCTCCTTCAGGAATGCAAATTGGGTATTAGAGAGAGGTAACTCTCTCTTCTTGTTTAAAGCACAACACTGAATCCCCCCAATGGTTTCTCTAGAATCAACATAAGACTCGTACTCTATTAGTTAGAGACCATCATCATTGTGAGGTGTTGCACAGACTTCTAGGTTACTCCTATAACGTGTCTTCAAAAATAGTCTCGTCCAGCTACTTGTCCCTCGGATATTGGATTGGCGGTGGACATTTATCTTGATGTACTAACAATTCCTTTAGCTTAACTGCTATTATGCCTTGACTTAGTTGGTCTTCATCTCTATTCCTACTATAATGCAAAATCAATATGTTCTCTAAGTCCAAAAACATGAAAATTCAAGCAACTAATTAAGAAAAAAAAAAAGGTGAGATTCCCTTTCAAGTATAGGAAATTAAGTAAGAATTTGTAAAATTAGAAGCGACTATATAAGGGTCCTTACAAGGATATAGAAAGTGTATTGTAATGGCTAGAATTTACATTGAATATGGTAAAGATTAGGAGCTTAACATCTATAGAAGATGGATTATATTAGAGTATCATATAGGCTTGGGCAGTGATATCTGCTTGTGGAACTACTCTTAATGATGATGAGTTTCTAAAAGGTTAAAAAATAATAATAACAATAATGATTACTCAGTGACGCAGGTTGATCTCTTGATTCTTAACCAAAACCAACAATGAGTCTTATTGCAGTTAGCGATCTCTCACTTCAATAGTAGCAAATCTATCCTCAAGAAGAAAATCAAGAATCTTCCCTTATCAAGAACCTATTAGTAATACTAGTTCAGTATTGATAAATTCAAGCTTGAAAATTATATTATTTTCGTGGAGTTGAAATTGGGATTATAGATTGGTAGTGGACATGTATGTTGATGCACCAACAATTCCTTTAGCTTCATTACTACTGTTCCCTGACTCGATTGGTCTTCATCTCTATTCCTACTATAATGCAAAATCAATATACTCTCTAAGTCCAAAAACATGAAAATTTAAGCAACTAATTAAGAAAAAAAAAAAGGAAAGATTCCCATTCAAGTATAGGAAATTAAATAAGAATTTGTAAAATTAGAAGCGACTATATAGGGGTCCTTACAAGGATATAGAAAGTGTATTGTAATGGCTAGAATTTACATTGAATATGATGAAGATTAGGAGCTTAACATCTATAGAAGATGGATTATATTAGAGTATCATATGGGCTTGGGCAATGATATCCACTTATGGAACTACTCTCAATGATGATGAGTTTCTAAGAGTTTAAAAAATAATAATAACAATAATGATTACTCAGTGATGTAGATTGATCTCTTGATTCTTGACTGAAACTAGTAATAAGTCTTATTGCAGCTTGCGATCGCTCACTTTGATAGTAGCAAATCTATCTTCAAGAAGAAAATCAAGATTCTTCCCTTGTGAAGAACCCGCCGGTAATACTAGTTTAGTATTGAGAAATTCAAACCTGAAAATTATATTATTTGTCATGGAGTTGAAATGGAGATTATAATATATATATATATATATATATATATATGTATTTATAACCGATGAAGAGTGAAAGATGAATAAGAGGAAGATTTGGATTTGGTATTTGATAAGCAAGAACTTAAGTTTTCCAGATTTGAGTTTAGATTTGATATATGCTAAAGTGTGATTAAACTTAAGAAGAGGTATTAATGGTACATAAGATATGCAAGTATTAGAAAAGATTTGGAGTGATTACTACTATTATCCATTGGAGCAAATTCGAATGTGCAAAGAAGGTTGTCTCCATCCAATGTGGCTAATAGATTCTAACTTGTCAAAGACATTCGTAGTGGAGATAATTAATGCCTGAAGGCAAGAATGACGGTATAAGAAAATAAACGAGGAAAGTATGTGATTGTTTTTTTAAGTAAATAAACAAGAGAGAATTGAGCCTTCATTACTTGGTTGTGATGTGGTGCTATTGTCAAATATCGAATCATTGGGTCTTGTCTTTGTTTTAATATTTTCCAAGCTCATTATGCTGTGTAAATAAATAAATAAAAATATACAAGAAAATTTTGACGATGATTACAAGAAAGGTGGCTCTTATGCTTGATTGATAGGGCATGTACCCATTGAATTTTTTATTCTCGCCCGACTACTTTTACATTCACTATTCACTTATTAAGGAAAGTTGCTCGTTAATAATGTTCAAGCTCAAGATGTCCAAGACTCACATTCATGATGATTACAAGAAAAGTCTAAGAGAATACCAAGACTCTAGCATTTACAAGTTGTCACTTGGATTTTACTACTTGAGAAAAAGAGAAAGAAGTGTGGCTTCTGATTCCTCAAGTCTTGATAAATGTTGAAGTTGCTTGATGCTTACTCTGAAGGAGTACTACAACTCAAGCATTAATCCATTCGAGCTCGTAAGTCGAGGATTGGAGTTCAAACAATGTGAGTATGGAGTACAAATAAAAAATTAGCAACTATTATATATAAATAGCAACTACAAGGATGTAACAAAAAGTTATAAAGGTGATTTAATCTTGGAAGTTGGTAGATTTGGAAGATATGTTTATATTTAGAATGGGATATGATTTGTATTAGAATATTTTGCCTAGGTATTATGAATGAAGCTTTAGTAAGAAGATATTCATAGAAGCGTTTAGAAGATTTATGCTATGATATTTTTGAAGTTTGAGGTAGATAATTTGATAGACTTAAAAAGAGAGAGAGAGAGAGAGAGAGAGAGAGAGAGAAGATTTATTGATAAATTGTTTTTTGCCATATATATATATGTATGTGTGGGGATTTGAGATATATTTGGCAACTAAAGGATTTGAAAAAGATAGAGAGTTATTATTTTCATCCTAATTAGTGAAGGGGATAATAAATTAAGGAATCATGTATGGCCTCATTCCACGTTTGGAATTTCATTATAATAGTTAAAAAGAAAAAGAAGTAACATACTTGATTGCAATGATTAGCTCAATTAGGAAAAAGAAGTTAGCTAGAAGAAATAATGAGAAGGGGGTCTTAGTTTGTTATTCTATGAGAATTAGCAAGAGAAACCAATTTGATGAAGCAACTTATGATTAAATAGTCTAATGCATCTCCATTTTGATGAAACCTTAACATAAGAAGTCATGGTGTAAAGCATTACAAGTCAATCCTTCCCAATTATCTAAGTTGAGTATATGTTTCTGCTATTTCATAAAAGTGCTTTTAATGGGAATTTCTTTTAAGGCTCCGCTAAGAATATTTATTTAATATATATTGCCATAAGGGCAATAATACTCCTACATGTCAAAAGCGATGCCCACAATTAAATGTGTTGCAAACTTGCATACTGAAGCATATAATAAATGAAGTTGCGGTACTGGTGCTAGATGAGGTTTTCAACTATGTGAGTATGCTTGGCAGCAATGTAGTTAATTCACAGTACATGTGTATCGAGTAGTAGCCTAGTTATTCGAGGCAAGCAATTGATGCCCAAAAGACTTAGACTCCGTCCAAGAATTTTGGTCAGAGAACAAAATGTAAAGGGCTAAAATTGTTATATTAATTATTAGGTTAAGCTCAATATTTATTTAGGTCTGATTCCTTGGGCTAGGTGGTAAGGTTTAAAGAGTTTGGTTTATATTGGGATGATTCAGAAAGAATTGACTTGGTGGGCTTAGAATAGGAACCATTAGACCAATCTGTCTACCTCTAACCTTTTCTAGGCAGGCTTATGCACCTATAAGAAAAGCTCCTAGCCTTGAGCCCATTAGCTAGCTTATTCAAGATAAATATGAATTGAGTAAGCTTCATCTTGTCTGTTAATCACTAAGACAATCTAATGGATGCCATAAGACCTAAGAGCTTATAAATATTTAGTCATTCCTTCTCATTTGATGCAATTCTAGAGATAAGAGAAATGATATTCTACTATGAAACCTTCGCTCTATAAGAGCAAACAGTGTTTAGGCAAAGAATGATCTCAATTTACTGAAGAACTGTAAGGTTGATGTCCTAAGTCCCTTAGATTCCTTTGTTTATCACTTATACATTCGAGACTTTAAGATTGCCTATTTCTCCTTCTTGTTATTCTCTCTCCAATTATCCCATTAATAGCTTGTTTGCTTTACTGAATAAAATAAGGGAGGAATGTAATGAGGGTATAATATATATTACTTTGTTTAATTAGATTAATAAACAACTTATGAATAGATATGTAATAGAACTTTAATGATTAAATTACCCTTGATTCATTTTTTTTCTCAAGTAATTCTAAGGTAATAGGTGATAGTGGTGAAAATTGACTGCGGAAGCGGAAGCGATGGTAATGATCGACGGCGGTGGTGATGATAGTGGTAGCGGTGGTGGTGGTGGTGGCGGTAGCTGGGGTAATGGCTTAGGGGGGGGGGGGGTGGTATTTGCAGCAGTGGTTATGACAGTAGTGGTAATGATGATAGTGAGGGTAGCAGCGGCAGCAACCATGGCAACAACAGTGGCAACAACGATGGTGGCTGGTGGTGGCAATGGTAACGGTGGCAGTGTCGGTGGCGGCGGCGATAATGGTTGATGGTAATGGCAATAGGGTGATGGTGTTAGCAATAGTGTATTGGTGGTAATGATGGTGGTGACAATCGCAGAGATAGTAGGTAGTCAATGGTCGGTAGTTAGTAGTAGTGGTGATGGTAGCAACAGTAGTAATAATAGTCGATGATAGTGGTGGTAGTAATAGTAATCAGTAGTAGTGATGGTAATGGTGGTGGTAGTTATCATTAAATTAATATGAGGTGATTTTTGGAAAAAATGTGAAATTTTATGAGAAATTATGATTCTTTAGTTGAATCAAGGAATCCATATTACTTAATTTCATGTAATAAGGATTCTTAAAAAATTGCGATTTGGAAACAAAAAACCAAGTAAACGCTGTAATAAGGAATAAGATGGGAATTGGAATTCCAATTTCAATTCCCCTTAAGTGAACGAGGCATAAGTATCATCTCCAAGTCACTACTTCAATGTCACATATAATGCAATACTCGCATAATTTGCATGTGGCTACTTTAGTAAGAACCCCTTATCTACACCTTCTAACTGAGTTGCTCTCTCTCTCTCTCTCTCTCTCTCTATATATATATATATATTACTTGTATCAATCAATGAGTTCCTTTCTTTCTCAAGATATTTGGTCTCTTCTGCTATTCATATTACATAAAATATATATATATATATATATATACCTTCTTCATCCTCAAAATTTCTACTTCAATTTCTCATGCCTTTTTGCTTTCCTCTTTCTTTTTTTCTTTCAATCCTATAATATGTCTAGATTTAATTGATTTTACTTTAACAAAGTGATCAATCCATGTTTTTCCCACACGTTGACGTGTACATATATAAAGCACATACACATATATGTTTATACAATCTTTTAGCATAATTCATAATTAGTGCTTCTACATTGGTGTAAAATGACCCCAGTATATACATTCTCCGTAAAAATGTGCAATGCATTTTGCCCTTCCTCTTGGTCATGCACATACTCTCATGTACACATTTTGTGGACTAATCTTCATTGTGTTTTTTTTCTACCCCCTCTTGCTTTAAATTTCTGACTAATCTTCCTTGTTGATATGATATCTACGAGCAATGAAAATATTTGTGTTGGAAAATAGGAGCAAGATGAAACTCGAGTAAGTTACAAGAGCTTAATAATTCTTTTTCTTTGTTTTCCTCCTTCCACTCAGCATGCATTTCTTTTGATAAATATTTGAATCTTCACTTGCCATATTCCTAGAGATGCAATCGGAGTGGGTTTGGAATGGGTTTTATAAAAACCAAAGCCATTCCAGTTGTATTAATCATTTTCCAAAACTTGTAAGAAATCTTATAGGGTTTTTAAGGAGTAACCTAAGACCTACCCCTATTAAAAAAATATATAAGAAAAAAACAAGCTGGAACCTAACCTAAATCAACCTAACTGGTGAAAAACCTTGATTTTCTTCTTCTTCTTCTTCTTCTTCTTTTTAATTAAGGAAATACTGATGGTAGCAATGAAACATATAAAAAAAATGTGTAATTGCAAAAACTTCACAAACATAATTATGAAAATTTATACAACATTCACAAATTATAGTGTACCTATAGTTACAATAATTAAGGCCATGAGTGCTGGCTAGTTTTTAAATTGAAAAATCGACACACGTATCCTTACCATAATTTACATTTTCATAAAGCCTTAGTCTAAAAAAAAAAAGAAAAAGAAATACATGCTGTAAACAAAAAACCAGGACTTAATGTTTGTCTTTAAAATATGTAACAATACATTTAAAGAAACAAAATCCATCACTCAAAAGACTCTATAGTACTTCAAAATTCCTTACCAGTACACTTGATTATCCAAATAACTCCAAATCATAATATCATAGTAATAGTCCTCTACACTCAAACAAAATACTACAATAGTATTTTATGATAAAGAACATGGAAAAAACAAGATATCACAATAGTCCTCTATACTCATGCTAAACTAGGGGCATTCTTGTTTCTTTAAGCAATAATAATCAAATCAATATTGATATTATTTTTTAATTTATTTTTCTAGGGTTAGTTTTTCATCGAGGTTTTTTTTTTCTAAATCCTACAACCGACCCTAACCATTATCAAGTTTTAAATCACTTTTCATAATCCAACCTTAAACCTTATACGGTTTTTAACGGATCGAACGGATTGGATATCTTATTATATAATATGCCTGGTTACATCTCTATATATACCTCATCCTTTCACATTAAGCACTGAGTTCTTGTTTCGTATGTTTGCAAACTGCCGGCAGCAAGGGCTTGAGATTTTTCTTTGGTTGAAATTCTTTGGCAACAGTTGGGTAAATTGAACGATGCTGGAACTATAAATTGAACTTCCTCACGACATCACACCATCTATTATCTCATGCAATTTTTTTTTGCTTTAAAATCTCATTCGATCACGCGACACGTAAACAATTCCTCCTCCCATACACGTTAAGGGAACGCTTTTTTTTTTTTTTTTTAACAGTCCACAAGCGATCAACAGCGCATCTAATTCCTGTGAGTGACACTAGAGAGAATTTTCAATCTTTGATAACAAATAGTAATTTGGATTCAACAACAGATTTTTTCTCGAACAAAAGGACATCAATAGTCCTTCATAGTCTGGGCATTGGAGATCATAACCCCTTCATTATTATTTTTTTTTTTTTCTATTTCATCTCACCTGTTTATCCTTTCTCATGTGATATGAGGGCTTAGTGTGTTGACAAATCGTCATGGAAACAGCTCGTGACAAGGTCTTGACAATAGCCAAAGCTGTCTAGGTGAAAAAAAGAAATTCAATTTCTTTTCGTTCTTATTGTTTCCGTACCCATGTATGTCTTAGTCTCCTTACTCTTTGTACGTAATTCCTTTGACAAAGAGCATGCTAAAGTTTTTTTCTTTTTTCTTTTTTTTTTTTTATGTATGGAAAATGATTCTTAAACTTTACTTTGGCAACTGGTGTTGGACTTCATCTTCTTGGATTTGCCTTTGTCTTCTTTTCTTTTCTTCGAATTCTTCAGCATGACTAGCTTAAGTTTCCATAGATTTCATAGCGTCTATATTTGCTATTCGTGAATCTGTCCTCACGTGTGTCGTCTTATTTAAAGCTGCTATGCTTCCTTTATTTAATTATCATCAATTGCCGACTTCAAATTCTGGTTCATGTTGGAAATTGATTCATTGAAATTCAAATTTCATTAATTTGATTGACTTAAGATAGATGTCAAACTTTGCTGAAAGATGTATCCGCTTGTGCTTGAGTAGCTTCAATAATATTTAGTATATAGAGTTTCTGAACCTGTATGGAATTGGCTATCTGTTTTCAATACTTGCCTAGACTTGTACGTAACTTGATCAGGTGAATTTGAGTGGAATTGGCTTCTTGAATTCATACATGTGCAGTTCTACGTATTGCGTTATCCATCTGATCCTCAAATTGAGAATTGACAATGGGTGAATGTATCCCTTTGCCTTGTTGTCTATGCATGCTCTCACCCGGCTCTCATGTGTCGACACGTTTGTATCCAATGAAGATTTCTCAAGTAGGCTAGTGCTGTTTCTGTCTTCATACCTGCTATCACTTGAAGGTCATAGCATAGAACTTCTTGCTTCCAACTTCAAGGCTCGTTTTTCCTTTTTTTATATTTTATACTTTTCTTCCCTTTTTTTAATTTTTTTTAATCTTAAAAGTGCGCGCATACACACACATACACACACATATATATATATATATATATATATATATTACAAGATAACTTTTGGTGCTTTCTTGCTTTGAGGCCAGGCTTCAATATTCAAATGAGTCCGTGGTTAACCTTAAGCATTAGCCTAGATTTCTAAAATCTAAATATTCATTTAGGCCCTAAGCTTACCTTAGGTATTATCATGGATTCTTGACATCTAAAGGGCTTACTCAGGTGTTCTCCCAAATTCCCATTTCATTAACCATAGAGCGAAGTAGCAAGTTATGCATCCAAGGAGTCTGCATCTAACTAAGTCAACATCATCCAATTGTCAAGCTTCGCATCGATTAGCAAGGATCAAGATAACTTTGGTGTTATCTCCACCTTTAAGTATAATGCTAAGGAATGCAAATCTATTCAACTGCTCAATCGTCAATAAGTAAGGAATCACATCACCTACGAGTCAACCAAATATTGTTACCAACGTTAAATGTCAAGTTGGTGTTCAATAGCTCAAGAAAATATTTGTAGGAATTCAACAAACGTCATGCACCATGAGAAAAGGAAACATTGTTAAGGAGAACAAGTTTCCAAGGAGTATCACATGTAAGGTTTCTATAATTCCCAAGGAAAGACAACCGTGTAGACTTTCCACATGTGTAAGTGCCTACTTTGGAGAAACATGCTTTGCTTGGATGTGTTTATCCATTGCAAGTGCAAGATTGTTACTTAAGCTTCACTTTAGGTGTTAGGATTTACAACTTATAAGAGTTCGTTGTTGAAGAGTCTCCTACTCTATTCTATATGCCAAGATCATCTATAGACTTTGGTCAAGTGTGTTATAAGCGTAAGACCAGCATTTAGAAGTATAAAAGAGATCAAGAAATCACATCAAGAAAATCATCTACACCAAGCACATGAGGTTATTACTCAAGAGTGCTAAGAAGATGTTGAATGAGAGAAGTTGAAGAACCAATGCCATTCAGGAAAGCTTTTGATCATGTTATATGCAACAAAATTAGAGGTACATTTCACATTTAAGTGCTTTACACAAAAGCTTTAATGTTGTGTGGATTGTCATCATGCTAAGACGTCCATCATTCAAAATTTGATATGACATGTCGAAGTAACATTTTTCTCCCCCAGTTGGTAGCGCAACATAATATGATGAGGTAGCAACTCATGATTTGAAGGGTACCACCTTACCCCATCATGTGGATCCTTTTACACTTGCTTGTGTAATTTATGAATAATCAATTAGAGTATCATAGAGTTGCTTCAACTTTGTGAGCTTGCTTTGATCCATAATAGTTAAGGTAGCTCTAATCTCATGATTAAGCAAAAATTGGCTCGAATGAAGCTTATTGTAGAGTTAATTTGAACCTTCATGACTAAGATCGCTTCAATCCCATCATTTGATAAAGTGACATTTTGACTATCAAGCTTATCGTAGAATCACTTTGATTAGTTACAGCTAAGGTTACTTTGACCATGTAATTGAATAAAGTAGCATAAAAGTGTGGATGCTTTTACAAAGAGAAAGAAACCATCATGAGATGATCACTTCGATCATATACAAATGAGATCGCTCTTACTACGAGATCTATGAAAAGGCCTTATAGATGCTAAGCCTACTGTAGGATCACTTCAACCCATCTTAGCAAAGATCACTTTGATCTCATGAATAATATCAAAGAATGGGCATTAAGACGGCCGAGTGCTTAGGAACATATGCTTCTATTCAATGACTATAGCTACCATGATATGACTGCTTTAATCATTTATGCATGAAGTCACTTCAACCTTAACTCTACAGATAGGCATTATGGTTGCTAAGCCTATAGTAAGATCACTTCGATCCATCATAACTAAGATCACTTCAATCCTATAAATAATGTTGCAAGATGGGATTATGCATGCTATCTGCTCAGGTGCAAATGCCTCTTTCAAGTAACTATATCTACCTTAATATAACTACTTTAATCATTCATGGATAAGGTCGCTTCGACCTCGACTCTATGAAATGGCATTATAACTAGCAAACCTATTATGGGATCATTGTGATCCATCATAGCCACTATCGCTTTGATCTAATATTTGACAAATATTATATAGTGATATTGGATAAATTTGTGTATCCAAGGATTGTAGTTGATAGGAATCAAGGGTCGGTCATATAATCTCAAGCATAAGGCCTTGCTTCCCTAATATGTCACACTATTAAAAGATAACTCACTCCTAAGGAAGAATTGCTCACCCGAGTTGAACCAGTGTACATCCTAAGCTCCTCTAAATTCTTCCTTATCTCACGAGTAGAAGAGGAAGAAGCCACCAACATTGCTAAGCCCAATCCAAGCCCAACATCGTCCTTGACAAATGCTGTAATGCTAAGCTAACCTCTACAACACTTCAATCCTAAGCCAAGCATTAAATCTACCTATTGTTGACCAGCCGAGGTTGAGCTATCTACTCTAGAGTTGACTAGACAATGGACTACCCACTAGACCATCCCTTCATCAGCCCAAAATTGCCAACCTGCCAACCCTAACAGGATCTATTTGGAACCTGCTGTACTTGGTGAATAACATCAATAGGACCACAAAATGGGCACTTGACATGCACCCCATTTTCTAACATCCGTACTATTCTTCCATAACCAAATATCCTTTTTGTCTATTTACAATTTTGACCCTATAAGCTATGTATCCTTACTTTTTTAGTAATAATCTTTTTGTAATTTATGTAAACCTTGGACTTACCCTAATTGAGTCATATAAATATTTGTAAACTGTAATAGTTACTACAATTATCATATTTCATTAAATTTCTAGAGTTCCTTTCCTTCATAAGCTAAGTGATCCTACTTACTTCCGATTACTCTCATCTAGCTCATTGAGCGTGAACTAGTGAAGAGTGATCTCTAGCCACATTTATTCATAATATTAAAGGCGACCTAAGCTCATGTGAGATATTAGTGTATCATATTCATCGTTGATGCAAGAGGACCCCTACTTAGCCTTTAACTATTATTTATCCTTTGAATCATCTAGCAGTTTGGGCTTACCCCTTGGCTCATGTGTTATTAGTAGCCATGTATCACCCCTTTCCCAGCAATCTGTATCAATAGTGGTAACATTAGCTATGCTAGTTTTGTTTCATAAAGATTATTAGTAAGGGATAGTAAGTGGTAATATTAGCTGTACTTGATCTTGCTCATGATCATAACACCATGATGACATTAATAGCTATAACATGGTGGTTAAAAGATGCTTGTCAAGATGATGCTTCGATCACTTGACAATAGAAGGTTGTCAAGTAGCATTGTTAGCGATACCTACGTATTGTGGGCTTATGGAAACAATGTTGGTTGTACATAGTGTAAAGGGATCATCCCACCCTCAAAGGTTATCAAAAGATGAGTGCAAACGGTCATAAAAGATTGGCAAAATGATATCATTTCATGAATAAAGATGAATTTGTTTCTTCCTTTTAGAGGATGAATACAAATGATGAGCAAATTTTGCCTTTAATAGAAGATCAAATAATTTTGTAGAACTTTATTTGCTGTCACTATCCTTGGTCTCTATCATATGAATGTCATTATCTTTAACAACTAATTCGCCACTTTGTATTCTCTTTTGGAATATCCATATGAAATTCTTGTAGTCCTTGGTAGTATGACTTACAAATCTATGATATTAGCAATATTCAAGATCATTCTTCTCTTTACAGTGGGCTCTTTGTTTACCTTTGGTAATTTGATATTCTCATCCTTTTATCAAGAATTGCTCAAACTTTGTTTATTAAACATAGGAATGTTAGAGCATTCTTGGAGACCTACTTTCTTATCCTTTTGTTATCACTATGTCTTCCTCCATGTATAGAATTTACATAAAGCCTTTGCTTCCATCTAAGCTCAGATTTTTGTTTAGAGATTGAATTGTTGGTTCTTTAAGCATTTTCTAGCAATATTGCAAAGGAATTCGATGGTAAACATGCATTGGATACAGATCTTGACAAGTTCTTTCTCATCACATAAATCTTAGATGACCAATGAATGTTCCTTAAAGCGTTCATTGTAATCCATGAGGTTTTCTCTTGGGTGTTGCCTAATGTACCCCATAACGATAATAGTCACTCTCTCTTAAGTTTCAAAGAACTTTTCTAGGAATATTCTACATATTGTTCTCTATTAATCCTTAGAGCCTAGAAGTAAGTTAATGTACCATGTGTACGCCTTTTCGATAATAACTTTGAGAACTCTTTCAACGTGAGATCATCATTGAGGCTGTAGATATTGAGCGTCTCAATAAACTTATGGAGATGCTCCATTGCACTTCATTATTTTCCATTAAACTTGATGAACTTAGGATTGATATAGTCCTTTAGATAAGACTTATCCACAATACTCTAGGGGTATGAAAGTTTCAAATTGAGTACATTGGTAGAAGGTGTTGTTTGCATTTGTCTTATGTACTTCTACATATCTTCCTTTGTCACATAAGACCATATAGTAGATGAAGGATTAACTATTGCTTGAAGCATTAGTACAATGTTGTGGGGTGTAACCATGCTAATTATTAGTGGCTATAGGTTGTACCTCGAAGAGGAGCACCCTCTAAGGTAGGCCCTTATTTCTTTATCCATAGGTGCCTAGTAAGCTAAGGTTTAAGTGCTATAATAAGTGTACAAGGTTTTATTCATGCCCCTTCTTGACCTTTTATGGGGGTTGAGTTGGCTTACTCATGTTGCTAAGCATCTTCTAAGGTGATAGCAAGAGGTGTGAATCCTAAGACTTATACGCTTAGTGCAAGTATAGTTATCCTAGCTGACACACTAACGGGTGCAATGGTAACGACAGTTGCTTGTGGGTTTACCCCAAGCAATACAGAAGCATTTGCAAAAGTAATAGTTGTTATAATTAGTGATAGTAAAGTCATAACAAGTAATATACCTATATGCGCAGCAGTTGAAGCTACTATGCTAATCAAGAACTGCATGAAAGTGGCACAGAGCTTATTCATTATACGGGTATTTTCCTATATGGCACATACCATAGGTGAATTGTTAATAGTAAGAGATTGCAAAGTCTTAAATGCTTATACTACCCTATATGCTTAGATAGCCATAGGTGCTCGCACTTCCTTATGTTACTTTGGTTTGCTTAACCCTTTCATGTTGGTTCTCATATTCTTGGACATGCCCGTCATTTCCAATCATCTTGCATATAGGATCAAGTCTTTCCTTTCCCTAGTAGAGTTGCCAAATAATGTGTAGGTAGGTTGTTGTAGTTGGCTGATTACGTATAACAAGTGTACTAGTCAACCTAAGAGATGTTTTGAGCCAATGGCACTTGGAAGGACATTATTAAGAGGAGGCGTAGGAGGAAGAATAGGCAAATTTGATATCTTAAGTGTGCACATGTGATAGTGGATCAAACTTGGTGTTCTTGACTATTCTTGAATTACTCTTGATAAATTATTTGTGTGATCATTCGAGGAGCAATTTCAACAAAGCTTGAGAATTTGTGTCAAACTTGCCTACTGTAAACACCCCATTTTTTCCTATAAAAATTTTAGGATGTTTTCTTAATTTTTGAGAAACTTAGAAAATAAAATTCTCAAAAGTTTATAAATAAATACAAAAAAGGGGAGGCGACAAAAGAAAATAAAAAGAGAAAAGAACAAAAAAAAATCTAAAACAAAATAAAAAAAAAGAAGAAAAAACACAATTTTTTTTTTAATTGTTAACGTCACACATTGCCACCTGGTAGCCATGTTGGGTTTACGTAGCACCCTAAAATATATATATAATATATATATATATATATATATATAACCAGGTGCTAGGTTCTTGCGTACCCCTTGACTTTCCCTTTCATCCGTCTTTTCTATTTCTTCTTGGTTCATTTGTTTCAAGAATAGAAAGCTCCCCAAAATAGGGTATTTTTTGCCCAAAAATCTACTCAATTTGATACGATTTTTTACATCTTAAAATTAGGAAAAAATATGAACTTGAAAGGGAAACACATGTATGATATTTTTTAGTCTAAAATCTTGGAAAAAATAGAGGAAAAGTGCACTAATGAAAAATAATAAGAAATGATGTCTTTTAGGAAACTTACTGTATATATCTTCAAATAAAAGGAAAATTGAATCTTCTAACACAATCTCATTGTATAATTAGTGTTTGTAATTAATAATAAGGTGTAGGAGGTTGATTTTGTCTAATTAATTGATAGGAATAACATCTAAAATGCATTAAAATCCGACAAAAAAAGGTAGAAAAATAAAAACGAACTAAACCTATGAAGTGCAAGTTAATTTAATTCCATAATTCAAAAGGAAAGTTTCTTGGCTAAGAATTTTAAGTCCACACCATAAATAAGGCCTCTTTTGTCACATTGAAATACACAATTGTACAAAAAGACAAATTAGAGTAAGAGAATTATCAAGCTTTTACTCCATATTCTAGTTATAGGGTTTTAGTGAAAACTTGATTTTCTTTGAGCAAATCGAAGATAGGAAGCACAATTTTATTACAAACTGGTGAAGAGGTTTCAAAGTTTAGGAAGTTAAAGGTTGGAAACCATTGTCACCTTGCCAGAAACCACCTAGAAAGTCACTAAACTGGCCATCAATTTGTTACTACACTAGGTAAGTTCTTAGAACCATTGTATTCTTCATTGTTCTCATTTCCTTTGTGATTTTGATCCATGTTATATATTGAGCAATTGTGAAATTATGTCTTTATGAATGTAAGGAACTTGTTTGATGCAATTATAATAGTATAGTTAATACGATTTTTTTTTTTTTGTTTCTATGATATAGTAATCATATAATGTTAGTGTAAGTTTATATGTTTATTGATGGTTCTTAATTATTTTGATTAAATTAAATGTTGTGATTGATGAATTGTAGCATATTTGTTGTAATTTGTGCATAATGTGCGAAGATATTTTTTATTTATTTATGAATATTATTTTTAAAAAGCAAGTATTTATTGTATTTATATACTTTTCTATTGATATATATTTTACAATAAAATCTCATAGATAATTAGAGTATATATAGAATTATAATAAAGGTATATTATCAATAAGACTCCATTATATTGTATTATCTAAAAGCTGTCTTTGGTTGGATAAATATTTGAAGAGGACATAAATATTTAGACCAATACGTTATATAACTAAGGTCATTCTTACTAAGCTAAGGGAAAAATATTCGAGTTATACAAGTAAATGCCGAAAGTTAATTGAGTATACTGGACATAACCCACTAATAGAGGACACCACATGTTTAATATCATTGTTCCCTTCTCTAAATGAACAAGCGCAAATAATCCCTAGACTTGAGACCTTCATATATCATACTATGGAATGCTATGCTTTAATGTCGTGCTTTAATATCATTAAAAGCAGCCTTTATTTGGATTGTAAATAATGCGGCTATTGGGTATGATATAAAATATAAAGATGATAGTAATGAGTCCAGATAGAATTCATCACTCTCTTAAATTAGGGAGTCAATATTTAAGGTCACTTGGTTAAGATAATAATGACTTGTAAGTTTATAGCTACATAAAGTATTATAAAGTCTATTTTATCTTGAAAACCAAGTAAAATGATTAAACGTTGATGATACGACTGCAATAGTTTAATCAGGATATTATTTGATGAAGAGATTTAATTATGTAGTAATCAGTTCATAGTAGTTTCTCTTTCATACTTTTTCTATCACATTGGATGATCAATAATTGTTACTAGATGGTTACCTTGTTTTATGTTTATACATACATTACCTCCGTGTATAGAAACCTAGAGGGTTGCACACTATAGCACAATTAATAGGAACAAAGTTTTGATAAGAAATTTTAGTGGATATTGAAATTTGTCAATATTTATTTCAAAACTAAAATAAATTGATCTTAAATAATAAATTGAAAGTAATTTATTTTATCACATAGTATATATTTACGGTTAAGTATCTTTTAAAGGTTATGGATTTTATTATAGCCTTTTCATGCATAAATAGATGAAATTTATTAATTTCATGTTTAATTACTATTGAAAGGTTCATGGCTATTGAAAGGTTATTGAATTTATTAATTTCATATTCAATTGCAATTGAAAAGTTTATGGTTGTTTACCATTAATTCCATGTTTAATTGTTAAGCAATCGAAAAGTTTATGTAATAAAAGGTCTCTTTCATTAATTTTAGTTAATGTTTAAGAAAAACAAGAGTAAAAGAGAGAGTTATGATGATGATTTTCTATTTAGAGAAACACCTTAAGAAAAGACAAGAGAGAGAGATGATATTTTGCTTCCTAGTTTTTCTAGTTCTAATCCCAGTTATCTAGTAATATAAATGATTAAAATTTGTTTTCGTTAACATGTTTGTAGATACCACTAGAGAGATTATGTTTGGAGTCCTTATGGCGAATACATTTTGAAAAAACAAATCAGATTCATATTTTAATTGAACTCCATCCCCAAGAGGAGATGGCACTTCTTATTAGGGAAAATGTAGTTTCATAATCTCTTATTAACATATATTTTTATTGCATAGCACACATGGATCACATGATAGGTTTTATAGTTTTTCTTTTCTTTTCCACTGTGTTCTTTCTTATCTATAAAACCTAATAGCGGTATTAGAGCAACTTGTCTAACATGTAAAGCATATTGTAAACCCTATATAGTTAATAGTGTAAACCCTAATTTAAGTCCGAATTTCCTAAATTATATTATGATTCAATAAGATTAGATAAGATAAAATTTTTATAAAATTTAGAAACCAAACATAGTATCGACAATACAAATCCTAGAAAATTGATCAAAACCTAAATCAGGTATAAAAAACCCTAAATTCGATATATGCAGAAATATTCAAAATAAAACCTAAACTTGATTAAAACCCTAAAACTATAACTTTAAGCTTATAAAATAAATAAATATCACTTAATAGTAATATAATCGACATCGATTGTAATTATTGACTAAAGCAAGTAATCATATACAAACCCTGATGAAAATGTTAAAATAATTCGTAAATATTATAATCGTAATAGATACTTATTAAATTGATAAATTTTCATAAAATCCCAAAATTAATTTATAAATGTTATTTTTATGTTTGGAAATTCTTTTTCTTTTTCTTCTCTTTTTGTTTCTTTTTCTTTCTTCCTAATTTTCCTCTTACTTCCATGCGGATCTTTTAATCCTCCAGTAGCCTACGTGATCAATTTTCTCCTCTAGATGTTGAGTTTTTAAAACTAAATCAAAAGAAACCATTGCTTTGTCTTGTCTCCATTAATGTTGTAATCTCATTTGATTTGCTTTTTTTTTTCTTCTCTTCTTTTACATTGCTATTTATCTCTTCTTGTTTGGATCACGCTTCGAACATCTGGAAGTCTAGAAGTTGAAACCAAAGAGACAAAGAAGAAAAAAAAAAAAGAAAAAAAGAAAAATATACGCACATACACACAAAACCGAAAAGAAGAAAAGGGAAAAGAAGAAGAAAACCAAGGGGATTTGATCAATTAATTTAGTAAAGAATTTAGGTAGGTTATTATTTAATTTTTGTACATGTATATATACTTTATAGTATGTACATGTATATTAGGTATTTGTTATATTTTTTTTATTTATTACATGTATGTATGCGCAAACGTATATGTATATAATATATAGTATATAGCATGTACATGTATGTGTATATAATATATATATATGTATTTCCTTATGTACATGTATGTTGAATATATATATATATATATATATATGTGTGTGTGTGTATATGTACATAGTATTTTTCTTGAGTATAATATGTATGTATAAATGAATATATAAATGTGTATGTATGTAGTATTTATTTTAGTATATGATATCTATATACATGTATTATGTATTTTCGTATACATGTACAAGTGTCATTTATTTTCATATTTATGTATATATGTATATACTTCATATTTTTTGTATATATATATGTATATATATCCATATTCTTTCATATTATATGATATGTATATATATGTTCGTATATCATAGTAGGTATATGTATGTATAAAATTTTTTGTATATTTTGTATATATATATATATACATATATATATAGCTGGACGTGAATGTGTATATAGAGTGTCATTAATAATATTTTGTATTTTAGTATATATATACACATATAATACAATCGTATATGTACTTACGTAAATAAAATATAAATAAATGTATATTATACTCGTACATAATGTATAACTAAAGCTAAAATAATTTAATACGTAAGTATATTATAAGTATAAATGTACGTATATGAATAGTAATGTATACGTACAAATATGAGTATATTTAAATAGTATATATAATATACTATAATATTAATTTAATAAATATATATGAATACCATAAATAAGGAAAAAGGATAATAGTTAAGTAAATTTTTGTAATTAATAATAATTAATTAATTAGAAAAATAATAAAATATAAAAATTTGAATTAATAAATCTTAAATCTTAAAAATAAGTAATTTCAGTAAAATAGGCTTAAATTAAGAAAATTAAAAATTATACGATACAAATACTTTTAAAATCATAATTACATTAAGAAAAACCTAATTTGATATTGTATGACTATTTAAGTCAAAACAATAAAGTTTGTGATATTTTTATATATCATAGTCAAAACTACAGATTACAATATCCAAAACAAATCCCGTTACGAAAAAGTATGCTAAAAAATGATCAAAATGGACTATAAGTTCATAAATATCCGAGTTAAATCGAAAAAGTTATACACAAATTAATAAAAAACTTGAATCGATAGTTTTACACGAATCGATAATTTAGCTAAGTTAAGTAAACAATATGACTTAGCATATTAGTTTAGTTATTTCATTCTCAAATTTACTACTTTACATATTCCTTATTATCAGGTGATCATGACTTTGAACCTAATTTGCCATCAAACTATTACGACCCTTGAGTTTATCATGGTCGATTAAGTTTTTTCTAATGATTCTATACTCGCTTGTGTATGCAGTTAGTGAATATAAATTGTTATCAATAATTAAATGTTGTGTAGGGATTAGGTTATACTTATGTATGATACTATTTGTTGATTGTGAATTTACTTTACAATATAATAATGTATTATTTGTTGCATAGTTAATTAGATAAGAACTTATCTATTTGTGACTTAGTTGATTACTAAATAAAAGGACTTAATATTATCTGACTTCATTGAACTAAATTGAAACACACATAATTATGCACTGCATAACTAATTCCGACCGTCACATCACATGGATGTAGTAAAAGGCCATACGTGGGTTGATTGTTAGTTGTTATAGATTTCGTACGGTGTACACATGTGATATGACCTTACCTTAGCCTATGTGATCACTAGGCCTTGGAGGTACCAACCGCCTTACTAAGGGTCGAGTCTAGAGACTTCCGTTTAGGGGTAAGTAAAGGCTGTATGAACCTACTTACAATCATACGTAGAACTCAATTTTGACAAAAATTGAGAATGGATGTACCATTATATTTTGAATACGAAACGTAGAGTTTCGTTATTATATAAATTCTAGTATGACATCCAAATTTGATTGTTGCTGATGTATCTCTAACCTTAACTTCGGAAGGCGTTAAATAAGAGTTACATGCAATACCTTACATATATTTATATGACATACTGATTGTTCATGCATTCATTTAATTGAATTAAATTATTGTATAACTTGTTTGTCGTATAGTAGAGAGAATTATCTCACTAAGCTAGTTAGCTTATACCCTTGGAATCTACTTTCGCAGATCGAGCTATTTATGGAGTCGGGCCGCCGTATTCTTGAGGTTAGTAGTTTTCCAGTAGGTAGATGCGAGAGTGAGATCAATGATATGAGTGGATTCAAGAGTTTGTATTTAGAATTAAAACCTTATTATGTAATATTAGATGATAACAATTTGTAATATGAATTATTATCATCCTCTCATCTATAAATCTATATATATATGTATGTTATCTATATTTAATGATTGTGATTATTATAATGCAATGATATTGCTTACACCTGCCCAACTCAAGGTTGTTAGTTGTAGTAAAAGCCTTATATATCGCATAAAGAGTTGTCAATTGAGTGAGAAATCAATCTACAGTCCTTTTGTATGGTATACAGTGATTGCTATGACTAGTTCCCTCAGGTCGTGACACATATGTTGGTATTGGCCTAGATTTGATTTATAGAATAATTGTTATGATCTTTACAGGATTAATTTATTAATGTTTATATTATGGATTTAATGTGAAACACGAGATCTTTTGTTTTTCGATCGAAAATATCTATATCTTTTATAAATGTAAATTGTTATTTGATATCGATAGTATTTTTCAATCCATGGATCGAAAAATTCCATAAATAAATTTTTTTATGAGAATTTGGTTATAGTAATCCTAAGTGTGTATATCTGGATTATAATAATTATTTTGAATCAATTAGTTATTATGGTTTATGTTTTTTATGGAGCTTTTATTGCTTGCATATGATCATGGGTCTAAGCATGAATGTTTTTGTATGAATATTTATGGATTTATTAAATAAGGCCTACGTGTTTATCGAACAAGTTAAGTTAGAAAAATGGATGTAATTCCATATTTTTTTTTTACGTACCCATATATAAAATTTAAATTGAGTATATGTAGGTCTACGAACCCAAATTTAAATTCCATTTGCATTCTATTTTCCATATTTTTTTTAGAAAATTAGTTTTAATAATAAAAATGGAAGATTAGAGATTCATATTTACTCAAGACATAGAGAAGTCTAAAAGGCCAAAGAGAAGTTGCATTCGAATTAACGGATTTTGGTCTCATAACCTTTTAGTGTGGGCCTAGTCTCGACCCATTTTTAGTTGGCTCGTGATCATTAAATTATTGTTTTATTATAGTTGTTTTATTTATTTTATGTATGCAAATATAACAATAGTATACATAATTGGTGAGACATTATAAAATCCCCTAAATATATTAAGTCAAGGTTCGATAATGTTACCCTTTAGTCATAAATTATAAAATAGTCAGGATTTCATGTGAGTCGATACAACTCGATCGTGGGCTCACATTAAATAACTGTAATTTTTATAATTTATTATTAGGTTGACTTAAATTGAATTGTTACTTTGTTAGCTTAGCTAAGGTTAACAATTTAATGAGTAATTATTGGGTTTTAAAGTTACACTTTAAAAAAAAGTAGCCCAATAGGAAATCCAAAAGTCATATAGTTTTATGATTGACAAGTTTATTAAGGCTTATCTAAAACAATGTAATATGTAGGTACAGCTTAATTATATGCATATTAATTTTATTTAAGATTTTGGTTTCACTAGAAAACCTTCTAATGAGGTTTTCCAAATCTAATAGAGGAGGCTATTAGATTCGAGTAAAATAGTGGGAGATAATTTAAAAGTCCTTTCATAAAATAAATTCATAAACACTAAACTCTACATCTTTTTTGTAGATCTAAATTGGCAAATAGCAACAATAACATTTCACTGCGATCTATTCTTATTAAAAACAATATCCTCGTTGGACCAAATTCCCTTGATTAGATAAGGAAATTAAAAATTGTCCTTAGGCATGAAAAGAAATTATATGTCCTAGAAGAGGAAGAAATTAAAGAACCGGGCAAGGATGCTACCACAGAAGAATATGATCAATATAAAAAAATACTTGGAGGACTCTATTGATGTCTAGTATCTCATGCTATCTGCAATGTCATCTAAATTGCATAAGCAACATGAGAATATGTTTGCAAGAGAGATATATGCTCACTTATAAGAGCTATTCCAGGAAAGTGCTAAGGCAAAATGGTACAATACATCTTAGGCCCTATTTAATTGTAAGATGGTTGAAGGGAGCTAAGTTGGGCCTCATGTACTCAAGATGATAGGGTACATAGAGAGGTTCAAGAGCTTGGGCTATAAGTTAGATGAAAACTTAGCCATCGATCTGATATTGGTTTCTTTACCAGATTCCTTCTCCTAGTTTGTCATGAACGAAATGGAGAGGTCTTTAACATATTTGTTTGCCATGTTAAGGACAGTTGAAAAGGACTTAAAGTATAAATCAAAGATGCCTCATGAGGTTCTCTTTATTGGTAAGTCAAAAAAAAGAAAGGTTAATGGAACTAATAATTCCAAAGGTAAGCAAGTAAAGAAATGTGAGCAATCTAAGCTTAAAAGGGGCAACAAAAGCCCAATTCTAATGAAAAGGAAGCAATATGTTTCCATTATGGCAAGAAGGGTCTTTGGAAGAGGTATTGAATACAATTTAAGAAAAAAGATATCAACTAAGAATAATTCCTCAAGTATCTTTATGATTGATTGCAATCTTTATGTTTCTTCTACATGGGTCATAGATATAGGACGCGGTTCTTACACTGTGTTGACTTTGCAAGGTCTAAGTGAGAGTAGGAAGTTGTCTAAGGAAGAAATGGACCTATGAGTAGCTAATGGAGCAAGAGTTACCGCTTTAGCAATGGGAACTTATATCATTTCTTTGCCTAGTAAACTTGTATTAGAATTAGAGAAATATTATATGTTCTTAGTTTCACCAAAAACATAATTTCGATATCATGTTTAGATACCAAGGGATTTTTTTTTTTTAGTTTAAAAATAGACGTTGTTTACTTTATATGATTGGAATGTTTTATGGTGATGAAACATTAGTTAATGATCTTTATATTCTTAATACTAGTGAATCTGTTTATTGCATTGAGACTAAGAAATAGAAAATGTATGATTCAAATTTAACTTACCTCTAGCATTATAGACATTGCCATGTAAACAAGAAACGATTAACTAAACTTCATTCTAAAGGGTATTTGGATTCGTTTGATTTTGAATCCATAGATACTTATGAAGCGTGTTTACAAAGTAAAATGGCTAAGAAACCTTTTACCAAGAAAGGTGAAAGGGTAAAAGAGTTATATAACGACCTTAGGAAAGGCTTAGTAGTATTACCTAGAATTTTCATATCATGTGTACACCCATGATAAGAAAATGGCCTTACAAGTTAGAGATTGCAAGATTCTAAATAGTTATTCGCTAGGGTTTTTAATTTTTTTTCATTGACTCATTATATACTATAAATAATTATGGATATCCATTTTTCCACAATTCCTTAGAACCGCAGAGAATCGGTATTCCCTACTAAAATAGTGAAATAAGATAGATAATTCTAGAAAATTCTAAACTTACTAAAGATACTAAACTTATTGAGATATTAGTTGTTTTCCAAAGAATTCCGAATTAACTACATAAGCTTTTCATCATACTTATTCAATGGTAGCAATCTGCACGCGGTTCCTATCTTTGTCCTAACTATTGATCAACCTGCAAGGAAAAGAATTGTTAGGGTGTAACCTTACGCTTAGTAAGATAAATACCCTCATCAATACTACATGGCAAAAATTTATTAGATGTAGAATCATATAAATGTATGAACAATCAGTATATCAAAAACGCATGTAGTGGCATAGGAACTACATACGACTCAAAATTACACCCCCTCTAGTCGGAGTTTAGAGATAATTAACTGGCCCAAACCAAAATCCAAGTTCTGGACCTTGGGTTTTATTTTATTTGCACTATTGTGCTTAAATAAAAAAACAAAACCATATACATATATGTATATATATATATATGTAAATTATATATAATATACTTTCTTTCCAAACAACAAATCGTATTTTCAAAATCCCAAGTCTAGTGGTATGGTGGCCTCCACGGTCCACAAACACATGCCTTAAGTAGAAGCTACAGGACATGGCCCCTCGCCGACTGTTGCCATCTCTCGATATTTAGTAAACCCATTAGCTTAGGACAGAGACTCAATAAAAATAATAACATAGCTATTGTCCAATTTTGCAGAAGGCCCATCTTCCTATGAGTCCCTTCCCATCTTCTACATAAAGCAACAGTCGGTATTATCTGAATGCATTTATGGGGAATGCACGATTCATCTTATTTCTTAATCATATAGATAGTTAATCAAATTTTCAAGGTGATCAAACAATTTCATTCTATATAATCTCATGTATAAATTTATCACAACAATTCCTATTATTATATAATTAACAAGTCATTGCATTCAGTTCACAAATTCATACATATGCATTTCGCTTATCCCACAAGCATCCAAATATTTATATATATATATATATAAGTTTATGTGCATCTATCCTACAAGTAAAATTAAGTAAAAAGTCATTGGAAATTCACTCACTCAGCCATATGAGTTAATCAAAGAAGTCTGGAGGTAGGTTGTCTTCGAAAGCCAGGTCTCCTAGACATCATAAATATGATAGTATAAGAATTTGAAATAGGATTTGGAAAACTAAACTAAAACCTTTTTAGTTATACTTTTGACTTGGTTTCATATTTTTCCCGATTTTTACTTAAAGTTTAATCATATATAACTTTCTCATTTTAAATCCAATTTTTATTATCTTATAGTCAATTTTCATCGTTTTCGAGTTTATTTTAATGTGGTGAGGTTATAATTTCGTGATAAGGCAAACAAAACTACCCATAGGTTAGAATAGTAGCGATCCTCATGATTTTAGGTGCTTTTGGGCTTTGTTTGGTTAATGGCTTTGTTTGGTTAATGGCTTTTTTATAACTTAGGAAATTCTTTGAAATTGGGCTTAAGACTTTATTCCAAACTTAAAATACTCCTTAAGGTTAGACTTCCAACTTTGGTTTATACTCTAGGTGCTAACAACAACTCCTTAGGTTTTTATGTAGGCTTGAGTTATCAAATGGGCTTGTTTTTTGTTTAAACTAAAGTTAGTGATTTTGTTAGGCTTATGGAGTCTTAGGTAGACTTCTTGTGGGCTTCAAAACAACGTTTCTTAATATTTTAAAGTGCTGGTCAGAATTTTAATGAAGACACAACTTAAAGTTCTAGGCTCGTTTTGAGAGTTCTAAGTTTGGTTTTGAGTTTTAGCCTTTCTATACTTACTATACTTACTATACTTGCTTTGGTTGATTTTTTCACTTTGTTCACTTGGTTTTATTATATTTTTATGTGGCTTTTACTTATGTTCTAGATCTGGTTGTGATGAATCCAAGGGGTTCTCACTTGGTTTTTCAACTTATTTCATAATTTCTTTAAGTCTAAGGGTTAGATTATAAACTTAGGTTACTTCTATTCTTAAATTCTCTTCCATGAGATGATTACTTAGCTCATACTTTACATGAAAATAGTAGATCTTATATTTATCACAACTTCCATATCATAATTCATATCTCACAAGGTTGGTTTCTTCATAAAAGCTTAATGTAATGAATTTTCCTTTACCTAAAGCTAGGTTTGAGCATCTTTAACTTAATAGAAATAGAAATAATATCTAAATGACTTACATACACTCCACGTTCAGCATGATGTCTCCTCATTCATGTACACATTTCATGATTTTCTTAACTTAAAATCTTTCATTTTAAGTGTTAAACATATATCTTTACATAATACCAACTTAATATACCTATATTTCAACTTTCATGAAAAGAGGTTCACAAGCTTACTTCTTAAAGTGGTCTAGCTATTTTATCATCTTATGATCATGCTAATATTTTTATGAAAACATAGTCTTCTAACATGTAATACTAAACCACTAAAACATAGTAACAATTTACTAGTTCTCAAAGTGAAAACAAGGTGGTGGTGCAATTAAGTATCCTCTTAGCTCGTTATCTTCCTTCCTCTTCTTGTAAGTTCTTTTGAAAGCTAGGGTCTTGATATTTGAAGTGGGTTTTTGGAGATATTCTAAAGTTCCTAAAAGTGGTTTTTGAAATTGAGAAAAGGAGGCAACAAAATCAAGCTTTTGTGCTGTGAGTTATGAAGCAAAAAGGGTGGCGGCAATGTAGAGTTTTGTAAGGGTAGGTTTCTTCTTTTGATTTGTGTTTAAAGTGAGAGAAAAGGAAGTGAAAATGAGAGTGAAAGAGGGAGAGAGTGACAGATTTTTGAATGGGAGGAGAAGTGTATTCAAGAAGCTTTAATTGGTTGTCTTTTAGTATGTACAAATGCCAACTTTTTGACAAGACTAGATGATGTAAGCATTAAAGGGTGAATAGTAGATGTGTAAGGCAATTGAGTGATTGAAAGTTGATAAGGCATGGCCTCTCTTAGGCTCTCTTCCCAACTTACCATAGGGTGTCCTCTTTGGGCATTGAGTTGTCTTGTCACTTAATTAAAAATTAAATATATAAAATAATGTGATAACTTGTCCATATGTAATATAAGTGAAAGGGTGATAAGGAAAGTATCCTATCATTAGTTTTTGATAAATTATCAATTGATAAATGATTCCAACTTTCAATCGATAAGTTATTTAAGGTAATTAGTTGGTTTACTTATTCATGTGCATAAGTCTTATGCATGAAGATAAGAAGATTATCTTATATGAAATTCTTTTAGAGTTTGTTTCTTAAATTGATTTGTACGTTATAGTTTAATTCTTATAAAATTATAAAAATTTCTAGAGTTTAAATAAAATTATTCAAATTAAATTATCAATTAGTCGCTTAGGGTTATAAGTTTTTAATTGTTTTAAAGTTTAAGATTTTAAGTGACTTAAAGTCCATTGTTTTTGTAGTCGAGTTTTATCGATAATAGACTTTTGAATTGAAAAATTAAATTCGTTTTTAAATGCAAACTTGAATTCTTAACTTAGTTTATCCTTGAGAATATTTGGGAAGTACTCTTAATTAAATCACAAATCCGCTAAGAAGTAAGGTTTACAACTTATTTATATGTAACATGACTTATAAGTGAAATAAGGGAATTATCTTATATAAAATTCTTTTAGGATTTGGTTCTCAAATTAATTTGTAAGTTGTGATTTGCCTCTTAAGAAATTTTAGAGTTTTCTAAAGTTAAATAAAATTTCTTGAAATTATATTTTTAATTATTTATTTAGGGTCACAAGTCCCTGATTATCCTAGGGCTTAAGGTTCGAGTGAGTTTAAGTATGTTTTAGGGTTTTTCATCAACTCAGGAGTAATTGACTTACACTTAGAAGTTTAAGGTTTAATTGGCTTAATTATTTAGGATCATTGCTTTATTATGCAACATATATATATATATGTATACACACACAATAGATTATGAAAAGAGAAGGAAATTGCTTAGTAATATATATATATATATATAATCTATATATACATATTGTGGGGCTATTTATGTACACAAATAAAATAAGTTTTGTAAATTTATTAATTTATTCCTTTTAACTAGCTTAGTTTTACTGTTTATTATTACTTAAAATAATCCTTGATTCGTTTGTTATAAGTTTTATATGATTTCACAAAATTATTGATAATTTTATTGATTTATGGCTTTTTAAGCATTAAGATAATTTTATAGAGTTTTAAAAATTTTTATGATTTGATATTTATGGTTTCTATTAAGTTTAGATTTACATTTTTAAAGATACGTGTATATAGAGATTAAGGTTTTCTTGCATGATTAGGGTTTCCAAATCGTATGATAAGGCCTTTCAAGTTTGTTTTAACTTCCGAGTTTAAAATTTTAGTTGATTTTCATTTTATGTAGTTTTGTCGACTTAGGAAAATATCTACGATACTCGAGTCCTACACCATGTTTAGAAGGTTAAATTTACAGAATCTACAAGTTATTAGAACTCGTATACAGTGATATGTGTAGGCCATTATCAACTCAAGCTAGAGGTAGGTTTTCTTACTTTGTGACTTTTATTGATGATTTAAGTAAGTATAGATGTATCTACTTGATGAGGCATAAGTCAAAGACTTGAGAAATTCAAAGAATTTAACAGTGAAGTAGAAAACCAGCTTGGTAAGAAGATAAAAACACTTCATAATGATAGAGGTAGAGAATATCTTAGTTAAGAGTTCACTGACTACTTGAAGGAGTGTGAAATAATGTCACAATTCACACTTCTAGAACACTAGAATGGAATAATGTTTCAAAGAGGAGGAACCATACCCTAATGGACATGGTTAGGTCAATGATTAGTTATGTAAGTCTCCCTTTAACCTTTAGGGGTTATGCCTTGGAAACAGCAATATATACCTTGAACCGTATTCTAACTAAGGCAGTAGATAAAACAACACATGAGTTATGGTGTAGGAGAAAACCCAATTTATCTTATCTTAAAGTTTAGGGTTGTAATACTTACGTGAAAAGTGGATTCTCTAATAAGCATATAGCAAAATCTATTAAATGTACATTTATAGGATATCCCGAAGAAACTAAGGGATGCTACTTTTATCTTCCAAGTGAGTACAAAGTGTTTGTTGCTCAATAAGCTACATTCCTTAAGAGAGAGTTTATCTCTAAAGAAAGTAGTGGGAGTAAAGTAGATCTTGAAGATCTTGAAGAAATTCAAGATTCCATAAATAAGTTGGAACATGAGCAATTGGGTGTGAAACTAATATCATAAGTACCTATGGTGCCATAACCAGAGATTGCTCCTGAAACGTAAGAACTACGTAGATCAACAAGAATACATCAAGAACCTAAAAGTTTAAATTTACTTGTAACACATCAAGAAGATGTGCTACTTATCGAAAATGACGAACTGTTCATATATGAAGAAGCAATTACTTCACCAAACTGTAAGAAATGGTTAAAAGCCATGAAATCTTAGATGGACTCCATGTATACCAACCAAGAATGAGATTTGGTAGATGCACTAATTAGGGTAAAACCTATAGGGTGCAAATGGGTCTTTAAAAAGAAGACTAACATGGACGGGAATATAAGTACCTATAAAGCTAGGCTAGTAGCAAAAGGTTTCACTCGATGTCATGGAATTGATAACAATGAAACTTTTTCGCCAATATCAATGCTTAAGTTTATTCGAATTTTGCTTGCAATAGCAGCTTATAAAGATTATAAAATTTGGCAAATGGATGTTAAAATAGCTTTCTTAAATGGAAAGTTAAAAGAGGAAGTGTATATAGTACAACCTCCTGGTTTTATAGCACCTGAGAATGTTAATAAAATCTATAAATTGAAGAGATTCATTTATAGATTGAAGCAAGCTTCTCAGAGCTAAAATTTGAGATTCGATGAGGTTGTCAAGGAAGTTGGCTATCTTAAGAATCCTGAAGAACCTTACGTTTACAAGAAGGTAAGTGGGAGTAAGATCATGTTCTTAGTTTTATATGTTGATGATATCCTTTTAATTGGAAATGATATACTTACCGTAGAGTCTACCAAGACTTGGTTAGGTAAGTAATTCTCCATGAAAGACTTGGGAGAAACAGCCTATATATTAGGAATTAAGATATACTGAAATAGGTATAAGAGGTTGCTTAGACTAAGTCAAGCACATATATTAACAAAGTATTAAATAGATTTAATATGCAAAATTCCAAAAGAGGATTTTTGCCTATGTTATATGGTGTACATTTCTCTAAGGCAATGTGTCCAAAAACACAAGAGGAGAAAGATAAAATGGATATAGTACTACATGCCTCGACAATTAAGTCTATGCCATGATATGTACGCCATGATATGTACGCGACTATACATCACTTATGCTATGAGCATAACAAATAGATATTAGGCTGACCTAAGTGAGGGTCACTAGGTTGCGATTAAGACCATTCCCAAGTATCTAAGAAAATTGTTCTTGATTTATGGAGGAGATGAGGAACTAGCTATAAGAGAATATGCTAATGCTAGTTTCCAAATAGATCGAGATGATCTAAAATTGTAGCAAGTTTATGTGTTTTGCTTTAAACCATGGAGCTGTTTATTGGAGGAATTATTTATTGGAGGATCTTTAAACAAGAGATAATGACAAATTCTATAATAGAGTCCGAGTACATAACAACTTTTGAAGTAGCTAAAGAAGACGTGTGGATCAAAAACTTTATCTTCAAGTTAGGAGTGGTTACAAGTATTGTAGATACTGTTACATTATATTGTGATAACAATGCAACTATAGCTCAAGCTAAAGAACCAAGGTCTCACCAGAGATCGAAACATGTACTTCAGAAGTTTCACATCCTCGAAGAGATAGTTCAAAGAGGTGATGTGTTGGTTTGCAGAGTAGCAACAGATGAAAATGTTGCTGATCCACTCATAAAGGCTTTACCTTAATAGAAACATGAGACCTATGTGAAGAACCTAAGACTTGGAGTTTGTAGTGCTTAGCAATAGTGCAAGTGCGAGTGTTGTGATTTGTACACAATGTGCCAAGATATTTTTTATATATTTATAGATATTATTTATAAAAGACAAGTATTTATTATAATTATATACTTTTCTACTGGTATATATTTTACAATAAAGTCCCATAGATAATTAGAGTATATATAGAATTATAATAAATGTATATTATCAATGAGATTCTAATACATTATATTATTTAAAATTTGTCCTTAGTTAAATAAATAACCGAAGAGAACATAAATATTTAGACCAATACATTATATAACTAAGGTCATTCTTACTGGACTAAAAGAAAGATATTTGAGTTATATAAGTAAGTGTCCAAAGTTAAATGAGTACGTTAGATACGACTCGCTAATAAAAGACACCACATATTTAATGTCCTTAGTTTAGTGATCGAGTAAGGTCGATAGTGGAAAATCTAGTCTAGCAATCTTCGTTCTAAACCTATAAAACTATATCTCCCTAAAACATCCTTAATCAAACTCAATTTCCTAGGCTCTACCATTAACCCAAGAGATTGGTCCATTACATTCCAATAAAAAAAAAAACTCAATTACTGAAATAGCCCTTTACACCTACGTATACTAATACCCACTCTAAAAGGAAACTAGTTGCATCTTCCCAAAGTAATATCGAATCATTCCTTGACAAACTAGTCTACTATAGCCATTTGTAAAGGAGTTTCATAATACCCATATGATCCAATTATGCTTCATTCAACATATTAACCTATTCATAATACCACAAATGGCAATAAGCTACTTAGAAATTATCACCTAACTTTGAAGTTATTTCAATATGAGACTTAATGGATCAATCCCTTGGACTAATCACGTTTAGCCAAGTTAGAGGACTCTAAGGACTTGCACGGAGAATTCTTACTTGAAACCATATTTGAGATGGAGATTCCTATTGAGCATTAATCCCTTACTGACCTGATTGTCAAACCCTCACAAGTGCCAAACCTACTCCTACCCAACAGTTTTGCTATCATAAGACATCATAGAAGGTTGCTCTAAGACTATTCGAGTTGATCTCTCAAGCTGATCATAAGCACCCAACCCCAACTCAAACTGACCACTCTATAACAAGACTAATTAGGCTTTAACCTAATCCAGATCAGGTCGACCCTTGAATATAGCCCTTCTTCTCTCTTTTTTGCTACCTTGTATTATATTTTCAACATCTTATCACCAAGCAACATGTTTCTTCAAACACAAAATTCTAGAATGATTTGTTACTTTTTTGTATTGAATATTCTTTCTCTTTTTTACCCTTTTTAGTATGTATTATGTAACCTAATTATAAGAATACCCTTTTGTCTTTTCATATATATAAAGTAGCCTTACTAGATGAGTATATAAACCCCCACTTACTTATACACAAACAATCAATGATCAACATTTGAATATTATTCAAGTTTCTTTTGAGCAACCTTAGTGTTATCATTATCATTCAACTTTTATCTATTCTCTTTAGCAAGAAGTGACAACAAGTGATACTTCAGCTCGGATCGATGTATCATATCTAATGGATTGTTGGTCAAGTAAAATCGAGTGGTATGTCATATCCATTCGATAGCTGCTTAGGCTTTGCTTGTTTTTCTTTTGTTCCTTTTTGGGTTCATTTTGTTGTGGTACTTCTACATATCTTACCCCGGAGACGTATTAAGAGTCCATTAGGGATTATACATCATAAGTATCACTATGAGCCTTTTCGATCACTAGTAGTTTTAGATCTTACGATCTCAGCTCAAACAGAAGCAATGATGCAAAATTTGAAAGTTTGGTATTAATTAAATTCATTTCAACTCTAACCTAATAAGCATAATAAGTAAACATATCAATCATGTACTTGCATCACACTTTCCAACTAGCAGCTATGGATTCTTAGATTCTAATATAAGGTATAGTTCATTGTTATACTCTTTAATAACTAGCTAAATTAACCTTCTGTTCAACAATTTTTAAAGAGATAAAAAATGGAAGGAAATATGTGGAAAGGAAAATAAAGGAAATGCAACTTTTATACTTTTTTGGATTAAAAAAGTGGAAATAGATGGAAATGTTTCCTTTTCACATATTTGGTTAATGCAAGCAAATGAAATGCAGAGAAATAGAATAATATATAGACTAAATTAACCTTTATAAACTTCCTTCTTTTTTTATTTCACTTTCATTTCAAGGCTAAAGTTTTAATTCCTAAAACATTTCATTATTTTTCTTTAATTTCTCTCCAAATTTCGAGAGAAAGAAAAGAGCAATTAAAGTGGAAACAATTCCGCCCTTTCTATCCTATTCGTATCTTTTCCATTCTAACCTAACATATAATTTCCTCCAATTTCCACCCATTCTTGAGCTTTCTTTTGATTTCTACTTAATCAAACATAGAATAAGGTTAACAGCTTAGGTTTACTCTATCTTATCATAGCCATACAAAGCTTTGAGCTTTTTACCCAATTATTTTAATTTATTTAGTTATATACATTTTTTCTTACATCTAAATCTCACAAAAAAGATTCAAACATAACCTAACCTTTCATAAGGAAAAACTTATGATCATTTCAATCATTAAGCAATGAAGAACAAGAGGTTACTATAGGTCTCAAGAGATCATAACCATTAGACCTACAATCAATAGGTACTTTTAGGATTTTTCTAGGATTTTATGAATACTTTGTTGAAAGAAATAAAAAAGATATAAACAATACTCTCTCTTAAATAAAGACTCACTAAGAAAAAGGCTGTAACTATGTTTACTTTATTTAATATTCTTCACAAATAAACTAAGATGGTTTGCTTGCCATAGTAAAAAAAGGTTGATAAAACAAGGTTTGAAAGAGAGAACTCAACAAAGAGAAAATTATAAGTTAACCCTAATATCAATCTAGGAAATTCAAATTTAAAAAAAATAGAATAAATTAGGAGATACAATAACCTAAATAATGGAAAGAAAACACCTATTTTTCTAAAATATTAAGATATGTATCTTCTTGTAAATCTTCCAATGTCTTAGTATGGTAAAATAAAATACTATATCCTTTTGTTGGTTAAAAATTGCTACTTCAAAAGCAACTACAAAAATTAAACAAGTAGAATCCTTTCAAAGTTCATGTACTAGATTATGGAAGAATTCTTGATTCCTACCTCTTTTGTTGTCCAAGAAGCTCCCAACATTATCTAAACAAAGTTATTAAACCTTTAGTCCTTCATATAGTCATTAGACCACTATATTCACAGTTCTTACTTGACTTATGTTCTTCAACTTGTTCTCTCACTATCTTCAGATTTTGATTCCAATAATACAAATTTATATGTAAATATATATATATATATATTCTACGTGATATTATCATTGTTACTTATTCATACTTATTTATAGATATTATTTAACACACACTTACCAATATGTGTTGTTATTATCTTTACTTATTATTTATTTACCTTATATAAACAATATATATTATTAATATAATTACTTATCATTTATTTATATATGCATACATATATGTACATAAGTTGAAAATGATAGTATTTTTTTTATTATATAGAACTTTCATACAAATGGCCCGTCAAAGTGTAGATTTCATTTCTAGTAATATAAAACCTTTACAAAAGGCATCTCTATTGAAAAATTACAAGTAAAGAACTCTAAATGCTACTTTAGCTTTTCTAACAAGATAATTAGCAAGCATATTAGCTTCTCTAAACACACAAGATATCATAAAATTCAATTGCTTCATGACAATATGCACTCTTCAAATTATATTAATAAAATCTAATCTTGGTTTGTTTGCGTTTGAGATCCACTAATACACTTAAAAAGAGTCGATTTCAAAATCTACATTAGCAATTGATAATATAGTTATGTATATGATATGAACTACGTACGATTCCTTGTATTTGATGGACTATTCAACGAGATTATGAAATTAGGTGAGAATTTTAGAATTTTTAACGTATAAAATAATGTATAATGGGTATTAATCATTGTTAGATGATATATATTGTATATATATTGAGTGCTATATTTAGTTTTTTTTAGAATTGGTGAAAGATTGAGCTTGACTATTAATTTGGCTTGAATTTATGAGAATTTTGGCATTTATAGTTAAATGCAATATGTATGACTGATTAGTGAAAGAGGCTCAAGCGATAATCATTATGAGAATCTTAGTGCTTAAAAAGTTTAGGTGTTTATGTTTTATAAATTTTCGAAAAATAGGATAAAATGGTCTTTGCATTTTTCATGTTCATACCAACATTCAACTTGTCGTTGGGTAAAACCCCCTTTTTTATTCATTTTAGTATCTCAAATTCATCAAAAACCCAACTTTCAATAAGATTGGAGCTAAGGGCATCTTTTATAGATTGAACTTAGTAGATTCCATCTTAGTAAACAATATTCCCCAAATAAATTAAACACATAACTTTTCTATGCTAGATCTTCCTTGATGACCCTATAATGGATAAAAAGTGTTAAAGAATGAAAACAAGGAAATGGGAAATAATAACGATAATAATAAGATAATAAATACTAAATTTAGACTAAGCCATTTCCCTTAGTAGTCTAACTTTGACCTTTCTAAGCTGAATTGGTTTTAACTCCCAAACCTATCTACCTAAGCCAATTTTTATAAATATTAAGTAATTAATTAATTTTTTTTAATTCTTATAGGAGCTAGATTGACCCAATTGATCCAAAACCCCATCCAATTAGATCAAACTGTATGAATTCTAATTAATTTAATTAAATAATCAAGTAAGCAAATTTTTTTTTCGAGAATAAATTGGGCTTACCTCCCCTTTAGGTTCCATTTTCCCTTATGAACCCCAATTAAGTTGACTTACAATGATGTATGACTAAGTAATATAATATTTGGACATCACTACTTTACCTTAATACTTAAACTAAAAATTATTAACGAGCCTAAAATAATGATTAAATATAAACAACGATAATTAATAATAAATTTTAATTAAGCAACCAATCAATCTAGTAGGTTGGTTTAATTTTAGAATCAAGTTTGAGACACTTCCTTCTTTGAATGTAATCTATCTTAGGTCTTAACTTAGTTAATGTTTTAAGCTATATATATTTATATAATTAAGCAAATATATAAGTAAAATTGCATAAATGTACATGTACACTTAATTGATAGACTCTAATTTACTAAACTTAACTAAGATTAAACAATCAACCTATATAATCTTAGTATTAATTGAAATAATAACTACTTAGCTATTGATTTTCAATTAATTAGAGTATGAGTTAGAATCCTAGGACTTATTGATTTTTAATTTGAGCTCTTGATGGCCATAGGTAAACTCAACTAATTAATTGAATGTTGTTTATGAGATGTGGACTTAATCCAATGAGCGACTTCCTTGGATTAAGGTTATCTTTATGGGCGTAGTTGGAATGATATAGTACTTTAGCACTTATGCTACTAATAGTGGCTTAATGGGCAAACAGTAGGAGGAAGTTGCACCAAGATGATAACGACAAACTCTATATGATAATACTTTTTTATTTTTCTTTCAGTTATGAATTTAGATTTTCTTACTACCCCCAATAGCCTACTAAAATTGGACCCTATCTCTCTAATTGTATTGTTCTAGAGTAAAAAGTACTCTTATGCTTAGCCATACTTTTGAGATGTTGGAGGTATGTTACTTATTTACACATATATTTAATTTAATGAATCCTATCTATTGCTTTTGTTTTAAGCCTATTTACATGTTGCATGGCATGTATTATGTGATCACTACTATATTACAACATTGTATAGGTTGTATGGTTATTATGGTCTTGTTTGGATTATCTTTTTCTTGTTTATATCTCATCTATATATATTATGTGCTTAATCTGTATCTGTTTAAAATCTAGTATTTATAAAATATCTTATCTATAGTTTATCTATTTTTGTTTCATAATTATGATAAAGATAGTGATTAGAATGTAAGAATTGAGAAATTGAATTTTAAGTACTTTTAAAAGAAAATATTTGAAAAATATATATTTTATGCATTAAAGATTATTATTTAATTAAATAATTAATTTTAGAATAGAAGTATATATGAAATTATATTTTCACCTTTTTGGTATCTTATTTTTGCTAAATGCAAGATTTAAGTAGACACCAATAAAATTAAAAAAAGATGAACCAAATGGAGCTTATATTGAGTTCTTTTTAGCTCACCCTTATTAATCTTCATAAGTGTATGCTATATGCCGTGAGCTTAACTTGGAAACAACCCTTTGTTAAGATATAGGATTATGATAATTGGAAAGTAATGCACCTAATCCTAACATCACATGCTTAGTTATTGGATTTTATGCATCTTTATAAACAAATTGGGTAAAGCACATGTCTATTATTTTCTTTTAAAAAATTATATAAATGTGAATTAAATGAAAAATATTACATACATGTAAGTCTTAAATTGTAATTGAAAAATGCAATACTAAAAATAACAATAGTATTGCATTTCATAAATGCGATTTAATATATATATATATATTTATAGTAACTATCTTCCATTTAAGAATATAGATATATTTATCTATGTTTCATTTAAGAGATGCGATATTAATATAATTAAATATTTATTGCATCTTTAAAATGCAACATAAGTATACATACCTATATCGCATCATAGTAAAGTGGTAATATTTTTTATATAATTAGTAAATGCATAATATTTATTACGTGTAATACAATTCTCTAAACAAAGTTTTTGAACGTTGAAGTTTTGAACCCATATTATTTTTATATCTTTTAGAAAAATAATTTCTACAAATTGAAAATACAAAAATTGAGTGTTTTCGAAATTAAAATTTGAAAAATGGTCTTTTAGTAGCAAGTCTTACATGCTTTATTTAAGTGAAAGATGTGCTAATCACCTTTTAGGTTTTGAAACATAACACTTTATTTCTTTAGTTTGTGTTAATATTAAGTAGGGAACATGCATTAGTATTTTATTTACTAAAATATTTAATCTAATAAAACATTATTTTTTTAAATATACTTATAAAATGCAAATAAATAGAAAAGGAAAAGAAACGAAAAAAAAAATTCCCCATTTCAAGGCTAAAGTTGGTCACTTGACTCATTAAATTGAATAATTTAATCTTATATTTGTAAAGAACTAAAACTTTAAGACTCAAATAAAGGAAACTAAGAGCATATTTATAACGGGGTGCTTGGCTTATATACTCATGCTAAGCACCTATCTCTCTTTATAATTTATATCTATGAACAAGTATACTTAAGGAAAGTGCTTTGAGAAAAATTGATTCTTCACCTTAATTTTTCTTACTATAAATAATTAGTTGCTTTTAATTAGTTTTTTTTTTAATTGTTTCATTCTGTTTATTTAGTATATTAAGTAGTTTTTTTAGTTATTTTTTTAATTTCATGAGACCTATAAAATAATTAAATAAAGATAAAAAAACATTTATTTAAAATATCCATTTATTTTATAAAGAGATGCCTAAATGAAGTGGTGCTTAGAAGGAGGATATAGCAATATAAGCATTCATCTTTAAGAACCTTTTTATAAACATACTCCAATTGTTAAAGATTCAATCAAATAAATAAATAAATATTCTTACTAAATATATGTTATTCCCATCGAAAAATATACTATTGCCTATGCGATTAAAATTGAGGGGAGATTTGCTTGTGATTCACCTGCATGTGACCCAAAACGACAAACCTCAACGCAAAAAATTTCAGACAATCTCAGAAAAAACCGCTTGGTTTTCTCATGTCCTTTATTCCTTTAAACTCACGCCCCTCTCTCTCTCTCTCTCTCGCTCTCTCCCTCTGTGTGTGGGTTCCACGTTCTGCACACGGTAACGGTCACATTCTCAGATAACAGATCATAACACCCGAAATCCCACTCCACACTTCCACACTCTTCGACTTCACACTTCACGCTTCCACTTCCCTTCCCCTCTCTCCGACATGGACTACCGCTCCCACGTCTCTCTCTCCATCCTCTTCCTCCTCCTACTCCCTCTCCTTACTCCATTCTCACTCTCAGAACCACCATCCATAAAAGCCCAAAACGGCGTTGCAAAAATGGAAGTCTGGTGCGTGGCTAAGAACAATGCCGATGACGCTTCTCTCCAGGCGGCGATCAACTGGGCTTGCGGCCCTGGTGATGCTAACTGTGCCCCCATCCAGCAAGGCGGCCCGTGTTACGACTCCGCCGACATCGTCAAAACGGCGTCGTACGTGTTCAATGATTATTACTTGAAGCATGGGTTGACTGATAGCAGCTGTTACTTTGCCAACACTGCTGCTGTTACTTCTCTAAACCCTAGTGAGGATATGTTTTTTTTTTTTTTTTTGTTTGTTTTAGGGAATTTTGGGATGTGGATTGAGTTCACTGTAACGTGGGTGTTCTGAAATATTTTCAGGTCATGGGAAGTGCCAATTTCCATCCAGGTAATTGAATTTTGAAAAATTAGCAATAGGTGAATCATTATTATAGTTGTATTTTGGTGGATCTACGTTGCAAATGCTGCTTGGATCAACAAGCACAAAAATGTGGCACGATAACGTTTTTGATTTGTGAAAAGATAATGGGTACTTGGAGATTAGACGAGCTAAACAAGAAATCTCACACCTTGAAATTTTCCATCAAGTTCGACGATTTTAAGAAAAAACCATGATTGATAATCTTCAAGTCGACTAATGTCTTAACAGGAAACTAGCTAACAAGATTAAGATGGAAATTTTTCCTTTTTTGAGCACTAAATATAGACTTCATGGAAAAGCAAATACAATGAAAGATAGAACCTGCAGCTATGGAGCGCACCTGTTACCATCTTCTTTTTCTATAAAGTCTGTAACTGCGCCGGATGACATGGAAAGCATTTTCTTTAAACCTTCATTAAGTCTTCAGGCACGCACATTAATGGCCCATAATTTTGGATATCGAAAAATGTTTACTTACAAGGAGACACTTTTGTGCAGATTCATGTTATGATACATTAATAATTTTGTTTGGGGATTGTTCCTTACTGGCCAAAAAATAAAAAATAAAAAAGGATTCTTAAGCACGGATTTATATGTTTATGTGCCCTGTTTTGATTTACTGTTATCTGCATATTAGCGCATATCTTTTTCATTATGAAAGGAATAATCTCTCAATGAAAAGAATTTGGAAAGAAGGGAAATTTTCAGCTTTATTATCAGAACTGTGTTAATTGCCTTGGCTTTGTATTAACTTATTTTCTTTGTACATTCGGTGTTGGGCTCAATTATAATATTTCTGTGCATTTCATCAAATTATAATATTTCTGTGCATTCCAATATTTGGCTTCATTTTGGGTACAAATTTATAATATTTCTGTGCATTCTGAAAAACAAGGGGATTGTTTTGAATTTATATGTTTATGTGCCCTGTTTTGATTAACTGTTACAGAGGTATGAAACATTTCAAAATCTTACCTGCTGATAAATTTGGAGGGAACTCTGCATATTAGCGCATATCTTTTTCATTGCGAAAGGAATAATTTTTCAATGAAAAGGATTTGGAAAGGAGGAAAATTTCCTGCTATAATTTTTCCCAATCAGTCAATGCTTTGATGCTATAGAAGTCTTTTTCTAGAATAGCATTATGCCGAGAGAAATGTTTTTAAGGAGAACTGGGGTTTTGCACTGGTTATGGAATACTTTATTTGCCTGAAATCAATGGGCAAATTTGTTTCAGTTAGTTATATGGTTTCCCTTGGTTTTGTATTAACTTATTTTCTTTGTACATTTTTTGTGTTGGGCTCTGTTTGGTAAAATAGGGAGATGGCTCTGCTATTTCATCAAATTACAATATTTCTGTGCATTATGATATCGGGCCTGATTTTGGTATACTGATTGCTCTGCATATCAATGATGCAGCTTGACAGTGAATAATGGGAGTGCTTCGAGCACATCGACAAGTGCAAGTGTAGGATTAGGACCATCTTATGCAGATAGGAGCCGAGGCAATTATATTGCTCCTGGGCGGTACTTATCTTTAGCTTTAGGTCATTTATTTGTGACTCTCTATTGGATGATGGGATGAGAATTCATCCTGGACAACTTTTTGAGTTCTAAGAGAAATTTTGCACGATAAATTAATGAATGGTTAACTAGTGAGTTGATTTCAATCGCAAATCTTAGATGTATTCCACTCAATGCCCTCATTGAATTACCTAACTTTGCCCGAGTATCCTTGTATCATTATTCTTTGGCCAGTGTAATATATTCAAAATAACTTTAGTTGGATTTTCATATCTTGGAAGTAGCTGGAGTTGATTTATCCCCCCTTTCAACTTAGCACATTTAATCTTTTTGAAATCAACAAGTTGGCTTACATGCAATGCTAAGCCAAACGGTGCTATTGAATGTTGCGTGCATAGCTTAGACCATCCACTTTGAATGCTTAACGGTGAGGATTATATTGATGATAGGCATGAGGGTTTCATATTTAACTCGCCCATAAGATTTTTTATCGTCTGATGTAATCTTGTTATGGATATTGGATATTGTTCCACTTTGCTTTGGATAGCCCTGAATAGAGATATTCATTTATAAACGTGTGGCTGTTGAAGTGCACTGGACTCAAAAAGTAATGGCGTCGCATGATCTCGACTCCTGAAAATATGTGCCAGGAGAGCATTATAAAGATTGAATTGCAAGTTTACTCGTCTATAAAGAACTCTTTAATTATCCGGAGCACTTGTCTTCAGAGCTCTTAGGATTCCCTAGCGCCTTGTAATTATTTTCTGAAGATGAGACCGTTTGTTACGAACGCTATTATCCTCGCACCAAATTCATCTACCCCTTCTTCTGATGAAAGAAGGGAGCTAGGATGCAGTGTTACTTTCGTTGTCTAAGCTAGCCTTGGGAGGCCCACTTATTTTCTTTCCTCAAAAATGGAGGGAAAAGAGGGAAATGGTTGGAAAAAAAATGGCAATGTACTAACGTGGCCCTCTTTATTACTCTTTTTTTTTTTTCTTGTTATTTTTAACGATTATATGCTCGTAATTTTAAATTATACACTATTTTTTTCTTTATCAATTATTAAGATTTCTTCCATTTTCCTTCTATTTATTGTCTAAACATATTAAAAAGAATCAAATATTCTTATAATTTCCCATTCCTTTCTTCATCCCAAACATGGTGGTAAAGAAAAATAGCTTAACCGTAAAATTAAATTTATTCATCAATCAAACAAAAAAAACCTCAATTTTTAATATTCTCGTTTCCAATTTGATGGTTAAATCATCTCCTGCCAAATTCAATTAATTCCATGAGGCCTTGTTTGGCTGCCGATATAGAATTTCATTCTTGGGATCCAACTGTATGGGGTTTGATTGATCTAGTGTTTGCTAGTGTAAAAACAAGAGACTATAAACGAGAGCAATAGACACGCAAAATTATAAAGAAGAAAAATAGACACACACGAATCGTGGAATTTGATTCCTGGATTCCTAAAAATGAATTAGAATCCTGATTTTTTGAAAAGCATACATTGACTAAATTTTGAAGTGAACCGAAACAAGAGATAGAATTTCATTGCTAGCATCCAATTTTTCGGATATAAAATTAACACACACGAACCGCCAAATTGGATTCCGAAATTCCTAAAAATGAATTAGAATCTTATTTCTTAAAAAAACTAAACATGACTTAAATTCTAAGGTGAACTGAAACACGACAAGCATAATTATAAATGGTCTAATCTCGATCTTATTATGTAGGCTAATGTGGTTCAAGCAATAGCAAGCTATTCCATTCATCCAAAAAATGAGTATTTCTTCCGTGCATTGGGTTTATAGAGTAGGATCAGGTTTACATAGAGTATAAGACCATATTAAAGTAAAATACGGATAGTGTATATAGACGATATAGAAACTAGATTAGATCTCCACCCACCACCACACCCCTCGACTCCTAAAAGAAATGAAAAGCAGTAAACAACAGTGCCAGACTTTTGAACAGGACATCAAAGTGCTCTTATGGATTTGATAGAAATACATACTATTTCATACAACGACAGCTCTCCTAAAAGGAGCAGAAGAAATGGAACAGGGGATATAAAAAAATTCACTACAAGTACTCACTTCATTTTGGTTGAATAAATCTACGTGAAATGCAAGTAATCGTCAACAGTATCCGCCACAGGGGTTTACCTACTACCTTTCTACTCATAGACAACGCAACTTTAGGTTACCAAACTCCTAAGACTAAATTACATGCAAGAATCATAGAAATTTCTTACATATATATATATATATATATTATACAAATGATATATTTGACTAGTACATTTGAATATCCACTAAGAATATTAAATTTTGTTTCAAAATTTCTGATGCAAATCTTCTGGTGCTTAGATTTCACATAGTATACCAGATGCAATACATATATGTGCATTTTCTATTAATTTAAAAATAAAAATTATAAAAAAAAAACATTACTTCTATGCATGGGCTCTAAAATCCTTTGTTTTAATATACTAACGGAAGATGTATAAAAAAATTAGATGCAGCTAGTCCTATTTACATTACGTGTAAATCCATATTAATCATGGAACACATCAAATTTATAAGAAAACATAAAAACTCTAAATTAACACCCCGAGTAACTTGGTAAAAGATCCGATATACAAAAAGAAAGAAAAAATTAAAAAAAAAAAAATTGACTTTCATTTCCAAAACCTGGCGTTAAGCAAATTACATGTAACCAAATTCCGTATAAATAACCACCGTGCGACTAAGTAGCTGTAATTTATGCATCTCATATAATTATGCCGTGATTAACCTAAGCAGGGGAATCCGAGTAAGTGGAATGAAAATTGATTATTACAACAAGTATCACTGCCTCTCCAAATCTTCTAGATCTGTTTCAGAAGGTTGAATTCTTCTAGAAGATCTTTCCATACTAAGTATTCTCCTGAACGAACCAAACCTGGTGCTTGATCCACTGACCTTAGCCGACAACGGCCCTGCACCACCCGATGTCCCCTCCCTGCATGACAGAGTAGAATCACCACGCTCCAAGGGTGGCGCACTCGGTGCAGCCCTAGCAGGTGGCTCTCGGGGTTCTGCCTGCACTAGGTTCGGCTTGGCTTCGGTTCGGCATATGGGACAAGTCGAGTGTGAGCTCAGCCATTTATCTATGCACTCCACATGGAAGGTGTGGTTGCAATTGGGAAGAAGCCTCGCCATTTCCTCATCCTCTAGCATGCTGAGACAAACTGTACATTCTATTGGTGCTGCATCACCATTTGGTTCTTCACTTTGTCTGAAAACAAAGGAGGGCAAAGTAGCAATGGCGGATGGATCAAGGCCTGTCTTGGGTGGCTCACTAGATTGGTCTTGAACGATTGTAAGCCCTAGGCGGCGTATGAGAGCCCGGCGACGAGCTTGTCGTCGTAAGGCATATCTCGCATAGATGTGAAGAAGTAGGACTAAAATCACCACCACTGTTAGGGAGATTATAGCCATGAGCATGATCTTGCTATTCAATTCGTATTTCTTATGATTTGAATCGTCCCAATCTGGTACTGGTGGTTCCTTGTCATCGTGGCGGGCATCGCCCATGATGATCACGAAGATCTCCCTAGAGTATGATGGAGAATTTTCTTTGTGGGAAGATGCAAATTTGCTTGCGAATGGAAAGAGTTAAGGGCCAATGCGGGGTTCGGCCTTTGGTGTGGAAGTCGTGATTTTCTTGTATGGTTTAGAACTAGTGAAATGCGTGCTATAGAGGGTTCTAAGAGGACATTCGTTTTTTCAATTAGGTTGACTATTGAATATTGACTTACGCCCACTCCCTTTTTCCTTGTAAATAAAAAATATCAACTACGAAAACATTTGTTTTCTTCATTTCACATTTGTGTTATGCATTAAGAGATTAAAGAAAAACATTTAGCAAGCACTTGTCAATATCTGTTATAATTATTCTTTTCATTTTTCATTTTTCATTTGATATTTAAATGTTCTTATTGTTGCATACTAATAAAGTCATGAAATAATTAATGCCCTTAATTACAAATGATAGTAAAAGGTTGTAGTAACACAATATTGGATGTTGACACATACTTACTATTGATAAAAAGTTATTCATCATATGATTTTTTTTTTTTATAGAGGAAACAATTCCTATCTTTTTTAATCACTACCGCAAATAATCAATAAATGCCCTTATCTACCCCTATTAATTCTATAAGAAATCTACTAGTAACCATAACTACCATCGTTCATTGCAGCATTTTATAGTCAAGATGGCCCGAATTACCAGTTAAATTTCAATCACCAACGTTGAAAATGGCACTAGATCATGTTATTTCTTAGGATCAACTACCATAAACAAGCGAGCTCAGGAAGCTGAAGAACTAACTAACACGATTTAGTCAGGGTATAGGTTGGCTACTCAGCGTATAGGGTAGATGCTATCTGGAATTTTTTTTTTTTCCCCTCCCCCTTTTAAAGAAAAAAGAAACCCCTTGAAGGGATATGGCCTTTTATGTATATCCACCATCGGAAGCATGTACTATCATAACCATTGCAAGACACTTCGTAGATTTGCTATATGCATCTTAACCAAATGTAAAATAATTTTCATTGCGAATATTTGCATGCTTACATTAAGATTTTGACGGATACAAAGTGTATTAGACTTTGTTGTGAACTATAAGGGTTCCACAGTCTTTTTCTTTTTGTTTTTTCCTTTCCTTTTTTTTGTTTCCCTTTTTGAGCCAACTATAGTATTATAACTCTAGAGAAAGAAAATTCAAACTTAATCTATCCTATTAGGAGGCTAGCATTCTTGCTACTAAATTATTGTTTCCTTATTACTAACCAAGAAATAATAATTTGTTATGTTTGATGTGTTTATGTTCTATTTTAGTTATAAGAGGATGTTAGAAATTATATGTGTGAGCTACTATTATGATTATGTTTTTGAATATTATTGTATTTAAGTATTTGATTTATTCCTATAAAAATATAATAATAGCAAATATGTAATGACTTGACATGAACTCTTCCCACAAAAGTATTGCTCGCTTTGGCATTGAATGCTTGTAATGCTTGAAACAACCTGATAAGAATTCCTCAAGCAGAAGTATTGCTTGCTTTGGCATAAAGCACCGCTTAGTGTAAAAACTTCTCAAGAGATCACCCATTCTAATATTGACATAACCTAAACACATTTAACTTTGAAGTTCCAATGAACTCTAAGCCACTATAATAAAAAGTGCCTCAATGAATATAATTTTGTTACCTTATACTTAAGAGATATTACAAAATAAATAATAAAAAAAAATTATAACCATCTTAGCTCTACAAGCTAGAGAATAAATTACATTTCAAACTTATTGAGTTTGCTTTATGAAGTAAGTACAATATCAGGGCATAGATAGACTAAATCTTCTCATAAGTGATTTACATTTTGCCTCGTTGTTCATTTAAGTTTAATTTGACTACAGTAAAATAGAATTTGAGTTTGAGTTACTTGCTTTGCTTTTACATATATAAAGACAAGTTTGAGCCTCAAAATTCAAATAAATTGATTTGAGCTGCTCTCAAGCTTTAACGTGATCTTAAATTAAGCCAACATAATTCTTCTAATTAAATTTATCAGAAAGAGCTTACCCAAGCCAAATACCACTTCCAATCAAGCTAAAATTCAAAACTTTAGCTTTGAACTCTTAAGACTTCATATTATGCCATTTCGGCTCTGTACAATTACATTTTCATGGTTACAACAATACGACCTTAAGAATGAAATCGAAGTGACCTTCAAATTAGAGATATGAAAGGGGAAAGAGTTTTTGCATTCCCTTTCCTACCAACCCAACCCCACCCCACCCTACACCCTTAGTCCCTAACTTTTACTCCACTTGCATTCTACATGCATATATTCTTAATGTCTAATCAAGGCTTTGTAAAGGGAGACAATCTGTATCATAAAAAACCAAAAAATATTTATGCAAAGTGTAATGGGGAAAAGAAAATGCATATATGTTTTCCATAATTAATCTAATTACATTCAATATTAATTAGTTTTAATCTTCTCTATTTGGACCAAGGGCACTATGGATGCATATTTGTCTATCACAAGCAAAGAGGAAACAAAATCCTATTTCATATATTTGATTTGAATTTTACTCCCCTCCCAATTTTAAATTTTAAGAAGTCATGTATAAATCTTTATGTGCTTAGCATGTGTCTTAATGAATAGTGGGCAAATACAAATAAAATTCTAATACATAAATACATAGATTGCTACTGTTGATATGTGTTTAAAAATCATTACTTATAAACCCTATGAAATTTCAATAACCCAAAAGTGAAATCGGATGAAGGAGTCTTTAGATAGTCTCTAAAACCACCCCAAACATGATAATAATACCTAAGTAAAATAATTAAACCCTAAGTGTTCGACTAAAACTCTAATTGAAGTAAATCCTAAAGACCTTACCAAACGAGCATGAACACTAATACTTAATAAACCCTAAAATGATAACGAAATCCGAAAATGCTCATCTAACACTAAATAAGTGATCAAAAACCTTATTGTCACTAATAAACACTAATAGTAAGGTTAAATCAATTAATACAAATGTTCGGTAGCACTAAGCAATTCAAACCCTAACTTTCGAGCCCATACGTGGGTCAAATTACCATAAACGAGCACCAAACCCTAAGAGAACCTTAAGTACATGTGTAGGTCATTTAGAATAGCTAAATTATAGTGTCAAAAACCAACTAAACCCTAAACACATCCTAATTGCACTTAATTATGCCTAATCACTACTAATTGCCCTAATCCTCAACCAACCTCATTACATCTTGATTAGCTACAAGTCAAACATGATTAATAACCAAAAGACAAACTCTTGTCCTAGAGATAAGATCTTGTCTCCTAATCCCTCCTAAATTAGCAAAAAGCACATAAAGTACATGGTCCCAATTTTGTACCTTGTCATTGATTTCTCAAATAATCAAGGCTTATCCCCCTCATCTCCCCTCACTTCCATGACCTACCATCCTCATTTTTGTTGTGTCAAACCTTAGAACACACTTAAAAACTCTCTCAAACTTCCTCTCAAAGATCAAGCCCCTAAACTCCTTCTTCTTCCTCTTTTCGGCTACATTGACCACCCTAGTGCCAACCCCTGAAACTTTACCACCACCACTCTAAATCACTCTAAACTAAGTCTCACGCGACACCCACACCCTAAGCTAACCCATCGATGCACACACCTACCCTTACATACGTAAGGCTCACGATACATAACCATAAAGAGAGGCTTTGCACACTTTGCTTCAATAAGCACTTAGGTTAGGTTTTTCCTTAATTTTCTTATAAGATAAGACTAAATACTAATGTTTTCTTTATTGAAACTTATTTTACAGCAACTCTATAGAAGTTCTAAGGTTTTAAGAAGGTCAACAAGGTAAGTATAAGAGAAACCACATTTAGTAAAAGTTATGACACAAATAGGTTTAGTTGTATAGAGCAATATAATTGTTAGTAGGAGATCATTAAGTAGGACGATGAAACCCCTATTTCCCATGCATGTCGCCCCTTGTATATTCTCTCACACACAATTTTACATAGTTTTATGAAGTGATTAAGGTTTAGATTAGTAGAAACATACGTTATTTAAATCAAAACACCATAAAAATCAAGTGTTGCATGAAAATGGAAAGTTTAACCCTAGAAACCACTCTTGGCCACCACTTCCATTAAACTACTGAATTTAGAACTTTTTGTTTAGTAGCTTAATAACATGTTTATTTAGTGTTTAGTATGGTTTAATACTTAATTAATTAAGTTAAGTAGGCTAAAGTATGGTTAAGGCCCTAAACTAGAATAATTAGTGATTATAAGCTTAAGAGTAGTGTTAATAACACCAAGAACGATAATGGACATATCTATAACCATATTAAAAATGGGTTAAACTTAAGTCCAATGTTGAACTTAAGTCCAAAAAGATAAGTAGACTTGAGCCCAAAGCCCTAAATAGTGAATTAGATGCAAAAAGCCTAAACAAACCAATTTTGGAGCTTATGTAGCTAGGTGATCAAATCTAAACCTTAGGATAAAAGGCTTAAGAAGAATTATTTTAGAAGCCCACTAAACCCAAAGGCCCATCCAAAATACTCCCTAATATCCCCTTTGGTGATCTAAAGCTCTAAACTTAGTAAAAAGGATCATTTAGACCTATAAGAATGTCACCAAGGCCCACTTTAAAATTGTAAAGTGTTGGGCAGAAAAAACTTATTTAAAATACTTAAAAGAAGCCCAAAATTATTAAGTATAAAGTCCAAAGTCAAAAACCAAGTCCAAGACCCAAAACTAGGCCCAAACTTTAAAGTGACCAAACTCATTATTTGAGCCTACGACCTTATAGGGCCCAAACAAAAATTTACTAATCCAAAAACTTAAAAACAACTTCACCAAATGAAAGAACATTCGATAACAATGAAAATGACTATAAGATCACCGAAAATGGAGTTAAAACGAAGAAGATATGCTTAAACTATGAAAACAACTAACTCTAGGATTATGAGAGATAAGCCTAGTTAATTGGTACAAATAAAATACTCATAAAACTTAATTATCTTCTTTAAGGAACAAGGAGTTTGACTTAGACATAATAGAGGATTACTAGGACTGCTAACCATTAAGGTCGAGTGAGTACACCGCTCTTTACTTCACTTGTTTGTGCTTGTAATTAATGGAATACTTCATTATATTCAATAACTAAAATTGTTGCATGTTGGGGTAAACAGGAAATTGTATGTGTTTGACATGATTGACCTTGCTTGCAAAAATACCTTAAGTTGATATGAATATTATATGTTTGCTACATTAGAACTTAAGATCTTAGAGTATTTATATATATATATATTGATTGGTCACCTATGAACTAAACTAATAAACACTTGACCCCTAATTAAACCGAACATGCATCGCATCTTATAACATGATAATATGGGTGTCAGCGTCATGTAGTAGAATGGGGGATCGTGCCTAGAGGATTGATATTGTATTTTGTGTATTAAAAGTTATTATTATACGACTTACTTCGTATAACACGTTCTTACCTTGACCTTTAGGAACTACTTGGCTTCGAGGAGTATTGCCTTCTACTTGAGGCTGTACTGTACCGTATCTATTATTAAGGGTGATATTAATGATAAGAAACTTCGAATTGGATATGAATACTTGGATCCTAATGTAACGAAATACTTTCTAACCTAGGTAACGATGGGCATTAAAATCGTACTATATACAGTTACTAGTAGACTATATATACCATTGCATTGCATATGTTTGACCATGCATTCATAGGCTTGTTTAATAACTTACTTGATATTGCTTGTTATAGAGTAGGTAGGTTACTCACTAAGCAAACGAGCTTACCTCCCTTATAGTTTATTGCTGTAGTAAGACTTGTGGTTGGAGCCAGGTCGCGAGATGTCTAAGGTTTGCAACACCAGTTGGAATTAGGATGTGAAGAAGTTGAGAGCTCAAGTAAACCATTTGTTTATATATGTAGACTCTCTTTAATTTCCACTTATTATCTTTGGTTTGTTTAGTAGCATAAACTACTTATGGTGATTTATCTCGGTACCATATGACTAAATTAAGGGAAACTTGATATTCTCACCTATCTATGTTATATTAGTGATTATTTAGATGGTTTAACTTTAATTTATATGTTTCATCATTACTTAATGCTAGTTACTAAGAGAAGATTATAGTTGTGAATACCGTGTATAGCATGTCGAAGACCCCTAATCAAAGATGGTGCTTAATATCGAATCTTTACATATTACATGGCGATACTGCCATGACTTGACCTCCCTCCGAATTGTGACATTATTGATTAACCACCACTCACCAAAATAGGTGACTCATTTATACAAATAAATCTTTCTTCTATGTTTAGGCATTCAAGTCATAAATCCTTTTGAAGGAATATAAGGACCTCCACAAATAACTTTATGCAAAATGCTGAAATGGCAATTCTTTATCAATTTTTGGAAAAATTATACATCTAATCTTTAATATTTATCTACTTTTTCATTTAATTCTTCAACTTTTTTTTCTCCCATTTAAAATCTCAACATTTTTAAACTTCGACAATAATAGGCCTTCAATTAAGTCCGTTAAAGCCTTTGCTCATCCTTGCCACATATGAGCTCCTTATTGATCCATAACAATCAATTTAATAAGGTAATAATTTTTAGTATATTTAATTGTACAATATAATAAAAAATTGCAAAAGAGCACAAGAAAATCCACAAAGAATAAGAAAAGGGATTGGAAAAAAGGATGCAATACCGTGGCCAACAACTTTAAGGCCAACCAAAAGCTAACACAAGTTAGAGATGGATAATACATTTAATAAGTTGAATTTGAAGAATACAATAAGAAAGTTCTATTTTTATGAAAATTAAAATATAAGAAAACTAGGATTGATATTATGGAGTGTGAAAGGGTTGTTTAATATTATTTCCATTTAATAGAAAAAGAGTTAACGGCATTAATATATTATGTATTTTGATAAATGATATATAAATATTAATAATAACATATAAAATTTAAAATAATAAATTTTATATTTTTACATATTAAAATTTCATTAATATTATATACTCAATCATCCATTCGACAACAATAATGAAATATGGAAATATAGAAACTTGCGGTTTTTCCTTCCGCCGTTGGCTTTTCCAAGTCTAAGCAAAGCTTTGGCGTAAGGTTGAGTCCATTACGTGGCCGTAGGACGTAGTTTCGTGTAATCGGAATATATTTTACCATTGACTAGTTATCGTTTTCAGTCAGAAGCGGAGACCTTTGTACGTCATTACTCTGTCGAGCAAACACTGAAAAGTACTTCCTTGACAAATCTGTCTGTTGAATGAATCCACAGTTATCAACAGGAAAAATCACACGGTAAACAACGTTTTCTCTTGGCAATGTGATGGTACCATCCTTTTCCGCATAACATAAACTAATGATATGACGTGGTACAGTACGTGTCGGAAGTGCAACCCACCACTTTCCACTGGACCATTTTGCACATCATTATTGTTTGATCTACAAGAAACAATAGACCAAGAACAAGAAAAACAAGGTTGCCAAATGTCGAGAAAGATTATGTAAACTAGAGAAATCATACCACTCAGCCGGTACGCTAGATATAAATATGTACATAAGTTAATTACAAACTATTAACATAATGACAAAATGATTCAATTTGTTATATAATTAAAATGACTAGGTTAAAATTGAGATGAGTTACATAACCAAATTCGAACTCAATTTAACTATTATTGAATCTAATTTGAATAAATATATAACTCAATTTAAGTAACTTATGGTTGTTTGTCCAATTTATACCTCTTCTTAATCAAATACAATTTAAATGATAGATCTCATAGATTATAGGAAATTAATAAGTTTACAAAACTAATAACAATTGATACATTTGAAAAAAGAAGATCACGGGAGAATAAAGTTGGCTATTTGGCACTCCATTTGACTACCTAGATTCAGTACAACACGATTACAATTAAATGGTGTTAGTTAAACTCCAAGAGATTAATAAATGGGTGAAATATGATTGGACCTCTTTCTGATTGTACCTAAATTTGGGTATAGCACCTCAATCTATTCATAGACCCACGAATCCATATGATATTAGGGCTTTTAACATTTTTTTCAAATTTTAAAATCTAAATTGTAATGTAACTTTAGTAGAAATATTGTATCACTAGTAGACGTGTTTAATGGGCCAACTTGGCCTGGAATTGTGAGTTCACAAGTTAGCAAGGGAGTAAATCGGGTTTGGCCCTTAAGAGTTCAAGTTCAGGCTTGTTTGCTTGAATTGGTTCAAGAGTTGTGGTTTTTTTTATTTTTTTATTTTTGCTTTTTCAAAATTTCTTTAATTATTATAAATAATTTGTAAACTATTCAATTTTTTTCTAACTAAACTAAAACTTTATATTATTACTCATGAATAAAAATTTTTATTTTTGGTTCAATTTTTTTCGATCCTAAAATAATTCATTTGAACCGCATAAGCATGAATATATGATGTTATATTATATATAGCATAATATTTGGTATATATGTGTATTATAGTATATATATTATATTAATCATTATATATTACATATATTATAGACTTATTTATATTATATATATAGTATATTATATATTATATATAGTATATATATAATCCATTAAAAAATAGTATATATATAAAGTATGCTTCCATTATATATATTTTTAAAATTTTTGGGATTGGTTCGGTCTTAAATCGTGGAGCTAAATTGTTGGTTTGAGGACAGTTTGACTTGCCGATTCAATGGCTCATTAGTTTGGCAGGTTGCAATTTTTGAATTGCTTAGGCTCTTAAGGCCTAGCAAATCGATTTACGATTTGAAACAAACTCTTATATAGGTTTAGTCACTAGTATCTTTCTTCTATTTACGTTTCAATTTTACAGTTTTTCAAATGTTGTTTCATATGGGAAAATTAAGGACATGCAATATTTATAATGTCCATGGTTTGTCTTCTATGACAATAGCTATGAGTCTTATTTCTAGTCTTCTATGTGATATAAATTATGATTATTATTTTTAGTTGTCTTATATATATAATGTCCACATTAATCTTTTGATGATGCTATAATTTTTTTTTTTCTTTCAAGAAGTTCATACCACATGATCATATGCATTCATAGAACTTTAATCTTAAATTGTCCAAATATATGATATACATATAAACTTGCTTCTATTCTAGTTGGATATGTTAATCATATAATACACATGTTACGCTTTGATGGTAGGAAAATACTAGAAAAGGGTAAAGAAATGAAAGAACTATTCTTCAATGATCTTTCAACACCAGTCCATTTTTATTTATATCAACAAATTCTTTAACAATTTCTCTTAAAGAACTAACACTAATGTTGATATCAACAGTAACATGCAATTAAGTCAAGGTTTAATGTAATAAAATAATATGATGCCACAAAAAGCTTATTTACATTGTAATAAGCTAAAGAATATAAAGATTTACTTAGGTTGACAAATATATCTAAATTATAGGTAGGAAGAGAAATTTTTATTGCTTGAGAATAACTAATACTATGTATATTGTGAAATCCTAAAACTATTTATATACATAACTCATAAGTACGAATTAGCCTTTACCCTACACTCCTACCACAAATCTCTTAAAAATTCCTTTTTAGTTAAGCTTATAAAAAATATTGAGTTGAGTTATAATTTAGGTTTGGTTAATAATAATTTAAAATACTCAACAATTTTCTACTTTGACTTGAATTATCTAAGTCACCAAAACTAAGAATCACTCCCTGTTGTTTATGCCTAAAGGGTATCATGCTATGCACACATTAACTAAGTCCAAGCTATACTTGAACTTTACTGTAAGCAACATCTTTAGCAAGATATCTGCTAGATTATTCTATGGCCATATTCTTTATAGAAAATGATGTATCATCAATAAAATCTTAATGAAGTTTAACTTGACGTTAATATGCTTCTATCTCTCATAATAAGTTGGTTTTTTTGCTAAGTTGAATGCATTCTTACTATCTCGATAAATGATAAGTTTCTAAACATTTAAATCTAAGTTATTAATAAGACCATGCAACTATATACCTTTCTTGGCCCTTCGATCAATGACATCCATTCAGCTCTAATGGTTGATAAAATAATTGTATGCTAAATTGTTGCTTTTTAATTGATAATACATCCATAGAAGGTAAGAATATAACATGTTAAGGATCTTCTTATAAGGTCTCCACCATGGTCAGTATCTGTATAGACAATAATGCCACTAAAAGGACCATTGGAACTATAAATCAAGCAAATATTACTCGTAGCTTTTAAGTATCGCATGATGTACTTAACTATCTCCTACTGAGCTTTTTCAAGATTACTCACAAACCTGCTTACCATACTAACAACATAAGCTAATCTAGTCATATGCACATACCAACATACATCAAGTTACCAACTACACTTGGGTAAGGAACTCTACTCATGTAATCTCTCTTTATTTGTAGCAAGTAACAAACTAGCATCAAACTTAAAATGTGTTGCCAAAGGAAACTACTCAGGTTATTCTATTTGAAAAGATTGCAACAACTTCTTTAATGCACTTCTACTCAAACATACAATACATCTGCCTTCTTGTATCTCCAAATCTCTATACCTTAAATCTTCTTGGTTGCACCTAAATCCTTCATCTCAATTTCACCATTACGAAAAGTTTTTGGCTACTAATTTCAAATTTATTCTTCACTACAATTAACATACCATCATATATAGCAACAAATAGATAAAGTGATAGGAATCGAACTATTAGACCTTTGACACATAGTTGAGCCCGAGGCCTTAAAGGACTAACAAGATGGATCCTCCTATTCTAGTTAACTCCTGCAGAAGTAAAGCTGATCCTTGCTATCGACCAATTCCTTATGCCGAGTCGAATAACTCCTTATCTCTCAAAATTTGTGTATATTGATTAGGTGAAAGCTCTATTAACAACCTGACCCCTGACATACGTTTACTTGACCATGAATGAGCCAACCCCTTGCTTGATAACATTGGTGTAGAGAAGCCAAGAGCTCCAGCACCTATCATTTACCACTCCTTCTCAAATGAGTCCACCTCGACTTAGTAGAAATTAAGCTAATCATACAGAATTGTCTTTTTTGCTATAAAGTTGTTTACCCACAATGAGCCATGTGTTCAAGTAGCCATGTGACAAAATGCTCCATACAAAATACTCACTTTTGTTATATTTTCCAATATACCCTTCATCATTCCTTATATATTATTCCTTTTAGACACTACCCTTTTTGGTTTTTTTCCATTTTAAACAAGTTGCCATAGTCTTGTGGGTATAAATACCCTTTGTACAGATAGCCATAGCAGAGCTAATATAATTAATATACCAAATATTCTTCCTATTGTAAAGATTGCTTGTTTACTCTTCTCACTCTTATCCTAACGCTTAAGTAAGGCTAAGTAGCGAGTAACCTCATCGGACCACCTCATGCATCATATTGAGTTATGTCGTGATTCCTTAGAAGTTCCTTGGTGCATCTCATCCTCAGAGCTGTTCGTAGGTTTGCTTACCTTCTCTTTACTATTTTTGCACAATCCTATCACCTTCTTTCAAGCTTTTAGTAAGTTTAAACTCACCTTGCAACTGGCTTTATTTGTTCTTGACTTCAGTATGCATCATAAAGGCCCATCTTATAGTTTTCTAAAGTAAATGCAATTATTAAACTAATTATGAACAACTCATTATAAATCATAATGCATCAACCCTCTTGTACCATTGCCTTAGAGACTATTCTAAGCTATACGAAGATTTATTAAGAACATACACATGGTCTTTTATTTTAGGGTCAAGAAACTCCTTTGGTAGTGTCATATAAATATTTTCTTTCTAAATTCCCATATAAAAGGTAGCTTTTACATTAAGTTGCTCTAACTAAAGAACCAATGCACTTGCCATGGTTATAAGAACTCTTATGATCTTATGAATTGAACCTAACCAGTTCAATACGAGAATACCTTTTTTCTTCTTAAACACCCATTTCCATCCTATTGGCTTCGTACTCTGTGATAATGGTACTAGCTCTTTTGTTTTGTTCTTTAAAAGAGACCGCATCTCCTTATTCATAGTATTCAACTAATTTGATGCTTCTTTACTTTGTGCTACCTCTTTGTATAACCATAGCTCAATGAAGTTGATACTTTTCGCTACTATTAAAGCACATGCAATATGATTAGTATCAATAACACCAATACAATCTATATACCATGAAGGACTTTTGATTTATCTTCTTATTCTTCTTATTACTATGCTTTATGATTATTCTCTTTACATATCCCTGGGCTATTTTTATTGGATCTATAGTCATCATTCTTGAAGTTTTAACCTGAAAATCTATCTTGTAGTTAGCACCCTAATTTTTGTAACTTGCAAAATCATTAAGCTCCTTTCTGGTGAAACATAGTAAACTCATCAAAAGTAACAATTCTACTAATAACAATTTTTGGAGTTATATCCTTTTTAGTACACCACTATACCCTTTTAACACTAGTGGCATACCCAAGATATATGTATTTTGTTGCCTTGGGCTAAAGTTTCCCATCACTAATATGAGCATAAGCAAGGAAAACAAACATATGTAAGTTACAACAATCAGTTGGAGTACCATATAATACCTCTTGAGGAGTCTTAATACCTACTGTAGTTGATGGATATCTATTCATTAAATTACAAGTAGTATTAACTGCCTTAGCTTAAGATTGCCTCGAAAGTCCATTATTTAATCCAATGCATTGAGCACATTGTAAAGTGTTCAATTCATGCATTTGCAACTCAATTTTGCTTTAGTGTATGTTGTACATTGCGGAGCCTCGCTATACCTTCTTTCTTATAAAATTCATCAAACAATGCATTGTAGAATTTTAAATCATTATTTGTTTTGAGTGTCTTAACTTATTTCCCAGTATGTTTTTCCACCATGGTCTTTTACTCCTTAAACCTCCCAAACATCTCATCCTTTCACTTTGGAAAATGCATCCAAACTTTTCTTGAGTAGTCATCAATGAAAGTAACTAAGTTTTTGCATCTACCATAAGATTTAACTTGAGAAGAGCCCTATAAATCTGAATGAATATAATCAAGGATGCCCTTAGAAGTCTGCCTACTAGAACTAGACTATACTTTAAAGCTCACTCATGACATAAGTCTCACAAAATTTCAATTTCCCTATTCCTACCCCATCTAACATCCTTGTTTGCCCAAAATTGCAATCTCTTTCTTTCTCATATGGCTCACTATAATGCCATAAATTTTTACAATCATCATGTTACTTTAAAGAGTGAGAGACTGCTATTGTGCTCCCATAACTGAATTACCCTTCAAAATGTAAACTCCATGCTAAGGTTTACCCTTCATCACTATAACAGCACCTTTCAAAACTTTAATCTACTTACCTTCATTAGAAAAACTATAACCTTCTTTATCAAGAGTACTTAAAGAAATCAAATTTTTGTCTAAATTAGGAACATACTAAGCATCAAATGTTCTAACCATCCCATCATATATCTTAATTTACATAGAAACACTATCATTGACACTAAGCTCCTTATCATCGCCTAGTTTCATAATACCACTCCATTCCTTGAAAGAAATTAACAAACACTTGGAAAAAGTCACATGATAAGATGTATCGGTATCCATGACATAGGTATTTGCAACATATAAATTATTAACTATAAAAAAGTTGTTGCTTTTACCTTTATCATAACTCTATTTTTGTGCTTGCTTTACAATTTAATTCCTTCTTTTCACTTCTATTCTTTTGTTGTGGGTAGTCCTTGTAATATGCCCTTTTTCCTTACAATGATAGTATTGAAATCCTTTAGAACTCCATTTTAAGTGTAACTTACTCCTACTCCCACCATCCCTTTCCTTTTATCCTTACCCCTACTAAAAGCCAAACCAGAATCTCATACGTCTTTATTAGAGCCAAAAACTTTTCTCTTCAATTTTCCTAGATTGCATAGCATATTTCACATCACTAATAGAGATAGTGTCTTTACTATAGAGTATAATATTAACGAAATTCTCATATGAATTTGGCAAGTAATATAGAAGAATTATAGCTCTATCATCATCATCAATTTTAAACCCAACACCTAGGTTAAAATTATCAACATGATCTTTTACTAATGTATTAGCACCTTGCGAAAAATTATCAACATGATCTTTTACTAACGTATTCTTTATCATCCTTGAGGTCTACAAAAGTTGCTTCTAAAGTAAATGGTTCATTAGGGATTTCTTTAGATACTTGCTTTTTAAGTTTACTCCATAATGATACGACAATTGTTTCATTAACCACATTTCTTATGACTTTGTTAGTCAAACTTAATCAAGTTGTGCTATGCACCTTTGCTAGAATCTTAGCTTTCTCTTCCTCCTTCAAATTCTCACACAATTTTTCTTCCCCTTCTAATGTTGTTACACACCCCTGCTAAACCAAAATGGCCTTCATCTTCAGCTACTATAGAGTGAAATTATTTGATCCATTAAATTTCTCAAAATCAAACTTAAGGGATGACATCATTAAACAATAAAGAAAATCTTAAATACTATATTTGAACTTGAACTCTATGTAATTAGTTTTTGAAACCAATTGTTTTATGAGCAGTAGATATTTAACAAGAAATAAATTAATAAAGAGAATACGAGAATTTATGTAGGTTGACCAATGCAACTTAAGCTATAAGTAGAAAAAAAATTCTTACTCCTCAAGAATAACCGATACAATATATATTAAGAAACCATAAAACTATTTATATTAATAACCATAAAAAGGGATTCACTCTCACCTAATTCTCCTACCATAAACCTTAAAAAAAAAAAAAAAACTCCTTTTTGGTTTGAACTCCTAAAAAATATTGGAATGAGTTATGATACGTATCACAATAATTTAATGCACTTAACATATTTAGTTGATATTTATCTTGGTTATAACTTTTATTGCATTGTAAAATGTCATGTTTAGAGTTAAAGTACTTTTGTCTTTTTAGCTTTAGTTTTATGAAGTTTTTATTCCTTTGTAATATTTTACCTAAAGTCCATAACTATCCTTGAATCTATTTAGAATGTTTTCTATCAATAAATGAGTTCTAACCTAGATAAGAAATTACAATGAAGGAGATCAATATTTGAGAGTAAATTCAAATAGAGGATTAATGTTTCAAAATGTTCAAATAAATTATCAATATTTCACAAAATGGTTTAAATAAGGGATTCATAATAGCCAATTTATAAAATGATTTGTATCACTTTGTAAAGCAGTGATTCCTTATTTAAACTTTTTGGAACGTTAATCCTTTATTTGAATCACTTTGTAAAGCGTTAATTCCTTATTTCAACTTTTCAAAATGTCGATCCCTTTTTTGAACCACTTTTTAAAATATTCATCTCCTATTTGAACTTTCCCTTAAACATCGATCCCTTCTATTATAATTCTCTCAAGAAACATATTAAATAAAGGGTTTGGTAATGAGTTTAAGGTTTTAGACATTATTGACAAATGAGTCATGTTATGCAAGGGGCCAACCTACGGGTTTTGATACCTTAAAGTATTTTCTTTGGAACGTTGATACATAACTAATGGAAAGCATAGAATATCCCCATGGCCTTGTAAAATGATCTTGTTAATATTGGTATAAATGATCTCTTCCTTGTGTACCATTATAGCGAATGGTAGATGTTGTGAAGTTTAAAGTTGTCATTCTTGAACATATCTCCAATGGAAGAATGAGTGATTCATTCCCTAAAGATGATGGCCTCACCACTTAATCCTTGATATCTAATAAAGGATTCAGTATAGCAGCTCATGTTCATTTTGGATTGCACATTCTCGCATTCCTTAAAGCCATTGTAAACTCATTCTTAGATTTTATTTATCATAGTGGAGTTCTATTTCCATCGAGTTGAAATCTATTAATCCAACACCATTCTTTATATCATTTGGGTACTCGATCTGCTCAACATAAAAGAGTAATAAAAGGTAGGCAAAGCTGATCATAAATTTGAAATGAAGGAATTTTTTTTTTTTTTTTTGTGTAGTTATTTCATAGGTCTATGAATAGGTAAATTGAACCTATCAATACAGCACCTATGAATGATTTTGGTGGGTTTAAAAGGCTCAAATCAGATCTAAGCAAAAGTTATGAGCTCTTGCTTGACAAGGCTTCTTACTTGATTGAGAATTACTTTCGGTTACATAACTTATCCCTTCCTCCATCAATACATCCATGGAAGTAGTTCTAAAACAATTCAACTTATAGCATATAATGAGCTGACAACCCAAAATGATAGAGCCCATATAGAAATAACTGAGTTACATTATGACAGTGTGAGCTAAGGAAACCTAGATAAGTGTGGCTATGTGATTAAACCCTTTGAAACCTATATGTATGACATAACCTATTAATATGAATTATATCAACCCTATTGAATGTATACAGAATGTCGTAAGATATTTATTTACTATCATTAAGTGAATCTTATTAGCCTTCATATCCATTTAAAAATCAATTCTCCTTTCCAAAATGCCACTATAACTTATGATCAATCATGCAAAGAAACAAATAATTAAACGGGAAGAATGATTTAGATTAATTTAGTGACAATGGACACATATTGGTTAACTAACTTTATTGAAAGTATGGCATCATTATCTAGAATTCCAAGAAATATTGATGTCCTACATCCTATTTCTTTACTCTTTTATCAACATCCTATATTCGCTTAAGCTCTCTCCTTTGATTTAGATTTTATTGATAACTAATTTTAAGCATGAGTTTGGAGGCCTAACATGGCCAAACAAAAGGACCAATCGTACCTTACTCTTATGATGTCTAAGTGACACTCCTCATTCAACCAACTCCCTAAATGCCATGTATGAGGATCCACACTTTGAGTAGCATGTTAGCAAAGATGTGGTAAGAATCATATTGTATTAATTATGAAATCACCCTTTACGAACAAAGATAGCTTAGATCATCATAACCCAATCACGTTAGAAGATCATTATGACCTGTACATAAGAGCCTAATAACTTGTACCTCAGGGCAAGGGCTATTAGCCAATGGGAACTCAACAAACCATCTATAAATATTAGTTCCAATGAAATATACCAAGTTTAGTTTGACCATCTCTAATAGGTTGCACAATCCTTCTAAGTGGCTGCTGATCGCCCCTATCCTTAGGTAGTCAGGCTTGCTCTTTTTTTTTTTTTAATTTATTTATCCAGTTTTTTCTTTATTTTTAAGTTTTCGATCTTTTACTTTTTTATTTACCCCAAATTATTATAGATATATATATATTTTATTTCTTAATTTTTCCATTTTTATCTGTCTTATATTTTTTCTAATTTTTTATTAGTTTTATTCATTATTTTTATTTTTTGTTATTCTTTTTTTTAATTTATTTATCCAGTTTTTTCTTTATTTTTAATTTTTCGATCTTTTACTTTTTTATTTACCCCAAATTATTATATATATTTTATTTCTTAATTTTTCCATTTTTATTTGTCTTATATTTTTTCTAATTTTTTATTAGTTTTATTCATTATTTTTATTTTTTGTTATGTTTTTTATTATATATTATTACATGGACCAATCAGTAAAAGTAGTGACTAAGTAACAAAGGATTTGTTTGTAAACATCGAGAACTTAATTAGGGGAAAAGAAAAGTTTGAGAACTTAATTAGAGAAAGTAGTAAAATTTGATGACTAAATGTATAATTTTCCCATTTTAATATATTGCATCCTTTATGATATATATATATATATATATATTGAAATAAGGCTAGAGAATGAACAATTATAACTATCTTAATTGTCTAAAGAGTAAAATTTTCTTGTACATGGTTAATTGTGACAAAAACGCTGTGACATCTAATTTTTGGCTTATGGTCAGGATTTGGTAATGAAAAGATAATTTGCACACATAATTATATGTATAAAACTCTAAATAATGGTAAAAATGACCATGGAAAAGACACTAAATCGATCTAATGTAATAGAAATTATATAAGTTGCTTTCCTTAATCATACAAGTTACCATAGTCATAATTGAGTCCTTATCTTACAACTCTTTTACATACGTCGATATGCCATCCTAATATATAGGTAGAGCTACAAGCCTAAAACCTAACACACATAATTTATTACAGCCAACCTATGACCCTTAACTAAACTATTCTTTGTTAGGTTGATTGAAATAGCCTTCAACTGACAATTTTAGTTATATATTACATCTAACCTCATTTCAATAAACTCTTCATCGATGTACTGCAAACTCAAGTACTATGAAAAATCCAAATGCATTCTAACATGTTTCGATGTTCTTTTGGGTTATGCTGTCAAGAACTATATAAAAATTAAAAATTAAATGTGTATTTTAGGAAAAGCTTAAAATTCTCATTTTTATATTCAATTCCAACTTACATTTTTTGCTATTGCTAGATCATTCTTAAGTATATGTCAAAAGATGTAGAGTGGATAGGTATAAATTCTAATCCATATCTTACATTGTAAAGTACAAATTCACAAATGGAACCTACTCTATGAAAACTAGACCTTGTAAAACCTATATCATGCACTATGGGTAAGGTATAGGGTCTAACTCATATCCTGCAATGTAAGAATTAATTTCTTAAACAAACTTACTCTTTGAAAATTGAACCCTATAAAACCTATAAGGTATGGGATACGTTATCGAACTTATAAATTTTATCTTTTTCTTATAAATTTCAAGTTTATATGGTATTAAAAAAATCAATATATAATATTACAAGTTTTTCATATGCAAAACTTATGGAACATATAGCAAAATTTGTGAAATTGAAAAAAAAATTTCTATCTTCATTATCTCAAATTTATGTGATCTTAATATATAGAAAATGAGATATAATAAGTAGAAATAATGGAAAATGTAAAATTGGAGAGGAAAATGGGAAGGAATAAGGAAAAGAATGAAAATTGTAAAGTGGAAGAAGTACTTTTAAGGTTATTAACTTATGATCTCGAGTCTTGTTTTTTTCTTCTTTTTACTAAAACATTTATTAGCAAAAAATATAATATTTTCTTTTGTTATCCATTTATTAATATAATTTTATGAAAAATTTTAAAGTTGAAGAACTTATCGATCCTAGAAGAAGAAGGCAAACTCAATAGTATAGAGGTCAAGAGAGAGAGAGATTTTATGAATATTGCAAATTACTACTTAAGGAAGGATATCAAAGTATCTATACAATCTATTTTATAGCTAACTAACTAACTAACTAGCTAACTAGAACTATCTAAAAGAATTAACTAATTATCTAGAACAATAAGTGATGTCTTGATATCTGTACAAAATAAAACTTAACGAAGAAAACTAAAACCGACTTCCTATTATCCAAACTTATTGCCTAATCTAATCAGAAAAAGCATGGAGCTTTAGCTTATTAGTAGAAGGATAAAACAACCCTAAAGAATAAGTGCCTTTAAGGTATTTGAGTACATGAAAGAGAGCCTTCATATGTCTAGTTCTTGGGCTAGATAAAAATTGATTGAGATGATGTACTGCATAACTAATATCAGGTCTAGTAATTGTAATATAAGATAATCTACTAATTAACCTTTGATAGAAAGTAGGATCAGCTAACAACTGTCCATTGTCATGCGATAATTTCATCCTTATAGGAAATGGAAATTTAATAGGTCTAGCAATAAAAAGTCCAGCATCTAACAAAACATCTAAAATAAACTTTCTTTGGGTAAGTAGGCAACTAGATATAGTACAACACAACTCCAATCCAATAAAGAAATGTACCAAGTCAAGATCCTTTATGGTGAACTTATGATGTAAACTATCCTTTAACTAATGAATGAACACTTCGTTCATACCAATTATAAGCATGTCATCAACACATAGAAGTACTACAACAAAACCATTGATACAACTCTTTGTAAACAGAGAATAATCATGAACCAACTGAATAAATCCATTAGCAACAAGGAAATTAGAAATTTCTATACTCGATTGCTTGGACACCTGTTTAAGACCATAAAGAGATCATTTAAGCTTGTACACTTTCCTTGGAAAAGCTTTGGTATAATCTTTAGACGGAATCATATATATCAAGATAGCCATGTAAAAAAGTATTGTTAATATCTATATGATGAAAAAGCCAACAATTGGCAACTACAACTACAAGTAACACTCTCACTATAGTACATTTGGCAACTGGTGAAAATATATCATGATAATCTTTCCCTTCTACCTAAGTATACCCCTTGGCTACTAATCAAGCTTTGTAACATTCCATACTTTCATCAGGTTGAAATTTAGTTTTATATACTTAACAACATCTAATTGCCTTTTTATTAGAAAGAAGTATTGTAAGTTCCCATGTATCATTCAATTCAAGAGCCATTAACTCTTGGTTCATTACTTTTACCCATTCTTTAAATTTAACAGCTTGTTTTTAATTATATGCTCTTGTGTAGCTAACACATTCACTAAGGAAATAATATAATCTAATAGATAGTTAGCAAAGGAGTTTGAATCAAATAAAGGATATGGCAAAGAAGTAGTAGATGAAGTGGACTGATAAAAAAGAGGAAGTAAATGCAGCACGATTAGAAAAAGAAGAATTTTGAACTATACGAACAAAATGCTGTAGACAACTAGGAGTCTTTCTAAGTCTATTGACCCTTCACAATTCAAAATTATCAGTAAAAGCTTGGGGGGAAGAATCAGAAACAAAAACTAGAGCTTGTTGACTAATAGTTCAAGTATTAAGGCTTGGAGGAACAATATCTAATGGAATTAATGTATCTAAGGGCACATGAGGAAGTATTTGATTGTTAACAAAAGAAGAACAATCTGGTATGGACTCTTTTGATGAGGTATCATGCTTGAAATGAAAAATACTTTTAAAGAGCTAAACATCTCTGCTTATGAGGATTTTTCTGTTCAAAACATCTTAAACTTTGTACCCTTTCTAACCTTGTCCATAACCCAACAATACACAATACAAGCCTCTTGTATCAAACTTATCTTTGGTTGGTGAAACATTGGCAATGAAGCAAGAGCATCCCATCACTCTCAAATGATCGTATGTAGGTGGTTTTTTGAAAAGGATTTCATAAGGTGTTTTCCAATTAAGTGTAGACAATGTCATTCAGTTAATAAGATAGTTTGCAGTAAGGATATACTCTCCCTAAAAAGATTTCGGTAAGTTAGCATGAATTCTAAGGGCTCTTAAAGTTTCTATCGAATGTCGGTGTTTTCTCTCAACCCTCTCATTTTGCTGAGGTGTATAAGGTATAGTTTGTTGGTGTATGATTCCTAGGTTAAGAAACAAAGATCAACAATTGTGGGATAAGAATTCTTTCCCATTATTAGTTTGTATATATTTTGGAGCAGAAGAAAAATGGTTTTTAATGTATTTAAAGAAATAGTCAAGGAATGAGCATGTTTGATCCCTAAATTGCATTAAGTCCATATAGCTCTTGAGAAATCATCTATAATCGTTAATATGTATTTGGCTCCACATAACAATGCTACATGATATGGTCTCCATATATTCACATGAAGCAATTCAAAAATGAAAGTAGAAGAAGTAGAACTTTTAGAAAAAGGGTAATCTATGAAACTTTAATTTAAGGTAAGTATCACAAAGGAAATCATCAAGGACCATTTCCTTACAAGTAGGCAAGTGTTTAAGACTAGAAATAGTAGAATGTCCCAGTCTTTATGAAACAAGTTACAATTTTATTTATTATAAGAATTCACATACAAAAAAGATTGTTTGCTACTATCAACTAGTTTAGTTAGGCTACTATTGAAATCAACATTAAGAACATACAGACCATTTTTTGATCTTGCTACAATAACTAAGGAACTAGTTGTTTGGTCCTAAAATTTACATGATAAAGGATTAAATATGGCTAGCAAAGAATGTTGTGAAACAAGCTTATGAATTGACAAAAGATTATGTGTGAAATGGGGTACAAGCAACACATTATGTAAGGTTAACTTGAAATTAAGATGAATGGATCCTATAATATTAGTTTGAAGAAATCTACCATCAAGCAATCTAAGTGAAATTGGTTTGTGTAGTTGATCTACATCATGTAATATTTGTGAGAATAGGGTCATATGATTCAATACACCCGTGTCTAGTACCCAATGAGCCATACGACTACCAAATGCTAAAAGACAAAGAGAAGGATAAGATATACCTTCTCATTGGACTACATTGGCCCTTACTGTAGTTAAATCTTAATTCTCTTTCATGATCTTCAACATCTCTTGATAAAGTGTTTGTAAAACCTGTTTATCAACACCAAATGATTTAGAACATGCATTTAATGACATATCTTCATCAAGAGGTGAGTCTATCATTGATTTGCCGCTACCTTCATTTGCACAATACTAAACAGATGACATAGAAGTCTTCCCTTTCTGCAATAATTTCTTACCCTTATACCATTGAAAACAAGATTCAACCGTATATCCCTTAGCTTTACAATGTTTACAAACCAAATTCTTCTTACTATTATCTTTCCTATCAAAACTTGCCTTAATAAAAGTACTCAACTTATTAGTATAAAAAGCACTCAACTCTACATTAGTAGAATTCATCCTTGTTACTTGTCGTTGCCTTTATACTTGCTAAACTAGGTAAAAAGCACAGTTCACTATAGGTAATGGCTTTATTGAGAGCAATTGATTTCGTACTCTTTTATAAGTTTCATTTACACCCATTAAGAATTGCATCAACTTTGTATGAGACTCATATCCTAAAATTCTTTCCTTTAAAGCACATGTACATCTCTTACAAGTACAACTAGGACAAGCAAGCAAATCTTGAATTTCATCCCAAAAATGTTTCAACTAATTGTAATACACTGCAACACTTTGATCATTCTATCGCAAATTCATAATTTCACTTTGAATTTGAAAAATCATTAAACCCCTAGCTACTCCGTATTGTTCATTAACTTTGTCCTACAATTCTTGAGCAGATCTTATATAAAGAAAATTTTGTGCTAATTCACTAGTCATAAGAGTTAAGAATCTAGCACTTAATCATGTAGTCATTCCTCATCCATTTATTACAACTCGGTGATCCTTCAATAGGTTTGTTAATCGAACCATCCATGAAACCTAGTTTCAATTTGGCTTTAATAGCCATCTTAACTGATCGATTCCAAAAAAGAAAGTTCATACCATTAAATACAATATTGCCTATCGACATTTCGAAATGATCAGAACCAAATAAGTGAAAAGGATTAGAAATGATCAAATCATTATTATTTAAGAATTCCATATGTCTGTACTATAATGTAACAAACTAATTTTGTATTGCAACGAAGCTAACTAACTATAGAATCAAAATCAATACTTGGATATGAAGCTTTGATACTATGACAAATTTTGAAGTTAAAGAACTTACTATTCGATCCAAGAAGAAGCTAAACTCAATAGTATAGAAGGGAGAGAGAGAGAGAGAGAGAGAGAGAGAGAGATTTTGTGAATATTGTAGATTACTACTTAAGGAAGTATATTAGAGTATTTATACAATCTGTTTTATAGCTAACTAACTAACTAGTTAAGCTAACTACCTAACTAGCTGACTAGAACTACCTAACTAGCTGACTAGAACTATCTAGAAAAATTAACTAATTATCTAGAAGAATAAATGATGTCATGGTATTCGTACAAAATAAAACTTAATGAAGAAATATAAAAGTCTTCATTTTATAATTTTTTATAGGGCATAGATAAGATATCTAAAATTTATACCCATTATACCTTAAATTATAAGTTCTAAGGTTTGTATAGGATATAATACCTTACCCTATTTATGTGTGAAATCTATTTTATAACTCTTCATACTCACTTTAAACCTATCAAATCTAATATAGTACAAATTAGTATCCTACATAAGAGGATTCCCACTCACCTCTATTTTTAAGTTTTCCTATTTGCTTTAAACTAAGAGGCACTAAATGAGGATTGAGGAAGGTTGAGCTGTTGCATGAGTAATGTTAAACGTTTTAGACCCTCTCAGGTCAGCTCTCCAATTTTTCCACGTGGACCCAAGCCTGCAGCCTGCTTAACGTAGTACACTTGGGGCCTTAGAGGTCCTTGATTGGACCCTAACTGGATTCATTCGTTAACCCGGAACTTAGTTGCCTTGCCATCGCCCCATTGCAATTTCTCGTTTGCTTGGCACACCTTAGAACTTCCCTATCTTTAGAAATTCCCATTTTCGAGGCTACTTTGTCGATGAAATTACTCTTTCTTTCTTACGAAGGATGGGGATGCCCATGCTCCATTCACCGTAGGCTTTGTGGTCTTATCCCATGCAATGTAATGAAATTTCTTCCTCACGCCTTTACCTTCAAACTTCTTTCTTTCTACAAATCCTCAATGTTTTCGAAGGTTTACAAACTCCCATTTTCGCTAACGCCTTTTGAGTTTTCATCCAAAATAATTAAGTTAAATAAATAAAATAATTAATTATACTTATATTAAAAAGAATTATAGTAGTAATAAAGAAAAATAAGAAAAAATAGATAAAAATATATAAAAAAAAAAAACTAAACCATAGCCATCCTAAAACAAATAAAGGCTAGATCTACCACCAAGGGTTAGACCCACAAATAAAAGTAGATTGTGTTCAATCTATCCACAATAATGGGTGGCTAATCAAGTTATGTGATTTAAGTGCGATCTAATTACTTTTCTTTTCTTTTCTTTTCTTTTCTTTTTCTTTGCTTTTTTTAATAACTTACTTAGGGTAAATGATCACCTAACACCATAATTAAGTTTGATGAGCTTTTTTTTTTTTTAACTTTTTATAGCAAGTCATTAGCTTTTTGATAGTCAATCCAACCACCTCAAGACGAGGGGTGGTTAGATTTTTTCTTTTCAAACTTTTTTCCTTTTTAATATTCTACTTTTAATAGTTTTTTTTATTATATTTAGTTTTTATATATTTAATTATATTACTTATTGAAATTAATTATTTTGACAAATTGAAGTTGCCGAGCATTAATTACCGATAGAAAACCTAACGACATTAACAAAAGTCATAATTTGTAAACAAGGGAAAACACAATGACTCCAGATAATAAAAAATAGCTTGCTAAAAAAGTGAGTGAATGTTAATAACTAAAAATTGTACATTTCTCAAAAAATACATGAAATATTTGCAGATTAAATCTATTGATTTATCATTCTACAATGCAATTAGAAATATGCAATGTGAGACTGGATCTTCAAGTTGGCCTTTTTTTATTGTCATCTTTTTTTTTTTTTTCCTATATCTTGCTTGTACTTGCCCCCTATTTATTTGAAATTTACCATTTAGAAAGCTATTTAATCCATATCTTATATGATTCACTGTTGTCCTTTTTGTATCTTTATCATTCTAATAATTATTTTGAAGATGGTAATTAGACAATTAGAATTAAAAAATGAAAGATCATCAAGGAATGTTTAAAAAATTTATTCTTTCATTGGAAGAAGAAATTTTATTTTATTTTAGTTTTTATGAAATCAAAGAAATTAAATCGTAAACAAGACCAACTCTATTGGGATATCTTAGGTACTTAATATCGTAAGACAAGGTATATATGACTTGTACATTCACCTTGTTAGTGAAATACATGATTTGAAAATGATGCTGAAACGGAAAAAAAGAAAAAAAGATAAAAGAAACTGAATTACAAAGCCTTAAGAATTATTATCTGACTTGCATTTGGATGGAACGAGATACCATATAAAAAAAAAAAAAAAAACTCATTTTACAAGATGAGACATGAACTCATTTTCCACGCTATTTAGGCGACCATGGTAAGAAAATCGGAATCATCACATATTGGAGTAAAAATATCACATATTAAATGGAAATTAATTTGTTTATAGTCGTAATATTACTTTTGAGGCACTTATATATTTATTAGCCATGAAAGATAATAAATAATTTTTATAGAACTTAGAAGATAAACTACATATAAATATAATATTAATTTTTATTTATTAATATATATTATATTATTTTATAAAGTTGACCGTAGGTACACGGTGCTTTGAACTTGTATCTTGCGTGCCTTATAAAAAGTTTCCATGGTGAGTATAGAGTATGTTTTAAAAAATAAATATCCGAAATCTTTGTTGTTATTCTCGATATTTATTCAGAACCTACCCAATTAAGTAAGTACGAGTGAATACTTTATATCACAAGATTATCCTCTGATCTTTATACACAATCTTTTATTACCAAAAAGATTTATACAATGAAAAGCAAAGATAATGTTTCCAACTTCTAGTGTGATAGTCAATTGTTTCTGCATTATTTCATATTCTTTTTTATTAAAGATCAAATGCTATTCGATATCCGATACTTTATCGTAGATGTTTTAATTATGTTCTATAGTTATGAAATACTTTGTGCCGTTGTCTTCTTCCTATTTTCTTTATTTATTAGAGTGATATTGTTCTACTCTTATACATGCTAAATATCTTAGCACATGATATGCTTTAACCAATCTCAACAAGTTGACGTTTAAAATTGCTTCATGTTGTTCTGTCATTGAGTATACAGTAGGCGTGATCATTGCTCCTAAAATTAGATATATCCTACGTTCACTTCTTAACAAATGAAAAGTTAGAGTTGACTCTTTATGCATCCGTTCTTTTTATGTCTCAAAAAATCAATGAAAGATGTAGTTAATTATCTATTTACGATCTCATTCATAACTTATGTATATTTTTGGTCTTATTGTCTCTCCAGTGCAGCCCAGTGTAGTGAGATGGCCGCTTCTGAAATCCGGCCTTAATGTTTGGTATGCAGCGTAAATGACACAACAGTTGCCCCAACATTTACATCTGTATGAGTAGTACAATGTCACTTTAATATTTCAAAGAGGCAAATATATCTTTATTTTCTTCCATTTTAATTATAGTACAAGATATTTATGTTGATAGTGGATTTTATTTTTTAGAGCTTCGGACTGATTTTATTCAATTGGTAGGAAAGCCATAACCCAGCCATCCATGCTGCTCTAATTAATTAATCCTTTAGGTTAACTCCAACTTTTCTTCTTCACTGGTGATTTGTGATTTCTTGAGATCTTGAAAATGTCGTTTAGGTATCATTTTACCATCAAAAAGTGCTTTATTTGCTTCTTGAGTATGATCAATCACAATGAAAGTTTTTAGATTGCATGATACCATTTGTATTGTCACGATCTATATCTTTGTTGATACCGCTTACTCTTTTTTTTGTTAATTAAATATGATATGTGTATTTACTTTTGAATTGGTTAATTGAATATCATTTTAAGAACAATGTGCTTTGACTCATCTTATCCATAAATTAAACGAAAAATGAATAATAGTCATGCAACAATTATATGAGATTTTTTAAAATATAACTTCTAGGGTGTTATTTCTCTTGAAATATATTTTTTTTCCCGAGAGAAATGAGTGGATTATATGACATTTATCATAAGTTGGTCTGTATGATATTTAAAGTTCAATGCTTATCTTTAAGAGATCAATGTTGTTCTAATTTGAGTTTGTTGAAGTCCCATCAACTATGATGAGAACCACTAGTATTCATATCAATTTCCTCCATCTAAAATTTAAACAATTAACTTTTAATGATTTCTCATTAATGTTAATAATCATGACACAATTATATGTAAATTATAGCTGATGTTGAAATGCAATTGTTTACATTGAATTTATCTAAATTTCCTTTTTTTCCTTCTAAATTACCTCCATTATATTTAAGTTATCAATTATATAATTATTTGTGTGTATATCTTTTATGTAAATTCATTATATTGCATTGAGGCTAGTTCATTCCTTGGTTGAATAAAGAAGGGTACCTGGAATAGAGAAGGAAAAACATTGAAATGTCTAAAATGTCTTTAAGCTATTTCTAAAGCTTAGGAACACATCTTTGTACTATATGTTGGCCCTTTTCTTCTCATCCTTTTTTGCTCTTTACCGTTGACTAGACGACCACTATAACCACCACCTCCTTCAGTGACCTTAGCTTGCTCAATCATTTATTTGTCAATTGCAAATAGAGGGTGAATGGCATGCAATGGCCTATATTAGTGAAAGAATGTTGATGTTCAAGTCTCGAAAAGGTAAAAGTCAATTTATGGTAGTTGATATTTACAAAGAAAATTAAAGCCTATACTGATCGTAAATCCATGTGACTAACGCCTATAATTGTCAATTGTGAAGAAGACAGTAGCTAACACCCATTTTTCATGGAGAAGAGCCCTAGTCCTATGCTTTTTGGCCATTCATCTTTCCAAATTCTTCGTGGCTATAAAATAAGAGTCTTGAGGTTTTCCAATGTGCTCTAATAATGGAATCACATAACGTATACTACTGTGTGCTTCCTGCTCACAATAGCGAAAGATTCTTAGAATGGTAAGGATAAAGGACAATAATTCTACAAATCAATAATTACTATACTAGAATACAATTAACCACACCATTGGGACTCTAACATATAGCTATGCTACTTTCTCAACCATTAGTGAAGGGTTTCAGTAAGTTATTAGAAGAAAGACTTGAACTAACAAAGAAGATTAAGTACCAAAGAAAGTAACCCAAACTTAATTTTCAATAAAAATTAGTTGATTAGTTAATAATATTACTAATGGATTTCTTCTTCACTGTAACTAGCTTGGGAGCAAGATGGCGTTCTGATGGAAGGTAGAGGCTAAAGTGTTGATGCCAACTATAAATCTTAATTAAATTGTAATATTTTATCCATATTGTCTAAGTAATTATACAATATATATATTACATAGGTATATCTATATTATTCTTTTTTTTCCCCAACTATTATTACAGTTGTTTATAAGGAAGAAGTTAAACTTAATCCATCTTGTTAAGAGACCAATATTCATACCACTTAGTGACAAAGTTTTATTCATGGCCTATATTATATTTAATAGCTATATATATTAATTATTTACAATATTGTGCAACATGTAAACGATCATTACCTTAAATCCTCCAGAGATAGATTGACTATGCTATCAGCTGAAAAGTAACATATATATTCTAATTACTACTATATAAAACCATGTAGGCTAGGTTTTTTGAGCCAATTTTCACTTATATCTACACCATAATGCCTTATATTGCAAGTTAAAAAAAAAAAAAGTGATCACTAAAAAACCAACCATGTAATCATCCCAAATACATTTTTGGCGTAGTAGGATCTTTAATGCGAGTTAAATATTGCCATCCTTAAATAGGTTATGGGTAAGAGGAAAATGAGACAAATCAAGATGCTATTGTATTATGATCATATTTCATAAATTAAGTTCAATCAAGTTTATTTGTACTCTAAAAAATACTTCCTTCTAGTTATACAATAGTGGAGCTCAAATTCATTAATACCCAAGCTTGTCCAATTTTGATCAAGTTAGTAAACTCACAGAATGGATATCAGGAAATTTGAGCTCGATTGAACAAACTACTCATGTAACCCAAGCACATGTTGACTCTACTATGGTGGAATTGAACTTAAACAAATAGTCAAACTCAAATTTATTACGGAGAGGGCTAAATCTGAAATTGGGATTTAAGCATAGTTATTAATTGGATTTGACTCTTTGAGTTAAGGTGACAAGGGGTAGGGAGTTAAGCCTATGAATTTCAAGAAGATCAAAGGAGATTTAGTATAATGATCTTGAAGTATGGCCTATTGGATCAATCTATTAGATACCAAGCTTTCTTAATTTAGCTTACACATTACATAAGACTTTTGTTGGGCATGGATCCAAAATGGGACCACATTTAAGGTACATTAAAGAAGGGATTCATTCAAGTGATTGATTGTCTTTATGATTCGACAAATGAGATTAAGGGCTAACTTTCATAAATACACAACTCCTACCTTACTTAGACATCAAGAATCTTGCACAAATATCATCATACTGCTAGATTCACTCCTCAAAAGATCAAACACTTAATCATTTAAAGAATAAATTACATTTTCATCACACATTGTGGAGTTTGATACTACTATATTCCTTCACCTGTCACATTGAGTGTTGCAGCTGATTTGAGATTACTTACTCCTCTTTCCTATTAATTCTCTCATAATTACCACCTTTTACGTAACTCATTATTTGCCTTTAGGCTACATATAGCAAGTTACCCAAAGCTATAAAACTCGCGATTTTACTTATAATCGTTAAAAAGTTTATAGAACCAGAATATAAAATCAAAGTATAGAAACATAAGTTCCTACAACCTATAAAACTGTAGATATATTTACTGTAATTATAAAAACTTAATATATATGATGGAAATGAAGAAATAAGAAATTAAGTTCTTTTTGTATAAAATATTCTTACTATATAATTTAACATTTATTAGAAAAGAACAAACAAATTTGAAACTAATTTCTTTTTCCTTTATTTTGTTCAAAAAAAGAGATAAATTAAAAAGAACTAAACTTTGAACTCATTTTGAGTTATTGATGATATAAACTAAAATAGATAGAATTCTTTTTAAATTTTTCCGTTGAAGTTAGAACTTAAATGAAAGTTACAAACATTGAACAAAGGACTAGGTGAGAGAAAAAAAGAGAAAAAAAAAATGGAATAGATAGGGAATATGATATTGTGCCCTAACAATTGATGGACTTGTAAAAGTTCAGTTGTATCTTTTATTTTTGAGCTCATTCAAATTAGATAGATTGAATCTGTAAAGTTGGTTAAAGTCGTAAGTTTCTATCAATTTTAACGTATAAATTAATAATTTTATTAGAGTTTTCATGAAAATAATTTTATATATGAGTTAATTGAGAAGAATCTTCTAAAAAATTGTAACATTGCATAAGAAAAACCATGACATTACCTATAGAACACGCATGTGATAATTTTATTTTGACCCATACATGTTCAATTTACAACGATTTGGTAATAGGATTGGGCATATAAATAGTTCGTTCTTAGGCATTCTTATCCATCTTATGCTATTACTTTGTTGTTAAAACATATTTATTATATGTTAAACATCATTAGAAAAAGTGGTGTGCTATTCGTTCAACCATGTTTCCCCTAGTTATCCCAAAAAAAAAAAAAAACCTCCATAATTTAAAGTTAACGACCGTACCTTTCCGTCGTTTGCGTGCCTTATGGGGATAATATACCCATGTCAAGAGCATGAAAGAATCACAATCCCCCTTTGTATGTAGCAGCTAAATTACCATCCAACTTGTACTTCCTTGGAACTTAAAAAGAGCTCATCAACCTAGATCCTCGAACAACTAGGAAACGTTTTAGGTCATATATGGCATGAATCTTATGTAATCGAAAATAAGGAGGAGTAACACCACGAAATGGTGTTTTTTAATACTAGGAAAGATTCAAATAATTGTCCAAGTAATTATACAATATAAATACAATTACATAGCCATATCTATATTATTCATAGCATATGTTTTAATTATCACTTTTGAATATCATATCATGATTTTATAACATATATCTGCTATAACTTTATTAGTATTAATTATTTACAATAGCGCACAACATATTAAAGATCATTAGATTAAATCATTCGGAGATAGATCCAGATGCTATTAGCTAAAATGTAAAATATATATGCTAACTACTATTATCTAAATGAAATCACGTGCACTGGGTTTTCTAACCAGTTTACACTGATATCTATCCCAAAATGCCCTACATTGCGGGTTAAAAAAAAACAAAACAAAACTAACTCCCCGCTCCATCTCTAGAAAACCTACCATGCCTCATCCCAAAAACGTTTTAGGTGGAGTCAATCCCTGCAATGGAAGTTAAATATTGTCATTTAAATATTGTCATCCCTAAATAGGGATAGTAAATGGGCTAGGCACGAGCACGATTAAGTCTGTTTCATGGGTTGTCTAGATATTAGTATGCAAGAATAATAAAAGGCACGAGCACGAGTGGGTCTGGGTTCAAGCACACGAGCATGAACACACCACGTATGATAAGGTTGGTAGGCTGCCTAAGCACAAGCATAAAAGTACATGGGTAACATGTTAGATCTCTTATTTTTTGAAAATGTAAATGAAAAATAAAAATGATAGTTTAAGTATTTTTAATTTAGTAGTGTATTTGATGTTATAATTTATTTATTTAATACATTAATCAGTTGATTTTTCATATTATAATTATAATAATTAATGTACCTTGTATGTAATTTTTAACTTTTAAAGATTATATTAAATTGACAAAAAGTTTATTTGATATAATAATTTATTTGTTTAATCAGTTGTTTTTTTTAACTGGAATTATATCATACCAGTAAGTGTAACATGTACCTATTTTTTTAATTTTAAATATCATAGTAAATAAAAAACCTAATAATTATTATAATTTCTTGATACAATTTGATTTAATTAATCTATTTGTTTGAATTTGAATGAGCAAGACTAAGTTGAGCTTGAGTAAGATATAAATGAACGGTTTAGTAAATTAATAAACCTAATTTAATTAGGCAAATTTAATTCAAATTCAATTTAAGTGATATTACGTTCATGAATCAAAGTAGGTAAATATTATATGAAATTAGATCGTAAGATCAAAGTAACAAAAATTGTATGAACTTGACTTAAAGCAAGTACACTAAGACTCCGACAAGTTCATTAAACGGGTCACATCGTCATAGGCTTAAAGTCAAAACATATCCTCAACATAACAAGCCAGAGACTTACCATAATAAATAAATAAGTGTAATGCAAATTTAATTGTTAGAAGATGTAAATCAAATTTAAGGAAGTACAAATGAGTCAATCGGTTAAAACTAATATTTGTTATAGAATGGAACAAAATGTACTCCAATCAGTACTCATCATCATTGTCATCATTATCATCGATCCATCGCATCTCCTCTCTCCTTTCCATCACCTGGAATGACCACACGGCTTCTTCATCTTCCTCATGGCCAAAAATTGATTCCACACCTCCTTATCTTCTCTTTTGAGCATCTTTCTAATCCTTGAGGTCTATAATGAGTTTGACAGTTTCAACTTTGAGCCAAAGGCAACGAAGGCTGGAGACTTGCTCGCCTGAGCTAAAAGTCGATTCAGATGACACCGTCAAAGCCGAAGCCCCCCAAACATCCCTTACAACAATTAATAAGATGGGCATCATGTAAGATTTTGCTACCTACCACTCAAGAACATCTACATTAGCCTCATCTTCTCGTGGGTATTGGACTTGGTATACCCACAGTTCACTAAAAGTTTCACTAGAAGTCCTTGAATTTCGGCTTATTTAAGTGATCTGCTTGCTTCTCTTCATAGACGTAGTATTAGAACTATTGGTATGAATGTTAAATCAAGATGATTGAGATGAAGGTTGCGTTCTACCCTTATGATAGAGGAACAGAGATTTAAATGCGCTCTCAGCTTTCGTGTTGATCCCTTACAGTTTAGTCGTAGCATCTTCTATGCTAACGTTTTGGCAAAATTCCTCTAACAAACTATAAGTACCGTAAAACTTGTAACGTTGATCTAACATTATAGCAATGTAAAACAAGAGAGGAAAGGGGCAAAAGTACACAAGCAAGTTAGCCTTCATCGCCGCAATAGTAGGAAAGAGCAATGGTTCATTTGTAAAGTTTGCCAATGTATAAACAATATTGACGAGATTCGGGAGTACAGCATTATTGGTAGGATAGTAGTAGCCGGATAAAATCATGGTCAAGTAGATAAAGGTACTTAGCAACTTACACAAGTTGCTTATTTTCTTCTAATCCACCATACGAACTCGACCAAGCTTGGGCTCTTGGCTTACTTTTCGATGGATGCAGAGGACCTTCCAGACCTATATTATCAATTAAGAAAGTGCTCAGTATAAAGTATTACCATAAGGTAATAATAAATTATGGCTCTAAATAAATGTTTGGCCTAATAAATGTAATAACAATTTTATGTAATATAAATTGTTGACTTTCAACAATTTATCTAACATCTCATGTGTAGAATTCCATTGTGTGATGACATCATGAGGTAAGATGAATAACTCATGGTTTTCATTCGGCAACAATCGATATACTCCAAGTGTTTCCGTTTGTTATGATGGATACAATTTATTGTAAAACGAATCTTAATAAGGTAATCCGTTATCCTACAAGCGTTCATGCCATCTTACACTACAATATTTAAAATGTAGTACACACAACAGACATGGAAAAGCTTTCCTTCGCAAATTGGGTTCATTTATTATTTCAACGGTCATATTGCTACCGTATTTGCATATGCATTATCAAAGGAAATACTGAACAGCCTATGAATATCATAGGTTTGAATTATATCCAAGATGTTGGATGTGATCGTCGGACCTATATGAACTTCTGAAAACAGCATAAATGCGATGATCAGCTTTTACACTACTCATTTTTCATCTATCCAATGTACTGTGACAACATATAATTTTCGTCAATGTCAATGAGTGGTGATTTCCATATGTTCGATGTAAAAGAAACGCTGTACGACAATACTAATGGCATTAAGAACAACAAGAATTTTGTAACAACAGTAATCCAAATAATTTTGAGGGAAGGATTCGAATTATGTTACCTAGATTCAAGACTATGTAGCTATGCCTTTAACTGTTCATGTTTACGTATGAACAATTCAATCATTTCATTTTGCAAGGTTTGATGCCCTACATACTTATATTTTGGCTATAATAAGCCTGATGCTGATTCTTCAAAATCTTCATGACCCGCTACGTAGAACGATATATCGACAGTTGCCGTCATTTGAACAAGACTTTCTAGTACCTCCTCCTGGTTGAATACAAATAGTGTATCGCTTTCCTAGATAGCTAACAAAGTTCCTATCGATCGAGCATTTAGGACTCTAACAATGGTTCATTTTTCTTCTAATGCATCTTTAAATGTCGTGTAAGGTGACCTGTTCCCAACTTAGACTTTCCGGATAAAGGTTTGTTGCATGTTATATACTGAGCAGCATCGTCTCCAATTATAACGATGAAATAATTCCAAACATTGCTTATTTGCCTCTTCCATCTTCCAGATGAACCCTCGATTGCGGTAGAACCAATATTGCTTAATGATCCTCCATGTAGCTGACTTTACGATGGGTCTTTAGTGTAATCCTCCTAGGCATAATGAGACAAATATCATTACAATATTTTTAGTTAACTATCTCACAATCGATATCTACACCAACTATAAACGTAAATCACTTTCATTAATGGAAGACAAATTAAAGGACATGTACTGTATTGAAATCCTTGTACTCGTTTGTATTCTCGCTAGCCATTAAAGGTGGCCATTGCATTATGAGTGGAGGAATGTCCCCAATTGTATTACTATTAGCATGGGTATCAAAAGAAGCGATAGAAGGTGGATACCCTAAGATTGGTCATCCGATTGTATTTAACAAATTTGTGTACCCCTGACAGGGAACCCCATGACTGAAGATTTATGAATTGCCAGCAAGTTGACATCAAGATTTCCACTTCTCGTCCTTTGCATTGTTAAATGTATGTATATATAGATAAACACATGAGTTTAGAGAATAAAGATAATATGAGCTAAAGATTCCACCAAACTTAAGAATAAAATAAAGGGAATGCTGGGAGGAATGTAGCCAACATTATGGTGTAACTTGTATTTATAAGCTAAAGGAGAGAAGGCATACTATTAGAGGCCAACGTAGGGACGTTGGGTATAACATCCCTACATTAGCCTCTTGCCTAAGGGAAAATATTTAGACTGGAAGCCTAACGTTAGCACATCATATAAAACGTACCCATGTTAGGCTTCTTACCTAAATATTTTCCTTGGGCACGAGTCCAACATGGGGACGTTGGGTATAATGTCCCTACGTTAGGCCTTTGCTCAAGAGTTAAATTACTACTCATTTGTAAATTTGTGTCTAAGTCTAACTGTGTGCTGAATTCTATTTCTATATCAAAATTACCTAGTCAAAATTACCCAATCAACTACCTCGAGCTCATCTTTATCCATGTCCTCATTATTTAGTGATCCCACAATAGATATAGTGTTTTGTTCTTACAACATTACTAATTTTTCTTCTTTAAATTGATGTAACTGTAAATGTCGTAAAAAGTAACCAACACCTCTACTCCGCTTGTTTGTCAAATGAGCATTGCATGTAAAACATTTTGCAACGTCTTGCCCTGCTATTTCTATGAAAAAATTCCAAATGCTGCTTTTCTTATGATGTCCTGATTGGAAATATCTAAAAAATTTAATTAACTAGTGATAGGGTACATCGAGTCGTAGGTATCTATAGGATTAGTCACAAGTGTTGCTATTGATATAGCTCGGCCTTTACATTAGTTATACCTTAATGTACTAACATTGAACTCAACATGGGAACGTTAAGGCCTAGAACATACCAATGTTGATATCAACGTACGTACGTTAGGACCAAAAAGGTCATCTTATGAACATTAGGGCCACAACATGCCCACAACGTTCCCACGTTGTAAACAACGTTGGTATGTTGTAGCCCCAAAGTTAATTTTTACTTATTGCTTGGGCCCTAACATACCCATGTTGTGACCAATGTAAGTATATTATGGGTTCAATGTGCCCACATTGTAGCTAACGATAAAACGTTATAGGCATAACAGTCCTTTTTTAAACCTTTGTAGCCACAACGTTCCGATGTTACATGAAATATGAGTACTTTGTGGCCTCAACGGTCATTTTTTCTTACCGTTGTAGCTACAATTATTTATTTATTTATTTTTTTACTGTTGAGGCCACAACATACTGATGTTGCGATCAACATAGACATGTTATGTCCTCAACGATCTTTTTTTTTTTTTTTTACCGTTGAGGCCATAACGTGCCTACATTAGTCACAATGTTAGCATGTTGTGGCCTGGAGAATATTTATATAAGGCCAATCTCCATTCATAATGTTTCTACGTTTGAAACCAAAAGTGCCTACATTCTCAAATCCTCCATTTCACTTTTCAAGTTATTGAGCTCATACCTAACTGAATTACTATGGAATCCTCCTCTCACGTACAATCTAAGAAAAGTAAGCGACAAAGTCTAGAAATAAGCGTCATCAATCCTGTTCTCCTATACCCCATCCATTAGCTCCAACCAATGCCCATGTGCTTAATGGAGAACACCTTATAACCATTGAAATGTGTGACCGGTTCAATCGTAAATTTTGCTGGTGAAATGTTTTGGTCATACAGTTGTACAATTAGGATGAGTTGCTTAATGTCAGCAACTTTGAAGAGCTACTTCAACAAATGGGCCTGTAGCAATTGTTGGACTTAAATAATGATACATATCTGAACTTAGTTCGCATATTCTATTCAAATGTGACAACTAAATTGGTTTATGAAGGTGATTATAATGAGCCATGGAATGTGACAGATATCGATGTCGGGTATATTTCCACTTATATGTCTGGCCAGATTTTGACGGTTTGTCCGGAATACATCAATGAATTGTTGTTATTCCCTCCCAACAGCAAAATCTTTAAGCTTGGAAAATTAGACATTATACGAGCTTTTGTTCAGGTATTCAGGTTACCTATATATCAAGGGGAGAATTTTGCTCAGCATCTTAGGCACCTGAAGTCTAGTGATCTCCCCGTCACGCTACAACTCCTCCATCATATAATTACCAACTCTATCACTCCACGTACCAACACTTCATTTTTTTTTTTTTTCAAAAGAGGATTTATGGCTTATCAATTCCATCCTCTATAGAAGACGAGTTGATGTTGGGACTATCATCTACTGTTAAATGATGTGAATACATGCATGAAAGGATAGTCAACTAAGATACGGGCATTTCTTCTCACATATGCTTGCATTCGAAGAAATTTATTTGAATGGCTATGCTAATAGTAGAGTGAAGCCATTCAAATTAGATATGTTGAAGTAAAAGCTTCACATCAAGTGGAATGAAGATATAGGCGAGTGGTATAAGGTCGGGCAAGGGCAACAAGCACAAGCACAACATCAACAACAGGAAGATGATCATCTTCGTCTTGACATACTCTTCGATTGGTAAGGCCAGCAAGTTGAGTTTGCACATGAAGAAGCATACGGTTATCAAGAGGTCCTCAACTCAAATGTTCCTTTTAGCATGCAACAGATGTACTAACGTATTAATGAAATGTATGAGAGGAATCTCGCTAGATTTGCAAGGGAACATGAGATATATGACATGACAAAGAGGTACAAGACCGATATCCAGGAGATTAGAGAGGAGCAGCATAACAAGGCTAATATACTAAGGAAATGTGGCAACACCAACATGCATACTACTAGTTAGTTGGCTTTGTCTTCCCACCTTCACAACAACAACTTCCCTCTGATGGCAACCTAGGACAAAGATAAGGCTAATCATCGACTTCTCTACATATACATTTTGGAGATATTTAGGGTTTTTATTTTTCCTTTTAGGTTTTTGTTAAACATCATGTTAGTCACTAATGTAAATGAAGAAAATTAAATTTCTAATAAAATGTCCATGTTCTAGTTATTCTCGTACCTATTAAATTTTGATATTGATTTCTTTTCCTTCTTTTTATCCGTTCATTAATTACATTATCACATATCAATTCCCATGTATAAGACATATATTAAATACGCTATATATATTGTATTATATGAATAAGATTTATATTACTTAATAAAAACATCACTATCATTATATTCATACCAACTAATTTGGTTTTCCCAAGAAATAACCTTATGTAAATTTAATGATAAGTCGATAATTTCCACCACTGCTAAGTGCCACTGTCACGTTTCGAAACGGCAGAATCGTAACAATCACACCGTACAAGCCATTCTAAAATAGAAGCTGATCATACAACCGCCTTCTTAGATCTGATTTACACAATGTATCTACAATTAACTCGCTTTAAAGTAAACAACTCATAAATTTGATAAATTATTTACTTAAGAAATTATGGAAATATGTATATTCACTAGAATTCAAATATTATAATTAATGTTTAAAAGTTTCATCATACTATATTTCCTAAGTAATACATCATTTAGAAATAGAAGTTTTTAAAACAAAAGCTAAAACCTTGACAATATATATCTATTCTTTAGATGTATTTCCTTACTTCCTAAGATCCAGCAATTGCTAATCTCAAGGTAATTGAAATATGCTTCCTAATTAGTACTTACAACAAAGTCTATAGAGATATAGCCAACCACAGCTCAATAAGTTGAGATGGAGACCTAAAACCATACAACAAACATAAATAGGATTATCAACCAAAATATTAGGTACAATGCATGCTCAAGAAAATTCCATCGCACGATGTTATCCAAACTTTCATGAGATTAGAGAAATTGTACCTGCTCTAATCTGAGATGAGGAGTTTCCGTTAATGTAATAACTTACAACCAAACCCAAACTTATGCAATGGAAACACCGCTTCTCTCGCAACTACCTTCGAACCATTAACTTCGCTCTTGCTGCAACTTCCTCACTTTTTACTTAGTTCAACTAAAGTTAAAGAAGGAACCAGTTATGCCATTTAGCGCTATCCCTTTCAAAGGGATCGGTACTTGGCCGAAGAATCCTAATATTCCCCTAATGGGTTGCTATATATGTTTGATTTAAAATTTCAAGTCATATATTTAATTAGGTCTAATTTAAGGTATTCAATCATTTCAACAAATCACATAAATACAAACCAGGACCACAATCAAAATCATATCTTTAAACTCAAAAATAAACACATGCGTACAGTTAACTATCTAACAAGCATAACCATGTACAATTTTAAGCCTCAAAGTACTACAATTTAATACTCCAAAATACAATAGCGTATTAATCCCAACTTACCTAAACTCCTCGCTTGCTCACTCTAGGTGTGACTTGTACTGGCTATCGCCAAAAATCCTTATAATACAAGTGTTGGTTTAGTGTCCATAACTACCATAAATATGTTTTGTTATGTAATTTAGATTATGACGTCTTTGGTTTATGATTTCCTTATATTGAGTGATTTAGTTTTTAGTCTTTTAGGATTACTTCCCTCGTTTAGCTAACTTTCAAATTTGTTCCCTGTTTCAATTACGGTGTTAGCTTCTGAATTAGATTATGATTTTGGAATAATCTATATTTAATGTAATCGCTTGTACAAATGTATATATATACACAAAATATATAGATTTTTATAAACCTTAATTTTCTCTCAAAATTTCGACCTTCTTAATTTCCTACAACTACAAAATCCCAAAATTAACTTCTGCAATTTTATGGGTATTTATAGAGCTCTAGGAGAATTATAGTGCATTAATTTGACAAGACATTTGTTTTATCTTCTTCCAAATTATCTTTTTTGTTGTGTTCATTTGATTGACTATTTTTTTCTTTATTTCCCCAATTGCTACGACCTTGATCTGAATTGTTCTCAATTTCTTTGATTTTTTTCTTATTTTTGCTTGATTTTTTTATAATTTTCTTTAATTAATTAACATTATTTTAACATATTTCATGTACTTTAAGTAATTACTTGTATTTCTACTGATATGTAAATTCATATATAGTACAAATAAATACTCCTAAATATTATTTAAGTTATTTTATGATTTTTAGTGTATATATAATTTATCTCTAGCGAAACACATTTCCGATAAATAACGGGTAATTTACTTAAAATTTGATATTATAATATTCTGTAATTTTATTACTTACTTTCTTAAATTCAAATTTATAAGATCACTTCTACTAATAATCCTAGCTTCAACATAAAATTTAGACTAGATCAGACAATTTATTCGATCACTTTAAATTCTACGAATTGAACTCTAAGTATCTAATTGCAAGACTTACAACCAATGCCCACCATAACCACTTGGACCACCACTGACTACCAATTCTACCACCGTGGAACACCAACATTGTTGCTAACCACCTCACCACCACCTCCCCTACAAACCACCACCACCACTGCCTTCGATCGAGACCTTTGCCATCAACTACCACTTCTACTACTAACCACTATTACTGCCACCAATTGTATCCATTACCACTGGTCACTACCTTCGTTACTAACAACCGCTGCTACTATGGACAACTATAGACCACTAATACCACCATCAGCCACCACTACCACCAGGCATAACTACCATTACCATTGCAAATACTACCACCGACCGTATAACAACAATATTGTTGCTAACCACCACAACCTTTACGGCTAATCACCACCACCATTGACTATCGATTGCAACCATTACCATTGGCTTGCCCACCACCTCTACTATGCTATTAACCATCACCGCCTCTATAGACAATCACGAACCACCAACACCACCGCCATGGTCTTACGAACAATCATTATTGCCATTAACTACTACTATTGCCGCTACCGATTACCACCACCCACAACTACCAACCCTTACCACAGTCGATCGCCTCCATCATCACGGACAACTACCAACTATCACCACCACCACCTGAACGACTTGACTATCACCACTATAACGAACATTGCCACCACCACGATCCCCACAACGAACCACTACAAAACACCACCTCAGAATCGACCACTACCATTCATTACCACTTACTACCATTGCTACCAGCAACTACTGTGCCCACTACCTACCACCAGCTACTTTCACTACCAACACCATGTTTACCATCGGCCACCACCACCAACACCAACCACTACCATCAAGACCACGACTATTGCCTTATTAGCATCACCACCGACCATTACCATCATTACCACCACTTCTGTTACCCTATGATCACCTATGATGTAGTATTACCTCTAACACTACTACCAGTACCACTACTATGACCTCCACCTCCACAAACATCTTCTTCGCTTTAGTTAACTATCGCTACAACTATTACCACCACTATCATCAACATCATAAATGTTAATGCGTGTGAATAAATGAGTAAATTAATTTACCATGCCAATGCTAATGTGTAATAATATTTTCTTTCTTAATTAAATTATTAAAAAAGTAATAGTTTCCTAAATTAATGTATTAATACGTATACTAGTATAATATACATAGGTAATTAGTCAAAAAAAAAAAAACTCGTAACTCAAAATTATGCATATGTTAAAAACTATTGAGCCCATTTATGGGCATGCAGGTGACATGTGAATAAATAGGCAGCACGTAAATAAATAGGCAGCACATGAATAAGAACGCTTAATAAATGGGCCATAGGTATGCGAGCTCCAGGCATGCAAGCACACTATGCCCAACACAGCGAGCACATTATGCTTGACACCTAAAAAGCACGAACATGCTAAGTACATGAACTTTAGGCATGCGAAGGCACGTAAGTCGCCCATTTACCATCCATATCCCTAAATACATCACAATTAGGAGCATAAATAAATTTCATTGAAGCAATACAATATTATTATTGTAGATGAGGAGATTCTATTGCAAAGGTCATGCACATGCTATGAAAGTCACATACTACACATGACTCGAAGGAATGATGTGGCAATCATACATAAAGAGGACATTAAGAGAAGGAGGCAATGAGGAGGAGGCAATGAGGAGGAGCAAGCAATCACATTGAGCTTCGAGTACACATGTAATAGGTAGAGAAGCCATTAAGGATCAACACCACTATTTTTAGAGAGAGGTGATGTGTTCTTTACCCTAAACTCTATTTGACCATTCAAGATGGTAGTATGACAACATGATAGTTTTTTTTTTTTTACATATTTAAGTTCTATTAAGTAAGTGAGAGCTCTTGAGTATTTATAGAGTTAAGCCATTAACGATATTAGTCAGACTACATTAATGATCAATGATCGAGATGAGTCCTTCTATTAATAGATTCCTCTATGCACTACTTTGAGTCTTAGCTCATGGAAGGCCACTCTTAGTACATGAGCTTCCTTAAGAAAAATTATGAATGGTTTGACTAGTCAAATAGTCTCTACTCCAAAAAGCTATGATTTGGAATCTTCCTACGTTATAAAAAAAAAAGTAAAATAAAAAAAATATATATATACTTAACATTTTGGATACTATCAATTTAGCTTAAAGAATCAATCTCACCATATTATTGGGCTTAAAGCCTATAAACAATCTTAACCCTACCTACAATGATCAAATTTCATAAATTAGGTTCAATTGATTTTATCTATAATCTTGAACTTGATTGAACTCCTTTAGGCTAGTTCTACTCTAAAAATGTTTCCTTCTAGTTTCACAATAGTGGTGCTCAAATTTATTTCACTCAAGCTTATACAAGTTTGAAGTTAGCAAACTTATCGAATGTATATCGAGAAATTTAAACTTGATTAAACAAACTATTTAATCAACTCGAGTATGTACCAACTCAATTGTAAAAAAATTTAATTTAAGTAAAACATCAAAATCAAACTTGAATAGTTTATAAAGAAATTTGATTTGTTCGTAATCTATTAGGAGGATTGAGAGCATAAGTAGCCCAACTCCTAACCATCTTATCCTTATAGTTTGTTGCTAAAACATATGTTATCATTTGTTAAAACATCATTGGAAAAAGTGGCACGCTAATAATTCAACTGTATTTCCCCCTAGGTTTTTCCAAAAAAGCCTCCGTAAATTAAAGTCGACTACTGAACCTTTCCGTCATTTGCACGCCTCATAGGGTTAAGATACTTATGTCACGAGCATGAAAAATCACGATCTCCTTTTATGTGTGGCAGCTAAATTACCACCACCCAACTTGTTCTTCCTTCGAGCATACAATGGGCTCATCAGACTAGCTCCTCGAACAACTGGAAAGCATCTCAGATCATATATGACATGAATCTTAGATACTCAAAAATAGGTATAGATAACACCATGGTGTTTTTTAATATTCAAATAAGATATATACCGCGATGCATAATCAAAATGAATAATAAAAAATAAACATGAATATAATAGTTATCTAGTTCGATAATTGTGACTTTATTGAGATGGATAAATGTACTGAATAAAATAACGCACAAAAAAATATTGAGATCATTGCTTGCTGTTTGCTATATTCTTTTTCTCCGAAGAAAAACTTTTTGGTGTAACCCTAATCATTCTCTAACTCATAACGGATATTTGTATTGCTACTTTCAAAACAAGCAATTTCCTAAGTGTAGATTCATGAGGATGAAAACTGACTCGGATTATTAAACCATGAAGACAGTCAATATGTTGTTTGTTAAATTAATGCGCAGGTGCTCCTTACAAGAAAACCTTTTAAAAATAACCCTGACGAAAACCTTGTCTGATCATTATATTGTTTAATAAAGCACGAAAAAACTACAACAGACATAACTCAACATAATCATAATACTTCATTATAAACACAGCAGTGTTAGAGCAGAATCCCAAGGCAAAACCAAGTTCAAAAACCTTTCGACAAAAAGTTTCTCCTAGTAGTTAGCTTTCTAAGCAGAAACTGTATTATACCAACAATTTTCTGTTTCTTCTTTTTCATTCATTCATTCATCCTGAAAGAGGTTATCTTACGCTCCCATCAATGACTATCACATCTACCATCCAACAATTGAAAGAATTGTTGTCATTCTATTAACTCTTTTAATTATTTCTCTATAGGAATCCTCAACGGAAGATATGGCTTTCTCTTTCTTTTCAATCAACATTGCCAATAAAGATGCATAGTGGACTAAGTTGACTAAAGAGAATATTCTACTTTAACGGTAACCACACTAAGTGCACCAGCATCGATGTTGAAGTCAAAATGGGAATATTTCAGAGCTAGCAATCAAACATATACCAAGGCCCAACTGTTGAAATTGAAAGAAAGAAAAAAGAAGAAAAAGGAGTGGGGCGGGAGGGGGTGGGGAGGGGCATCAACACAAAATAACTGAGGAATCAGATTATAGTATTCCGAAACATAATCGACTCCAACCGGAGATATTCTTTTTCCAAGGCGCCCGGTAGACTCTTGACATTGACTTCCACTAGAATCTCCTCTTCTTCATCATATGAATCCTGTCCGTCCACAATCCATGTTATATTTCCATTCAAGGAGGAGGAGAAAAAAAAGAAAATGCTAATGCACCTATCGAGGCTTTTATTATGATACCAAATACGGATTAGTAACAGAAAATGCTAATACGTGACTCGAAATTTTTGTTACGACATCAAATAAAAAGACTTTTCATCTTTTTCTAGAATTATTATTTTTTTTTACAAAGTATATTATCAATATTAAAAAAGAAGTAATATTTTTTTAATCTTCAACAAATGTCTTGAAGCAACCATTGCAAAAAGAGAAAAAAAAAAAAAAAACGAAAGTATAATTATTTAATACTGAATAGAGAATGGTAATTAAAAATTCTGCAGTATTGGATTAATAAACATTAAATTTGTGAACGAATGTATTAAATTTGGGCCGAAAAACTTTAGGTCCTGCCACTAATTATTATATAGGTATAACCCCCGTCTATATTTTGTTACTGAACCTATAATATTGCAACCATTACCTTGAAAAAAAACCAGTGGTTCGACCAATAGGGAATATCTTTATACATCGAAATCTTAAGTTCAAAACCTCGAAATTATATGAAACGCATAGTTAATTAGGGTATGTTGCTTCCAGTTTCGAAAAACTAAAATAGAGCACAAAAGCTGGTAGATGAAGTACCTTGGAAGAGATGGAATATTTGTCTTCAATCAATGACCTGAATTTGGAGAAGCAGAGCCCTCGTGCTCTTCACCAAGCTGAATTTGAACCGGAACGCAATAACCCGGCAACCCATCTGCCGAAAACCGGCTGCCAAATAGGGAAGATTGGTGCTGTTGCGTCGCCTCTGGCTTGCCATGATCTCTTGAACTAATTGGCAAATCACCATAACCGCGAAATGCCTGTGAGAAACTGGACTGAAGGGGTTCCCTTTGTGGATATACCACAGAAGCTTGGCCTATCAAAGGCTGCGCTGGTAAAGCTGGAATTGGCGAGTTAAACAAAAACCCACCTACTCCTCTGTTATCCGTGGTTGCCTCGCCATTATTCCAAGCAACCATTCTAGGATAGCCAGATTCAAAAGCCACAGGGGCTGAAATTGAATTACTGGCAAAAAGGGTATGGTCATGTGGTGTTGTATGGTTTGGTTCTTGCGAATTCATTAAACTTGGAAAATGGAAAGATTGAAGTGAGAGGCCTAGGTCTTGATGTTGGTTGTTTGTGTTGCTTCTTGGAATGATATCTTGGGGATAGGAGCTAAAATTGATAGATGAAGTGCCCGAACCTGTGGGAAAGAGCGACTTCATAGTGTCCGCTAGCATGGTATCGGAACCGGTTGAGAAATAACAGGAAGTATTGGTATTGCTTAGATTAGCACCACTTAGTCCCCTTTGGATCTGGAAATTTTCATAACCAGAGGACTCGGACTTTTCACCTCCGCCACCGCCAACCCCTAATTCGGCTGAATTCACACTAGGACCTGCTTCATCAGGGCCACCAGAATTACCATTAGGCTGCCAAGGCGGTAACTCCGCAAGCTTATCGATGGCAGCTTTCGCCTTCTTAATAAGCCAATCCACAGCTTTGCTGGGCCTGTCATAGCCAAGCCGGTCCTGGACATCGTAGAATTGGATGGCAGTATGGGCTGACAAGCGAACTCTTCGGTCCCGGGGGCCTTTGGCGGTGTAGACCTTGCTGTGGCGGTCTTTTCGGCCGGTGGACCGAACAATGTGACCACCTTGAACTTGGACTATTTCACCTCCTGTGCTCTTCATTCCCATTTGAGCTTTGTAGCACGCATACCCATAAAATACAAGAACAACACTAACAAACGTTGAAGGATGTCAAAAACACTACTGGGTTGACATAATTCCTAAATTTTTGTTGATTACAAGGGTGTGTATCTGATGCAGCGTTCCTGTTTGGAATTAATATTCGTGATGTATTGTGTGCTATCGGTGGTGTTGGTGTTGTTGAATAGTTGCCTTTCTTCTCTGCAACAGGATAGCTATTTCATGAAAAGCTGATGCTAGTTTCTGCCATCGTCCTGGTAAGGATGCCTTCTCTTCCAGATCCCAAAAACCCCTGTCATTGCACTTTCTCTATTTCACACCCCAATAAACAGCACTAGATCCAAAACAAAGAAATCCACCCTGAAAATTTAATCAAAATCCAAGTAAGAAAAAGGGGAAGAAAATGAATTGTGAATTTAAATAAGTAAATATAAAAAGATAAATGATAGTAGGAAAAATGTGGATGAAAAGTATAAAACGGAAAAGGGGGAGGAAAGTACAGTTAGATGAATGGAACAGGACATGGAATTGTCATGGAGGTTGGGAAAAAAAAATGAAAATTTTTTTATTTTTTATTATGGGAAAATGAATATGAACTTAGGGGATTTTGAGGGAAAGTGTGGAAATAACAAAGAGCATAGATATGGGGGAGAAATTGGAAAAATCCTATGTTGGCCAATCAGAGCTGTTCAATGCTACTGCAAAGGGTGGCAGGATTTGGTCTGATGAGGGAAGGCTGAAGATCTTTTTAGCTTCTCAGCCCCACAAAAACAATAATGTCATATTGCTCTCTTCTCTCTCTCTCTCTCTCTCTCATGTGCATACCGGCTATATATACACATATATTAGCACTATCTTAAAAAAAAATATATATATATATATATATATATATTATTGATGGATTTTTGCTAGAGAAAGATATACAACTGTCAATGGACATACACAAAGTGGCCAGTCTCAGCCTGATAATGCCTGCAGAGTGAGATCATGGAGTCGGCTATCCACCGGAGAGTGTTGATGGCATATTACCATTCTAGTTACCTCTTTATGAATAATTCTTTTTTTTTTTTTTGGATAATGAATACTTCTTAATTTAATATTCATTTCATTTACATCTCCATGATACTTCATAATTTGATTTTTTTTTTTACAATAAATAATTAGAAGCCAATATTTAAGCTTTCGTATATTTTTTTAGAAGTATTTTTAAAATGTGAAATCATAATTCTTTGAAATTGGCAATTTAGGTTTTAAAAGAAATTTAATTCGAATTTTGAGGGATAAAACTATGATTCAGTTCAATCCTTATTAATTATTATTAACTAGCATTACTTTCTTATCCTTTAGAGTTTAATGTACTTATAATATCTACTAATTAAGAGTATTTTTTTATAAATATTATTATAAGTCATTCCATTACATTATATTTTATAAGTATTCCTAAATATAAGAATTGATTTATTATTCTAGTTCTAATTTCATTCTATTCAATTCTATTCCAATCAATTTTATTTGAGATTATTTTTACATACAAATGTGGGATCAATTATATACATAAAAATTTTAAGTAAGGGTAGAAGTGAGATAAGTCACTATGATTTCTAATTTTCCCCTTTTCTTCTAGTAGCCAAACTCGTCATAGCATGGAGGCCTTCTCTCTTACAACCTCTTACCCTTAGAAGTTAACTTTTCTTGGTAGGGCGGGGGCAGCTTATGCTGCTAAGTTTCACTGATTGTCCTTTCCCGAATCTCTTTTCTTCCCTTTCCTTACTCTCTCTCTCTCTCTTTTATATTAAGCCTCGACGAGTGTAATTGCACCAAAAAGTACCCTATAACAAGCTGCCATGTCTCGTGTACATCCATGGTAAGACAACTTCCTTCTATACTAAATGCACAAAGAGTCTATCCGATTAATTTTGAGTTATCTTTTCAATGGTAATTATATACAAAGAATATGGTAGTGTTTTCATTATTTCCATGATAATCCGAGAACAAAAACAAATCCCCTACCGTAGACTTGAAATACAAAATTACTGTCTCATGCTTTTAAGGAGAGACCCCTTTAAGCCTTACACTTTTATTTGGTTGAATTAGTTCTTAAAACTTCTGAGAATAGAGCAATCAAGTCCGTGAATTTGGTGAAAGAGTCAAATGAGTTTCTAAAAGACAGAAAAATGATGGGACAAGTCAATCCACAGATGACTGTTGAGATAATTATTGGAGCTAATATAATTGAGATTTTTATGGTATAACAAAATGGATGGTCGTGTCACAATTGTAGAATAACTTGATGAATGATGGAAAACAAATGATAAAATCATTCCACAATTGTCCAATTTTGTATTATGGGCTGTACATTCACATAGAGATCTATTTGATCCACTTGCGAAATTCAAGGTTTATTTTCCTCCAATTTGATAATTTGGCCTTCTATTTCATGTTTTCATTTTTTTTTCCAACTAAATATTACACAACTAGTGGAATATGGGAGATTCAAATCTGTTTTATTCTTTTAAAAGAATAGTATTTATGTCAATTGAGTTATAAGGACTTGGCTATTTCATGTTTATTGATGAGCATATATATATATATATATATGTATATGTATATTATAATAAGTAGAATCTTGTTTGTTAGCCTCTATCAAAGTTGCAAGATATATGTGAAAGAGCACTTAATTATGGGGTTACATGTGGTTGATGATATCAATAGGTGAACCGAATTGCCTCTATTTTTTCTATCCACCCCTTTTGAAGCTTTGATAACGAAATCTAACAGCTTTTCTCTTTATTTCATTTTCAGTCCGTACTTTACTTTGTGAATGCAATAATAATATTTAAAGAAAAAAAAAACCCCAATGTGGGTTCGGCATGCTTTCAACCACGTTATTTCAGCATCGGCTTTGTACCACCCCCAATCATACTTCAAGAATGTGGCCTCAGAAAAAGTGAAAAAACTCAAGAAAGTGGCTTAAATGATTATCATATCATCACTCCCCCAGCTAATGGGGCAAACTTTATGCCTTCCCAACTGACATCTACAAGGCAACACACCTTTGAGGTTTTATGTAGAATGTACTAAAATATAGCATCTTAATCAAGTGGCATATGCACCAACATCTACACTTTATATATTTGATAAGAAATATTTTTAGAATTCATAAAAATGGAATTAAAAATACTAATGGATACATTTGAGATGCTTTTTCTTTTTTTTTTTTTAATATACAAGTATGAATAAGAATAAATTAGCCAAATATCAAAGCATTTACACCCAAGTATCATAATTATTGCTCTTTCATTGAAATAAAGCGGGTTCAGTCATCCTTTCAAAACTATAGACTGTTTATTAAAGATCAAAGAGAAAGTAGTAAGATTATGGCATGTGAGATCGTTTTCCAATGGTTCTCCAAACAAGGTAAAGAAAAACAAGTTGATTCATATTCCAACTTGGTCAAGTGAAAAGGAGACCGCTCCAATAATGCACAAGGATACTTTAATTTTTATTTCTTACTGTAGATCTAACATATAATGCAAAAAGGCATTTTATAGGGCAATACTATATTGGGCTTCATTTAGTTTATTTTTGTCCAAATTATTCCTGGCAGCTGCGTCCTAGTTGGGAATTTCAGAGACAGTTCGCTTTTCAGCGTGAAATAGACTTCTTTAATCCAACTTCAACAGGGAATAGTTGTTTTTGATTAATAAATAATTGTCTCATCATTGTAATGGCCAATAATAGAACCTGGGGATAGCGTTTTTAAGAAAACCGAGTACATGAGAGATACAGGATTCAAACACGTTTCATGTCTGCGGAAAAATAGTGTTCGTGCTAATTGAGCTATAAAGCCTTGGTATGATTTTGGTGTGTATATATAATAGAAAATATTATTAGTTGCGTTGGCTACTTTTTTTAAACTAAAATGAAGAAAAATTTTACATTTTATTTAATTATTATTCTAAAAAATGCATAATTGATCTTAAAAACTGTATAATATATATATATATATATTATAGGATTTGAGTGAAATGCCTAGATGCATAGGTTCATAGGACTACTATAATATTATAATTTTATCATCTGCTGCATCATATTTTTATTCACACATGAAATATTCTTCAAAAGAGCAATTTTTTTTTCTTTTTTGGTGATTATAACAAGAGAGGATGAATTCGAATTTAATTCATCCCACTGAAAAATAAGTATTTGTGCCACTAAACTCGAGGCCATTAACATTACTCAGGGCTCCGCATAGTTAAGTAAAAGGGAGGGGATCAATATTTTTTGAATCTTCTCAATAGTCATTTAAATATTTACCTTAAATTTGGCAAGCCTAATTTGCAATTTAACTTAATTATATATATATATATATATGCACATAAGTTTATTTATTTATACAATGGGATATCACCACTAATGATCACAAGGGCTCCAATCTCAAAATTCAAACTGACTTAAAGAAGGAAAATTATTAGAAAATGCTAAGCTAGTATTTAGATGCAAAGTGCAACAATTTATTGTGAAGCGTAACTAGCTCATTGATAGTGGGTTTTGTACACCGTTTGAAAATCATGCTGTATGCTGAGGATGTAAACGAGATGAGTTTGAAATAGGTAATAAGAACCTAGAATCTTACTACTGCATTAACAAGGTTTCTAAATTTGTCCCAAAACTTTACAGGGTTTTTAACCCTATATCCAAAACTTACCCGCTAGCCTAATAGGTGTACTCGTTTCCCAATTCGCCAGACCCACATACATACATACATACATACATACATACATGTATGTGTATGTATATGTGTGCAAGGTTATCAAATCTGCAATTCTAGGTAAAATTGCTAAAAAGTCGGTAGAATCAAAATATAAAATCAAAATATAAAAATATAAATTTCTACAATCTATATAAAATAATTTTAAAAAACCTTGGATATACTTATACTAATTATTTAAAACTTAAAATACATGATAAAAATAAAAAAATGAAGAAATTAAGTTCTTTTTATATAAAAAACAATCTTAATAATATATGATTTAACATGTACGAAATGAGGATAAACAAAGTTGAAACCAAACTATTTCTATTTTCTTTTTCGAAAAAAAATAATGAATTAAAAGGAATTAAATATTTCAATTTATTTTAAATTATTAATGGTATAAACTAGAGTATATAGTTTTCCATGTAATATTTGCTATTGAAGTTGAAACTTGGATGAAGGCTATGAGCATAAAATATGATAATATAAGAGAAAGAAAAACAGGAAAAAATTAAAATAAGACAGGAAAGATAGTGTAGTGTTATAATAGTTGATGACTCGAGAAAACTTAGTTGTATTTTTTAATTTTTTTAACATATCCAACTCAAATATGTAAAATCGATAAACTTGGTAAAAAACAATTGTTTCTACATGAAAATGATTTTATATATGAGTTAAGTCAGGTAAACATCTTAAAATTGTAAACTCTTAGAACTACTTGGGTAGAATCATGATTTTAATAACTATATATATGTATGTATGTCTATATTGCCAAATAACCATTTTTTCCTTCATTAGAACTTGAATTGCATTATTAATAGAACATGGATAACACAATAAGGATTAAGAAATCCATTTAATGTACTATATTCATCTTATATATCTTATCACAACATTAATAGAACACTCAGTACTATTGTTATAAAATAAGTTTAATGATCTATTTAGGCTCTATATTAATTCTTATATATGTTTTGATTTTAAATATATAGTCAATGTTTATATCATATTTGTCATTTATTTAACTATTTCTTTCTACTATATAATAAATACATAACCACTCTCTCTTAGTTGATTAAAAAAAAGAAGAAGAAGTCTCACATAGATAGATATTCATAAATACTAATAGAAAATAGTAAATGTGATCAAAATTATTGACATCCCTATTTTCATCTATTTATTATTTTTGGTATTAGAAATTTTAGTTAATATTATATTATTATTCATTATTTTTTTGGTTGGTAATGGGTTTCCAATTAAGTTTTTTTTTTTATTTAATCTCATAACCCATTCCAAAATTCTAACGAGTTTTTAACTATATCTCAAAATCTTATCAAATAGTACCTTATAGGATTTTTAGCGGGTTAAATGAGTAAAGTACTCTATAATGATCTACTTAGTTACATCTCTATTTTTTGTTGGTAAAATATTCACAATGATTCATCTAGATTGCGTTAATGCTAATCTTAATTTTCTTTTAATTGAGTAGTATAAATCAAGATCATATCCCATAAAATTGATACATATAATAGCACATTATTATGATGTATAATTTGAAGAAAAAATTAATTTAGGATTAAGATTTTCAAAAATGGGGTTAATATTTTTTGAAATATTTGTATAAGGTTTGGTAGGCATCTTTTCTAGAACTTAGGGATGCAACTGGTGCAGGTTAAGGATAGGTTTTGTAAAACCCGAACTTACCCTTATAAGGTTTAGCGTTTCCTAAAGTCTTACAAAAACCTTATAGAGTTTTTCCCCCCTATTCTTAAAACCTGACTTATAAGGGTAGGTTTTTGTAGGACTCAAAATATTCTATAAAGGCAGGGTTTTTGAGGGTTTATATAGGATTAAGAGAATAGAAGGAAGAAATTAAGTAGGATGAAAATTATATTTACTGACTTACACAATAATAAAAGTTAAGAATAAATTGTGTTGTATAATATAATAGTTATATAAGATATTCATGTTGCATAAATTAATCTTATAAATCATCCAGCAACCTACAGACTAGCCATAAATCCTCTAGCATGATCCCCCGAATAGCTATTCACATGGTATGATATCATGAGATGAAGAATTCTATAGGGGGGGCACTCAAATACTTTATCCCCATTGTGTGCATAAGTCTTTGCCAGTTGTTACTATTCAATCCACCCAGGTCACTATATAACATTCTACAAACACCACTAACATCCCAATATTGTTTGTAAGGCATTTTTAAACCTCCACTCTGAACTCTTAAAGTAGTTGAAAACATACTAGGGCTAACATTAATGGTAATTCCATTCATAAAAGTTCGAAATTTTGTAGCAATGATGTCAATATCCCATAACTAGGTCATTACATCACCCGACATCATGTTTGAATAAAAAATCTACACTAAACATAGATATATTGACTAATTCATCATCTTAAGCATACAAATGACACCATTAACTTCTAAACTTCTATATAACTTAAAACAAATTTGACTTACAAAACCTAGTTTGAACTCATGAGCAAAATCTATACCGTAGTTAACAAAAAATTCTTGATACCTTAGCTATGAGCCTTAAGGGGGAAATCTACACTGTAGACTTCACCAAGTTGACAATCTGATGTCAATTCGATCTCCCTCACACCCTTATTCTTCTTGTTAGTAGTACATGGAGCCATTGTGATGCGATTTGTAAAGTAGATTAATGAAGTTAAGGTTTTGTTTGTAGTGTTGGACGTGTTAGGAAGTTGGGTGCTATTGAAAGTATTTTAGGTGTAAAGTTTATTTTGGCCTTGGGTTTATATACTTAAGGTTGTTGGGTTTTTTTCTTTCTTTTTTTTTTTTTTTTAGCCACCTGTTGATATTTCTGTCAATAGTGACAGATCTTCTCTTGATAATTCACACTCCTTCATGGTAAAATAACACTCCATTGTGGTTATATAAGATCCTTCATAGTAAAATAATATCACATATGGTAAATTACATAACTATGGACAATAACTATTTTTTATCAAGAGTACAAGAAATTGAAATAATTTTTTAGAGTTGGAGACTACCGACGGTGATAAGTTTCTATAGATAGTGTGTTTGCAATGTGAACACTGTTGATAGTGATTCTTGTCTATAGATAATACAATTAATTGAAATAATTTTCAAGAGTTGGAAACTGTTGATAGTATAGTTGCAGTATGAACATAGTCGATTGTAAGGTCAATTTAAATCATTTTTCAGAGTTAGAGACTATCGACAGTGGTAAATGTGTGTCAACAGTGTAATTCTAGTATGCACACTATCAACGGTTATTTTTTTTCTATCCATAGTACAACTAATTGAAATAATTTCCAAGAGTTAGAAACTATTGATAGATAAATGAAGATTGTCAACAGTACATGCTCCATCATGGTAATACAACTCTTTCTCATGATTGTAAATGTTCTTTCACAGTAAAATAATATCAAATATAGTAAATTTCCAAAAGTATGACACTGTCGACAATGTGGTTGCAATGTCTAAACTTGTTAATAGTAGTAAGAGTAACTATCAACACTTTAATGCATAAGATCACTTCCCTATTTAAACATTCATAAGCAAACATGATCACGGTTATAGCATATGATGTGATAGAGCAATGACATTCAAAAGTAAGAGTAGGCCGTAAGGGAACTTTAAATGTATATCCATTATAAGAATGATTCTTTATATGGAAAAATTGGACTACATTTGCTCTAAGCGGCCTTTCAAATACATTTCTAATACTCTAACTCACTCAAAGTCAAAAGACATACTATTATCATAAGGATCAATATTATTTGCGCTTTAGCCAAAAATTGACGATAGCTGGTTCTCCTAGACTGAGGCACATAATCAAGAGTATGCTACAATGTTTTCTTTAATAGGATTATCTAAATTTACTACCTATTTTACAAATGTACTATTGTTTCGACCGACATTCTTAAGATTCCTTAGGCAACGTACGTGATCATGTCCCTCCTGCTTGCGTAAGCCACATTGAACCTATTTTCTTGGACGCATTGATTGCTGACTAGGACATCCTTTAGCTCGAACAACTTTTGGGTCCTTAATCCTACTTGTACAACATAGTAGAATCATCAGCATATAGTATAAAAACACAAATACGATATAGCATGAGGTGAAAGAGTCTTACCATCCATCCTACCATCAAGTGTTGGGATGGGATCTACATCATTTAAATCTTATTGCATCTCATGAATCGGACATGCAATCTCATTCATTACTTTAGAAAAGGTCGTCTCCAATTTGGACCCCAAATGATATATAGCTTGGTTAACAGTTGATAATGCACCATATTGAACTTGTTTCCTCATGATTGCATCTTCACTGCCCTACACGGCCCCATTACCTCCATGAATGGTCTTTACTAACTTAGTCAACCTCAACGATATGAGATTTTGAGGGATATTATTGAGAAACTCTAATTTAGCCACATGAAAGGCATGGCTATAAGAAAATCCGATTGTCTCATAGTATCAACATTTGTAGTTGATGGATTGGTCTAAATTTTTCAATGTCACTCTTATGAGTCTAGAGGAGTGATCATAATGGCATAAAGTGTGGATGGTCATCCCAAGCTCATTATCATCACAAAGGTATGGTACCCATAACACCTCCTACTTAATCTCTGACATTCCTATTTCAAAACTCTTGAGCACAGTACAAACCTGTTGTTATGAACATGAGACACTGTATTCCTCTCAAGGTGCTATGAACAAAGGCAGTATTGTGCTTGAGGACAAATAGAAGTAATGGCCACCTACACTGCCTTATCCCAGTCTATGATAATAGACAAAGGTCTTTTTCCTTTCATGTATGTACAAAAACATCAAGCAACCAATTATATGCCTCTTCCATCTTATCATCTAATGGTGCGCTACCAAAGATGCAAGTCTAATCATAATGGTTAATACCAACCAATATTACTAATGGCATTAAATACTTGTTTGATCGATATGTGAAATCAAAAGTAATGACGTCTTTGAAACAAGCATAATCAAGCTAACATATCAAATATGACCATAACATCTAACTAAGTTCTCCCTCTTTATTCAAAGCATAATCATAAAATAGCTCTAGATTAGCTTCCTTTTGCCCTATTAGGAATGCTAGGGCTACCTTAGCATCACCATCATATGTATCTATTTGCTTTTACTCATCGACTTAGTCATATAAGTCTTTCTTCATAAATACAACTTTCCTATATCCGTCTACTTGATGAACCGAATATTCCATTATATCACGCAATCGGATAGTAGAATTTAACATGCTTCCAATTTGAACTCGATTAGCATTCGATACGGACTTATTGGAATTTAAGAAACAATTCTATGACGGTGGTATAAGCTCGTAACTGTGCTCAATATTTATAATTACAACCTCCCAAAGTCCATCATCCACGGCTAGTTTTACTTTAAATATAGCTTCACAACCAATTCTAGTCAATATCCTTTCCTTTCTATCTCGATCATTCTTATTAAGGTGTTGTTAATGCCTATAATCCTCCCTATAGCAAACTTATAGATACAATCTCACTTGCTTTTTCTCATTCTTTTTAGAATAATGCAAACAAATATTGAAACTGTTTATAGCAACATACCTAGTATAGAAATCACAGGCTTCCAAAAAAGATATAAACTTTCTATTAACTAAAATTTTAATCGAATGCAAACCTGTATAAGATAACAAGTCATCAATGGTAATCACATTGTTCTACTGAGAAGAATCATCACTTCCACCTTCACTAGAAACTAGAATAACATCTAATTCATCATATCCAACATCAGTTTCGATATCGTGGTTATAAAAATCATACCCATCTTCATTATCATAACCTAAATCGAAGGTATGCCTACTAGAATCCATATTATGATTGAAAAAGTTATTGTTGTTGTTCTTTCTAGGTATTAAAGGTAACACTTAAGGTTTTAGTGTGGAGAATTACATGTTTAGTACTGAAGATAGTAGACTTTTGAAATACTATCGACAGTTGCACCAAATTGTCGATAGTTTCTTTTGCCATGCAAATAATGCCATGTAAAAAACTATTGATTATAGTGAAAATCTATTGATAGTGATGCGCTCTATTTTGGTAAAAAATCACTCTTTCATAGTAAAATAATAATCAAACATGTTAGGATTATTTTTTAAAATTTTAAACATAACTGCTGCCAGTCTTACGCTCAAAACCAATATAACCTAACTCCTTTATAGTAAAAAATGACCAAGCTTGGTAAGTTCTTTATTATTGATGGTAACTTGAGCTGTTGACAGTAATAATATACTGTCAACAATTTTAATAAAAATTATTTGATTTATCTTATTTAATTTCAATATTCATGTTACTAAAAAATTTTCACATGTATCATATAAAATTTTAACACTACATATAGATAATAATATCATGGCGCACAATTTTCAAACACAATATTACATATATTCTACTAATGTTATTTATGAAAAACTCATGTATCATCTTAGTGTAATGGCATATAATATAATATAATGTATTAACAATGATATGTGCGGACTATGTCTATATTATGTTCTTTGTTCATATATAAATCCAAACATATACTTTGTCAATATTAGTATTTTATACATAATATATACTGGTAATAATAAACATAATATTTTATACCGACAATAATATATATGGATTACCACCATATGAATTGTATGTACGTATTATAATTACATGTAAACTATGTGGTACGTATTTTTTAATTTCAATAAATGAAAACTCTAATTCTACGAAAGAAATATATATATATAATATAGTTTATAGACAATAGTATAAATGGGTGACATTCTTGTGAATTTCACTAAATTATATGAATTATATATAGATTTAGTATTTTTTGTTAATCATAATATAGTATATGGACAATAGTATGTATGGGTTTCATCCATATGAATTATACATGAAATTTATCGAATTATATAAATTGTGTATTGTTTCACTAAATTCTAATAATTATAAAATTAATAAAAAAATAGTAAAAATTACAACAAATTATCTTTTATAATATATATATATATAACATATGAAACATTCAATTACTTCTACTTTATATGAATTTCATAATAATAATGAAAATAAAAGATGAAGAAAAATTATGTAAACAATAATTTACTATAAAATCAATAATAATTATGTCAATGGGGAAATATTTTGAATAAAGAGAGGCAAAGGGGGAAAAAAATAGTTAATACATATGTGTAAAAAAGGAGGAGACATATTGTAAATATAGATATATAAGTATTTAATTGTAAAAACAAAGAGGGACATTAATTAAATAGAAAAATGATCAGTATTTGAAAAGGAATATTAAATAAATGGAAAATGAAAAAATATAAAAAGGAAAAATAAAAATAAGAAAATATAAAAAGGAATGAAATTATAATTAAATAAAAAATAATTAAATAGAATGAGGGAAAAAGAAAGATAAACTGCTAACCGTTTATAATAAGTTATGTTATCTCGTGTTAAGTTAATGTTAAATTGCCACCGTTACCTAAAAAATCCCAAAATATAAATATATTGAGAAATAAGGAACTGATGACTCAATTTTCAAAAGAAAAGGAAAATCAATCAATCTAATCATTTTGCGGAGCTTTTTGTGCATTTGTCGTACGTAGACGGACTGGTATTCACAATCCATATGACGTTGCTCCATGATGTCCGCACAAATTACAATTAAGTATCTATATAGTAGAAACAGTAAATAAATGTTACTTAAAATTCGATTATTAAGATAGCAATTTGAAACAGCAAATATCCATCCAATATATATGTATGTATAATGAACTAATTCTTCACTTGAATATGTTGAAATTAATCAATATAGGGAGGTTTCACTGTCGCCCTACCGAGGATTTTCGGTTCTATTAAAGGCACCAACTTGACATTATTAAAACCTAGTTATATAAAATTAATTATTTTAGGATGGTCTTTATTGAAACTGCTCTCAACCCAGCGATCAGTAGTCCCAATTATGTATTACACAAAAATAAAAAATCATAAATCATAGATACACATGGTTTTATTTTTTTTTTACTTGTGTTAGGCTCTTTATTAATGAAATTAAGCATTTAAGCTCCTTGAGTCTTTTAAAAATAAAGTGTTTTTAGATCCTTTTTTTCTATTTTGACCTTTGATCAAATAATTTGAAAAATGCCAACTTTTTATGGGGATGGAAAAATCTTTTTTAATATTTGGATGTCTAAATGCTCAATTTATTTATTAAAAAAAAAAAAAAAACTAAGTGCGTCGAGGAAACATGAGGTATGTTTACAATTTAAAATAAATAATAAATAAATAGCTAATATAACAGCAAACAAGGCTCTAAATGAACAAAATTTGACGGAACCGATGAGAATATTCTTACAAAATTGTTTGCTCTCAGGATGTCGTAGTTCAGTTCCTTCCTAATATATGTACAGTACACAGTTTGAGCATTTCCATTTTTTTTTTTTTTTAAGTAATTAAAGTTAATTGATCATGAAAAAGGGCGTGACTATGCTCGATTCGATCGATGATTATGTCGTCGCAGGAGGTTTAAAGTCATCCTTCGACAAGCCCCGAACATTAAAATCAACCTCATCAAGCTTCCATGCTTCTTCTATCACCCTCTTGTGATTAGCAGAATGCTCCCCATACCTAAACACCGTCACATTTGTTCTTCCCTTGAGCGCAACGTTTACTCCATCCACATATTTATAGTCTTCCATCACTGACTCGGTGCTTGTCTCCCAGAAAACATCATCGTCCCGTTTGGTCCTCATCCGAAGCAGCCTCGAGTCCTCGAATTGAATCAAAAGTCCTGATCTCTGGCTGAAGTATCCCCATATCGTGTGATGAATGATCTCATAGTTTGGCCCGCTTTGTGCCTCTCTCAATGCGGGACTCGTTTCGAGCTTAAGTATAAAACAATCATCGTTATCTATGATCTTCTCTCCTATGCAATTTGCATCTAGAAATAAGTTGGCAGTTGATCTTGGGTCCAATCCCTGCCATAGACATAGTTCTTGGTCATTTGCTAGCAAATGTACAATGATTATGATCTTCCATTCATGAATCGTATGTACCTGTAAGAAACGCCTCAAAGGTCTCGGAGGCCCAGTGGAGATGGGTCCTTGTTGGTTGGAAGAATACCTCCATGATTGCTTTCCATTGCTACCGCAAACAACCTTACATCCAGACACTACAAACTCTAAGCTCCAGAGGTCAGGATTCATTTGCCAAAGCACAAATCCTCCCATTTCCTGCGCGGTTCTGCTCTCGATGTTTAGATCACCCTGTTGAAATTCTGATGCGTTGATCTTCACTTGGCCTGTGACGCACATGTTGTTCATCGAGTTCAATGCCGCTTGACCTCCAGTTGCTGCTATGTACTGCTGAACGATGTACTTGGCTGTGGATGCTTCCTGATAACAATATTGCTCATCACAATTAGTGTATAAACCAAAAGTTGGCAACGATCTTACATTGAAATTGGGTATAAACACGTAATCCAATGTTCTTATTTTCCATTTTTTCAAGTTCTAACAAAACCTAAAATCGACTTTGCCTGCATGTTACATCTCATATATTATAAAATCTCCATCCTTGACTTATTTCCCTCAGTTACGATCAATGCGCATAGGCTGACAAAGTTCTGAAAAGAGCTACAGGCAAACTTTTTTCGCAATGTAACCATAAACGAATTATTGAAATATAAGTATGATCATCTCACGATTGAACAATCTCGAATAGGACGATGAATGGAATGATCCAACTGCACTTGAAGAGGTATAAGTGGAGACCCAACAAGATAAAGAAGAAAACGTAGTTCGTTCAAACGAGCAGCGATGACTGGAGATGACCATTTATCGGACGTTTGAGCTTTCATCCACGTGAGCATGTTTTGCATCCTCAAAGCAAGGTTCTGTCCCATGCTTGCAAACATCTCCTCAGGTATTGGCACCTCAAGAACTGTCTCAAGACCATCTTCTCGGTCTATGTTTGGACACAATCTCCTCATGTAGAAACAACCAAAAGAGACACAAACGAGAGAAATTATATAATATCTATGTGATTTTTTTATTTTTTTTTTAATTTTGGTTGGTGCTCTTCCGATTCCGCAAAAGAGAATACGAGGGTGTTAAAAGACAAGGGACAATAGGATCTGTCACCAAAAGGGTCTTCTTCTTTTCATTTCACGGAAATGAAAGAAAAACCGTTGGAGAGAGAGGTGGTGCAAGAGAATGGCATAGAATTGCTTCAAGGTTGTCCTTGGTTGTAGGTGTCGTGCATGTATGATTGAAAAACTCTGGATTTGTTGTCTTGCGATCTATATTTGGAGGTGGCCAAAATGGGGAAGAAGTACTCAAAATGTTGTTGGTCTTTGCAAAAGGAACGCAAAGTACTCATCACTAGAAGATTATGAGTCATTCATTTATAGTAACTTAAATTACTTAAATAATTTTTTAATGAATTTCAAATTCTAATGGAGTGGAATTGAGACTCAAATAAAAATTTCAATCCTTTGTTTAATATTGGACATAAAATTCCAATTCTATTACAGTGATTTATTTGGTTTGAGTATGTTAATAGTTGAATGGAATGTATATAGTTGTATTTATAAAGAAAAAAAAAATGTCCTTTAACCTTTTAAGAAAGAAAGATTAATAAAGCGTAAATTACATTGAGGGGACCTATATTTTCACCCTTTTTCATTTTGGGTATCCATGTTAACATATGTTTTTAACTTCTTTTTTTTTTTTTCATTTTGGGTGCCCATGTTTTTATTTTTTACACTTAGGGTACCATAGTTTGCATAATAGTGAAAACTAATGCCTTTTATTCCACTTATTTCTGTGAAAAGAAAAAGGAAAAAAAAAAACAACTAGTTGAAATATAATCATGACAAGCTTTATATCATACCAAAGAATCTTTGGTAGAGAGATATAATGATTATAAAACCAATTGAATTAGATACAACAAGCTAATATCGATATAAGCAACAGCAAGCTATCAACTTACCATTCAACTTACCATCCATCATTTGAGTCTTTAATCTTCAAATAAATAATTCCAAAGGTAGCCTTCTTTACCAAAGCCGAAATAACCTTAATAAAATCGGTTTTTAGCTTAATACACAAACTAGATATGATAAAGTTCACAGCTTTTAAAAAATCATCGAAAAAAAAAAAAGAAACCTGATGAGTAATTTAAGATAACCACGCTAGCGAAGTTCGTCTCTTGTGTTTATGATTCGTGATTTTGGCCTTGCGAATTTGGGGGAAAAAAAAAGTTGAATATAATCATTGAGTTCCCTTCTTCTACTATTGAATTTTTTTAATTTTTGATAGGAAAAAAAAAATAGACAAAGCTAATGGAAGTTTAAGTTTCTCAATTTTATAAAATACAGGTATCCTAAGTATAAAACTTAAAAATATAGATATTAAAAGTGAAAAAAAGATGAAAACTCAAGTTCTCTAATTGTAATTTACTCTATATTTTACTGTTAAGAAGTTTAATGATTAGCGAATATAATGGGTTTTACAAATAAAATTCAATAATTTTTCTTATGTACGTGCCTTTTCATCATTAAGTATTTTCTAATAATAGTTTTTCTATGATTAATACGAGTAAATTGCAAGATAAATACTTTTACAAGAACACAAGCAATATATACGCTTTTTTTTTTCTGTCCTACCAATCAAATCTAGCATGGATAATGGCCATTATTTGAGAGATAGAAATGTATCATGAACCCTTTTGACTACCATTAATATGATTTGCCACATCAATTTAATAGGTACCCTAAGGGTAAAAAATAAAAATAAATGAAAAAAGGTGAACACATAGGTTGTCTGAGTGTAAAAAAACAAAAACATAGGTATCTAAAATGAAAATGGGTGAAAACATAGGTCCCTAAGTATAATTTACACAAATAAAATATCATGTGTGTAAGATTATTACATATATTATAGTACATAATGCAACAAATGTTAGTATATATCCAAGTGATTTGCTTTGGTTGAGCATATTTTAGTGAAGAGTGTAATGTGTACAGTCCTATGTATAAAAAAAAATTATCTTTAACTTTTAAGAGTTCAATGGAAATAAAATATGATGTATGTAGTAATATTACATATATTGTGTAACCTAGTGAAATTAGTGATTAAGACTTAACATCTAAATTTATTATATAATTAAAAGATGTCCATTTGAGTGGAAAATGTAAGCTCCAAGATGGTAATTAGGGTTTGGTACATCTTATGGAGGTATTGAACTACCTACAGAATTGCGACAAGTGAGACTCCCTTTGAGTTAGCATACGGTACGGAAGCAATTTTATCGATTAAGTTGGATATGTCTAATTTGCAAATGTAGAACTTCGATGTAATGCCTAATCAAGTTAGATTAATGACAAAGTTAAACACCATTGATGAAATTAGAGATATTATAAGAGCTAAAGTTGCGGTATACCAGCATCAAGTGGCTAGGTATTACAATCAAAAATTAAAGCACAAGATTTTTCAACCTGAAGATCTAAAGTGCCGAAAGATGGAAGCAATCGGCATACGAGAAAGTCAAGCAAAGCTTGGCACAAATTAGGAGGATCCTATCAGGGTTCAAGAAGTCATTTGCAAGGGGACTTATCAACTAGAAAAGTTAGATAGATCAATCATCCCTCGAGCATGGGATGTCGAGAATTTGAAACTCTATTTCAACTGATAGCTTGAATGATGTTCATCTCCATTTGTAAGGCGATAGCCTACTTGCTTGTAAGACGATAGCCTATTTGTTTATGAGAATTATATTTGAAGTTATATTTTGTTTTGTTTTTTTACCAATTCATGAGTACTGAGTTAATAAGTTCAAACTGCATGACAAACGAACCGGAGTAAGTTCTAGCCTATCACGATTAACAAACTTTAGAAATTAATTCTATAGCCGAATAATACAACTAGTCCACGTTTCAAATGGCTAACAGACAATATCTATAAAGACATGCAAATTGGGCGTGTTAAATAAAACGTACCAAAATAATTAAGCATGTAAAATAAAACATGCCAAAATAATTAAGTGTGTAAAGTAAAACATGCCAAGAAATAAAATCATGTGAAAGAAGACACGCATATTATTAGAAAAATGTCATATATACCAAGAAAACGTATTGCATTAAATAAAATGTATTGGAAAACACAAAGTTATATGAAAGGTACTTTTCATTCATCAATGTATTATTACAAATTTTCAGCCTATTTTTAGAACACAAAGTATAAAGACAATCCCATAGCTTATTCTCAAAGTAAGTAGAAGCAATCTTTGGATCTGAGGTTGGGGCTTTTTTTGAGCAAACTTCTTTCTTGGCGCTTAGGGTCTCAAAGCTAACAAATTTCTCTTAACACTCATAGGGGATTTCCTTTGATAGATGTTCTTCATCTTCCCCTGGATCCTTGATATGAGTTCTTTATCACGCTTCGTAACAATCTAGGCACCTATTTCGTCGTCGTCGCAACTGTTGACTTTGTCATCGATGTCATCGAAGTTAAGGTAGAAGAGATCATAATCGGGGTAAAGCTTTAAGATCTCCTCTCTTGCCACCTGAATTCTTTCCAACAACTTCTTCTACATAAGTCTCTCATACTGTTGACTAGGAGTGACTATGTTAAGTATCTCTTCAACAGAGGGTCCTCTTTTCACAATCTCCTCCAACTCGATAACATGACTTTATAACCTCGTGCTGTTAGTCTCTTGTTCTTTTATTTACACTCTAAGCTTATCCTCCTCATTACTCATTATGCAAAGAGTTCGGCCTAGCCTCCAACACTCTTCTTTCTTCTTCTGTAGCTTCTCTTTCAAGCCTTAAGACTCCTTATATTGCTCTTCAACCTTAGTCTTCAGGCTTAAGATTTCAATGGCGACCAAGGTATGTGCCAACTTCTTGGCAGCTAAGTTTTCCTAGAGCTTTCTTGCCTTCATCTTAGCCCTTATCCTTGCATCCTCAGCAACAACAATCTAGGCTTTGTAGGTATTATACGCATCCTCGATTTTTTGTAACAATTTCGTATGATGAGTATTAGAGGTGGCCTGGCATAATGCATAGACTACTATTGTTATTACATTCTTCATCTCTTTGTCGACTTCATCTAAAGCCATCAAAACATGGCTATTTATTTGGAAACGAACAAGGGTATTAGCAGCTAAACGAACAAGGGTATTAGCAGCTAAACAAACTTAACAATTAAAAAGATGTTATAGATACTTACATCATACAACATGGCTGTAATATGGGCCTTATTGCAACCACCGACCCTATCAACGTCCTTCTTAGCAATCTCTTTATCCATTGGAAGAATAATTCCTTCCATTAAGGCCAAAGATTTTGTCCTGTCTCCCATTGTCGAGTTGGTATGCAAGACAATATGGCTCTAATATGGATGAAATACTCGACAACCTTCGTATTAAGGACGAATTCAGCACTGTTGATATCGAGAGCTTTATTGCGCATTGCCTCCTTTGTTATTTCGTCCAAATCTTTGGACCTATTGGAAAGTGGCTAGTTGGCCGGCAAGTTCTTTACCCAATCTCTTATTAACACTCAACGCCACCTCCACCATCAATGACGATCCTTTGGTGGCAGTGGTAACTTCGACCTCGCTACAAGGTTGGGTTTCTCAACCTAGCTTTCTCAGCTCAGCAGCAAGTTGAATAACCTGAATTGGAGGCTCACTAGACTGAGTGGCCTCGATCGTTATAGGCTTCTCACTCACTTTCCGCTTCTCGGCTGGTTAGGATACTTTCTTCTATGCTAACATCTACTTTGTTACGCCCCTCTTGGCCGCTTTTTTCATAGTAGCAAGCCAAGTAATCATAGCTATGATAACTGCCTACTTATTAGCCTTTGATTTTTCGGCCTTGGCTTGGGCTAATAACTTAGCAAGATTTACCTCACTAGCACCCATATCTGCAATATGAGTAAAACATTAACATTAACACAGGGAAAAAGAATGAACTCACATTCTCCATACCGAGCAATGCTCAAAGGCAACAATTCTCCCCCAAAGTCACGAGAATGGCTTTTCTCTTGTAGCTATACTTGGCACAATGGTTACTCATTAGTATACCTTCCTTTTCAAAAAAGATTAACTCTTCACTTTCATAACACCTAATAATCCTCTCAGCATCCCAAAAGAACATATTGTTCCTCCTCCTCTCTTGAATTTTCTTTGCCATTGCGATGTCATTTAGCATCAACTCTATATTTTTTTTGTGAATTGGTTCAGTCTATTGAGTTTAGAAAATCCAACTCCTCATCTAACATTATTGATACGTATTTATCATGCCATTAATGGATCTTAGACTCTAACCCATTTATTAACTTACGTTCATGCCTCGCAACAGTAAAATACCAACCGTCAGGTTGCCTCCTAATTGTGAAGAAATACCGGAACAATTGAGGCGTAACCTTAACTTTGGCTTCTTCACAGATTATCTCGAAAGTCACTAGAAGCTGATATGTATTTGGTGAGAATATACTCGGCACAACTCAAAAGTAATTGAAAAAGCCCTTCACTAATGCTAAAAAAGGGAATGCACAACCCAAAATCCAAATATTTCAAGTATATGTGGAATTCGTGCTCTCTTGAGAAACATACCCTTTCCCTTTCTCTCAAACTCTTAAGATTCCACAATCTGGGAAGATCTTGCCTGTATTGGTTGTATTTTGTAACAACGACCCTATCCGCTGTACTGGTTGTTCCATCTGGAGAATTGCAGAAGTAAACTATTGTATTGTATAAATACTTCGTCTCAAATCTCCCTTCTTTGTCTTCAGGATAATCGTCTACTGTAAGAGCATTCATCCGAGCAAGTTTATCCTACCTTTCCTCAATACTATTGGCCGAGCTACCAGGAGAACATACCGCTTTGCTCCTCTCTTGGGGAGGAGAAGTAGCCTCAAACTCAATTGCTTTTGAATCCAAAAGGATGAATCAATGAGTTACGTTACGAACCATACCTGATTGGTTATAAGGAATGTCATGGAAGTTGAAGAATTTGAGAGTGAAGACGAGATGTTTAAAGCAAATGAAAGTTCGTAGGTGCAACTACAGATATGTATTTTGATTTTGAAGAGTCCCTTAAATATGGACAATTCACTACAAATGTGTTTCTCATGGTAATGATGCGCTGTTTAGATAATGGTGTGAATTGTTGATGTAAGTTTCAAGATAGAAATCCAATGGTTGACAAGTCTCTGATAATTATTAGGCTTGCAGTGTAATGATGACCGAGGTGATAGATGTCATACCTCCTACTTTTTGGTCTCTTTAACAAGCAAGAAATTGAAAATTGTAACATTTCGATTAGGATGCGATCCGTCTTGCCTCCTACCTTGTTCGACATCTAAGGAACTACTCCCCACTCGGCCTTTAGTATATTATATGTTACTCCCTTTGTCGAAATCTTAAACACAGGAGTTGGGAGGCAAATGTTGATAGTCAATTTTCATCCACTCAGCTCGACAAGCACTGATAATTATAGCTTCACTCATCCATCCATTCGGTTGCAGGCATGCCAAGTAATCGATATTCTCGGCAATATGCCAAGTAATACAAATCTATCCCTGATTTGAATCCAAGTTCATGGTGCGAAGTAAGCATAATTATATTACATAACTGCTTACTTTCCCTACATTTTAGTAAATGTATCTAATCAAGAAGTTTCTACGTGTCCTGGCAATTACCACGATAATTATGAGTTCAAACACAACATTCGCCTATAAAGACATGAAGGAAACACTATAAGAGACATTTGGCACCTCTTGACCACTCACTTTACTTTCCCTATTTATATTTGCTGACTTAGGTACCGGAGTGGCCATATCGGACTAACCCTAGTAGCAAGTGCTTTTTTTTTTTCTCTTTGTAGGATATTTCTACCTACCAAAATCCACCAACAACATTTGGTACCGTTTGTAGGAATCGAATGCACAACCAGGTGGTTAATTGTAAGATACAACATGATTAACCATCAGATCGAAGTTCTGCATCCGTAGATTAGGCAGATCTAACTCAATCAGCAAAACTACTTTCATGTCGTATGTTAACTTAAAGAAAGTCTCACCTGTCAAAGTTCTTTAAGTAGTTCAATACCCCCATAAGACATTCTACAGTCCATCAACCTATTTCCCTTTAACTTGATCTACTTTCCTCTTTAGGCCATTCAAGATTATTTTGTTTACGGCTTTAACTTGTCCATTCGTCTGAAGGTACACTACAAACATATAGTTCAGACAAATGCTATACTTTTCACAAAATGCACAGAACTCATTGTTGTCAAACTACATGCCATTATCCATGATTATCATGTAAGGAACTCTGAATCTTGATTTAATGGAATTTAAAACAAATGCTTCCACTCTATGTTTGGTGATTCTCACCACTGTCTTAGCCTCTACCCACTTGGTAAAGTAATCTACGACAACAATAACAAATTGTCACTAGGCAACGGATTTCAAGAAAGGTTTGAGAATATCTAACCCCTAGTGAGCAAAGGGCTAAGGACTAGATAGGTTGCATAAATCCGCTACAAGTACATTACTCGATGCCTTATACTTCTAATACTGTAGACAATGCCAAAGAGCTTCCCTTGCATCTTCTCTTATAGTTAGCCAATAATAGCCAACTCGCAATGCTCAAACATGTAGTATTTGTACTTTGACGTAGTTGTTGCATATACCACCGTGCAGTTCAGACAACACCCTCTAGGAATCTCTCGAAGGAAGGCATCAAAGATAAGGTTGAGAAATGCCATGCACCTAACTATCAATCAACATGTAATTCATAGCTTAGTAAACCAATCCTCATGCTCCTTTGTTGTCATCAAGGAGAGTACCGTCTGTCAAATAATCTATAAGGGGATCCATCTAAGATTCTTCTTTTAGGCAAGGAGCCAATTCACAGCTCTATGAAAGAGTGGATAAACTTTTCTGTGGAAAAAATTCGACAAATAGTTTGTTGCTCAAGTCAGGGAAAGCCATACTGGCTAATTTTGACAACTTATCGATAACAATATTCTTACCTTTTGGAACCTTATAGATTGAAAAAGATTTAAATTCTTCTGCGAATGTTCATACCATCAATAGTTACTTGCTCATTTCTTCATCCTTTGCTACATAACTTCCCATGACCTAATTCACCACCAATTGTGAATCAAAGAACACTTTGAGTTTCTTGGCACCAATCTCTTTTTCCAATTTCAGTCCAACAATCAAAACTTCATACTTTGCTTCATTATTGCTGGCCGAGAATCCGAATTTTAAAGTATAATTAACTTTAATGTTGTGGGGGGCTTAAAGAACAAAGCCTACACCACTTCCTTCTCTCGTGGAAGAGCCATCCACATAAAGTACCATATGGGTTTCTTCGTGACCTCCAGACTATCTTCCTCACCAGTGAACTCAGACATAAAATCTGCTAGCACTTGAGCTTTTAATATTGTTCTAGGTTTGTACTATACATCATAGGTACTTAGCTCTATGGCTTACTACATCATCCTCCCAGAAGAGTAGTCATTACAATGCCTACTGCAATGGTTGATCAGTGAGCACTATGATCTAGTGAGCTTCAAAATACAACTTCAACTTCCTAGTCAAGACACTGTTGGAACAAATTTCTCAATTTTCATGTACCGATGCTCTAGCCCTTGCAAGATATAACTCACATAATAAACGAATCAATGCTATTTTCCATCAAATCAAACCAATACAAAAGAAAGAGCTTAGCAACTGACTGATAAGTACAAATATAAATTCTCTCTAAAGATGGGTATCAAGAGTATCGATGGTGAGGTAAGGAATTCTTTGAGATTATTAAAAACTCTTTCACAATCATCGAACCATTTGAATTCTTTTGGATTCTTTAAGATTTTAAAGAATTATGTACACCTATCCGCACTTCTCGACACAAGCTTATTGAGGGTGGTTATTCGCCCAATAAGTTCCTATACTTCCTTTACTGTATAAGGGGATTTCATGTTTGTTATCGCCTTAATCTTTCTCAAGTTAGCTTCAATGCTACACTGAGTGACCATGTATCATAAGAACTTTCCTAAAGTTATGCAAAAGACGCACTTTTGTAGGTTAAGCTTCATGTTGTATCTCCTTGGTATAGTAAATGTCTCCTCAACATCAGCAAGATGCTGATCTTCTGTCATGCTCTTTACGATCATGTCATCAACATATACTTCGACATTTCTATGGATATGCGATTTGAACACCTTAGTAACAAGTCTCTAGTAAGTCGCACTAGTGTTTTTCAGTCCAAAAGGCATCAACGTATAACAGTACATTCCAAATTAGTAACAAATAATGTGTAGACTTCGTTTTCCTTATCCATCTTGATTTGGTTGTAACTCGAAAAGGCATCCATGAAAGAAAGCAACGCATGCCCAGTAGTTGAATATACCATGTAATCAATTTTCGACAACGAGAAACAATCCTTGAGACAGGCCTTATTGAGATTCGTAAAGTTTATGCACATGTACCACTTGCCATTATACTTCTTAACAAGCACACAATTAGCTAGCCAAGTCGGATAAGGCTCTTCCCGAATAAATCATGCCTTTAATAGCTTCTAGACTTCTTCTTCTATAGCTGCTTGTCTCTTCGGGGCAAATTGCCTTTTCTTTTGTTGGATCACCTTCATGCTTGGATCAATTTAGAGCTTATGTACCATAACGTCTCTTTGGATACCCAGCATGTTTGAAAGGGACCATGTAAACATGTCAACATTGACATGCAAGAAGTTAATCAAGCTTTGTCAAATATCTATCAACAAAGGTTTCCCTATCTTCGTTATCTTCCCTAGGTTATCTCTTAAAGAGATTTCCTTAGTATCATTCTTAGCACTTTTTATGCCGATTGACTTACCTTCTAGGTGGCTTTCTACTTGAAATACCTCTTCTCGTCTCAAAGCCCTCATGTACAAGAACCTTACCAATTGCTAGTCCCCTTTACACGTGCCAACTCCCATAAGAGTAAGGAATTTATCTTTAAGGTATCCAGTTGAAGGGATGATGCCAAATAGATGTTGACACGATTGTCTTATGATCATGTTGTATAGGGACTAACATTTGACGACAAGAAAGTCCACTTTATCCTCTGTGACATGCTCATTATCTTCGATTTAGATGCGCAAAGAAATTACTCCGGCTACTCAAACAAGTTGATTGTTCAAGGTATACAAATCATACTTATATGATCTTAGCTATACATTGATCTTAGGTCTCATCTAGTCAAAAGCATGTTGAAAAATGATATATGCTGAACTTATTATGTTAACAAGAATTTTCTTGACCTCAAAGTTGACAAATCTTGCACTAATAACAAGTGCATCATCATATAGTCTCTAGATGCCTTCAAAGTCTTCTTCTACGAAAGAGTTTGTGTTGTCGATCTTAACCTTCTTGCCTTGAATGTTACAAACATAATTTTTGACATTAGTCAGACTCAAAGAGCATGACTAACCTATAGAAGGTCCGTCGACAATAGTGTTGATTACTCCATTTGGTGCTCTACTGGAACTTCCGTCCTTCGCATCTCTTCCAACAATAGCTTACCGAGTGTCATTGTCCTGTTCCTTACATTTCCTCTGAGTTGGTCTCTTAATATTCTCAACATCATGTGCTAGAAACTTTTGCAAATGCCTACATTAAATGGCATCCTCAATTGCATTCTTGAGTTGGATGCATTCATCTGTGTTATGGCCTTTATCATGGTGGAAATCACAATACTTATTAGAATTCCTCCTTAAGAGATTTCCTCTCATTCTTTCCAACTACTGCAGAATACCGCTCTAACCACATACCTCCATTAATATATCTAAGATTAGACGATCGGTAAGGGTATAGGACGAATACATTAGAATCCTTGGTCTCTTTCTCTCGACACCAAAACTTTGATCATCATCTCTCCTAAGTCTATCTTTTGCACTTCTCCTCCTATCATTTTTCCTATCTCCTTTGTTTTAATCGACTTTTCACCAAGCCTTTATGTTATCTTCCTGTTAAATATATGAGGTAACCTTGGCCTTGAACTCAGTGAAAGTTTTCAGCTTATTCTTTACAAAAGACTTAAAGAAGTCTCCATAGGGCTTGACTCCATCAATTATGGCATTAAAGGCCACGCTCATATCCAATTCTAGGATTTGAACCATCGCAGCCATAAACCTAGTCAAGTAATCTATGATTAACTCATCTGATCATTGTTTAATCGTATTAAGGATTAAAGAATCCTTAACGAGAAGCTTACTTGCAAGAAAGCACTAAAAAAACACTTCTACTAGTTCTCTGAAATAGAAAATGGTGTTTAGTTTTAAATATTTAAACCACGTACTAGCTACATTCCTTAAAGTTGAAGGAAAGGCTTGACAGGCTACTGCATCACTCAGACCGTGCAACTTAGCCAATGTATAGTAGTACTCCAAATGATCTTCAAGATCTTTCATCTCATCATAAGTTTCAAACTACAGTAGCTTGATGTACTATGGTATTTCTTCTTCCAAAACCTCAATAATGAAGGGGCTCTTCTTAATTTGGAACTGCTTACTCGTTGCAACAGGGGTGCCAACATGCGAAGGTCTAACATGGTGCACCTGCTGAGGTTGCTTGCCTTTGTCAATTTTATTATGTATAGGAGTTGGAGGTCCCATCACAACCTTGGCTTGCTTTTTCGGCATCTTAGGTGAATAAATTAAATCATCGCTATTCTCGGCATCATGATCACCAAGCTCTTTGTTTTGATTTGGGTAAACAATGTTATAAAGGAGATTAAGGATCTCTTCATGTTTTTTATTTAGTTCTTGGTTTTCTTTGGCCAAACTGAGGCAAAGTTGTTCAAGCCTAGCCAAACATTGTTCCTTAGTTATCCTACTTTCCTCATCAAGGTGTTGGGAGAAAGTACTAGTACCTATGCTTTTGGTCAATTGAGTTTTAGCCATGTAGGTGTATTTTAGAAAAACAGACGGCGCTTAATGATGTTGGTAGATTATGGTGGTTAGAAATATCCTACAAAGAGAAAAGAAAAGCACTTAGTACCGAAGCCAGTCCAATGAGGTCACTCTAATGCCTAAGTCAACAAACATGAATAGGGAAAGTTAAATGAGCGATTAAGAGGTGTCAAATGTCTGTTACAGTGTTTCCTTCTCGTATTTATAGGTGAATGTTGTGTTTAAACTCATGGTTTTCATGGTAACTACCAGGATACATGGAAGCTTCTTGATTAGACATATTCCTTAAAATGTAGGGAAAGTAAGCAATGATGTAATATAATTGTACTTATGATAATTGTTCGTGCCTTTAGCTTGAATTCAAATCAAGGACAAATTTGTGCTACTCGACATATCGCCAAGAATGTCGATTACTTAGCATGTTAGTAGTTGAATGACAAGTGAGTAAAGCTTTAATTATCAACACTTGTTGAGCCGACTAGACGAAAATTGACTATCAACACCTACATACCTTATAGTAAAGATTAAACTTTCCATAGTTCGTTGTATAAAAAACTTTACTGTGTTGATATCTTTTAATTTTTTAAAAACAACTAAGTTTACATTCTTATTCATTTTTGTTTTCATTGAGAAAAGTTTTAAAAAGGATCCTAATTTAGTGTATTTATTTGAAAAGAAAATCTAAAAATCTTAATTTTGGAAAAACTTTATTTACTCTATCTATTCAGAAAATGGGTATTTTCTAAGTGATCAAATGCCCTTTTCACAAATTTTCTAGGTAAAATTTTTTTTTATTCAATTTCTTTTTTTTTAATTAAGGAGAGAAAGAAAAAAAAAATACTTTTGGTGAAAACTTGATATAAAAGTGTTTAAAAATATTTTTTTCCTTTTTATTTATTCTTTTTTTGATAAATAACTCATAAAACAAAAACATGTAAAAAAATAAAAGACAGGAAAAAAAAGGAGGAAGGCCAAATTAAATTTTAGTTGGATACATGTCAACCTTTGGACGTAAGAGCAGGGTCGGATTAGGTCGGATTTAAGTACACAGGTTGCAACAAGGAAGGAAGAAGTAACGACTAATCGAGCCTCGAATCGGGTAATTCAAAGGTATATTTCTTGTAAGAGATCACATTCTATGTGTTTTAGATTGGAGATAGGGGGTTTAGTACTAGTGCCACCATGTTTGGTGGTTATTTAAGTAGTGGAACTAAGTGGCCGATTTAGGTAAAGAGAGAAAGAGATGTCGTAGCTCGAGCTGAAGCTTTTTAAAGGCTCAAAGGGTGTCAAATGGGTTTTGGGGGGCCTATGAGCTGCATGGTGGTGGTAATTTCCTATGAGGTATGGTGGTCGACAATGGATAAGTAGTAGTTAGGGTTTAAAGCTCCAAGTGGCGTTGAAGTAGCTAAAGGGCACAACTACAATAGAGAATAGTCAAAATCAAGAGCTAAGCACTTAGGAAGGCTAGCATAATCGTTAGGTTTGCTCGAAAGTAGCTGTAAAGTGAGAATTTTTAAAGAGAGAGAAGGGTTCCATTCATTAGAGTTAGAGAGAGAAAGCTAAGATTTGAGCCTTTATAGATGATTTAGTGTGATCATTGATGCTGGAAAGGCTTCTTTAGTCCCCCATTTATACTAATTGATTCTTAAACAAACATGGAAGGTTTAATATCGCCATTGAATTAGAAATCGGAACTTAATGGGTTTGATTGCATTAATCCGATATTAACTTGATTTTGCTTGATTTCAGCTGAAACAAATGGTCAAATGAAATCCCTAGATAATCATTCTTGCTAAAGTAAGAGATTGGAAGCTTTAATTCTTACCCAGATTCATCGGATTTCAATAGAACTATCACGTGACATGACTTTCTTTGATTTTTAAGTATGAATTTGATCCTCAAATTAATTGTATATGGGCAAGATATCGATACCAATTTGAAGTACTCCAAGTGCTCTTCGTGATTTCATCATTGATTTGATGAAATCACGTAGAAAAATATATCAAAAATGGTCCAAAATTGAGTACCTTAGGCATGTGTTTTGCGAGAAAACGAGTAAAAGAAAAGGAAAGGGAAAAGGGATATTGACGTAAGTGCACATCTGTCTATAATAGACATATGGCCTAATGACAATTCCATGCATGCCCTTGTGCTTTATGAAAAATGAAAAAGGCATAATGTGATTATTGTACGACTTGAACTCAAGATCTTCCACTTTGTGCACTGCTAAGATCAAGTGTAATACCAAATAGGTTATTGGCTCATGTCTTGATTCTTTTTACTACTCAATTATATATAAGCTAAAAAAAAACGACCTAGCCAAATATAAATTATTTAGTCTAAGCTTAACTTAATCCAAAACAACTTAACCCATTATTTATTTTACCGCTCCTATTCGATTATATAAATAAATAAAACTATTATAATTTTATTCTATTTTTTTATTTTTCTCAAATTTTCTTTTTTAAATTTTTTTCTAATTTTTCAATTTTTTGTATTTTTTTCTAGATTTTCTATACTTTTATTTTTTTTAATTAGAACCCTCTATTCTAAAAAAAATAAAAATAAATAAATAAATTTTAAAATTATAAAGGATAAAAATAAGGTGTCTATAATATCTATTGGTAAATATTTGACAAATACTAACTCGACCCCACTTCTTCTCACATGAAATAACCTCATTAAAGTCATCGACTAAAACCTAAGGACTAATTATCAAGCTTACCTACTGCTCTAGCTCTTCCCAAAAATAGAATCTCTTATGAACCCTATATAAGCTCCATAACCAGTCACTCAAGGTTTCGATCGGCTGAAAGATCTGATCAAGCCTAAATTATAAGTAAAGTTAGAAATATTAGTAAAAATGATCTCGTAAGTTTGAATTTAAGAAAATAAGTAATAAAATAAAAAATTATAAAAATTCCAAATTTTAAATATATAACTCGTTATTTATCGAAAATGCGTCAAATGCATTCCGATAATTAACGAATCGCTAGAGATAAATTATATTTAGAAATATTTATTTGTACTATGTATGAATTTACATGTAGATATAAATACGTGTAATTACTTAAAATACGCAAAATGTGCTAAAATAATACTAAATACTTAAAGAAAATTCATAATTAATTAAGGAAAAATAAAGAAAAATCCTAAAAAATAAAGAATGATCCAAAATTGGGTCGTAGCAGCTGGGGAAAATAAGAAAAAGATTAGCCAATTAAATTAAAGCAACACAAAAGCTAAAAATTAAGGAATTTAGATAATGTCTTGTCTAATTTAATGCACATTAATTACCAAAAAGCTCTATAAATATCCCAAATTTTTCAAAAGCTCATTTGGGCAATTTGGAGAGTAAGAAAAATCGAGAGCTTCAAAAATTCAAGAGAAAAACCAAAGAAAAAAAAACTATGCAGTTAGGGCCATAAAGTAGAACCTAGACTTGACGAGTAGCTAGGAGTGAACGGCCACCACCACCACATAGTGGCGGCAGCGCCCAAGTGGTGGCAGCGCCCAAGTGGGCTGACACAACCATGGTCACCGATGGTGGTCGGAGCCACCCAAATCGGTGAGTTTGATTTCCAGCTCAATTTTGTGTAATTTTGTAAAAATAGTAAATATTCTTAAAAAAATATGAAACTTATTATTTTGAAATATTTTTTTATTTAGTTTTTAGGAAAAATATTATTTTGATGAAAATATGCCCCGTGTTATATGGTCCTTAAGAAATCATGCAAAACCGAACATGTTTCTGTTTAGAAATAAATTACCTTAGGAATGTAGTTTTGAGCCCAAATTTTTTTGTGTAGACTATTAGATGATATAAAATAGTACTATGAAGCCCGTTTTCAAAAATTTTAGGTAATTTTTAGGCCCTAAAATGAGGCATAAAATGGGTAATTTAGTGTTAATTAAGTAATTGAATGGTTAATTACTGATTTAGTGAACAATTATATGTTTTAGGATATTAAAATCTGATGAAGTATGATACTTGAAGCATTTAGAGTGTTTGATGTAATTATTAGGTTCATTATATAACAAATGAGTAATAGGGAAAAATAGTTAATTTTAAGTTAATTTTGTAAATTAGGATAATTAGGTGTAAAATCTAATTTAGGATGAATTTAGACATTTTGAAATGATAATTGATGTTGAGAGATGGTAAATAGAGTGTTAGAAATATTAGATGTGTATTATATACATAATAGGTGATAATACATAATACACAATTATTAGAAATATAATAAATAGAAAATATTATAATAAAAATTGATATTATGATAATAATAAAAATGTGTAATAAATCTGATAAGAAACTTGAATTTATGTAATTAGAGGAAACATGTAAAAATTTCTTACATCAGGAGTAAATTCGGTACACTATTAAGGATTTAAGTATACTGGATATAATAAAATACTGATTATGGGTAATTATGATATTTAAGATATCTAGAAGTAAAGTAATTAATTTCACATTATGAGTTAAAACAAGTTTCTAGAGTTCGGATATAAAACAGTACTTAGAAATTGAACTAGAATTTAATTTAGAAATTGATGCGGAAACCGAAACCGAAATCGAAACCGAACCTGAACCTAACCCCAAACCTAGAATAATTGTAAAAGACTTAAGACCTAGATAATTAGGTATATTAAACCCTAAATAAAACATAACAATAAGCGTTATAAGATAAAACGAACCTATAGTAGGTATAAGAAAAACTGAAACCACGTTTGTGTTATAGGGATGATCGGCGATGGCTTGAGCAAGTTAGACCTCGAATGAGTGAACGAAGAGTACAGGTAAGTTGGGATTAATACATTGTTGTATTTTGGAGGCTTGAGATTATGCTTGGTTGTGCTTGTTAGATAGTTAATTGTGTGCTTGTTAGATAGTTAATTGTGTGCTTGTTAGATAGTTAATTGTGTGCATGTGCTTGATTATGAGTGATGTTTTGATTCTGTCTGTTGTTCTAACTTGTATTATATGATTTGTATGAAATGATTGATCACCCTAAACTGGACCTAATCAAATATACGGCCTATAATCATTATCGAACCTACATGGCAACCCATTAGGGGAACTTAAGACTCTCTTGCCAAATACTAACCCCTTCGAAAGGGATAGCGCAAGATTACATAATGGTCCCTTTTTCATCCTTGTCGAGCTTGAATTTTCGGTTTTCTATTTGAAAATTGATTTCCTCATTTCCCGATTAATACTAAACCCTAACCTATTTAATATTAATCCCCAACTAAAGAAATTAAGAAATTCCGATTTTTTATTGAAAATTTATTTTGGAGTCGCCACCCGACCGAAGTCGGGAAAAGAAAAAGAAACCGTAACCAATTGGGTAGATTGATTACAATTTGGCTTCCGGTCTTTGATTTCAATTTTAAATGAAGAATCAGAGGGTTCCAAGTTCAAGGGCTAACCTATTAAACCCTTAACGGGTACCACTATTTATTTATCGAAATTAGGATTAATCTTCTAATTATAATATTTAAAAAATAAATAAATAAAATCAAAAGAGAGAAAAAAGAGGGACCTAAATTTCTACATATTTTATCGTCGCCTCGAAGGTACCTACGTACCCGCTAGCCGGGATCAGACGATCGTAGTTCTTTCCGAAAACTTTAATGTATTCGTTTTTTTATAAAAAATGATTAGTTGAATTTGCGTTTCTGTTAACCATTTTATTTTTATTAAGAAAATTCTCTAGAAGCCTAATTTTTATTCCTAATTATAAAAAAAAAAACCTAAAAACCAAATTTTTGAAAAATCCCAAATTAAAATTTTTATTTAAAAACAACTAAGTGATAATTTTTCTTTTTTATTTTCAAGAAGAACCCTAAAAATTTTATAAAATATGCAATGTTCTACATGATGAATATTTTATTTAGAAAAGATGCTTAAAACATTAAAAAAAAGAGAGAAATATTTCCTAACCATAGAAAAGATACCTAAACCATAGAAAATATGTCTAAATTATAGAAAAGATATCTAAACTATGAAAAAAATGTTTATACCATAGAATAAAAATATCTAAATTATAGAAAAGATGTCTGAATCATAGAAAAAAAAAAAACCTAAACAATGGAAAAGATACATAAACTATAGAAAAGAAGCCTAAATTATGGAAAAGATGTTTAACCATAGACAAGATGTCTAAACATAGAAAAGATGCCTAAACTATGAAAAAAATGTTTAAACCATAGAATAAAAATTTAAATCATAGAAAAGATATCTGAATCATAGAAAAGATATCAAAACCATAGAAAAAATGTTCAAACCATAGAAAAAAAAAACCTAAACTATGGAAAAGACATCTAAACTATGGAAAAGATGTTTCGCCATAAAAAAGAAGTCAATTAATTTTTTTTTATTTTATGAACATCAAAATGATTTTTTTACTCAGAAAACCCTAACATGCCTAATGCAATTTTTCTAAATTAATAATACAATATACAAAGAACAAGATTTTGTAAAATATGAGATTTTATAAAAATATCATTTTGTAAAAATATGAAATCTAAAAAAAATAATAAAAAATAAATAAACAAAAACTTAACTTAACATATGTTTACTACAGACTAATGCTATAACTAATTACTGGCAATAAAAAACGTGACAAAAATTAAAAAAAAAAATAGTACAAGCCTTAAAAATAACTGTGCATATATTAAGTGAGATAAAAATAAATAAATAAGATAAGTTATAGACAATAATTGAAAATCGCTATTATGTACCTACAAGGCAAAGCACATAAAGCTGATGAAAAGGAACAAATTGGATCCTCGGTCCAATCACGTGTACAACTATAGAATTGGTCTAAGGAGTGGGTTCGAGCATTCTTTTTTAACAAATGTGTAATTGTTTTCTTTTTCTTTTTTTTATAAAAAGGGTCCTAATTCTTGAATGTTATTGTTTTATAAAAAAATTTCGCTAAAAGCCCTAAAATTTAAAAAAGATTTTTTATTAACTTTTATTTAAAAAAAAACAACCTTCTATATGACAAATCCTTAAACAAAATCAAATCATAACAAAAATAACCAATCCTAATAACTCCTAAACTAACATAAAATATACATTCACTTAAATCAACACTTAATTTATTAAATCAAGAAAACTAATATTAAAAGAAGAATACATAAATTAATATATACATATGCATATATTATTGTTATTGAACAATTATCTATATATAAAAGACTAAAAGTAAAAGCTCCTAAAACTAATATGTTCATATTCGTATATATTATATTCAATAACTAAAGATCTAAATAATAATAATAATAATAATAATAATAATAATAATAGAACAATAATAAATAAACAATTAAACAAACATTTTCGAAATTGGAAAGAAACAGACCTAAACTTCTTGATTACTTGATGAAGGACGATGCCCGGCGTATAATGGAGTTGCTGTTGCGTATGGCTATTGGCGTTGGATTATTGCCTGAGTTTGCTTCGCTGCTGTCTACCTTGCTGCTGTCTGCCGTGCTACTGTTCGCCTGGTGTTGCTGCTGTTCGCCTAGTCATGTTGAAGAATTCTGCAGCAGTAGTCGTTAGACGTACGTAGTCTTGAAGGGTGTTATAACAGTGGGCTGTTTGTGGAACTGTGTTTAGTCACTGAATTATTACTGTGTCAAGGTGGTCTTTTTCTACTATATCTCCTCTTTCTTTTTTCTTTTTTTCTTTATGCACGTATATGTGTGTTTTTAAGGTCCAAATCAAATCATATCTAATTATATCTATTGTATCTGATTTGATAATGATTAAACTAGATCCAAACTAATTAAAATCCGATTTAATAAAATCAAACTAGATGCAAATGATTTTAATTAGATATGAATCATGTTTATGTCTCTCGCTTTTGTAAAAAAATAAAAAAACAAAAGACATAGATGCCTAGTAAGGCTCAAACCCACGATCTCGAATTAAATCAAACCCAAACACTCCGATACTTATCCATTAGGCCGTTAGCCTGTACCTTAACATTCAGTACAATTAAATTATATTTAAACTATTCGATTCCCTAAAAATAAAAATTTTTTAACTAAACTAAAATTAAAACTATTTGTTCCTAATATAAGCTACTTCCTAAAAATCTACAAAACTCTTTATAATAATTTTTCCTTTTTTATTTTTTTAATATTTTCATCATTTGTTAATTTTTATTATTTTTATTTTTTTGAATTAGGACCCTTTTTGTAAAAATAAAAATTAGGACTACAAAGGGGCAAAAATTAGGCGTCTACAATCCTTAGTCGAACTAAGTGACGGGAGAGGAGGTCGCGGCAAGGGTGAAGTCAATGGTTCGAAGGTAGTCGCAGGAGGAGCAAGGTCTCCATTGCACAAGCCTGGGTTTAGTCATGAACTGTTGTATTAACGGAAACTCCTCAACCCGGATTAGAGCAGGCGCAATTTCTCTAATCTCACGACAGGCCGGACAACGTCGTGCGATGGCATTTGCTTGAACATGCATTGCATCTAATAAGTTGATTAATAACCTTGTTATGTTTATGGCATAGTTTTAAGTCCTCCATCCTAACTTACTGAGCTGTGGTTGCTCACATCCCTATAAACGTCGTACAGGTGCTGACTAAGAAGTAGCATACAACTACTCTGAAGCTAACAACTGTTGGATCCTGGGGAGTCAGAAAAAATATTTGAAGAATAAACATATATTCTTAAGGTCTAAGTTTTTATTTTAAAATTTTTCATTTTTGAATAATGTAATAACTAAATTATAGTATATATATATATATATATAAATTTTCTCACTTTCTTAGGTAAATGATTTATTTAAATTACAAACTGTTTACTTCAAAGTGGGTTAGTCGTAGACGCCTTGTGTAGATCGGGTCTAAGATAGCAGTTGTAAGGTTAACTTCTATCTTAGAATGGTTTACACAGCGGGACTGTTACGACTCTACCACTTCGGAGCGTGACACCCTAGGATTAGTATAAACTACAGACATATGCTAAGAAAGAGAATAATTACATACCTAGATTTCAATGAGAATTTGTTGTCATGAGCCTCTCACAAATACTAACATCCTCTGCAATCCATAAGACCATGATGCCCCTACTGAGACCTTACACTTCTAACCAAAGCATCATAACAAAACAAAGATACTCTTGAAGAGCATCAGCAACAGTGGCCCTCATCTTTGTCTCAATCATATCACCATCTAGGGTTTATATTAAGTAATCAAGATTTTGATGGCTCTCTTTCGACTTTCAGAATTGGCCCCTATGCATTCCAAGCTAAAACCTTAAGAAGTCGAGGTCTCATCAAAGAGGATAAGGTATCATTCATGGCATTATTCATCATGGCAAAAGTAAGGTGGTAGTATTTATTTGTATACACAAGTCGATCAACAATATCAATGTCTACCTTCTATACGAAGGGGTGGATTGACATTTGAAACAAAGTAAACTGCATGTCCACAGCCATTAACCAAAGAATCTCCTCTTGATCTTCCATCAGAGAGACCATGTATGAGACTCTCTAGATATTTGCTGGGAAGTCCTCTCCTATCATTACACTTTCTGCAACTGATCGAAGACTTATCAAAAGGTCCAATTCAAGAAGTGAAGGATATTTCCCCCAGTGATGTCCGGCTGCAGCATCAGCATCTTTACATGTAGCATCCCTTCCATTATGGTTAGCATGATCACTCCATCTTGGTAGTAAGCTTGACCATGGGGGGGTTGTTGGGCTATATATGATCTCAAGGGCTTTCTCTTGCCTCCACTACTTCAGCTAGAACCTACTCGAAAAACAATGTTGTTTGCGTATCCCTCAATACTTGGTTGAGAAGCACTCGAAGTACTAGAGAAAGAGGGTAAATTAAAGAGATGGAGATTTGAGACTTCTTGTTTGAGTTTTCAAAGAAAGGGTTACCACAAGTACTTAGAATTGGCTTCTCATTTTATTTTAACTCCTCTTATATTTGAACTACTGTGTCTGTTCAGCTATTTAGCAAACCATTATGGTTCTTTGCTATATGAGATGATTCTTCAACATTGGTTAATGCATTTAAAATCCAAATAAATTTTAAAACCATCATTATTCTCTGTCTGTGGTTGATTATTTTCTCTTAAGGATGATTTCTTGCCCTTACTTAGGTATTGCATCACAGTTTTCCCTAAGGATTTTCTTTCTTTTTTTTGCAACATTTTTTATTTTAGACCTTGATTTAATCACCATAAATGTTCTCCTTTCCGTATTATGAGATATTCTAGTCAATAGCATCAAGTACCTTCCTTTTCTCATTAATGTTTCCCCCATTTTTTCAACTCTCTCTTCCCTAAATGTCTCAATCATCTCTATGTGCTGGGCACATGTCATATCTGGTTAGATCTCTTCCTTTTCAGTATCTTTTCCTTTAATAGATTCCCATTTTAGACATACATATTTATTATGATGGATACATCCACAGTATTCACATAAGTTTAGGAGACCCTCATACTGAATTTTATAACGAATCTTGTTTATAATAAATGTATGCTTAAGGGGAACATCCATATTAACTTGCATGCAAATCTAAGCAAAGTGAGCTCTTTCTAGTCTAATAATGTACTAATCGTAATGAAGTATAAGACTTATTTTTTCTCCTATCCTCTTAATTACAAGGGGAGAAAAATATTCCACAAGTAACCCAATAATTCATACCCAAACTACAACGGCCTCGAAATCAAAACTTGAAGTTTCTAATAAAAAATTAGGTTCTTATTTTATTGGTGCAAAATAGTACCCATTAATAATCCAAGGACCGTTTTGTATAACTTAGTGAAAATCAACACTCTTCAAGGTGATTAAAAAAAACCAAGCACTAGCATAAATAAGTTTAAAGGATGTCAAAGATTTTCACATCTATTTCAAGCGATCTAACATCACCTTATAGCCAAGATTAGGTCCCATAATCTTAGCTATGAACGTGTTCTTCCAATGGGCATACATTACATCCTTTTCAGCCTTTCAAAAATTCACGTAACAAACACCATTATCCATAGTATCATTTAACATTCTTTCTTCCTCTTCAACCATATCAAAATTGTGATCCATAGATTCCTTATCATTCTGTCCTGAGAAATATAATTTCTTGTACACTCTAGGGGTATTGGAGAGAATTGTATCTCAAAAAGATAATTTCATCACCGAGGAGGAGGGAGGGGTTAGAGGTATATAGAGATGAGTCCATCTCTACCAGATCATCTCGTGCAGTGAATTCATCTCTAGCTAAAAGTTTCTTTCATCGGTAAAGTAAGTCTCCATCTTGGTCTTTAAAGGTCAACAAGAGTATCAAGCTAGGGTTTTCTGTAAGAGACGCCAATCTTCTATTCTTGAAATTTTTTTAAAGTTATTACAAATCCTCTCACAACATGTTAATTGAGTATATATGCCTTGTTCACTGCATAATAAAGAAAAGAAAATTTAAATCTAGGGTCAATAAACTTTGCATTTTTGTACATAGAACTTATGTAATGTTTAGTATGTGAGGACTAAATTAAAATGAAATCGCGATTCTAGATTTCATTCCCTTTCCATATTTAGAAGTACTTTTATAAGTTGAAATCACAATTTCAACCTACCTCATTAATTATATTAATTAAAAATTACTTTTTAAAACTTTAACCTAATTATAATGTATAATTATTAAATGTGTTTTTGACAAATACTACTGTACTTGCATTTGATTACATTCCATCCCTTATATATTTTCAAATACATGAAAGAATTTGTTATTCCAATCCCCATTCTATTCCATTCCATTTCAACCCATTTCCTTCTTAGCTATTCTTTATCCATATGCTCATCATATAGTCGTCCATCAATATCATTATGTAGTGATTATCCCGATGAATCAATCTGTTTGAATGGTTACATTTATGATCTAAAAATGAAAAATTTTACAATTTTCAATGTTAATTATAAAAGAAAGGATATATAAAGAAAATAGAAATTCCTTAATTTAACTTTATAACCTTTACATGTGCTCAATATGGATGCAATTGAGGGAGTTTAGTTGGGTCTCATAAAACTTGAATCTAATCCTATATCATCTTAAGTGTTTTGGAACCCATTCTAAACCTTATAATAAGATATTTTCCAAACATGTCCAGAATTCAACAGATACTCTTATAACGTATTCATCATCCATTCAAACAGGTTGATAAGCTAATTCAATTTAATCAAAGTACTTAACTTCATATTCTACGAACAATAAAATATTCTTTATTTTATTTTATTTTTTTTTGCCAAAGAAAAAGAGAATATCATTACATGAGAAGGAGACAAAACAAGTCAAATGTTTGGTGGTCTTGAACCATAATCTACATAAAGTAACCTAAGAAAAGGAGATGAGAGATTTGAATCCCAAACATTAATGCACATCCCCTTTTTTGCTTGGGTATATTCGCGCTACGGTAAATAAAGTGAAAAGAATATAGGGAAAAGAAATTTCTCGAGTCCACAATGCTTTTAATAAAACTCCTACAATACCACAAGCAGGAAGAAGAGTTCGTGAGGCTTTTGAATACCAATTGGTTAGCCATTTCAACATGGATATGATTCCAGTGCATTTCTTTTGCTAGGAGAAGACCTCTTTTGACCGCCTTCAGTTCAGCTTGTTCTACGTTAAGGCAGTTAATCTGATTTCCTACTGTAGCGAAGAGTTACCAGAAGAATCACGAGCTACCACTCTAATACCAGCAATTTTGTTTTGTAGTTAAAGTCAACAGCTGCATCACAATGGCTTCGTCGAGTCTTATCCAATATTTGTTAGCATCAGCGTGATCATGCAATTGATTGAGGTCAAAAGTGCTCTTTGTAATAGCATCATTTACTTCAACTGCTTCACGCATCTCCTCCAGGTATCTTCTAATTCTTATACACAGGGCATCACCATTTGTTTGTTTCTCTTCAAAAATGAATTCACACTTGCACTTCCAAATAAACTAGAGGATTAAGAAAATTTTTTGTAATAAAATTTCCCAATCCTCTTAAAGGTTACAATAATCAAAAATAATACACACTAGCCAGTCAGAAAAATTATTCACAAGATAAGATTCACTTCTCAAGTCCAACACATGAAACCAAATATGTCTTGACCAAGGGTACATAAAAAATAAATGGAAAATATTTTTAAGCCCTCCACAAAATTTGCAATAAGGGGATGGGATATAATTTCTTTTAAAGGGATTTTCATTTGTTGGCAACGCATTATGGTAACACTTCCATACATGATGCTTAATCTAAGGCTCTATGTTAACTTTCCATAAGATCTTCCATATTTTAGTAAACTAATTTCCATCACCACTATCCAAAGTTTGGCTTATGATATTTCTCCTTTTCCATTCCAAGAAATATCCAGATTTTACTAAATAATTTCCACTTCTATCATGAGGCCAAACTAATCTATCCTCTTCACTCTCTTCGATAAAAGAGATAGCTTTTATGACCTTTATTCTATAGTAGGCAAAAGGTCCTCTAAGCTCTCTACTTTCCAAGTTTTGTTATCAAAATCAATTAAATCAATGATTCTCAAATCCAAATTAAGATGTTGATCATACACTAGATGCAACTTAAACTTTTGGCAACCTAGTACCCAAGGATCTTTCCAAACCCACACCTTATCCCCTTTTCCAATCTACTAATAACTATTTCTCATTATCACTTCTTTGCCATGATGTATACTTTGCCAACACCATAAAGCTCAACCCACCCACCCCAACAAACCCCCCCCCCCCCCCCCCCCCCCCCCTTTTTAGGCTAAAAAAACAAAATTGGGAAAATAAATTCTCTTTAAAACTCAAACCTAGAGGGCTTCTAGATTTCTAATGATTCTCCAAGCCATCTTTACCAACATGGCATTATTAAATAATTCCAAGTCCTTAAAACCTAATCCATATAGATTCTTAGGGAAAGAAATGCTTTACCAAGATTTCCAATGAATTTTCCTTTTAGCAAAGTCTCCAAACTACCAAAATTTTGCTAAAAGCACAAAAACTTCTTGACACCAAGTTATAGGGAACTTAAACGCACTCATAGCATAAGTTGCTATAGCAAAAGCAACAGATTTAAGTAAAATTTTCCTACCCCTAGGTGATAGAAAATGATTAGACCAATTATGGAGCTTTGATGTTAGTCTATCCTTAACATATCCTAAGGCTTGTTTTTTAGATTTTCCCCATTTTATAGGAAATCCCAAATACTTTCCTAGCTTAAGGGATGTAGCAATCTCAAGAATATCATTACACTCATGAATGATGTCCTGGGGTGTATTGTTGCTAAAAGATCTAGAGGACTTCAGATAGTTAACCTACTGGCCTGAAGCTCAACTATAAGAATTTAGAATGAACTTTAAGTTTTTTAGAAAGGTTTTATTAGCCTTCACAAACAATAGGGAGTCATTTGCAAAAAATAAGTAGATAAGCTCTAGACTATCCTTCTTAATGTTGATACCCTTGATGAAATTTCCATCCTTAGCCCGAGATAGCAAAACTAAAGGAGTGTCAACTACAAACAAAAAGAAATAGGGGGAGAGAGGGTCCCCCTACCTTAGACCTCTAGAAGGGATAATTTTACAAACTCTCTTTCCATTCACAAATAAATTGTATGATACCAGGGTAACACAATTCATAACCCAATTAACCTACTCATTTCTAAAGCCTAATTTAGACAATAAGGCTCGTAAAAAATCCAAATCTACTCTATCATAAGCCTTCATCATGTTAAGTTTAATTACACAATCATAAGAACTACTCCTCTTTTTTAATTTTAAGCGATGAGAGACTTCATGGGTAATAACCATATTATCTTGAATGAGCCTATTTTGAACGAATGCACTTTGATTTAGAGTTATGATCTTGTCCATAAATAACTGTAAACGACTAGTAATGACCTTAGAGGTAATTTTATAAGAGAAGTTACAAAGGCTTATAGGTCGGAAGTGGGAAGCAAACTTAGGAATAAGCACAATATCCATTTCATTAAAGTTAAGAGGGAGAGTACTTGACTCAGAAAAACTTTTGATTGTTGTAGCTACAAAATCCCTAAGGATGTGCTAGTTTGATTGGAAGAATTTCCTATTAAAACCATCTGGACCAGGAGCCTTTGATGCTCCCAAGTTAAAGGCAGTACACTACACTTCATCCTTCTCGATAAGCTTCATGAGGCATCATTTACATCATTGGAAACTACCGGATCTACAACTTCCAACACTTCACCAAAATCAACCATATCATATTTTTGGAATAAATTCTCATAGTAATCAGCAAAGCCTTCTGTTACTTGAGATTCCCTTTCTACCCGTTCCTCCTTACCATTTTTTATTTTGAAAATCTTATTCTGAGATCTGCTCATAATAGTTGTTTGATGGAAGAACTAAGTAATTCTGTCTCCATGATTAAGCCATTTGATGTGAAACGGTGATGCCAATACACTTCTTCCCTTCTCATAGCTTGAGCCAATTCTTATTTCAGGTTCCTTTCCTCCCCTATATTAGTAGCATCGGCCATTTTGCCTTGTAGGACTTTTAAATTCTTGTGCAGGTCTTTAATGAGCTTCAGATTGTTTTACACATAGCCTTTCCTCCATTTTAAATTTGTTCCTGACATGCTGAAAGTTTCTAGCCTAGACCTTATATTAGCTGGTTGTATGCATCCTGTTCATGCTTTTTCAATAACTTCTTTGCATCCTTCCGAGGTTAACCAAAAATTTTCAAACCTAAAATTTTTAGGTCCTTTTCAATCCCTCTTTTTTGTTTTGATGAAAATCGGTAGGTGATCAAATCCATTAGTTTCCAAATGAGTAATTTGAGTACTTGGAATAAGGTCTATCCATAAAGAATTCCCTAATGCTCTATCAAATCTTTCCTTACTGATGGATTACCAACCTTTAGCCTACTTACTTGCATATGTCTTAAGGGCCTTTAGTCCCTCACCAAGAGAATTCTCTCTTGTCAACCTATTGAGTATGAGAAACCACACATAGAAGAATGGTAGCTAAACTCCTTGAGAGCTCTGAGTGGGTGTACTCTATTTTACTCTATCCTTTGTACCGATACCAACTACTCTCTTGCCAAAGCCTCTTTACTAAGTGATGTAAACCAAGGCCCCACACATCATATAACTTTAGTATCAGAGATTAAGGTTATGACCAGGAGCTATATTGTGATAGTTCCTACTAGTTTGTTGTCTGAAATACTCTGTTTTCATTTGGAAGAATAAAGTAAGTTCACAGTTTACTATTTATTTGGTATTTTCTGTGTGCATAAGAGTTTCTTATGTGAAGAGTATTTTCTGAAGCTTTGTTTTAAGAACGTTGAACCTTAACGTTTAGGCAAAGATTAATGATGCCAAAAGTGATGCTTATGGTCATAGTCATGTTACCTAACAAACACTACATACTACTGATAAGCAGATACAGGACCTTATCGCTATTGTAACCAATCTAACTATCTCAGTACAAGGGGTCTTAGAGACTGGGCCATGAGAGAGAGTTGTCATTAAATAGGGTTAAGAAATGAGAGATAGGCTAAGACGATTAACGAATGAGTAACAAGCACCACCCCATCGTGTCAACAAAGTTGAGAGAAGGAGACTCGAGTTGGATGAAGTTGAAGAGTATGAGGAAGAGGAGCAATATGTTAGGATAAATGAACGTAAGCTTAGAGCTCCTAAGGGAGCCAAGCAACTCAAAGTACAGATTCCAAGCTTTAATAGGTCTAGTAGTGCTGATGACTACCTAGACTAAGAAGAGAAGATTGATATCAGGTAAGTGCACCTATCAGTTTTAATATAGCAAATGTGAGTCTAAGTCGATCCCTCAAAAACTTCAAATATTAATATTAACCTTAGCTCTATTATCTAAGAGGAAAATTGTGATGGATTGAGTGAATTAAAAATACTAAAATTGACGAACTAACCTAATTATGAGACTTGATTAAGCAATTTAGAAAGCGATAAAATTAAGAACGACTTCAAGAAAGTAATAACATATTTAGGAATTATTTCCCCTAGTGTTTAACATGTGACCGTTTAAAATATATCCAATTCAATTTCTATTATTCTTGACCGAAGGGATTCACAATTAAAGTTAATATCTTTCTCAAGCCTATTAACCCTAATCCTAAATTATTTACCGGAATCTCTTCACTTAGTAATATAATTTAGAATCGCATTAATGTATGATGAATTCCCACACAAAAGAATAACTTTCCGGAAGAAACATATATCTTATCTCTAAGTATATATGTAATTCTCTCCAATTATGTCAAGATCTCATTATACATGGATTTCTCAATCATCATGCATAATATCATAGATTGATACTCTACAAATAACAATTAACAATTAAATAACATAATTGAATCAAGAAAAGATAGAAACTTTATTGAAAATTATAAATCAATCTAATAGTCACATGAAATCCTAGGTTCCATAATCCTAAATACATGAATCTTAAGCTATCATAATGAAACTAAAAATGAATTGCAACAAAACTAATAAATAAAACATGAGGAACCCCTTTTGTTGATGCTAACTCTCTTCAATCTTGAAGTTGAATGTTGCTTTCACCTTTTTCCTCTCCTCCTCAAATCTTTTTTCTTTTGAATGTCCAATCATGTATGCGAAACCCTAGTATGTCCTTTTATAATGTATTGAAAGGTTTTCGTTTTCATCACCAGACACGGCCTGGGATACAATCATGTCCCTAGGTCGTGTAACTTTCTAACTTCAGCATATTTTCCTGGATGGACACAGCCTGGAGACACAGCTGTGTCCTAGACTGTGTAACTTCAAAACTTCATAACTTATTCATTTGAACTCTGAATTAAGTAAAACTTGATTTCTTTTCTTCGTTTTCAATCCAAGAACATGTTCAAATCTCAAAATTGAAATTTTACTCAATTAAGTATCAATTTCTTTTAATAAAACCAAAGATGTAAGGGAAATACTATAAAATCACCATATGAAATGTATTTAAAATAAGAGTTATCAACTACCTAGACTAGGAAGAGAAGATTGAAAAGATCTTTGACTTCTATGACTATGAAGATGTTATTCATATTTGAGTGGCTGCATTGGAATTTTCTAGATATGCAGGAATATGGTAGAAGAAGTTATAGAATGTTCACCTAAGAGCCTAACTAAAAATCTAAACGTGGAATGAAATGAAGAAAGTCCTCAGAAGTAAGTTCATTCTCGAACACTACAAACAAGATACTTTCTGACATCTCCAAGACCTAAGACAAAGTAGTAAATCAATGGACGACTACGTCCGAGAGTTTCAATTACTCATAATCCAATGTAATGTTGACGAGCTTGAGATAAACTATAGCGCGGTTCATTTTTGGGCTAAGAATTAAGATTGGTAACATAGTGGACCTACAAAGTCTTATAACTCTAGATGATGCCATCATGGTAGCATAGAGAGTCAAAAGGCAAAAGTAGAACTAAATTAGCCGAATGCCAAGTAACCGACCCATGCTACCAAATAGGAACAGCATGTCAAACCGACCTGGAAATGACCGAGCACCAAGCAGTTCCAAGGTAAACTACTAAGGACAGGTACTAAACAAACCTGAAGAAAGCCAAGGTAAAGGCAAGGTCGAAGAGACTGAGGTTCGAAAGGACCATGGTCAAAGCTAAGAAGGAAGACCCAAGAGATTAAGTGCTTTAAATGTCTCGGTTATAGGTACATGGCTAGTCAATATTCGAACCATCGAGTCATGACTATAAAGGGAGACAAGCCCCAACTCGAAGTAGAGAGTGCAAGCGAGGGAGAGGAAGAGATAGGAGTTAAACAAATTCTGGGAGAGTTTCGAGAAGACCTCAATGCCGTAACATCACCTAAGAACAATGTTGACTACTATTTTGTTGTACAACGATCTCTCGATACTCTTATGGTTAACGAGAATGAGTAGAGGGAGAACCTCTTCCATACGAACTACCGAGTGATTGACAAGCTATGCACCTTGATCATTGATGGAGAAAGTCGTATCAATGTCATAGCGCAAGGGGTAATTAAGGCAATGAAATTGCCAAACCTTTCGTACCTTAAGCCATGCAAGATTCACTGGCTGAATGAGAAAAGAGGTTTACCCATTACTAAGCAAGTTAGAGTATCGATTACCATTAGTAATAGGTACAAGGATAAATTGTTGTGTGACATCCTTCCTACGTATGCCTCACACATCTTACTCGGCCGACCCTAGCTGTTTGACTTGAGAGTATTATACGATAGGTATAAGAACACCTACATATTCCAGAAGGATAGAAAGAAAGTTATACTAACCCTAATGAGTCCTAAACAAGTGCAAGAGTCACAAGAGAAGGTTATCAAATCATTACAACAGAAGTCCTTAGTGATTTCCCATGCTCAATTTTCCTGTGAAGTCAAGGCAAATGAGTGTGTACTCCTTTTAGTCAAGAAACCACTAGAGTTGAGAGAAGCTAAGAGCCTACCAGCCAAGGTCTAAACACTACTATGGGAGTATATTGACCTATTTCCCATCGAGATGCCGAAAGGTTTACTACCCTTAAGAGGCATTGATCATTGCATTGACCTTCAACCTAAAGCTGCCTTACTAAATTGACTTGCCTATAAGCTCAATCCCAAGAAGGTAACCGAGTTAAAGATATAGGTAGATGAGTTAGTAGATCGCGAATATGTCCGAAAGAGTATGAGCCCATGTGCCGTATTAGTACTAAAGAAAGATGGGTCATAAAGAATGTGCCTTAATAGTCATGCCATCAACAAAATTACTATTAAGTACCGATACCCGATCTCACGGTTGGATGATATGCTTGATGAGTTGCATGGTGCCTACATCTTTTCAAAAATTAATTTGGAGAGTGGCTACCACCAAATACAAATGAGACTTGAAGATAAATGGAAGATGACCTTCAAGACAAGGGATGGTTTGTTCGAACGGATAGTGATGCCATTTAGTCTAATGAATGTGCCAAGTACTTTTATGCGGTTCATGAATCATGTATTGAGGGCACTGATTAGCAAATGTGTTGTGGTTTACTTCAAAGACATTCTAGTCTATAGTGCCAACCTCACCTCCCATATTGGGCATTTAAAATGAATATTCAACATTCTCTATGCGAAAAGGTTATTCGGTAACTTGAAGAAATGTATGTTCTACTAGAGCAAAGTTATATTCATCGAATATGTTGTATTAGATGGAGGAGTTCAAGTTGATGACAAGAAAGTCAGAGCTATTCTTAAATGGCCTATGCTAACTAATGCTACTGAGGTTAGGAGCTTCCATGGCTTGGCCTCATTCTATCAAAGATTCATTCGGGACTTTAATTCCATAATGGTACCCTTAACCAAACTAACCAAGAAGAACTCTGAGTTTAAGTGATCGGAGAAAGCTTGGAAGAGTTTTGAAGATATAAAGTCTAAATTGATATCTACTCCAATTATTGCCCTACCAAATTTCGAGAAAGTTTTTTAGGTCAAATGTGACACATCTGGAGTCAGCATTGGTGTTATCCTTTTGTAGGATCGCCGACCCATGGCCTATTTTAGTAAGAAACTCAAAGGAGTTACCCTGAATTACTCAACATATCACAAGAAGTCATATGCCCTTGTCCAAACATTGCAGAACTGGCAACATTACTTATTACTGAAAGAATTCATCATCTACTCTAATCATGCATCTGTCAAACATCTCTAAGGGAAATAAAAACTTTCTCGGCGTCAAGCCAAATGGGTAGAGTTCTTAGAATCCTTCTATTACATCATCTAGTATAAGAAAGGGGATACCAACACCGTAGCTAATGCTCTTTATTGTCATCATACCCTCGTTACAACAATGTAAGCTAAGGTACTTAGTTTAGCACCCTGCTCGATTAGTATGAGCATAATCCGTATTTTGGGCCCTTAGTAACCAAGTGCAACATTAGAGGGGTTGTAGATGAGTTCTACTTGAGTCATGGATTCTTAATGAAGGGCAAGTAGGATTGTGTGCCGAGTAGATCAGCTAAAGAGCTATTCGTCTAAGAAGCTCATGTTAGAGGCTTAGCTGACCGTTTTAAGGAAAAAAGAATGGTTGAAATATTGAAAAAACATTTCTACTAGCCTAGGATGATGAAAGATGTACGTTAAGTTCCTAAGAGGTGCGAAGTATGTAAACATGCAAAGGGGAGAAAAGAGTTGTATGAAGAGTACACACCCTCACCAATACCTAAGTAGCCATAAATCAATCTAAGCATAAATTTCATGCTTAGCCTACCCCAAACTCCAAGAAGATCTGACTTTATCATGGTGATAGCTAATCAGTTCAGCAAGATGAGCCATTTCATCCCTTGTCATAGAACTAATGATATTTTATTTGTTACTAACCTCTTTTTATAGGAAATCATGCAACTACACAGAGTGCCAAGAAGTCTTGTGTTTGATCGTAACTCGAAGTTTACTAGCTTCTTCTAAAGGACCTTATGGAAGAAGCTCGACACTAAACTTGTGTATAGTACTTCTTGCTACCCTCAAACAGATAGACAAACCGAAGTAGTAAATAAGATAGTTAGCAACCTCTTATGAGAAGCTACTAGGAAGAACTTATATGATTAGGACCTATGCTTACCTGTCATTGAGTTCGCTTACAATTGATCAGCTCACAACTCAACAGGAAGGTTACCTTTTGAGGTTGTCTATGGACTTAATCCGAACCTACCTCTGGATATGGCTATCAGCCTAACCGTTCAATAGGAAAGTCAATCTAGCCTACATCATGCTGAGGGATTCCAAAAGTTACATCAAAAGCTTACCGAAAACTAGCACAAATACTAACCCGACATAAGGAGCAAGGAAGTCGAGGAAGGAAACAAGTGGTTTACAACCCTAATGACCTTATCTAGGTCTACCTCAGCAAGGAGTGTTTCCTTGAGAAAAGAACGAATAAGCTTCCCCCCATATCAAAAGAACCTTTTAAGATCCTTAAGCGCATCAACGACAATGCATATGAGCTTAAGCTGCCCAACGAATATAGTGTATCTACTACTTTTAATGTCACTGACTTGATACCTTATATATTTGATAAAGACGAGAGCTAAGATTTGAGGACAAATCTTCAATAACCCCAGGGAGTTGATGGGTTACCGAACTCTAGCCTACTTACTCGCGCACGCTTCAAAGGCCTTCAGTCCCTCACCAAAAGAATTCTCTCTCATCAACCTACCGAGGATGAGAAACCGTACACAAAAGAATGGTGGCTAAACTCTTTGAGAGCTTCGGGTAAGTGTACCCTGCTTTGCTCTATCCTTTTTGCCAATGCTAACTACTCTTTTACCAAGGCTTATTTGCCAAGTGATGTGAATTAAGGCCCCACACATTAGATCTTACTCAAACCTTCAACTACCAAAAACTTCTTGCCGAATGCCAAGGCATAGGCTCCTGCTGGCTAGGTACTTATCTTTCAACCTGCTCCTCATACTTACAACGTCCCTTACTTGTCTCGACAACCCCTGAGGGCGTCACGTCATGATCCAGCTCAGCTATTGCGCCTAAAGATTCCTTAATAAGGGACCATTAACGAGTTGCGGCCTTACCTTTTTACCTGATATTATACTATTTTTTCTTTTTATTATTTGTCTTATTTACCCATTTTCGTATGTACTAGGAATTACCTTTCATGAATGTCTTTTTGCAATTCTTTTTATTTGTAATATTATCCTAGAGACTCACTATAAATAGTCCCTTCTCTTTCTGGCCAAAATCATCTTATATTCCTAACAAACAATTTGAATATACTTGGTCCTTGCAAGACTTTCCTCTACAAGTCTATTTCCATACACTCTTATTTAGTCTTATCAAGTAACTCAAAATTAGTGATGGGTGAACCTTAGCATTATCTTGTGCATTGCATCAAGTGAGGTGCTAAGTAGGTAAGTCATATCTTTCGAGTAGCTTCATATCAGTTATTACATTCAGTTTATCGACCTTTCCATTATATTTTCTTCGTTACTTCAAAGGATCCATTTAGTTCTTATCTCTTACGATAAGTTCTAGAGATAACTGAGTTTTTAGACACATCACTTTTATAGTATCTTCTTAACCATTCAACCATGTGAAAACGGGTCCTTGGAATCCTAAATCTACAACTTGACAATCATAAATCATGTCTCAAAAGGCCTGAATCTACCATAAAGGTTTATCCCAATCACCACTTTTCTCTTCTTTCTTCAGGATCTCATTGAAATCCCCACAAGAAGTCATACGTCATTAATTCTTAAAGCGATTTCTTTCAACTTCTCCCAAAACAGAACCCCATGCCGTAATATTGGATTTGCATAGCAGAAAGAAACTCTTATAGAAATACCCGTACTTTCATCTTCTACCCACAAATCAATAATATTAGAAGAAGCCTCTAATATATGTACGTTAAAATCAACATTCCACCATAAACACAAGCCCCTCGAAAGCCCATCAGGATCAACATAAAAACATTTTCGAAAGCGAAAGTTCCTTCTCAACAACTCCAACATCTAAGACTTATTCCTCGTTTCCATAAGAAAAACAAGGTTGGGTCGAAATTTTTCGATCAAATGTTTCAACTCGTCGATTGTTGAGGGCTAATCCCAACCCTGATAGTTCCAACTAAGGATTAACATGGCGGTTGGGTGGCTTCAGTCCAGCCAATGCGGTCATAGACAGAGAAATCAAAAATTTGCTCCACGCTTACTTCCACAAGGTTCAGGCCAAAATCAAGGTTAACTTTTACTGATTTTTTTCCTCAGATGGACATTAGACTTTTGCTTTTTTGGAAAAGGAACTTTTCAAGCTTTTCACCCAGCCGTCAACCATATCAACTTCAACCATTGTCACTTTTGGTTTCTTAAATAAATCAGATTCTTCCTCAAGATGCGTCTCTACTTCCCTTCGCCTTTTGATGTTAAGAATTGTTAGAGCCTTGGTCAACGGTGAAGGAATTGGAGGGAGCCTTGCTGGTGACTTCGAGTTTGGTGAGGAATAAAAGGGGAGAAGATGGTCCGTCTTCTTCTAGAAGAGTAATCGTAGGGAATTGGTTGGAGAGGGGGGTTTTTGGTTTTTTAGGACTCTCAGGTAGCTCCACAACATAATTTGTCGGTGCCTGGCAAAAGTAGGTGTTGTCTAAGGGAAGGGATTCCTTGTGATTTTCCAAGTAGGGGCTAATGGGGTTAGGGCATGCAAATTTAGGGTCAAATTCTTGATCGTGTTCAAGACGAGTAGGTGTTTTTTGAGGTACAGTTTGGGTAATGACAAGGTTCTGAATAGGATTATTTGGATGGGAATGTGGTGTGCTTATCACGTGAAAGACTGAGGCAGTGAAAGATTGAGGGTTGGACTAGGCTGGGCTAAGTCTGTTGAATCAAATTCAAAACAAAGACCATATGAGTAGGCCCTATCAACAGAGAAAGGGCTCGGTTGGCTTTTTTGGGATAGAGGCTATACTTGATAGCTTTTTTGAACAGATCTTCAGCCATCTCCTTTAAAGCAAGATTAGGAGTTACATTATTTGATTTTTCCTTAGAAAGAAGTTCCTTTACACAATCATTGGACATCCGCTGATTATTACTTTCCCTTAAAGCCGAGGAAGCTCACTTGTATTCATACTTTGATCGGCTTGATGACCTTCCAAAGATATAGAATTTTCCTTAATTATTGATGCCGTCTCTACCGTCAACATCCTTGCCTAGATTCGACCACTATCATGAGCCTCTTGGCCAACATCATCAGCCCTTAACCATGGCCCGAAGTTTTTCTTGATCTCAGTTGAATTATGTCTCTAATTACATTTGCTCATGAGGTGACCAATAACACCACACGAGAAGCAAAATTCGGGGAGCCTTTCGTCTTTTAATCGGAACCAGCTTCTATCACCATTCAAATCCTTAATCCAAAAACCTTCAACAATGCCTTTTGAGAGTGCGAAGACCACTCTTACTCTCAAAAATATCTTTTCTGATTGACTTAAAAGAATTAATTTTAACAACCTCAACAATTCTCCTCCCAATTTTTTCTACCTTTTTCTCTGTCAAAATTGGTAAAGGTAAACCGTGTATTTCACTCCAAATCTAAATATTAGAAAAAAACTAAATCATCAATTTTCTTATTTTTGTCCCATAATTATGTAACAAAGGGACAACCCATCACCGACCATGGACCCAAGTCTTTGACTTTTTGATAGAAATTTTCATCTCTCAAAACAATCAAGAAAAAATCCTCTTTCAAAAGCGAGATATTAAATTTACCAAATCTTTCCCAGACTCTTTTCAGAATGCTAATGACTCCTTTTTTATGATATAATTTTTCCATCACCACTTTCCCATCTAGATGAAAGATGCTGGTATTTTCGCTCGATTCTTGGTCCAAAATGTCTTCTTCAAGAAAATCACCATCAACTAGCTTAATACTTGGGCCATTGTACTAGAGCACTTTCTGTTAAAACAGAGTGAGTGTAAAAATAAAAAACAGGAACTAAATAACAAGAAACATGATAATAATAAGGATAAAAACGAGAGAGATATGACCAGAAGATATTAGAAAGGTAGGATTGGATCTACAAGATAAAGCAAGAGATATCATAAAAGTGACACTAAGGATCAAAAAGAAATAAAAAAGATTGAGTAAAGATTAGGGTTGATAGAGAAAGATCATGAAGAGATTTAATCAAAGTGCACCATTTAAGCATAAGTAGGCCATGAAGGGAGAGAGTCTCTCTTTAAAATAGAGAGATAATACAATACAACAATAAAATATTCTTAATAACTAAATAATTTGGATAGTAACATAATGCAAATCCATTTAAAATCCAATTAATTACAAAAACCATTCATTCACATCAATCAATAAAATGCAATGGGGTTAGTGTTTTTACCAAAATTAAGTCATCCAATATTAAAATTTTCCTAAAAATTGTTCTAAATTCTATAGGGTTTTAAAAAATTTTGGAAACCCATCTCAAACTTTATTGAAAAATATCCTATCAAGTCTTTTACTTATTATTGGATTTGAAGGGATGGTACTTGGCATCTAAGGGAATAAATGAGTTAAACTACTTTTGAGTTATTAGAGTTTGACTCAATATTTACTTGAATTCAACTCAAAGATAGTTAAGTTAAGTTCAAACTCGAGCTACTTAAGTTAATCAAATTGAATTCGAGTTTCGCAATGTTTAGATCAACTTACTCATAAGCCTAATTGAACTTGTTTCAAATATAATTATTAGTCAAATTCAACTCGATTTTCAATATTAATAATATTATAATTATAAAAAATATATATTTTTTTAGATAAATTGATGTTATGTAAGCATAATTAAGTTGAATTTGAGCTTTTCAAATGCTACTTAAAATCAAACTTGAACTCAAAATTCTATGCTCAACTAAATTTAAGTCGAATTTAAGTTTTGAAATTTCAAATTAAGTAATTATTAAGCTTAGTATAATATTATTTCAATTCGAATTTCATACTATACTACTTCTTTAGAAAAGTTGGATAAGGCCTCCACGAATCCTAATTGTAGAGGAAATAGTAACTTAGGAGATCTCCAAGTAATATACTCAAATAGAGGGAGAGTAGAGATTAAATGGCCATGGCTGTGCAGTCCTTAAAAAGGACAATGGTGGGACCTTTCCCTATTCTATTCCTTTATGTGAAAAATATGAAAGCCATCTATAGAGGGCTAAATTTAATATTGGGCTTCAAACCTATTAATTAAATAGATTTAACTCATCGGGCTAAAATAACAAGATTCGAAGAGCCAAACTCATAAATTATCAGGATAATCATGAGAAATTTAGCATGATGAGCTTAGAATAGAGCCCGTTGGATTGGTCCGTCCGATCTAACTTTCTCAACTTGGCTCACACTAATAAAATAAGATCATTTGGGCCTAAGCTTATAAAGAAGGCCCATCTTAAGTCCATTAAAAGGAAGGGGTTGATTTTAGTCTTTAATCGTCATCACGATCCAACAGATGAGATCAAGGGTCATTCTTTATAAATACCTCTTTCCTTCCTTCATTTGGATACGGGAGAATTGGAATTAACACTACTACTCTTAAATTCTTGCCATAAAAGATAAAACACTTAAAACACCTCAAGAAACATAACCTTATTCTTCATCATTAATGGAGTTTAAGGCCTTTAAGCTTCTTCACCTGTTCCTAAAATGTTAAAGTTTTGTTGAGATCACCTATTCCTCCTCTTTATACTCCTCTTTTGATCATCCTTCATGAATTACTCGAGTCATTTCCTTAATCATGTGTAATGTGACTTCAAATGTAGCATGCACGTAACCCTCATGTTCAAGCCCCACACCTACACCACCAAACAAGCTCGTGATCTCCCTCCTCTGAAATTTTGTACCTGTCTGTTTGTCCAAAATCGAGAGAGAGAGAGAGAGAGTTGAAAGGTTTCAAAAGATATACTCCGCACCTTTTATCATTTTCCCTTGACAATTATAGAAGCGTACATATATACGGCGTTTATTGATATATTCGGATACTCATTTTCCAATTTTTATTTTTATTTTTATTTTGAAAAATTTATCATATTTCCTAAGTCGTAAAACAGGCATGTGTAAGAACATTTTGGGGGAATCACGTAACGTTGTTGTATTGCATGTGGGCAAAGCTTTCGAGTTTATCTTTATCAGGGTCTTCGCCAACCATAGGAAACCGCTGCTTAGTAGTTTACCCTCACCTTAATTGACAACCGATGGGTAAAATCTCATTATACTTTAGCTGAACGGAATTCAACCATATGGGACCTAATTTCCATTTCCCACTTGAGATAGGTTCAAATATGAATGGAAAAAATTAAAGGTGTTTACCAACATCTATTTTGAATCAAACTAAACCTTAAGATACCGTCTTTTACTGCATAATGTTATTCACGGTTCAATTTAACCTGCCCTAACTCTTTAAAGTTGTTTAAATCTGTGCCTCGTGCAAAGTAAATTACTTTGATGACTTGTGTGGTAGAGTTTCTATTCATAAACCTTCTATATATATTGTTTAGTTTACTTTCCTTAACTTATCCCGCATTACTACCTTCAACTCTAAATCATTTTAACCTTAGAACTTCTAACAATTTATATAGCTATATGTTTCTTGGATAAAATATATTTGTAGCTTTTTTTATAATAGTGCATGATTGAATAGTAATAAGGTGATTAAAATGCAAATAAGATGGTAAAATTGAAAAACATTACTTGAAAGAAAATAAATACCATTTAGACCTATGAGTGAATAAGTATAAGAAGGATAGGATATGAGACTTTACTATACCTTACTTTACAAGTACTGTAAACCCCATAACCAGTTACTCAAGGTTTCGATTGGCTGAAAGATTCGATCGAGCCTAAATTATAAGTAAAGCTAAAAATATTAGTAAGATGATCCCACAAGCTTGAATTTAAAAAAAAAAAAGCAATAAAATAAAAGAATATAAAAATTCCAAATTTTAAGTATATAACTCGTTATTTATCGAAAATACGTAAAATACATTCCAATAATTAATGAATCGCTAGAAATAAATTATATACATACTAAAAATCATAAAATGACCTAAATACTATTTAGGAATATTTATTTGTACTATATATGAATTTACATATATGTAGAAATACGCGTAATTACTCAAAATAGGCGAATTATGCTAAAATAATAATAAATAATTAAATAAAATTATTAATTAATTGACAAAAAATAATAAAAAAATCAAAGTGATAGGGAATGATGAAAATCTGTTCGTGGCAAGTCAAGAACTAAATAAGAAAAATTACTCAATTAGAATTAAGTAACACAAAAACTAAAAATCAAAGAAATGGGGCAATGTCATGTCTAATTAATGCATATTAATTACCAAAAACGTCTATAAATAGGAAAAAATTCAAAGAACTCCTCTGGACAGTTAGGGATTTGAGAAAAATAGAGAGACTCGAAAATTCAAGGGAAAAACTAGAGAAAAAAAAAAAGAAAAGGAAAACTGTACAGTTAGGGCTTATAAGGAGATCCCAGACCCGACGAGCAGTTGGGAGTAGATGGCCATCACCACCACACGGTGGTGGCAGCACCCAGGTAAGCCAACACACCTATGGCCACCGACGGTGGCCGGAGCCACCCAAATCGATGAGTTCGATTTCCAACCAAATTTTGTGTAATTTTGTAAAAATAGTAAATATTCTTAGAAAATTATGAAACTTGTTATTCTGGAATATTTTTGTATATATTTTTTAGAAAAAAATATTATTTTGATAAAAATATGTCCCGTGATATATGGTCCTTAAGAAATCATGCAAAATCGAGCATGATTAGGATTAGAAATAAATAACTTTAGGAGTGTAGTTTTGAACCAAAATTTTTTTTTGTAGATTACTTAGATGATATAGAATAGTGCTATGAATCCCGTTTTTAAAATTAATTTTCAAAAGTTTTAGATAATTTTTAGGCCTTAAAATAAGGCATAAAATGAGTAATTTATGGTTAATTACTGATTTAGTGAATAATTATATGTTTTAGGATGTTGAAATCTGATGAAGTATGATACTTGTAGCATTTAGGGTGTTAGATGTAATTATTAGGTTAATTATGTAGTAAATAAGTAATAGAGAAAAATTGTAAAATTTAAGTTAATTTTGTAAATTAGGATAATTAGAAGTAAAATCTAATTTAGGATGAATTTAAACATTTTAAAATGATAATTGATGTTAGGAGATGGTAATTAGAGTAATAGAAATATTAAATGTGTATTATATACATAATAAGTAATAGTACATAATATACAATTATTAGAAATATAATAAATAAAAAATATTATAATAAAAAATTGATATTATGATAATAATTAAAATGTACAATAAATCTGATAGGAAACTTGAATTTATGTAATTAGAGCAAAAATGTAAAAATTTCTCACATCAGCAGTAAATTCGATACACTAATAACAATTAAAGTGTACCGAATGGAATAGAATACTAATTAGAGGTAATGATGGTATTTAGGAGACTGGAAAATAATGTAATTAATTTCACATTATGAGTTGAAATGAATTTCTAGGATTCAAGTATAAAACAATACTTACAAATCGAACTAGAACCTAATTTAGAAATCGATACGGAAACTAAACCCGAACCTAACCCCAAACCTAGAATAATTGTAAAAGATTTAAGACCTAGATAATTGGATATATTAAACTCTAAACAAAAGATCACAATAAGCGTTATAGGATAAAACGAACCTGTAATAGTTATAAGAAAAACTGAAACCACGCTTGTGTTATAAGGATGACCAGCGATGGCCTAAGTAAGTCGGACTTCGAGTGAGTGAGTGAGTGAGAAGTCAAGATAAGATGGGATTAATATGTTGCTGTATTTTGAAGGCTTGAGATTATGCTTACTTATGCTTGTTAGATAGTTGATTGTGTGTATGTGCTTGATTATGAATGATGCTATGATTTTGTCTGTTATTCTAGCTTGTATTGTATGATTTATATGAAATGATTGATCACCCTAACCTGGACCTAATCAAATATACAACCTATAATCATAATCAGATCTACATGGCAACCCATTAGGGCAACTTAGGACTCTCCGACCAAATACCGACCCCTTTCAAAGGGATAGCGTAGGATTGCAATGGGTCCCTTCTTCATCCTCAGTCGAACTAAGTAACAGGAGAGGAGGTTGCAGCGAGGGTGAAGATAATGGTTCAAACGTAGTCACGGGAGGAGCGAGGTCTCCATTACACAAGCCTGGATTTGATCATGAGCTGTTGCATTGATGACAACTCCTCAACTCAGATTAGAGTTGGTGTAATTTCTCTAATCTCACAACGAGCCAGACAACGTCGTACGATGGCATTTGCTTGAACATGCATTGCACTTAATAAGTTGGTTGATAACCTTGTTATATTTATGGTATAGTTTTAAGTCCTCCATCTTAACTTACTGAGTTGTGGTTGCTCACATTCCTATAGACATCGTGCAGATGCTGGTTAAGAAGCGCCATATAACTGCCCTGAAGCTAGCAACTGCTGATCTTGGGGAGTAAGGAAAAACATTTAAAGAGATTTAAGCTATTATCGTTGAAAACGATAATTGTGATAACTGAATTCTAGTGTATATATATATATAATTTTCTCACTTTTTTATGTAAATAATTTATTTAAATTACAACTGTTTACTTCAAAGCGAGTTAGTCATTAACGCCTTATGTAGATCAGGTCTAGAATAACGGTTGTAAAAACAATTGCTATCTTAGAATGGTCTACACGGCGGGGTTATTACAACTCTGCCGCTTCAGGTCGTGACAAGTACTGATTCCCAAATTTTTTAATTCAATACCTACTTAACAACACCTTGAAATCTATACCTTATATAATTTATAGGATATGAAACACCTTGTCAAACTTGTAATTTTTTGTTTTTCATTTTGCCATATATTTCAACTTCACACTTCTTTTAGTAGAAAATTCTAATTACAATTTTTTTATACCTAAAAATTACTTTTCAAACTTTATATTAAACCTAAATATTAAATGACACACTTTATTTACCCAGAAGAAAAAAAAGATTAAACAGTAAATGTATGAGGGAGTAAGCACAAAAGAAAAAAATATTCAATGTAACATTGAATGGATAAAAAGGAAGATTATATATGTACTTGATAACGACTTCATCTTCACATTATATTCCAAATAAAAAAGAAAGCACGACAAATAATGTGAGTCCCATAAGTTGATAACTTGAACATAATGCTTAGAAACTTAAGACATCTACGAAATCAATCCATGTAGATTCAAATTTAGCCATAGCTACTAAAAAGTTGATTAAACTAACTTTGTAAATGTAATTTTTCAGATGGAATATTAAAACATTACTATAGGCTAAAATGATAAAACTAACTTACTCGTTAATAAAATTTTTGAAGATTTCAAGAAAAAATAATATACAAGAACTTATAATTAAATTAAATAGATAAGAAGAGTAATAAATAAAATGAAAAAATAATAAATATATTTTATATAATAAAATAATAATAATAATAATAATAATAATAATAATAATAAAATATATTGTGTTAATAGGAGCAATAGAAGCTATAGTAGAAACTCCTACTTATAAAGAAAACTAACCTAAATGACTAATATATAATAAAATAAGATAGACGACTTCCCAAACAAGTTAAAGAACTTGGTTTATTATAGAAATAAGGGGTTTTACTATTGGTTTTGGTTGAATACCATCAACAAACCCATGGTTTTATGAGATAATAATGCCACTGAGCGTAAGAAACCTCAATTGCTTTACACATGTCTTACATGCACTTAGTCACTTTACTAACCTACAAGTTATAAATATCCCTTCCCTTAGCCATTTTAGACCTTTTAGATACTTTGGAAGGTTAGTAAAATTCTAGCAATTTTTTTTTTTTATTTTTTGTGAATTTCTAGAAAATTAAGCATTAATCTATAAGATCGAAGTTCACTAACCTAGAAGCAACCCGATGATGAACGGCCACCACCACCTGAACCCCCAATTAGTGCCCTCTTCAGCCGATAAACACCCTCTAGCGATAGGTGGTTGGAGCTTTTGCCAATGGTGAGTCTAATGTCTAATTGGATTTTTTTAAATTCATAAAAATTATTAAATTTTGTCTAAAAATTATGAAAAAAAAATATTTTGGCATTATTTTAAGTTTACTTTCATATAAAATTTTTATTTTCTATAAACTTCATTCATCTTATATATCGCTCTTAAGAAACATAACGTTTAGAACCCAATTTCGCTTTGATTTTAGAAACCCCAAATGACAGTTTCTCCATCAAAATTCTTCTATAAACACCCTATATTATATATAAAATTGTTATGTAAAAAGTTTCATTAAAACTTATTATTTTATTTAGGTTAATTTTTCATTTATGAAAAATCGATAAGTTAGAATTTACAAGAAAGTCACTATTTTTCAACGTATTTTGTTTAAATCTTATCACTAAATATTATTTAAGTGATTATTTGTTAAATGCAACACGTTGATCTTAATTTTAAAGAGAAAGGTTGAGTATATTAAAAGGATAGGCTTTTTAAAGCTAGATTTGGTGATTTTTCGCATAAATTACAAGTGTTAATCTTAGTCAAGTGAGTAAGTTATTTTGAGTTAAAAGCTCAAATGACCAGAAGCAAATATAGTGTATATGCTATTGTACATGCTAAGTTTTTGTCATAAAACTATATTTTACAGGCTAAATTTATGAAATTTAAGTGTTTTGGTTGACTGGATAAGGAAACTGTCTCATTTAATGAAGTTGAGGATCATATGTAGTTGTGTCGAAAGTTTCCTAAACCTTATAAGTTGTTAGGAGTGAAGTCTTAATTTCATTAAATCTAATTGAAGTAAAAAGAAGTATGAATTGTGAAGTTTTTGGTGATTTGGAGTAAATTTGGCAGTTGTACAAGGCCTTGTAAAAGCTATCTTGACTAAGCCAACCTTATACCATCATGGTAGAAACTTGAGTAGAAAATTCCCTAAAGAAGAGCTATTCCTAAAACCTTAGTAGAAACCCCAGTAGAAGGTTCGCCAAAATATAACTAAACCTTAAGTTCTTATAGAAAGTAATGTAGAAGATCACATAGAAAATCACCTAGGCATAAAGTGTAAATGGAGATACTAATAAAAGGGTGAGTAGAAGGTACAAAGAACCTAAAATTTTCTTGTAAAAATTCAAGTAGAAGGTACCAAGATTCTAAGATACTCATGTAGAAGGTTAGTTAAAAAGTTTCCTTAGCCTATAAGAAGAAATAAAAACTTAATTCTCATAACACACATCTAATTAACATTAATGGAATGTCAAGATTAATTAAAGGTATAATATTTAAGCCACCTTTATAATGAATAATATAATACTAAAATATAAATTGTAATATAGAGGTTACTAAAGAAGGAGGAGCTAATGTCTCAAAACCGTAAGAGCAGTTTTAAATCCAAGTAAGTGCGATTAATGCTTAATAGCATCTTGGAGTATTATGTCATAAGTACTTGGAGGTTAAAGTGTATGTTGTCTGTGCTTGTAGAGTAGTTGTTTATGTGTATGCAATGTATATGATTGGAATCTGTCATGACCCTAAAGGGGGCCTAGTAAGATTACCTCAAATTTTCATATAATGTGTGTACTTATGATTTGAAAATAATCTTGCAAGTTGGAAATTGCAAGATTCTAAATAATTAGTCACTAAAGTTTTCATTTAATTAACTTAAGACCATATATATGTGACTATGGATATTTGATAAGCCACAGTCCAATAGAACCGTCGAAAATCGGTATCCCCTATCAAACAATAAGATTAAGTAGTAAAGTTCTAAAATTCAAACTTACCAAACATATGAATAAGTAGTATGCCAAATAGTATATATGTAGTTGACCGGTACTGTATATAACATCGGATTTAACGCCCTCCGAAGTAAGGATTGGAGATTTATCGGCACCAATCACAATCAGGCTTTAGCACCTGGGTTTTTATCCTTATATCATTATATATATATATATATCAATTCCCCGTTTCACTAAACAGGTTTTTACTTCCATCAATCAATAGTATACAAATATACAGGTCTAATGGTGAGCTAGCTCACGCAGTCCACGCCCATAGCCCACAACGGTAGTCTCTAGACGCGACCCCCAGCCACCTACAGTTAGCGTCTCCGGCGCCAATAGAACCCGCGAGCCAAAGGTAAGGTCTTGTTATACCAATGCTCCTATACTGTACCAATTAAATCATGTAGAAATCCATCCCTCCAAGACTCTTCATTACCAACCGCATGAGGTGATGGCCAGAACATTATATGAAATGTTTGTGCTTTATGCATGAATAGTTTAATTTTAGTTGGGTTGAATATGATTAAGTCAATTTATATGGTGGTCAAACATTATCAACAAATCATTCAAATAATGCAACAATCAATTATCTCACATTTAATGGTATTTTGCACAGTAATCAATCAATATCAGTCGCATGCATAACCCAAAACCCCATACATCAAGTTATTAATATTAATTCATGTGCACTAACTACAAGCACAAAATAAGTATAAAGTCATTAGAAGTACTTACTTGATCATAAATGATATCAAGGATTGTAATAGTCCAAAAGGAAGTAGGTATCGATATCAGGATCACCTATCATTAGAGGAATATAGAAAGTAATAAGTTTGGGAATTTAAATAACTAAACTAACATGCTAAATCGTACTATTTTCTTAAATTGATTATTGATTTATGTGAAATCATCGATTTGAGTTTTTTATCGAATCGTATATAACTTTTTTATTTTAACTCGGATCGTCATGAACTTATAATCTATTTTGATCGTTTTCGAACGTATTTTCTCATAGCGAGATCCGTTTTGGACATTGTGACTCGTAATTTAAATTGTAATATAAAAATATTACAAAATTTATTATTTTAGTATAAAAATTATAAAATACTAATTTTAGTTTTTTCTTAATATATTTATGATTTAATAATTATTTAAATCATATAATTGATATTTTATTATTTTAAGCTTATTTTTCCTATTTTTGAGATTTTAGTTTTATTACGATTGTTATTATTATTTATTATTTTCTTATTATTTATATATTTCACGGTTTATGCATATGTATATATACTTATAATATATTTTATAATTTTATCTTATTAAAAAAATAATCCTTAATTACGGTAATATATATATATATACCTACATATAAATATAAATTTATTTTAGTTTATAGATATTATTATCTTACATATATATTTCGGTATACTCTATATATATAGACTATATCTTATTCGCTATATGTATGTATATACTTATTTTATGAAAATAAACATACTCTTATGTACATATATATATATTCATGTATTTGTATCTATACATAATAATATACTTATATAATTTCCAAATGCTTAGATATATATAAATAATTTACAAATACCTATTCTTACATTATATATTCGGTATATATATTTACATAATATTTGTTATAAAATATGTATACTATATATTATACATATATTATACTATATACCCTAAAGCATATACTCTATATTATGTGTGTGTGTGTGTGTGTATGTGTGTGTGTATGTGTGTGTGTGTCTTATATACATACTTATAAACATACCCTACTACATATATACTATACAACTATACATATATATATATATATATATATATTTATACTATAGTTATGTAATGAAAATACTTAATACTATTATATGTATTCTAAAAAAAATACATAATACATACTCTTTCCATATAATATACTTATGTTCATACATATGTACATACATAGCCTAATACATGCATATATTATTCATTTTATGTGTTTATACACATATACATATATTAGTAATGTTATATATATAAAAAATACTATACAATTATTATATTTATACATATATATACTATATACATACATCTATACTAAAATAATTTACTTACCTAATAATTTAATTTCTTTTCTTCTTTTCCTTCTTCTTTTCTTTCTCCTTTCTTCTCCTTTTCTTCCTTCTTCTTCTTCTTCTTCTTCTTTTCCTTCTTTCTTTTTCACGTTTGTTTCCAGGTTTCGATTTTGCTTTGTGCAGAATTTTGTTTCTAGCTTTTTATGTCTTCTCTTTGTCGCACGTGATCAACCAAATAAATAAATAAAAAATCTCATCTAATCCTTTGCATTAATTTAGATAAGATAAAGGTAATCATTTGTAATCTTTTCTTTTATTTAAGCTCAACACTTGGCAACTTATTTTCTCACGTAGGCTGCTTCATTTTGCTTTCCATTTCCAGAACGTGAAATTGGGTTAAAGGTAGAAAAGAGAGAAAAGAGATAAATTGAAAATGAAAGAGAAGGAAAATAAAAATTAATAATAAATATATGTAATTTTTCGAAACATAATGATACCCGGTATAATGATACCCGGTATAACTATAATTTTTACAAGTTATTATGGCGATTTCGTTATAATTTCACGCGAATAGGCTATTTAGTTGAAAATTGCAATCGACTATAATTTTATCACTATTGAATAATATTTAATTATTTTATAGGTTTATATTTATAATTTTAGAATTTCGATCAAATTCGAGTTCAATTTTAGTTAATGATGTGTAAGTCAGTTTTTAAAGTTTTAGTATGCGATTTAGGGTTTTAATCAATTTCTAAGGTTATTACTATTTATAATATAATTATATTTATGATTTATAAAGTTTTTTTTATTTTACTCGGTTTTATTGACTCATCAAGTCATCTATAGTATTAGGGTTCACTTCTACCTTAAATAGCTAAATTTGCAAAGTTTACGGAATCGATTGTGCTGATATTGGTAGCTTTGCTACTTATGTTGGTTGCCTTGCAGTATTTTAACTTTATCTAATTGTTTGAAAATGTTTGATCACCTATAAATAGACTAATCAAAACTTAAGATAAATCTTAACCAGACATACATTGCAACCCATTAAGGGAATGATTAAGATTATTCAACCAAACACCAGCCCTTCGATGAGATAACGCAAATTGGCCTTCCCCTACCCTTAAGGCCCAACTAAATGATAGGAGAGGGTGAGGTTATGGACATTAGATTGAAGAGGTCTTGGGAGGAACAAGCTCTATTGCATAAGCCTGGGTTTGGTAGAAATCTACTTGGGGGCAAACCTCCATTGCATTAAAACGTCACAACTTGGGTTAATATAAGTGAAATTTCTCTAACCTCACAACAAACTAAACAATGTTATGTGAATGGCATATGTTTGATTACATTACATATAACTAACTGAATGATAGCCTTACTTGCTGTTATGTCATGTATACTTTTGTCTCTATCCTATCTTACTAAATGATTGTTTGCTTACATCCTCATAAATTGTTTTTTAGGTAACCTTTAGATATGTAGCATTATTTTTATCTACAAGTCAGATGCATTTTTAAGACTTGGAGTATGAAGGAATAAAGACAGATTTGGATCTTTCAAGTCTTTTATGTATTTTTCTTTTGGACTGAATTTGTTGCACCACTCAAGCAACCTAAAGAGATTCCTAACCTAGGTTGTAATTATCTATTTTGAACTTCTTATATATGTATGAAGCAGACAACTTTCTATAAATAAGTGACTATGCTACTTTTTATGTAAACTACTTGTGTAAATAGTTTCTATATAAATGACTTAATGACTTCCACTAAAACTTACCTATTATGTCTACATTTGTAATGAGCTAAACTCTTCTGAACCATTTGGTCGTATACGCCTTATGTAAACCTGTCTACAATAGCAGCTTAGTGACTAGCTTTTATCCTAAGTTGGTTTACATGGAAAGATTATTACGGCTTAAACATTCTAAGGAGTGACAGATAAAAAAAAAAATTAGTCAATAAATGATATGTTTTAAAGAATATTCATCGAATACATTATATAATACTGTTTTCTTTTTATTCTTTTAGTTTTCTTAGTAAAAAAAAAATATAAGATTATTTTTCATAAATATATTATATTATTTAATACATTTTATAACATGGGAACAAGATATCTTAGAACATGTGCCTTACGTACCTTAAAGTATAAACTCCATGATGGATATAAGTTATGATGACATAATATTCATACTCAATCTTGTGGTAACAGGTTTTTCAAAAATATTATTCAAAACCTTTTTTTTTTTCATCTAACACCCATAACCTATTTTATGATCCTTAATACGCACTTGAAACCTACTTAGTTAAGTAGGATATGATAGATTTTTCTATACAATAAAGTTACCTACTTAATGCTATTTGGATCAAAATTGTATTGGATCGCTTTAACTGTAAAATATGATTTAGTTTCAATTGGATTCTTGTATCGACACACATGCCATGACATCTAAACCATGAATAACAAAAGAAAGGGCTCTAATGTTCCATCATTGGCAGGCAATGGTGCAAATGGGCAAACCAAATAGGTACAAGATAATTTTTAATTAGTTTTGTCTAGTTAAGTGAAAGAGCCCTACCAACAGATTATATGTGAATTGTTCTTCCCCTTTTTATGATACTTGCCATATATATTATCATAAATAACAAAATAACCTATTTTATTGAAAACCAAAAAGAACAAGCATGCACACCTTATGTGGGTTATCTTAATCGATTTTTTTTCTTTTTTCTTTTTACCAATTATGAGGATGGTAGATTCGAATCTTAATATATTCCTATTGATGACCAATTGTGCTATCACTAGATTACAATAATCTTGACATCTTAACCCAACTTTAAGTAGGAAAATGTTTTTATGCAATTTTGGACTGAACCTGTTACATAAGACATAACATAGCATAATTTAAACAGCTTTATGAAGGTAAAAAATTGATATGAAACACAAATAGATCAATCCTATTTGAATGAAAAATTCATATCTAAATTCCGTATTCAAATCTCAATACAAATCCATTTACTTAACAAGTTTCATATACAGATCCAAATTCAACCACGAACCCATTACCATTAATTTTAAGTTGTGCTTTTTTTCCGCTCCAGAGCTTAGAGGCACCAAAAATATGGAACAAAATCAAAAGATGAAAAGTCAAAATATGGTCTTATTGTATTTTAAGAAAAAGGTAATATGTGGAAAAAAAGAAAGAATTTCTAGAAAGTTATGAAAAAAAGGGGGTAACTAATCTATATATCAACAAAAATGATAATAAATACTTTTATTTCTAAATTTAGATTTGAATCTTTAAAGTTTCTAAAATTTATTTTATTATGTACCTCTATTCTTTTTCTCCACTTGAATAATAGATGGTCTAATTATCTTATCAACACCCTTCACCGAAGAGTTAATATATAGGATAAATGGAAAACCTTACTATTTAACTTATCCTATGTGTAACATTCATAATAAAATATTACTAAAAATGAACCAATCAACTATTTAACTACTTATTTTTCCCTCGCTTTCATTCCTTGCAGGCTTCCACCGAAAGCCTGGGACAATCCTTCACATTATCTCTGTCTGTATCGTTTGGATTTCCTTGTCGTCGTTGTACATGGATTTTTCTTTTGTTTTTTCCATGCATTGCTTTCCTCGTTTCAGTGTTAGCCTCGTCTGTCCTACTCACTAGTTATCATTATGGTCGCATTCATATTTGACAGCTTGAAATGAAAGGCTAATCAATTTCCTGCTTTTGTTTTGTTATTACACTAACGTTATTACTGTAGGCCACCCTGGAAGCTGTCGTGCCATCAAACATTAATTTTTTCTCTCTCCTCAATTTGAACTAAGACCCACGACATCAAGCCGGAGAAGTATATATAAGTGATCAACCTATCATATGGGGTTAGGGCTTTCTATTTGGCCCCAGCACCGTTAAGGAAAAGGGTGTGGAATTGTGTCATTATTGTCGTATATTAAATGCAGTTGCTTTCCATTACTGTTACATTAGCATAGTTGAACAATTTGGCTTTTTTTTTTCCATATAAATGTTACATAGTATTTTGAGATTTTATAATATATATTTGGAAAAATATCTAGAAAATCATGCATCGCTTCGAATAAATTTAAATGGATCCAAGAACTTTTGTTTGTACTATAATAATCAAATTTTAATGAATCCAAAAAACCATGTCACCAATGCCTAATTGATCATAGGACCTATGTACTCTAAGAGGTGGGCTATGTTCACCTCTACGATTATAAATAAATAAATTTCTTAACAATCCTTGAAGTCTCTCAAGAGAAAGACTTTAGCGATATTGTTATTAACACGTTACATATTATGATGAGTAATGGTAAATACTAATAAAATTTGTATCTAAATATCATTCATATATGCTTACCACTCATCAAAATATATAATATGTTAATATTAGTGAATCTATCAATGAATCTTTTTTCCTTAGAAGGTGGTTTTATTAGTCAAATCCTAGGGTGGACCATGCAAACTCACCATGGGTAAGTAAAAATGCCACCCATCTTAAAGGTTGATGGTCCTCCCTATTTTAGTATTTGATTTTTTTTTTTCCTCCCATGGACTTTAATTCACTTTTCTTTGATTTTCCTATTTTCTCTTTTACTTTATTGCTTCTATAAATTCTTGATTTAGTTTAGTGACAATTTGGTGAACTAAGACTCAATTGCATGTGAATTTTACAACCTTATTTTTGTAATTGAATGTTTTAGCATTTAATTGTGTTTACATCAAAAGTTTTAGGTGTTCTTTGTACTTTATCCTCAATTTAGCGTATGTGTTGCTATACAATAAGTTGCTTTTTACTTTAGTCTAATTATAAAACCTAAAGAAAATTGGAGCAACATCCCTTAGATATTCTTTAGTTAGTAGAATTGGACAAAACTGGTAGAATTGGACAATACAAATATAAAGAATACATGATAGTACAACCATATTATACTAGGTTTAATTTGCATAATACTAGATACGTAGAACTTTTATGATGTCCTTTATTTGGTAAATGTAAGTATTAGACTCAATATTGTATTTTGGTATTTATACCCCTAATGTTGTCTAATATTTATTTTAATTACATTTTTATATTATTTAAAAAGTAAAATTTTAAATATTATCTAATATTTATACCCTCAATATTTTCATATATTTAATTAATTATATTTATACCCACAATACTTATGTTTTTGTCCAATAAGTTAGTCTTTTTATATAAGACAAATTTTGAGTGTTTTGTCCAATCAAGTCTCATAAATTTTATGCAACCAAACGATATATTAATTTGCATTCTATTAACACGTATTTAAGCACTTGGTAAATGCTCATGAGAAGAAATTTTCTACATTTTTAAAGTTTATCACATGTTACACTATACATGAAAGAATAAATATAATAAAATTTTAAAAAAGTTTCTCTTTTTGGTTTCAATAGAAAGGAGGATTCATTATATAGTACACGCTATATGTAAATACACATTGTATATAACTTCCATTCGAATTCAAATTCGAATGCATGATATAACAGTGAGTAATTTCCTAAAAATCTATACTACCAATCTTGTTACATATCTAAATATAATGGATAATTACACACAATATATATATACATTTCATGTACCATCTATTAAATCTTTTTTCCAAGAGAATCTTTAACACTTTCTCAAGTTAATTATCGATGAAAGAAAGGATGGAACTCATTATACTCAGTAGAAAACATTCTTCCTATTACAAATAAAAATGCATCCGCTATAATACTTGTGTCTAAATTAAAAGAAATCAAACATAATGTATGTCAAAAATTAAAAACCATCACAAGAGTTATAAATTCCAATTTTTAGCATCCTAATTTGCTAAAAATTAGTTTTCTTATATAAATTGAAGGTTTTATGTAGGAAAATAATTAATCTTTGGTTATTTGTGAAATAAGAGGCTTACTTATAACTTAAGTCTAACTGAAGAAACTTATTGGTTAAAATTTAATTTTTAAGAGATATAACGTTAAAATCAATGATTATGCTTTGATGGCTATAAATACGTCAGCCGTAACAAAACTATTTTGAAGTTTCAAAAGTGACGTTTCAATGTATCGTAACCATTGTATTACATGGGCAAAATTAATCAAAGCTAAACATAGAAAGTTAACAGTTGCAGTGCTCAAAATAACCCCGACTTCACATTTTGTTGAGGAATTACATGTTAGTAATGACTAGGGTAGATGGAATAGATTTTTTTTACTATAGGGAATGGGCAATCTACTTTGTTCTTATGGGATAAGTGGGCAGGGGACTCCACAATACAACAGATTATACAAGGTCTTATTCATAGACAAGCTTGAGACTTAATTATGGCTGAAGGTTGGAAGGGTCCTCACTCTTAGGATGAGGATAAATTGGGTTTTCCTTTATTAAATTTGTTATTAGAAAAAGTAGGCCAAATTATTTTGCAAAACAAGATGGATGAATCTTATGTCCCATGTAATATGAAGAAAGTGCCTAAGTTAAGTGATATTTATTCAGGATTAGCATTTACATCAGGTTCAGTGAAATTAATTGGGCATGGTTGTGGAAATTTATACTACCTCCAAAAGTAAAATTGTTAATATAGAGGATTTTGACAAACTCTTTACCTACTGCTCGTAACTTATGGGTAAGGAGTATCAAAGAGTATCTAAATTGCCTAAAGTGTGGTGTCAAGTAGGCGGATAATATGCATGTTTTTAACAAATTAACATATATAAGAAAGGTTGTAGAGGAGTGGTAAACCAAGGATATTAAAGCTCTTGGTATAGATTGTGACTTTTATAAGTGGATAAAAGAGAATACACGTATAATCACAAGCGAAACTACATTACCTAAGCCTCCTAAAGCCTTTCTATTTGGAATTATGCTTTGGTTTATATGGTTTATCAGAAATCAAGCCCTATTTCAACTAAAACCTATAGACTTGGATCTAAATTCTACAATATAGAGGTTAGGGCATAAATAGTGGACCACTTTGAAAAGAGAAAGTGGAGTTTATAAAATTGAAACAAGAAGTCTATCTTGGAGCCCTCCAATTCAAGAGTGGGTGAAGTTGAATGCGCTATTAATTACTTAACAAGTCAAGTAGCAATTGAGGGTGTCATTAGGGAATATGAGGGCAAATGGATAATGTGATTCTTAGATAAACTAGGCAATTTAGACATTGTAGCATCTGAATTGTGGGCAATATATTGGGGTATTCATTATTATGTGCTAAAGGGCTTTAGAAAAGTGAAAATCGAATCATATTCTCATATAGCAGCAGCATATCTATTAAATGAAATAGAACCTAAAGCAAATGTTGTGAATTTATGCAGGAAAAAAGTCTTGTAGCTATGTAGATGAAAGATCAAGAAAATCCTTCGCGAAGTTAACATGATTGCAGACCGTCTACCATATCAAGCATCACAATAACAGCAAATCGTTAAAATCCACCAAGAAGCTCCAACTTTTGTTTTATCTATGTTAATTTCGGATCTACGGGGCTTTGGATTTCCTAGGGATTATAAGGTATCTGTTGCTCAAAATGAACCTATGGTTTTGGGAGATTTTCATGTACATAAAACTCCCATGTATTTTTTGGGTTAGACTTTTGGATTGCGTTGTTGTACTGTGTTTTATTTTATGAAATATAATACCCATAACTTACCCAAAAAAAAAAAAAAATCACAACCATACTAAAAAGATTTAATGAATTGAAAATAAGAGACAAAATGTTGTTCCTTGGAATCCAAGTACAACAAATATATATATATATATATATATATATATATAACTACTCAGCCAGCTGGATATATATCTAGGTTTGAGAAGATCCGTTAAACTTTAATTGCAGAACCGTTACATAGGGTGCTTCCTTGCGACAAATCTTAACCAATAGATAGTGATTATCAAGTGAATAGAAAATAAAAGAAAAAAAAAATTGAATTTCCTGTATAGCACCTTTGCTATTATGTTGGCTACATTATTACACAAATGTTGTTTGTATAATCGCTTTCATTTATTTGCATGATATCTTAATACTCTGCATAGTTTAAAGAATACATATGTACAAAGTAAGCACTGATTAGTTATTTTATTTGTGTTTCATTCATTCAGATCATTTTTATCTCTAAGGACCTGCTTGGGATCCTTAAAATGACAAATTGTTAACTTAAAAACTCAATCTTTAAAACCCTCTCTGAGATTTTTACTTAGAGTTTTTACTAACTACTATTTCCATATATAAATGATTAAACACGATGATTATTAAATAAGTAATAAATGGTATAATAAATATAACAGTTATTCTTAATCAACAACGATGCTTATTGAAGAGCCGGTTTTATCCGTTAAGAACCTCTTATAGGATACCAACCGAAAAAAATTCGCTAAACCAACGAAAATATGATAATTAATTGAGAGTTTGCACTATTCCCAAATGTATATTGTCTCGTTTCATTAAAAAGAAGTACTATCTATTGCCTTTAATTTAAAGATAGGATTGCTAAGGCAATAAAATGTTAAAGTCAAATTAAAAATCTTCCGCTGCACATGCACCGATATATGTTTCACAGTCGTCAAATCCTTACCAGATTCGTTTTTCTTTATGGAATTTCGAAGGGAAGCTGGGGCATTCGATATGAGAAATATCTACATAGCTTTCAACAGAAAAAAAATTAATGATAGATGATATTAATAAAATTAATTAATAACTTATAAATATTATTAATAATTTTTATTTTTTAAAAAAAGTTATTATTTATATTTTTACGTATAAAAATATTATCGATGCTTATAAATTATTAATAAATTCACATATTATATTAATATTATAAAAGTTTTTCTCAAATCTAACATAAAAAAGGTTCCTGAAAGAATTTTACAATAGCTTTTAATTAAGATAAAATAATTCATGTGTCAAAAATTTATTTGGCCATATCCTACCCACCATTTATAGATTGAAGCGATGCACATCTTGTCACATAGATAGGTATTATGGCTCTTTTCTTTCTTCTTTTTTTTTTTTTCTTAAGAATAGAAACACACCTCTTTTAATAGAAACATCATTTTACAAATTAAATTCTTCAAATAATAAGAACGAAAATATATCCACATTAGAGGCAAAAGCAAAACTAGATTAAAAAAAAAAAAGAAAAAAAAAAAAGAAAAACCAAACCCACCCTTACATCGAAACAAACGTACGATGAAATTGTGGCGAAGCACGGCACAACAATGATGCACAACAACAAACCCATTGTCATAATCGACCACTATACCTTAAACCACACACTTCGAGTACCCACTAAAAGCAAACTCCCAACTTTTGCGCAACAAAACACCTATAAGATCGCACCCACCTCAAACCACTCATACTCCACACAAAATACATTACCTTGGTCTCTCCTCGTCGATGATGAGGAAGAACACAGCGATGAGGAATGCAGGTGCTGAAGATGATAGCAATTGACTCCGGTAAAGGAAAAAACCTTATTGGGTTTAATGAGGGTAAAAGGAAAAAAAGGAAAATCTTCCTTAAGAAAATAAAATATATATTAAATATATATTTTAAAAAGCAAACTACGATATAAAATTAGGTGTAACTTAGTAGTTAAGTATCTAATTTTATAAATATGAGATCTTGGATTCAATTCTCATGTTTGTAATTTTACTTTTCTTATATACATTTATTATATTCTTTTCCTTTTCTTATATGCATTTATTACTTAAAAGGCATTTATTCTTTTACATTTATTAAACTTTTTCTTTTAATTTTTATTAGCATTATAATATAGAGAATAATTATATTGTTTATATTATAAATATTCAGGTCTTATCACATAAGTTATGGATAAGTAACCAGTTATATGATTTGGTCTATTTATTTATTTATTTACAATTAATGTTATGAAAATGAATATGGATTATTGAATAATTGATTGGGTAATAACTTATATTAAAAATTATAATTTTCTTTTTCAGTATTGCTAGTGAGACATTTAGATAAAATTATCATGAAAAAAGATAGTATAATACTTATATATATGTTAATTTGTTTTTTTTTTTTCATTGTACTAGTAATTCATACTCAAATATTTTTTTTCTAATTTATTTTTGCTAAAAACAAAACTCACATAAGTTTCTATATACTAATGCAATATTTTATAGATGAAGGATTAAATTTTATTTGGTATATATGCATAATAAAAAGGTCAAAACTTTATTCTTTTAACTTCTTAAAAAGTGTACCAATCATAGTAATCATTTTTAAAAAGAATTTTTCTATCCTATAAACCTTTAGGAATTATTGCAAATTAAATATTAACAAGTTCCTTTAACATATATAAGATATAATATAATGACAACAACAATAAAATATTTTCCTATTAATAATTTTAAAATTAACTTAATTAAGATAAGTGGCTAATGCAAGAAGAGTCAACCAATGTTTACTTCATTTGATGCAATGTCTTATGATGCATCAATTTTTTAACTAAATGAAAGATGATCAATCTTGATAATGATCCAAGTGTAAGCATCAAAGTTTTGAAAAGATTTTACATATGGGCTTAAGTTATAATTTTAGATTAAAAGTTTGTGTGATATGAACTTATGTCACATTTGGTATATAAGAATAGACCTGAATAAAATCACAATTCTAAGTTCCATTCCCTTTCTCAAATTCGAAAATGTTTTTAAAATGCAAAATCACAATTCATTTAAGGGGAAATTTGATTCTACCTTTGAGGGGATGGAATTACGATTCCATTCCATTCTCATTAATCATCAAATTTAAGTTATCTATTTAATCTTAAACCAAATTATGACATGTAATAATTAAGAACATTTTTTTACAAATACTAGCATTCAATTCTATTCCATTTCACAGGCATTTCAAAATGTAGGAAAGGATTTATCATTCCAATCTTCATTCCATTCTAAACAATTCCCACATATCAAACGTAATATTGGTAATCAAAACTAAGGAGGCTAAGCTGACTTGCAATTACTCGAATTTGATTCCACAATAGTTGAATTAAGATCAACTTTAAGCTATTCCAGTAATTTATTAAGTCAACCTCAAGTTTTAATCTATTCAATTCAAGTTAAGCCTTTATATATCGCTAATAGTGGATCTCTATTTAAAGGTGCAAAACCTACAAGAGGTAGCAAACATAAGCTTTTGGCTATGTTGGAATTGGTTCCAACATGACTACTCTAATACTTAATAAGTTAAAGAGTACAAAAAGAGTGTAAATGTAAAGTATATACAGTAGAAAGGTTTCTAATCCTTTATAAGGAGGCATGTTCTTTTATCTATAGGGGATTGGCCAAGCTATTTAGCGAAGAAGATAAAAATCCTAAGATCCTCTCTTTGAATATAAGCTTCATAGAAAGGATCTCAAGCATAGGCTACTTGATACGACAGCGAGTCTCGAAACAAGAATGGGTATTTGAGGTTTAAGAGGAGTATGAAGAACAGGGAGTAAAACAGGGGTTTTGACAGTGAATGTATATAAATATCACGCACTAAGATACAAACACAATCAAGGGTTTTAGCTCGAAATAGGATTCAATACAACTTATAAATACTAAATGTTGCTCAAGGTTAGATTAAAGAGAATAATCAATACTCAATAATCCAGCAAAGTAAGCTCTAAGAGCTTAAGAGTATCCTTACTCGAAAAAGGAATGTTCGAGTGTAAACATATTGTCTAGATATCCTTTTATAATCATCCCTGCTAATTATAAATGTAGCAAGTCCTAAACCCTAGTGATAAAACTGTAAATAATATACAAGACCTTAAACCCTAAAAAATTGGGCTAAAAAATAAAATAAAGACAAACATGTATAAGAATACAAAACTATATGTTTTACAAGGGAATTCGGCATGCGATCATTCATCATGTCCTAAAAGGAGCATGATCTAAACCAGGTAGGTTCACAATTAAATGTTTAGGTTCAAGAAGGTGTCTTTAAAGTCTCACATTGCCTGGCCAAGACACCAAAAATTCCCTCCATAATTACCTAGTTCTAGAATTAGTCAGCACTAATCTCTCTATACCGTACCGAATGGTTCTCTGGTCTTGAGTACTAGGTCGTGTAGTCTCTCGACTTCTCCGCAAATGACAAACTTAATGTCGAGTGGATCCTTTTATTCCTCTCATCCTTCTAGTACCTGCTCGACCTTAGCAAGAGTTGATCAGCCTTGGCTTGGGACAAGTTAGCCTCGACTTGGAGATAGTTGGAGGTTGATTCTTATCACTACCGTAAGTCCAAAAGGAAGTTGTCTTTGACTTTAAACATTGAGCATAAGCCGGGATGCCAAACAAACTCCTCTTCCCTTTTCACTTCACCATGGGTACTGAATGTCTCTAGATTTCCTCAATGTTTGTGGGGGTCAAGTAATAGCTCTTTTCATCCTTCCAAACCTTGTAAGTGTTGAGGAAACATCATGAATCACTTTTCGGTCATACTTCTAAGGTTAATCAAGAAGTAAATCTATGGCATTCATAGGCACTACATCGAAGTTGATCTCATCTTCGTATTGTCTAGCCTTGAATACTATCCGAGCTTTTTTATACACATGGACCAAACCCTTGTCATTAAACCACTTCAATCCATAAGGTCAAGAGTGCGGGCAGATCAGAAATTGCATCTTTTCCGCTAACTCGATAGAAATGATGTTTGTATAACTACCCCCATCAACAACTAAGGAACAGGTCTTCCCATTTACAACATTGAATATGAAATAAATTTTCCCTTTGTCAGGGATCTGCTTTTAGGTTGGCTCGCTTGTCCGTCATGGTTACGAGTTCATCTAGGTTTTTGGCATAGACATCTTCTTCTATTAACTTGTCGTTCGAACTCTTGTCACTCTGACTTTCTACTTAAGCCTTGAGTTCCTCGCCCTTTAAGACCATAACCTTCTTATTCGGCCATCGGGACACAATATGTCCATAGCCTAAGCATTTGAAACGCTTCACTTCTCAAGCCTTGTTACTGAGTGCTTTTTTCTTTCCCGGCCGTCTTTATCTCGGCATAAACAGGTCTACTAGGCTTGCCTTTTTCCACCTTCACCTCTAGCCTTCTCTCAGTATACTTGTCAATTTCAAGGCTAAATGGTTAAGGTCAATTAGTCGACCTCTAATGCCTCCTTCTACTGTTATACATAACTGCTCAATCAAACATCCATGGTCACCCAAGTAGAAGGTGGCATGTACTCATGGGTAACATATCACAAAGCACTTCATCTGGATACCTACCTATACAAATTGGTATAGAAACTTGTTTGTTCACTTATAGGGCTCCCTTATCACTAAGCCAATGAAGCTTGTAAAGTTTCAGGTGGAGCGTAGTCAGCAATTTCAGCTATTGGACCATAAATATAGAAGCTACATTGGTGCAACTCTTACTGTCAATGATTAGTGCGCATAATGATTCATTCACCTTACACCCAATATAGAAGAGATTTTCTCTCTACTCATCTTCAAGCACAGGGCTGATGCTTATTGTCTTCCTCAATACTAAAGTGGTCAGCATGAAGTTTCCTTCCTCGCTGTAGATAACTTCTTCCTCGCTGTAGGTAACTTCCTCCTCAGACAACTCAGTCTGTTCATCCTCCTTCGACTCCTCTACTTCCTCATCAGTACTATCAACCTCAACGATCGGCGCCTACCTCTGATCGCTATTATTCACCTATTTAGACACCGAGCGGCCATGTGTCCAAATCCTTGACATTTAAAACACTTGATCTCACTCATCTTCCTCCCTGAACTCTGGTCCTTCTCAAACTTCCTCAGGGGTTCCTTCTCCTCTGTTTAAGTAATCTAAGCAGGTCAGGTCTCAGTGACCTTGCTCGGTTCCGTTTACATAAGTCTACAGGTCGGCTACTGCCAGGACGGTTGACTGGTGGTTGGAATCTTCCAATTTGGTGCCTTTTTATCCTCTAGGTGGCTCGAATTGCATCATCAAGTGTTCTAATGTTTAGAGTTTCTAGGACATCCCTAATCGAATACTTCAATCCGCCAATGAATTGAGACACAGTTTGGTCTTCTGGCTCTACGATTTCGTATCAAATCATTACCATCCGGAATTCTTTAACGTAAGTGTCCACACTCGATGCTCTTTGTCTCAATTCTTGCAATCTTTTGAAGGCATCCTGCAGATAATAGCTCGGCATAAACCTTCTTCACATAACTCTCTTCATATCATCCCAACTCCTAATCTTTTGTTCTCCTTCCCTTCTTTTGGTGGCTTGTAAGTTCTTCTACCATAAGACGGCATAACCAGTGAATTCCAACACAACTAACCTAACTTTTGCATTTTCAAGCACTTTGTGGCATTCAAACTGCTTTTCAATCTTGTTTACCCAATCTAGGTAGTCTTCGGCATTACCACTTCTAAGAAAACTTGGGATACGTATCTTGAGTCCTTCGAGTCTAGGGGTCCACACATTTCTTTCTTCAGCTCCGTAATACTCTTCTGCATCACCATCTCCTTCCACTTCTTTCTCAATCTCTTCAAGTGCTAACCTACGTCTAATATCCCTACCAATTCCTTTAGCTCGGGGTAGTCAAGCTAGGGCATTAGCTCGACCAAATTGGCTATTGCCTTGTTGTTGTTGCTCACATTCCTTAAGGGGGTTATTTCTAGCTTACTGTCTATCTTCTTGTATGATAGTCACCAGACTAGCTACCAAATCTGTAAGCCTATCTAAGCGGTCACCAACTGACTAAGGTAAGAAGCTTCCTTCCTATTCTCAACCATGTTGAGTACCACTTTCTTGTTTTCCCAAAGTTCCTTACACACTTAAATCTGACATTAATGTTTACTTCACAATGACAATTTCTCAACAAACACACAATCAACCATACTCTGTTTTGGTATATCGAAAATAAGGGAAAGAAAAATATAAAACACTTCTCACTACTAAACTTTAAAGCTAACAATAGAATCACCATCACACGAGAGCAGTGACAAACTATTAAAAAAAAAACATAGTAGCAGAATCTAGCTTAGAAAGTAGGCAAGCTTTGATACCGAGATGATATGGACTTGTGGATAAATACACAAACCCGATATCACGCATAACCAAAGGGATGGGTCTAAGCCATAAGATTGCTTGAAAAGTAAATGATGATTGAAGGTTGAGTAGGGGGTTCTCGTGCACCGACGAAGGATATGACGTATTAACGCCTCACACAAGCTCAGGTCACACTTGATATGATGCACAAGTATGGCCAGAGGTCACTTGCCACTAGTCCACACTCAAAAGGGCTAGATAAGAGTGGCTCAAGAGTAAGGGGGATACTTAGCTCAAGAGAGTGAAAAGTTCAATATATTCTCTGTGTTATGATGATCAACTTTTACAATATGACAGTATTTATATTATTCCATTAGGGCAAATCCTAAGTTGCAGAAATTACAATAGTAAAGAGAATAATTTATAAGGAAAATATGAAATCGTGCAAAAGAAGTAACACAAAAGTCTTTTCTCAAAAAGAACAGTACGGATGTCAGTAAAAGATAGTGCACGTACGTTTTTACTATGATTCTGATAGTCGTATGGTTCGCAAGGGTGAGCCTCTGTTCAGTGTCAAAAGGGGCTAGACTGTAGTTGGTTCAGGGACGGCTCACATTAAGGTTGACCTCAGATGGTTGGCTCCTGATAGTTCTACTCAGCCTTGGCACAATGGAGATTGTTGCACTCAGATTTGGCGCTTGGATTACGATCTAGTGAAGGGTTCAGTTCAGCATGTTGGTTGATCACCTCGATAACATCTTGGATGGTATGGAGAGCAAAGTAACTCGGCAAATCAGAATGAGGAAAGCACTGCTCCTTGGGGCTTAACTCAACTGAAACAGCTCGGCAAACCACTTGAGAGAGCTCCCGGACTCAGGAGTGTGTAGTCGGTTCTTGATCCCTATTAGTGTATGTGCGTAAAGAGAGAGAGAAAAAAAAGAGGGTTTTATTGAGTTGAAATCAACTTTGAACTTTAATGTCAATTTAAAAAAAAAAACTTTTTTTTTCCAAATAGTTATGCTTAAACAAGCTTGATTGAGCAAAATATAAACTTATTGAATAACACTTTATTTAAGCTCAATTTTAAAATTTTCAAGTAGAGTTTAACTAATTCGAACCTCAAGGATACTCTTGAATTCAAATTAGTTTATTAGAGCCTCCTAATTAGTTTATTAGAGCCCTAATTAGGAGGCGTCATCGTGATTAGTTATTTATCAATGGTAACTCCTCCAATGGCTTATGATTCAAAGTTTATAAGAACCGGCTTTAATGCTCTTCAATTACAAAGAGACCTTTCCCTCATTCTTACTTCTCTCATATTTCAATTTATTGCAACCTACTCCTTCCCTATTTTATAGGGCGTATATTTGGTTAGAGATGATTGATTGTTGCTAAAAATTATTATTATTTCATATCCTAAAAATTCACTAATTAGACAACACACAGTTTTGGTAGCCATATAGATATTACTTTCAACATAAACATGGCTTTTTTTTTTTCGGGTAGATGGGATGTAGAAGGAGGCTGTAACATTTTTTCACAGGGTAACTGCATCCCATGATGTACTGCACACAGATATAATTAATACTACTTGCGCATGGTTTTGTAGGCCCCATTAAGAAAGCACTCGTCTGAAAATGTCACCATGCATGCCTGATATGTACTGCGTACACATCTCACTTCTCATTTATGTTGAGAATACACATTTCTGGATAAGATCAACTAGAAATTTGATAGACATGACCTGATGAAGACAAACAAACCTTGGAGAAGATCCTCTATTATGATAATGGAGTATGTTGGTGTTAGCTCTTCCTTTGATATAGATTCCTTTCACGCCAATGGAAATGTGAAATTTAGGTTTCAACATATACCTAGGGAAACTTTTTTTCTTAAACATATAAATAAGTAGCTAAATGACAAAAACATCATTAAACCTTAATTTTAAATCTATGTGTGAATGCATTCCACTTGGATTATTTGTTAATAGAGTACTAGCTACAGCAATTATCTGTTAATAGTGCAAGTCCAGTTTTCTATATGGCACACTCTCCATGGAGAATATTACTAAAAATAGATGGACCACTTATCTAACTAATTTTTTTTTCTAGTTAATATAGTTAAATTAGAATTACTTTGTGTTTATTATTTTAACTAGAAAAATAAATGAAAGAAATCAAATCCACAAGTGGTTCAAAAATCAAAGAGCTAATAAGAGCCAATCCGGACCCAGACGAGATCGTAAGCACAAGGAGAACACATCTAGAAATCATAAGAATCAAGTTCCTTCCCGATGGGTTCTCAAACATCAAAGCCGACTCTTGTCATCAATCAATCGGTTCATGGATTTACACCATCCACTATCGATGGTCCAACGTTTCTATCCGAACTGGCAACACATTGATGATGTCCTATTCGACTATTTCATATTTCCTCTACGAACGGACTACAAATTCTTGGTTCTCTTCATTCTTCCACTCGAATGGGAATTTCATTCATCTAGATGGCAAGACATCAACAAATATTTTATTACGGCTTCACCTTTTAGTTGCTTCATGTTTATTTCTATTCACATCTTGCCGCTAGTCCTACTAAGTAAATATATAAGATTTCTGTTATTTGTATTGTACAGAATTAATAAACATTGATAGTGTATTTTAGACTTGGACCCCTTAAGCCCATACCGACCTACTTGGGCTCTTTTCCTACCTCGATTCACTAGCATTTGGCCTCACTGTCCTCCTAACAGACCTCAAGATCTCTCAACTAGATGAAGGAGTTGCTATTCAAGCACCCAGCTCAGCATCAGACCTTTTAGGCATTTCTTCTAGTCGGTCTTTAAAAGCAAACCCAAGACCTTAGCCTCAACTTTAGAATAATGCCTAGAAACATATGGACCAAGAGGATAATATTCATGTTAAGTACGAGGCCAACTTGGAGAGGTCGGTGCAGTAAGAAGGATAAAGAGAAGGTCCGTGAAGGACCGCCTTGACAAAAAGGTATTGAGTCAAGCTAATGGAGAGGGCTCCAACAATAAGAAGTGCCTACTATCCCCACCAATATACACTCACCACACCCTTCTAAACCGGCCCTTAACCCAAGTTTATATGATGGTCCTGAGAAGAGGTCTATTGTAGAAGTCCCCTAAGATAATGGGGAGCTCCAGTCGTTAGAACTCCAACAAGTATTGTTAATTCCACAAAGACTACGGCCATGCAACCAATGAATGTTTTCAATTGAATAATGCTATAGAAAACGTCATCCAAATAGGCAACTTTAGAAAATACGTGGCTAAGCCTAATAATGGTAGCAGAGATAAGGTACCTTCAAAGCAACAGATTGAAGATGCCCAAAAAAAAGGGAATAATGACCGCCGCAACAATCGAACCCCCATCGGTATCATCAACATTATTGTTAGGGGGCTACACCCAGAGAGTCAGCTGAGCTACATCAACTCAACTAATGCCCCATCCAAGGTGATGATAGTTAAGGAAAAGAGGTAAAGGCATAACACCTCTATCTCTTTCTCTGAAGAGGATTTGGAAGGGGTTGATAACCCTCCTCAAGATGCCCTAATGATCGAAGCTAGGATCTCAAATTTTAAGGTCTTGAGGATTATAGTAGACATTAGCAACTCTACCGACGTCTTCTTCAAACACACTTACAACAAAATGAGGAAGAAGCTGCCCGTAAAGATCAAGACATATCACCATGACTTGATTGGATTCGATGGGCGAGTTGTCCAACCTAAAGGCATCATCACCCTAAATATGAGCTCAGCAACAACGAGAACGTCGCCTGAAGTCCAATTGACTTTGTAGTGGTAGACTGCCTATCCCCTTATAATGCCTTGCTGGGAAGATCAAGCCCTGTTAGCTTCAAAGTTATTACATTGCCCGTGCATCTAAAGGCTAAATTCCCAACCCCCACGAGGTAAGAACTTGTAGGTATAATCAAAAGCTCTCCAAAGAGCTCTATGTGAAGGTAACCTGAGGTGAAGGAGGCTATTGTCAAACTCTTATAGCCTAACTTAGATCAGTTTTCCTAGTTGGCATTAGATATGCTAATATTTTGACCAACCTAACAACCCAAAGCCTCAACATTAACAAGAATGTTCGGCCTACCAAACAAAAGAAGAGGTACTTTGCTCCACAACGAAAAGCCACGATCAATGATGAAGTGCAAAAGCTATTGAAGGCAAGCTTTGTGTGAAAGGAGAAGTATCCAACCTGGCTAGCTAATGTGATGCTAATAAAAAAAAAAATAGGAAGTGGTGAATGTACATAGATTATACTGACTTGAATAAAGTCTACCCAAAAGATTGCTTCCCTCTCTTAAGGATAAGTCAATTAGTTTACTCTACATCAAGATGTGCTCTACTAAGCTTCATGGATGCTTTTGCAAGTTACAAATAGATCGGGATGGACCTAAAGATCAAGTCCAGATCTCCTTTATCACTAATTTTGGCATCTATTGTTGTACTATCATGCCCTTTGGCCTAAAAAATGCTATGAAATCATATCAGAGAATGGTAACCACCTTATTTAAGCCCTAGCTCAAGCGAAACATAGAGGTATACGTAAATGATATGATCGTCAAAAGCAAGTAGCTCAGCGATCACATCAAAGACTTATAGGAAGCCTTCGATAGGATAAAGTAGTACGACATGAAGCTGAAATCCCAAAAGTGCATATTTAAGGTAGGCTTTAGCATGTTCTTAGGCTTCATGGTCAACAAATATAGGATTGAAGCTAATTCCATAATGATTAATGTCATTAATGTCACGCCCCGAAGTGGTAAAGTCGTAACAGCCCCGCCATGTAAACTATTCTAAGATAAAAGCTGGCCTTACAACCGCTATCTTAGACCTAATCTACACAAGGCGTCTACGACTAACCCGCTTTGAAGTAAACAGTTTGTAATTTAAATAAATCATTTACCTAAGAAAGTGAGAAAATTTATATATATATATATATATATATACTATAATTCAGTTATTACATTATTCAAAAATGAAAAATTCTAAAATAAAAACTTAGACCTTAAGAATATATGTTTATTCTTCAAATATTTTTCCTCACTTCCCAGAATCTAGCAGTTGTTAGCTTCAGAGTAGTTGTATGCCGCTTCTTAGCCAACACCTGCATGACGTCTATAGGGATGTGAGCACCCATAGCTTAATAAGTTAAGATGGACAACTTAAAACTATACTACAAACATAACAAGGTTATCAATCAAGTTATTAAGTGCAATGCATGTTCAAGCAAATGCCATCACACAACGTTGTCTGGCCCGTCGCGAGATTAGAAAAATTGCGCTCACTCTAATCTAGGTTGAGGAGTTGTCATTAATGCAACAGCTCACGACCAAACTCAGGCTTGTGCAATGGAGACATGGATCCTTCCGCGACTACCTTCAAACCATTGACTTCATCCTCACCACAACCTCCTATCCTATCACTTAATTCGATTAAGGATGAAGAAGGGACCATTTTGCAATCATGCGCTATCCCTTTCGAAGGAGTCGATATTTAGCCGGAGAATCTTAGGTTCCCCTAATGGGTTGCCATATAGGTCCGATTATGATTACAAGTCATATATTTGATTAGGTCCAATTTAGGATGATCAATCATTTCACACAAATCATACAATACAAGCCAAAACAACAGACAGAATTATAGCATCACTCATAATTAAGCACATGCACACAATCAACTATCTAACAAGTATAACCAAGCATAATCTCAAGCCTTCAAAATACAGCAACGTATTAATCCCAACTTACTTGGACTCCTCGCTCACTCATTTAAGGTCCAACTCGCTTAGGCCATCGCCAATTATCCCCATAACACAAACGTGGTTTCAGTTTTTCATATAACTATTATATGTTCGTTTTATCCTATAACGCTTATTGTTATATTTTTTTTAGGGTTTAATATACCTAATTATCTAGGTCTTAAGTCTTTTACAATTATTTTAGGTTTGGGGTTAGGTTCAGATTCGGTTTCCATATCGATTTCTAAATTAAATTCTAGTTCGATTTCTAAGTACTGTTTCATACTCAAACTCTAGAAACTTGTTTTAACTCATAATCTGAAATTAATCACTTTACTTCTAGATATCCTAGATACCATAATTACCCCTAGTCAATATTTTATTATATACAGTACACTTAAATCCTTAATAGTATATCAATTTACTCCTGATATAAGAAATTTTTACATATTTTATATAATTACATAAATTCAAGTTTCCTATAAGATTTATTGTATATTTTTATTATTATCATAATATCAGTTTTTATTCTAATATTTTCTATTTATTATATTTTTAATAATTGTGTATTATGTATTATTACTTATTATGTACATAATACACATCTACTATTTTTATTACTCTAATTACTATCTCCTAACATCAATTATCATTTCAAAATGTCTAAATTCATCCTAAATCAGATTTTACTCCTAATTACCCTAATTTACAAAATTAGCTTAAAATTTACTATTTTTCCCTATTACTTATTTACTACATGATTAACCTAATAATTCATCTAAACCTTAAATGCTACAAGTATCATACTTCATCATATTTCAACATCCTAAAACATATAATTATTCGCTAAATTAGCAATTAACCATTAAATTACTTAATTAACCCTCAATTACCCATTTTATGCCTTATTTTAAGGCCTAAAAATTATCTAAAATTTTCAAAAATTGATTTTTGAAAATTGGCTTCATAGCACTATTCTATATCATCCAAGTGGTCTACATAAAAATTTTGGGTTTAAAACTACACTCCTAAGGTCATTTATTTTTAAACTGAAACATGTTTGGTTTTGCATGATTTTTTAAGGATCATATATCATGGGACATATTTTCATCAAAATAACATTTTTCCTAAAAAAATATATAAAAATATTCTAGAATAACAAGTTTCATAATTTTCTAAAAATATGTACTATTTTTATAAAATTATACAAAATCGGGTTAGAAATCGGACTCACCAGTCTGGGTGGCTCCAGCCACCACTGGCCGCCATGGCCTTGTCGGCCATTCCTGGCGCTGCCACTACCGTGTGGTGGTGGTGGCCGCCATCCACTCCTAGCTGCTCGTCTCATATCGATTCTCCTTTATGGCCCTAACTGCACAGTTTTCCTTTTCTTTTTTTTCTCTTTGGTTTTTCTCTTGAATTTTTGAAGCTCTCTATTTTTCTCTAATTCCTAACTGTCCAAAGGTGCTCTGTAAATTTTCTCCCTATTTATAGAAGTTTTTGGTAATTAATATGCATTAAATGCGATAAGACATTGTCCAAATCTCTTAATTTTTTACTTTTGTGTTGCTTAATTCTAATTGGCTATTTTTTTTTTCAGATCCTAATTTTCCACAACCAAATATTCATCATTCCTTATCTCTCAGATTTTTTTTCTAATTTTTCCTCAATTAATTAATAATTTTCTTTAATTATTTACTAGGTTTTTGGCCAATTTAAGTAATTTTACATATTTTTACCTACACGTAAATACATGTGGGATACATGTGAACATTCCTAATTATTATTTAGGTCATTCTATGATTTTTAGTATACATATAATCTATCTCTAGTAATTTATTAGTTATTAGATTACACTTTTCGCCTTTTCGACGATTAACAATTATTATACTTAAAATTTGAAAATTTTATAATCTTCTATTTTATTACTTATTTTCTTAAATTTAAGTTTACGGGATCATTTTACTAATATTTCTAATTTTACTTATAATTTAGGCTCGATCGGATCTTTCAGCCGATCAAAGCCCTAAGTGACTAGTTGTAAGGCTTACAATTAAGGACATGAAGCCCCCTACCTTTGGTCAAGGAAGTCTTGAAGCTCACCTGTATGGTGGTCACACTGTACAAGTTCGTCTCGAGAAGTGCAAATAAATGTGCAGAATTCTTCGATATCCTATCCTAAGGGCTTTGAACGGATTCCCAATGTAAAGCAGCTTTCAAAGAGCTACAGGACTTCTTGGAGTATTGAGCAATCCTCTCTAAACTTGTCCTAAGAGAGGACCTTTACTCATACTTGACAGTCAATGATAGGACACTTACGTTTGTATTGGTCAAGATGGAAAGAAGGGAGCACAGGCTCATATACCACATCAGTCATATTGTCCAAGTGCTTGAGGTCAGGTACTCGAAGGTGGAGAAGTTTGCCCTGGCTATTGTGTTTTCTGCACATCAATTCAAACCTTATTTCCAAGCACACTAGACCGTTGTGCTAACAAACCAACCCCTCCATACACTTTTATGGAAGCTTGATGCATTTGGTCAAATGGTCAAGTACTATTAAGTTGAAAAATTAGTTTCCCTCTTTTCTTAGCCTAATTTTTATTAAGCCCTGCTTAATATCAATCTCTCAACTAGACTAAGAAAAATTTTTTTTCTTTTTTTTAGGAAAAGGGTTTTTCAAAAATAGAGTCACCATCTGATCAAAATCAAGAAAAAGTGAAATTAGGGCCCATAGGTAGATGGACCCTAATTTCAACTACCAATCCATGATTTTCTAAAAAAAAAAATTAGAAAAAGAAATCAAGAATACTAGGCTTAGAGGCTAAAAGTATTTTAAAACCTAAAATGGTTCCATAGAAGAAGTCTACAAAGTCAGTGGGCCTTTAATGAACTTCTTAAAATAAAAAGGGCTTAATATTTAAAGAAACTCAAATCTCCACTAATTTGCAATAAAATTGTGTTCCCTACCTCCAATTTACTCAAAGAAAATCAAATCTCCACTAAAATCTTAAAAATAGAATGCGTAGAAAAAAATTGATAATTCTCTCAATCTAATCGGTCTCTTATGCAATTGTATGTTTCAATGTGACAAAGGGAGGGTTATTTATAGTGTGAACTTGGGATTCTTAGCTAAGAAACTTTCTTTTCTTATTAAGGAATTAAATCAAGTTACAACTCATTGGTTTGGTTTGGTTCGTTTTTATTGTTCTTCTTTTTATTGTCTGATTTGGATGCATTTTAGATGTTATTTCTATCAATTAATTGGATAAAATCAACCTCGTACATCTTATTACCAATTAAAAACACTAATTATACAGTGAGATTATGCTAAGAGATTTAATTTTCTACTTACTTGAAGATACATACATTAAGTTTCCTAAAAGGCATTTTTTTTTTTTTATTTTTCTTTGGTGCACTTTTTCTTCACTATTTTCCAAGATTTCAAACTTAAAACATCATACACGAGTTTCCCTTTCAATTCTATATTTTTTCCTTAATTTTTATATGCAAGAAATTGAATCAAATTAAGTATATTTTTGGGGTTAAAAATACCCTTGTTTTTTTAGAGCTTCTAATCGTGAACTATAAACCAGAAAAAAAAAAAAAAAGATGAAAAGGAATCGGGGGGACACACAAGATTTCGTACCCCACATAGGCATTAAAAATAAAGGGATGCATAGTGCCCCTACAACTTTGGGGGCACCACATAGTCCAATGTTATGACTAAGTGGCAACCACGTATGACACTTGGCATGCCATGTTCACAAAAATAAATTTTTATTTTAATCTTTTTTCTTTTTTAATTTATTTTTATATCTTTTTGTTCTTTTCTCCTTTTTGTAAAAACTTTCGAAAATTTTATTTTCTAATTTTCTTAAAGATTAAGAAAACGTCTTAAAATATTTACAAGAAAAAATAAAGTATCTATACCTGCACTTTTTTGTAGTGAAATTTCATGAAAACTTTATTGCAAAAACAAAGAAAGACACTATTTTTACCCCAACGATAAAAGGGGAGTTTCGAAAAGGTTTTGAATGAAATTTCAAGATGTAAAATGGGCTACCTATAAAATGGGCCCCTTTGGTGAGCCATTAATCAAAAGAGGTTCTTACGGTCTATTTTAGTGAGTCCCTTTAGCGAGATACTTTTTCTTAATACCGGAGTTATCTATAGGTAAGGCTCCCCGAGGAGATAACCACTAAAGCCTTCCTGGGCACAACACTCCTTATGATTTATCTAAACGAGACCCTTTAATAAGATATCATATCTATAGGTAATAGCACTAAGGCTTTCTTAGGGACATGGCTCCTTACAGTCTATCTAAACAAGACCCTTATTATGTGTATCATCTTTAAATAAATGGAGATGACTGCATTAAGGCTATCAAAACAACGAAAAGGGCTCTTTGCAATCTATCTTGATAAGCCCCTTAGGTAAGATATCCTCTCCTAAAATAACGGTAGCACCAAAGCTATCTTTAGGACAAGGCTACTTACATTTTATCTATACGAGACCAATTAGTGAGATATCAAATCTAAATAGATGGAAGGGCCATGCCTATAACGAGGTCAAGGCTCTTACAAGATATCTTACCTTAAAGTTCTAATGAGTTAAGGCTCTTACAAGATATCCTACCTTGAAGTTTTGAGTGAGTGTCATACTTACTCTAGTTTGCCATCAACAATTCCAGATTCAAAGGCCCATAATCATCCCTTAGTTTAGAGACTTAGCGAGTTGGCCTGTTTTCATTAAGGTTAAGCATATGAGTTTGTGAGCTCAACTAGCCTTCTCTTTTCCTTATTTAGGGTCAATTTCAGTTCCTTCCTTTCCTTCACTTGGTCCCATCCTTAAAAAAGGAAAGATCAAAACATAGCATTAAAGGAGTTTTAGTAATTTGTCGATGTTCATAATGGAGGTTTTTATTTATTTGGCGCATGTGTATATACGGATAAGGAAAGATGGAGTGGGGATTGAGAACAACTTATCGATGTGGGGGAGAGTGGTCATGACCCATCTATTACCAACGACAGTTGAAGATATCTACTTTATGCATAAAGGATGAAAAAATCAGTTCATAAAGGATTGAAAACCAAAGAAAAAAAAAATAATATCATTCCATTAATTTCAAAAGTAGTAAATCCTAACTAAGTCAATGTTTATTAAGTCCCTCAAATCCAAACCATCCATAAATTAATGCTCCTCCAAACAATGCTCTTCTTACTACATAACAGCCCTCATAGCTAGGGGTGAACTTCCCCCTAAGATCTTATACATTTCATAAGACTATCCTTAACACCATGTCTCCTTCTAAGAACTATTGGGGTTTTACCTTCTTAATGAAAGCATAAATCATCTTTTACTAATAGCACTACCAGTGGCATAATGCGATTGACCTCTTCTCATTTACCAAGTTTAATTGTTCAATCCTCTTCTTCACCCATTCAGCTTTGTCTAGTTGAGTTTTGGCTATTACCTTGAGATAGGGTATTTCAACTTCAATAAGCAGTATTACCTCAATCCCATACACTAAAGAGTAAGGTATAGCTCCAATTGACACTTTAATGGAAGTCTTATAGGCTATGAATGCAAAAGTCAGCATCTGATGCCAACCTTTATAGGTTACAGTCATCTTCTCGATGATCCTTTTGAGGTTCTTATTGGTGGCCTCCACTGCCCCATTCATCTATAACTTATATGGTATAGAATTCTTGTGAATAATCCTAAACTATTGGCATAACTTAGTCATGAACATGTTAATAAGGTTCATACCATTATTTGTGATGATCATCTCTAGCACTCCATACTAAGCAATCATATCCCATTTCAAGAACCTGATCACTACCCCCTTGGTGATGTTTGCATGAGAGGAGGCTTCCACCTAATTCGTAAAGTAATCAATAGCCATCAAAATAAATCGGTGTCAATTTGATGTTTTAGGTTAATTAGACCAATAACATCTATTCTCCACATAGAAAACAGACATGGTGAAAACAAAGCATGCAACTCTTAAGAGAGAGCATTCACCTAGTTAAAATATACCTGGTACAGGTAACAGTACCTCACATGCATGATACAATCCGATTCTATCGTGGACTAAGAATAACCCATCCGCATGATTTTATGGGCGAACATGTGCCTCTTCATGCACCTCCTTCATCAGAATAGCTGCTTCTTCCTCATCTATGCATTTCATTAATGTAGTCTCAAATGACTGTCAATATATAATGGCCCTATTGAGTAAAAAGTGACTTACCAATCTCCACGATGTTTTTTAGTCTTTCTTACTTGCCCCCTCTAAGTATGTGCCAATATGAAGAAAACATTTGATATCATGGAACTAAGGCTTCTTATCTTTAGGTGCTTCTATCAATAAGCAAAAAGCAGGTTTGTCTTCTACTGTAATCTTCAAGAGTTCTACTTCCATCCTACCTGACAGCTAAACCATGGATGCTAACATAGGGAAGGTGTCTATGAATTGATTCTAAGTTGTTGGTATATATGTAAAGGAGATGTCTTCGAACTTTTCTACCAACTCAACAAGGTATTGATAGTAAGCCACCAATTTCAGATCCTCATCTTGTATTCATAAGTCATTTAGATGATAATTAGAGATGAGTCTCCATACACCTCTAACTTATGAACCCCCATATCTATAGTCACCTTAAGGCCCAAAATACAAGCCTTATACTCTGCAGTGTTATTGGTGTAGGAAAATATAAGTCTAGTCACAATAGGAAATTAGCTACTTTTAAGGGATATCAATATTGCCCTTATTACACATCTTGATATATTGGCTACCCCATCAAAGTACATCTTTCACTTAAGGAGGTCTGAATTATGCTCTACTACCAAGATATCTTCATTAGGGAACCAGACTTCCTTATCCTTAGATGTCTCTTCCGTGGGGTATTCGGCCAATTGATTTACCAAAGCTTACCCTTGACCGAATTTTAGTTCATATAAGTCATGTCGAACTCAAACAACATCATTTGTCATTTAAAGACTCCTCTAATTAGAGCCAGTCTCTTAGCCAAGTACTTAAGGGGATCATGTTTATCAATAGCCCTACTATGTAATACAAAGTATATTGCTTGAGTGCATTACCCATACGAAGGAATAACAAGTCCTTTCTATATTAAAGTACTTTTACTCTCCTTCAATGAACATCTTACTTAAATAATAAATGACTCTTTCTCTTCCCTCTTCATCTTTCTGTCCCAGCATACATCCCGTGGACTCCTAGAGGATAGTAAGATATAAAAACAATGGTTATCCTAGCTTCGAAACAACTAGAATCGGAGGATTCATGAGGTATTTTTTATTCTTGCAAAAGGCCTCTTTGCACTCTTTGTCCTAATTTAGAGGAGAATTCTTCCTTAATAATCTAAATAGAGGGCAGCACTTATTTCTAAGTTATGATATGAATCGGCCAATATAATTCAGTCGTCCTAGCAAACCCCTTACTTCCTCAAGTGTACGCGGAGAAGGTAATTCTAGAATTACCTTTATGTTATTTAGATCCACCTCAATGCCCTTTTAGCTGATTATGAATCCTAACTTTCCTAACACGACCCTAAACATATACTTTTCTAGGTTTAGTTTCAACTAAAATTTGCATAGCCTTTCGAATAACTTCTTTAATACCTCTACATGATTTTCGTTTTCTAGGGACTAGGCATTCATGTCATCTACGTATACTTCAACTTCCTTATGGATTTAGTTATCTAAAAGAATCATCATTGCCCTCTAATAAGTTGCCCTAGTATTTTTGAGGTTGAAGGGCATTCCCTTGTAGCAAAAGGATCCCCATATGATGATAAAAGTAGTTTTAGTCTTATCTTCTTCAGCCATCCTTATCTAATTGTACCTCAAAAAATCATCCATGAAGGAGAATAAATGGTTCCTAGTAAAGTTGTCTACCAAAACATCAATGTAAGGTAGTAAAAAATTATCTTTAGGAGTAGCTAGATTCAAGTCCCAAAAATGTACGCATATTTGTACTTTCCCATTTTTCTTTCGAATTGGCAGTATGTTTGCTACCCATTTGGAGTAATCCAACACCTTAATAAACCCAACATCTAACAAATTCTTAATCTCCTCATTTATCTTTAGTAAGATATCAGGCCAAAAATGCTTAATATCTTCCCTGGTAGGTAATTAACGGACTACAATGGATGGGTCCAATTCGGGCATACCTTCATAAGACCAAGGAAATACATCGGTGTATTCAACCAATAACTCAATCATTTCCCCTTTTCCGTTCTAGTGATAAATTGCCTCCAACCCTTAAGTTCTTAGAGCTATCACGTAAGCCTAAATTAACCAATTCAACAAGCTCATCAATGGATATATGATCCTATTCATATTTTTGCCAATTGTATTGAATTTCTTTATGACTGTTGATATCATCCCCTAACGACTAACCGAGTAGGGTTGGACATGATATCGATATTTTCATCGTTTACAGGAGCGAGATATCCCCAGCTTTCATCAAGAACATTAGATTTGAAAATAATGGGCTAAAAGGGGAAGAGATACAAGAGAAAGAAGAAAGTAGACATGAATAGGACAAGTAATTTTATTGCCATATATTGGGAAAAACAACTAGGGGGACTAATTTTATTGGTGGAGTATTGAGGCTCAATCATAAACAGTAAGAACTACATAAAGGAAAAAAAAAAAAAAAAAACACCCAACTAATGTTATGCCCTAACACAATCTTTACTCCAAAGCAACTTTATTCATTAGGGGAAGAGTGAACCGATTCTGCAAAATTGTTAAAGCTTCAAGCTGATCTTCTTCTTCAACTGTTTCTTTTGGTATTGATCCAATGAAACTTTCCTCAAGTGGTGGAAAGGTCATAAGGGTATTATACAACCAATCACCCCCCTTTCCTCTAATGAAGTATGTCTGCATTAACTCATTTCTTGTGGGTACATATCCCAAGCCAAAAGTCCTAATTCACCACTTCTTGAATGTAGGGCCTTTGTTTCCATCTTTCTTTCCATGGATTGTGCATACTTGATAAAAAAATTTGCACCCAAAATCTTCCAGCTCTTCTTTCCCTATATATAAGACTACCATCTCCTTATAAATGTCATACTCATGATCTCCTAAGACCGTAACCGGCTGGCCATTAGCAATAAATTTGACTTTCTAATGTAAGCTAGAAGGAATTGTACCAGCTACATGGATCTAAGGCCTTCCTAATAATAGGTTGAAGGTCTGGAGAATGTATAGCACTTTGAATGTTACACTAAACACTTGAGGCCCAATCATTACTTAAAGATCCACTTCCCCCATCAAAATCCCTTACAATTATGGAGCTGAGCTTAATTTCATTAGCTTCAATCTGAGCTGCTAGAGGGTATCTAAAGGACAGACATTTAATGAGGACCTGTTATCAATTAGCACTCTAGCTATAATCTTATCCTTGCATCTCACCACTATGCATAAAGGCTTGATATGATGATTTCCTTCTTCTCCTAACTCCTTAATCTGGTCGATAGTGAATATAGAATTGGTTATATGCCCCAACTTATCAACCAAAATCTCTTAAGGAACTTAGACTTCTTTGAGAATCTTAAAGAGAGCCTCTCTATGTTGGTTTGATGATAAGAGAAGCCCCATAAGGGAAACTTAGGCCAAAACCTTAGTTAGCTAATTCACAATCTTATATCCACTGACCTTGATCATCTTATTGAAAGCATCTAACTTATATTTTTTCTATCCTTTTGCTTACATATTTTCTCTCATTTCTTATCTTAAGTTGTAAATTCGGCCTATCCTAATAATCCCTCCAACCAGTGTTGTAGCAATCTTTGATTGGTTGAGATTCTAAAATCAAAAGGTGATACCTTATAATTCTCAAAAGGAATCGAGACATTAAATACATACTTTTTGGTCTATTCCTCAGGTTGCTTGTTGTATTGAATCATAATCAGCTTTAGGCTTAACCCAACCATTCTTACCATGTGGCATACTTTGTCTTCTTCTTCAAACTTGGGCCCCCATCTGATTAGCGCCCCTTCAGTATATATTGTAGGCATGACCCACGTATCCACCAAGTACTCAAATTTTCTACGAGCCTAACTTAGCAACACGACTATAAGGTCCCCTGCTAGTCTATGCTCCTTCAACTGCCTGTAGGTGAGGTTTCAAGGCCTGGTTATTGTTATTTCTTATATTTCTTCCTTCTTTATCTTACCATCCTGAAGCAATTGACAGATAATTGGCTTGGTATAGGATCTATCCCAGAGATTAATTCCTTGCAAATATCCCTTTTCTCTAAGGAGCCAAGCAACTTATTTAATAAGGATAGGCAACTCGTCTAGATCTATCTCGAGCTCAAGTTCCTTGATAGTAATCATATTAATTAACGTAGAATGATTAGGAAGTAGGTTGTTATTGACATTAAGAGTCTCAATAAATTCTAGCGAACTCTCCCAGCATCAATCAAGTATTAGATCTTGTTTCTAAGCCTCTAACGCTTGTTAGTAAGATGGATTATTCGTCTATGGTATTTACATATGGCATCAGTGTTGAAGTTTCTAAGTCTGTATCTTTCACTAGGTAATTTAAAGTCAATGAGATGGTCCACTCTTAAGCAGGCCAAGACTTAGCTTAGGGGAACTGTGATACTAGTAAATCTTTTGGGGGAAGGTTAGTTTGGTTAGGCTTATTGGGGCTAATATGGTTAGGTTGGAGTTATGGAGGCTATTAGGTTTAGAGCAGTTTGGTAAGGTGTTTATAGGAAAAGTATTGGGTTTTGGTTTATGCTTACCATGCTTATAGCAGGCTCTTTCCCTTTGTTACTAAGCTTAGTTAAGATAAGTTTCTTGTCTTTGGTGTTTAAAGTAAGTAATTTGCTAAATGTGATAATGCTCTCTATTCTACACTCTATTGCTACCATTTCATCAAAGTTGGCTAAGGCAAATGGAGTAAGCCGTATGAAGAAGGACTTCTCCAGGGTATTGATAAAGGTGAAGGTCAGCTGCATTTCAAGAATTGGTGTAGGCACCCTTGTAGCTTGGGCTCTTCATCTCTAAGCATATTCTTTGAAAGATTAATTGGGCTTCTTACGAAGGCTTCTAAATCCCATATAGAGGATGAAACTTCCAAATTGAACATATACTGCTCATAAAAGGCTCGAGCTAGCTTTTCCCAAGTATTGATTTGATTGAGGTTAAGTCGAGCATACCAAGTCAAAGCTAGGCCAATCAAACCGTCTTAGAACGTCTAGACCATTAAAGGATCATACTAGGCATACTTGCTCATTTTTCTAATGTATAATCGAGTGTTCAACTTTGGGCAGCTAGTTCCATCATACTTCTCAAAATTAAGCAACTTAAACTTTTTCAAGAAAGCCGAGCCATCTTGTGCAACTATATCAATGACACCCGCTTGCTTGAACCCATCTTACTTCTCAAAGGCCTTCATCTTATCATTCATTTGTTGTAGCAACTTATTTTCCATCTGTTTCTACTTGTCCTTAAATTCCTTCCTTAGACCCCCGGAATCGACCCTAGATTCTACCCCTGGTTATAGATATTCTAAGCTTGTTTCTTCCCCTTCTTGTGGGCTTATAGCAATCCTTTTTCCATGTGGTTTAAAGTTTTTTGTAATGGCGAGATGAGTTGCATGAAGGAGGCTAAAACTATCAATAAAAAATTCTATCTTATGACTTATGCTCTTCATTGATTATTCCAAAAGTCTGATCCTTACTACAATGGGACTTTAATGTTAATGTTGCCAGCATTGCCAATGTTACCTACGTTGCTTATGTTAGTCGTCATTTTGGATCTTAGCTGGGTGATTATGGGACTTCGTTTAGAAAATACTACTTGCAAGCTATTTTTGAAAAAACTACATAAGGTCAAACACTTAGAACTTGTTTGGAAAGAATCTTATATCATACCCTTTGGATTGATAACTTTCCTTTCCCTTTACCCTCCTTTTTTTTTTGAAAATTTTTTCCTCTTTTCTCTTTTTTTTTTTCTTTTTCTATTACTTTTCCCTTTTTGCATTAAAAAAAAAAGACATATGAATATAAGATAAAGAATGCTTATGAGAATACACGGATGCCAATATTGGAGTTGGCAAGTAATTCATAATGTAGCAAAAATATCACTTCTATTAAGATTGCAAATGATGGAGTTTGATTACAACTCTTTATTCTTAAAATTGAAACAAAATTTCTAAGCTAACAATCCTATTTGCTAGATCTTCTCTTAGCTAGATGGCTAGATCCTGCTTCGCTGCTTCTCCTTTTCCCGGATGGGCTAGGCTCTGCTGGTACCTCTTACTCCTAAATCCTCTCATTGGCTCTTGTCAACCAGTCTTTCAATGACTCATCCCACTATTTTGCCACCTGGAATAGGGCCTCTCAAACTCTTCCTAATCTGTTTGCATCTTTATAGACAACTTCCACTCAAGCCTGGACTTCATTCATATAGGTTTTCATTTCAAGAGTAAGATTCTTTAGAGTTAGCTGAAGTACATCAAGGGCCTTAAACTGTTTCTAACTCACTTCCTTGAGATGTTGGTAAACATAATCTTTTGTAACCCAATACTTACTGGCATTCCTTGCTAAATCTTCAAGCTAAAATATTGGAACCATAATTAGTTCACTTTACATAATCCTAATGGTGAGTAAGCGGGCTACTTTTTCATCTATCATAAGACACTAGTCATAATAGCCCATAGTTACTTGATCTAATGAGGGCCTATAAACTATGGTTTGAATAGGCATAACCTATTGGATCACTACAGTTGGATAATAGCCTGTGCACCAATAAGTAGAATTGGCTCATAATTTCTACAACTCCTTATCATCTCCTTAGTAGCATACCATCTAACAACCCAGACTAAGTTTTCAGCATTGAAATTTTGAAGGATCTTAACCTAATGGCAAATAAGAGCTTCTAGCAACTCGACCCTCACATAGGTTAGGATTATATCAATCATCACGACGAACTTGGCCTAATGGAACTTAAGTTGATGGATCGCTATGTAGCTAACAAACCATATCATAAGCAAGCCCAGGAAACTCTTCATGTCTCCATGTCTTTTACTCTTAAGGTGATTCAATACTCTAATCTGCTCAACTAAAAGAGCCAAGACATAAGATTTCCCTTCTAACAACTAAGCTACTATCTCTACAACTTAGAAGTAGATATTAAACACTTCCTTTAGAAACAAAATGATCCCGAATACTACTAAGATATACGCATAATAGTAATTGTGTTTCCATCCCCTGTAGCCCCCATAAAGGACATCGTACTTCTTTTAGTAGATGGACTTTCGTACAAACCAATCTAGCAAATCGAATAGCCTCAGGTACCTCCCATCTTTATCCTTCAAGGCTCAGTTTATCTAGTTCTTCTTTACCTCTAGCAAGTCACTGAAGATGCTGTGGGCATCCTTTTTGATGTTTGGAAAGTAAATCTAACTCACATTGGTAAGGGCCTTCAATAATTGGGTATATCCTTCAACCGATGGGCATAGCTAATGGGCCTAAAATAGAAAGCCAACAACTTTGGGTTCCAGAAATAAACCAGGGCCATACAAAAGTAAAATCTCTATCATTGACATAATGGGCCCAATCCTTGCTTTAATGTAGTCCTATTGCTTAGGGCTAAAAACTTGGAACCACCTAACATATCCTTAGGGTTCTTGAGCTTATTGACATGAATCTCCTTTTTCATTATTCTAAAAATTTGTAAAAAAAAAATGAAAAATACTAAATTTACATATCTTGCTTTTTTCTAACAAAAATACAAGAGATTATAAAAAAATAAATTACAAAGTTTAAAAGCTTTTATAAGCTTACAAAAATACACAATCTTCAAATTCCACCATGTTATAGCTTTTGATTTTAACAGACTTGCTACATATGATTTACTTACCAACTCATGTAGGCTCGTAAATGTAATTGAGTAGATTCTAAAATGTTCCTAAGTTTTAAAAGGTCTAAGATTAATCATTGGCCCAATTAAAACTTGAGTGAAGTTGGCCAACACAGCTACAAGTGGCCATTACATTGTATCGCTCAGGACTTACACAATGGCTCCCTTCTAAGGCTCCAAGGACAGTTTAGGTTCAACCGCTTCTATACACATATTACAAGAAAACAATTTCCCCCTCACCTGCCCTCCCCCCCCCCCACCCCCAACCCCCCCCCCCCCCCCCCCCCCCCCAAAAAAAAAAAAAAAAACCCAAAGGCCTAATGGGCTACTGCCTTTTCTTTTCTTTTTTTCCTACATCACTCAAGCCCATATTAATACAACTATATACATAAAAAGATTAAATACTAAAACAAAATAAAGCCCAATCATTATTTTATCATTTATGTACAAAGGTCTAAATAATTTATAGATTTCTTTTATGGTTAGCCCACAAGTCCCCAATAAAGTCACTAATCTATCAAGCTGAAAAATCTGTTTTTCTCTTTTCTTAGTCCGATTTACATTAAGCCCAATCACTCAATATAAATCTCTCGACCAAATTAACAAAATGTTTTTTTTTTAAAAAAAATTCTTTTGAAAAGTAGAGTTGTCGCCTGATTAAAATTAGGAAAAAGTGAAATTAGGCTATGAGTAGATAGACCCAAATTTTAGCTATTAGTCCACGATTTTCTATAAAAACAATTTTAGAAAAAGAAACTAAACATACTAGGCTCGAAAACTAATGTATTTTAAAACCTAAAAAGGTCTTGTAAAAGAAGTCTATAAAGTAAGCGGACCTTTAATGGGTTTCTTAAAATAAAAAGGGCTTAATATTTGAAGAAAATAGAAAGATATTTTTTTTTTTGTATTTTTTAAGGCCACTCAAAGTACCTACATACCTACCAACTAAGATCAACCCACATAATTCTTAATAAATTTATAAAATATTTAGTGGGTTAGTCCATTTTATTTTTAAAAAAATGATTTCACTTTAAGTATTTACATATTGATTAGTTTATGAAATATATATATATATTGGTACAAATTTTGAAAAACTAGAAATCCCTAAATTTAAAGAAAAGTCCATTTAGATTTTTATTTAAAAAAAAAAAACGTTTTTCTAAGGTGGCAAAAAAATTTTAAAAAAAATGAAAAAGCCGTTTATTAAAAAAAATTAAAGACATACATATTAAATAAGTCACATAAAGTACAAATTAATCAAAAACGATATAGAATCACAAATATATTTTACATGGCATCCTTATAGCAATTATTAACAAAAAAATTTTATTATGAAATCAAAACATTTAATTCCATAATAGTCACATGTTCAAACATATCTTCTATATTACCTAAACATAATTCACAATAAATATACTATAATTCATTAAATCAAGATACCTAATTTAATCAAAATAATCAAGAACTATCATCTAATTTCAGAATAACATATTCAGACATCCATTCTATATTATACAAATAAGATTCACAATAAACGTACTACAATTCATTAAACAAAACACCTAATTTAATCAAAATAATCAAGAACTTATTAACACACATATGAACTTACATGATTATTATATCATAGGAACAATAAATCTATTAACTGTACTACAATAATTGCGTCAAACAAGTGTTTTACATGCAAAAAAATATAATTTCACAATTATTTAATATACAAAATGCATAAAAAACATAAAGTAAACAAGAACAAATAAGAACAAGTAAGGATTCTAGGAGCTTTCCTTGTACAGTAATGAACTGGTATCCGATTTAGTGGTTCTCTAAGTAGTTTCCAGCCAAGCGACAACATCTCTCAACCCTCAACTTCCTAAACTTCAAAACCCCTCCACTAATTTACAGTAAAATAGTGCTCCTTACCTCCTATTTGCTCAAAGAAAATCAAATCTCCACCAAAACCTTAAAACTATAATGTATAAAAAAAAAAATTGATAATTCTCTCAATATAATCCATCTCTTGTGCAATTTTCCACTTCAATGTGACAAAGGGATGCTTATTTATAGTGTGGACCCGAGATTTTGATCGAGAAACTTCCTTTTTTAATAATTAAGGAATTAAATCAAGTTGCATCTCATAAGTTTGGTTCATTTTTATTTTACTTCCTTTTTTATTCCGATTTTGATGCACTTTAGATGTTATTTCTATCAATTAATTGGATAAAATCAACCTCCTATCTCTTATTACTGATTACAAACAGTAATTACTAATGGGATTATATTAAGAGATTCAATTTTCCACTTATTTGAATATACATACACTAAGATTCCTACAAGACATCTTTTTTAATTATTTTTCATTAGTGCACTTTTCCTTTATTATTTCCCAAGATTTTATACTGAAAATATCATAGACAAGTTTCCCTTTCAATTCCATATTATTTCATCTTTAAGATGCAAAAAAGGAGATCAAATCAGGTATAAAAATACCTATGTTTTTTGTGCTAAAAATACCCATGTTTTTTTAAAGCTTCTGTGTAAATTGTGAATTAGGAAGGAAAGGGAAGAAATGCGAAAGGGAAAGAAGTAAGGGGGGCGCTCATGTTATTATATATATTTTTCCTTTCAATTTCAGGGGTACCAAATGCCGCGTTGTGGGACTGCTGTAGGTAGCAACCATGTGTGACACATAGCATGCCACGTCAGCAAAAATAATTTTATATTTCATTTTTATATTTTTTGAACTTTTCTCTTTTTGCAAAAGTTTTTGGAAAATTTATTTTTTGAGTTTCCTAAAGATTAAGAAAACATGCTAAACTTTTTGCATGCAAAAAAGGGGTATCTACAAGTATACGCTAATGCTGAGTACGTATGGAATTCAGTATCAACCACAAACAGCATGCAAAGCATAGGTCTTAGGCAACTTCATCTTAGAATACACTAAAAAGGAGGAAGCACCACTTGAAGATGACAAACCGGTATAAACTCTCTAAGTCGACAACTTATCCACCTCCGAAGGAGAAAGTGTAGGGTTAGTGCTCACCAAACCACACAAAACTATAATCTGCTATGCTCTTAAATTCGGGTCCGATACAAGTAATAATGAATTTGAATTCAAGGCCTTGATCGCTGGTCTCAACTTGCTAAGGAGATCGGTACTAAGCACCTTGAAGTATTCTCAGACTAGATGTTTATCATCTAGCTTGTTCGAGGCAAGTATGAGGGTAGGGACGATACCATGGCAAGACACTTGAGAAAGTGAAGACTCTCCTTGCTAAGTTCCCTTCATGGTGTATCACTAAAATTCCTCCAACTAAGAACTCGATAATAGATGGCTATCCAAGCTCACCTCTACTAAGATACAAAGACCAGAGGTAAAGGACAGGAACATTTTTATCGAGTACTTACCTAAAAAGAGTATCACTCCAAGCAAAGCTAAGGTCCTTGAGCTCAATATGTCACCCTCCAAGCCGAGTTGGATAGACCCCATGAAAAGTTACTTTGAGCAAGGCATGCTACTAAATGACAAGAAGGAGGCCAAAAAGCTAAGGTACCACGCCACCAACTACATACTAATAGATGGCGTCCTGTACCGAAGAGGAGTCAACCTCCCATTGTTGAGATGCCTTTGACTTGATGAAAGATTGCATATCATAGAGGAGCTACATGCTGGATTGTGCAGCAATCACATTCAATTATAAGCCCTCTACATTTGAGCTCTTCAACTTGAAAATTATTAGCCTACCATAAGGTAGGATGCCAAAGCATTAGTTTAAAAGTACCCTCAACACCAAAAGTATGCCTTAATCACTCATGCCCTTAGTTCCAATCTCCTACCTCTGACAAGTCCGTGGCCATTAATGTAAGCCCTGCAATTAGGTGTTAAGGGTTCAATCCATAAAATTGGAGACGATTGAGTAAGTTATCTGATTGAGCTCAAATGTTACAACAGAGATAGAAATATTAGTAAAAATGATCTCGTGAGTTTAGATTTAGGAAAATAAATAATAAAATAATTAATTATTATAATATTAAATTATATGTATATTACCCGTTATTTATCAAAAATGCGTAAAACGGTTTCGATAATTAACTAATGATAAAGATAAATTATATGCATACTAAAAATTATAAAATAATATAAATAATATTTAAGATTATTTATTTGTACTATATATATATATTTACATGTAGGTAAAAATATGCAAAATTACTTAAAATACCTAAACTAAGCTAAAATAACATTAAATAATTTAAAAAATTCATTGAAAATCATAAAAAAAATTAAGAAAACTACTGGGAAATGTGGAAAGGTTTGGAAATGGGGCTTGGCAAGCTAAAAAGTAAAGAAAATAAATTCACCAATAAAATTGAAATAAATAAAAAGTGAAAATGGAAGAGATAAGGGACACTTTGTAATCAAAAATCAAAAGAAAAACCCTAAACCACACTATAAAATTAGCAAACCACTTTTCAAATCTCATTTGGTCAGTTTGGAGCTAAGAAAAAAATAGGGAAAGGAGAAAAGAGAGAAGAAAGAATATTTAGGAAAAATTAGAAAAATATAATGCAAATAAGGTATTAGGAGAGAACCAACACTCGATGACCACTTGGGAGAAGAAGACCACCACTACTAGACGGTGATGGTAACGCCTAGATCAGCCAACAAGACCATGGTGGTCGGAGGTGGCTAAAGCAACTAACACCGATAAGTCCAATCTTTCCCTCTAATTTTGATTTATTTATTAAAAATATTAAATAATCATGGAAAATTATAAAATTTCGTATTCTAAGGTTTTTATGTATGTAGATTTAAGAAAAAAATTTAGTTTGATGAATTTATGCCTAGAAATATATTATGCTTAAGAAATCATATAAACTCAAGTTTTATTCGATTTAGAAATAAATGACCTTAAGGGTGTAATTTTGAGCTCAAAATTTTTGTATAAGCTAGTTAGAGTAATTAAAATAGTTCTATGAAGATATTTTTTAGAAATCCACTTTCAAAATTTTTTGTCCTTAAAATGATATATAAAATGGGTGATTTTTAGTTAATTAAGTAATTACATGTGTAATTACTGATTTAGTATATAATTAGGTGTTTTAGGATATTAAATTTTGATGTAGTATGATATTTGTAGCATTTAGGGTATTAGATATAATTATTAGTTGTATAATGTAGTAAATATGTAATAGGTAAGAAGAGATATTTTTAGTTAATTTTATAATTTAGGGTTAATTAGGTATAGTTTTAATTTAGGATATAATTAGACAGTTTGATATCTTATTGGATGATGAAGGATGATATATGTAGTGTTAGAAGTGTTAGATAGGTAAAATAAGTGTATAATATGTAATAGTACATAATATGTGTTTATAAGAATTTAATGGGTAGAAAATATTAGATAAAAATTAATGATATTATAGTATTAGGAATATGATATAAATCTAATTTAGAAAGTGAATTTATGAAATTATATAAAAAAATATAGATTATTATCATATTGAGAGTTAATTTGGTAGTTAAATTAGAATTATGATGTATTGTACGGACTAAAATGCTAGTTAAAGACTAAATTAGAACCTATATCTTAAGATTACATATAACACTCGTAGTTGGAACTAAATTAGAACCTAAATCGAAATTAGATTCGTAAAACGGAATTACTACCTAGCTTAAATTAAAAATAATTATAAAAGACAAAACCCAAATGATTAAGTATAATAAAACCCTAAACTGGAAGTAATAATAAAAATTTCAAAAAAAAACCTATTTATAATAGTTATGTAAAAACTAAAACAACATTTATATCATAGAAATTATTGGCGATGGCATGTGCGAATCGCACATTGAGTGAGCAAGCGAGGAGCCTAGACAAGTTAGGATTAATATTTTATTGTATTTCAAAGTACAAATTTATAGTACTTGAAGGCTTGAGATTGTACTTGGTTATGCTTATAGATAGTAGACTTTGTGCATGCTTGTATGTGCTTGTTTCTAAGTTTGATGATATGATGATGGTTTATTGCTCTGGCTTGTATTTATGTGATTTGTTTGAAATGATTGAATACTTTAAATCAAATCTAATAAAATATATGACTCATAATTCTAAATGAGACCTGCATAACAACCTCTTAGAGGAAAAGTTTAGGGTTCCCCAACTAAATACCAACCCCTTTGAAAAGGATAGCGCTAAATAGCATATTGGGTCCCTTTTTTCATCCTTAGTCGAACTAAGCGATAGGAGAGAAGATCATGGTAAGGGTAAAGTTAATGGTTCGAATATAGTTGCAGGAGGAGCGATGTCTCTATTGCATAAGGCTAAGTTTGGTCATGAGTTTATGCATAAACATAAAAACTCTTTAACCCAGATTAAAGCAAGTGTAATTTCTCTAATCTCACAACAAACCAGATAACATTGTACAATGGCATTTGCCTACATATGCATTGCATCTAATTAATTTGATTAATATCCTATTAGTGTTAAATGTATAGTTTTAAGTCTTTATCCTAACTTACTGAACGGTTAGTTGCTTATATCCCTATAGATGTTTTTGTAAGTATTAACTAAGAAGTAGCTATATAACTACCCTAAAGCTAGTAACCACTGGATCCTAGGAAGTGTAGATAAAAACTTGAGGATCGATTACACTCTTAAGTTTGGATTTTATCTTTAAATCTTTTAATAATAATTTATGTATTTCTCAAGTAGATTATAATTAGGCTACTAAATCTTACAAACATAATTAGATTATTTTAGTATAAATATGTATTTTTCATAAATTCATCAGCAAATAACATGTTTATTTATGATTGTTTACTTTAAAGCGGGTTAGTCGTGAACGTCTTATGTAAAGAAGGTCTAGGATAACAGTTAAAATATCAACTTCTATCCTAGAATGGTTTGCATGGCGGGACTATTACAATTCTACCGCTTTGGGGCGTAACGGTTAATCCAATGGGGCATTGATATTCTTAGCGCCTTCTCAAAGGCCTCTAGAGGAAGATAACTCATCATCGTAGCCGTTGACTACTTTACGAAGTGGGTTGAAGCCAAGGTTGTTGCCAAGATAACAAAAAGGAGTATGGAGTTGTTCGTACACAATAACATCCTCTCAAGGTTCGAGGTTCCACTCATCCTTATCATAAGTAATAGGTAGCAACTTGACAAACCCAAGTTCAAAGAGTTTTATGCAAAGCATCACATCACACCCTACTTCACCTCAATCGCGCAACCTAGTCCAATGGCCAAGTCGAGGCAACCAATAAGATCATCATCAATAGCATCAAGAAGAGGGTTGACCGAGCTTACGGTAAATGGGCAAACGAGCTACCAAACATCCTAAGGGCCTATAAGACCATTTCGCCTTGCCTTTGACTCAGAAGCAATGATGGAATCAGCTTACGACTATCTCCAAGTCAAGGCTGACCTGTTCCAAGCTGATGCCAACTTACCGAAAACAGAAGCCAACCTGTTCTAAGCTAAGGCCAAATTGTTCAATGCCAAGGAATATCAGCTTTTGTTAAGGATGAACAAATACTAGAAGACCGAAAGGAAGAAAAGGAGCCACTCAGCATCAAGTTTGTTGTCTACCGAGAAGTCGAGAGACCACATGACCGAAGACTTAAGGCCAAAGATCCACTCAGCACAGTACGACATAAAAAGATTAATGCCAACTAATTCTAGTACTTGACAATTGTGGGTTAACCTTTCAAGTGTCTCAACCAAGCATTACAAAACTTTAAGGACCCCTCCCCCCCCCCCCCCCCCCCTCCCTCCTCTCTCAAACCTGGACATTCAACCGCCGACCCTATCCAGTTCGGATCTTGCTCCTTCATAGACAAGCCGAATGACTGCATGTCGATTTCTTCTATTAAATGCACAGTTTTGTATTATTGTACATATTTTCTTTATTTTTAATTATAGGCCCATTCTTTAGGGTTTAAGGTCTTGTACATTATTTACCACTTTACCGCTAGGATTTTGGGACTTACTATAAATAGCAACATTTGTAATTAATAAAAAGATAATTACAGAATGAAGAATATACCTACACTTAGAACTTTCCTCTTTTCGAGGAAAGTTATACTTGAGTTCTTAGAGCTAACATTACCATATTGTTGAGTGTTAACTAACTTTTTAGTCTTTCTTGCATTCTTATCATTCTTATTCTTAAGATTATGATGAATCCCTTCATTTGAGTGAGTTAGTACGTTGTATCTAACCTCTCATTTGAAAGCCAATTGACATTTAGTGTTTATGAGTTGTATATAACCTTATTTCAAGCTTAACCCTAATTATGTTTATATATTGGTTTGTGATATTCATACACATTCACCATTAAAACCTCTTATGTTACTTCCTGTTCTTCATACCTACTCAAATCCCTGAATACCCATTCTAGTTTCCAATCTGCTACCATATCAAGCAATCTTCCCCATAGAACTAGAACTCCCCAACCGTCAGACTTAATCGTTCAATGCCTTTGCAAATGAGTCCCTCCAACAGGCTAGCATGGATACTATAGAGGAAATCTGAGACCTTGCTGCGGCTCAGGTAGCCGTATACTAACACAGGGCAATTAAATATTACGACAAGAAGGTCTAACACAAAGAGTTCAAGGTAAGAGATTTGGTTTGCTGAAAGCTTCAAGCTGCTGGCTCATGTAAGGGGCAAGGAAAGCTAGCCCCTAATTGGAAAGAGCTTTTTAGAGTCAAAGAAAACTCAGGGAATAGGGCATATAAACTAGAGAGGTTAGATGGCATGCTCATCCCCTAGTATGGAATGTTGACAATTTGCATATTTATATCGATTGAAATATTGTAAATACGCTTATAGTTATTCAACGATAGCATTAATGAAAATTTTATTCTCCAAGTTGATATATGTCTTCTTTTCCTCTCTTTCCTTAACTTATCCCAACCTTAAATGGGTAGATGAACCTAAAAGTTATTGAAATCCTCATATAAATTCATAGCTTATATGCCTTTTCAAGTATAGGTAAGTCAAAACACTATCGACCTAACCCCTGTTAAGTAATCTCGGCAATAGGAAACATCCCTTGCACAATTAGGGAACTCCCATAATGCCTATTAGAGCACCACCAACTTAGCCCCATAGGTAAACTAAGCTACTAACAACTAAACGGTCTCCTAAAAAGAGCAACCCTAACTCTTCCCTAAGAAATGTGACCTAAGCTACTAACAACTGAATAGCCCTCCAAGAAGAGCAACCTCAGCTCTTTTCTAAAAACGAAATAACCTTAGCTTTCAATAGCGAAGAGGCCTTACAAGAAAACTAACTCCATAGCCAAGTTAACTAAGTACCAACAAGAAAGCACTAAGTATCAAATTGAGTTATTCAAGCAACGATAGATCAGAAGTACAAAAACCAAAAGGAAGTACAAATAGCAATGAAGTAGAGCCCTTTATTCAATCACTTGGAGCATTTAAAATGAAAAGAGACCCTCATACCAGCTTAGTACAAGAAGTTTCTTTACAAAAATCAAACAAGTACATGAAAAGAAAAGAAAGAAGAAATAAAACTCTGGCTTATCACTTAGGATTAGCCAACTCTAGTAATCTAGAGAAGTCTAATGCATCAATCCGTTCGTAGGGCTAATATGTCTACACTGGTTAGTCTTAAGCTGAAGGAGGAGGATTCTACTGGCTTTAGTTAGTAAGAAGATCACCCTAACTCTGATCCTTTACCTATGTACCTTTAGAGGTGACCTCCTGCGGAGCTACTGGGCTTGAAGAAGATGTAGGAGCTTCTTGAGTAACCCTAGCAATGGGGGTAACCACATTTTCCTTCTACTTAGCCACCCTCTCCTCCTGATGGGTTAGACCATCTAAGTAGTCTAAAAAACCCAAGTCCAAGCGAAGGTAATGTTTAAGCACTTCTTCCCAAAGAGCCCGGCTTGACTCGATGGAGATATCTTCACATTTATCCACCCATTGCCTTATCATGAAGAACTTGTCCACAACTTTCTTCTCAATAATGGCATTCATGACTTCCCCTCTCTCCAAGCTGGAGATAATGCCTTTCATCTCCTCAACCTCTTTTTAAAGGTCTTGGATCTTTCGCTCTAGCTCAACCTTCTGACTAGCCATCTCCAGTAAATATCTCTTGAAATTCTCACATTCGTCTGCCTTCATTGCAAGCTCACTCTATATCCTTAAAACTAATGTACTCAACTCCATGTTGTACCGATTGAGATCTCCTTGGCTTTCTTCTCCTTTCCAATTTTCTAAAGAGTTCGGCCTTGGATTTTTACTCCTCCTCCAACTGTCCTCGAAGAGCGCTGGCCTTCCCAACAGCCCCCTCAACCTTCTATTGCTCCTGCCTCTCCTTCTATAGCTCAACCTTCGACATAATCCTCTATACATAAGGTAATGCAAATGTTAGTTAGTCTTCCTGAATTTTTTACAAAAGTGCTTAGAAGAGGACTTTGCCTCCCTACAACCCTTTTATGCACTAAACACCCTTTGATGGAGGTCTTTTACTTCATTGAGCAACGTATTATAGTGTATAAGTTAAAGCAATACTTAACAATGGCATTGTACCATAATAAATGAATAACGACCAGTTAAAAGAAACATTCAAAAGGCATACTGCTAAGAAAAGCAATTCAAAGGAATAAAAACTTACCTAACGGATGAGCAAGCTGAGGTAACTTCCTAAGTCCAATGGTGAGTCAACCTAGCCTTCGCCATTTCCTCTAAGATGACCCAGTCACCAAGAGTGAAAGACTCCATCAAAGCTTGAAGGTTGAGCTCTCGGTAGTGCAGGTTTACGTCGTTGCCCTGGACATCCTACCTCAGCCTGAGGAGTTTCCTAACCTGCCTAGTAATTGACTCTATAACCCCCAAGTACAAGTTATTACTCTTAAACTTGTACAACACATTCTTGAACGAGTTCAACATTGTTTCCAACATTTGGGACTCATTTTAGAGCTTTCGATGGGCTTCCCCTATGTTGTCAAAGCATCGATATGCTTGATCAGAAGGCTACTTGTAGACTTTAGACCGACTGAGTGGATCCTTCATCTTTGCCTTCATCGACTTAGGTACCCTTGCCCCCTTAGCATCAGAGGTCTTCCTCTCCCACCAACTCCTCTATAGTATTGGCCTTGGGCATCCTCTCCTTACCCTTTGAAGGAGAATGGAGTACCACCAAATCCGATTCATCCATTACAGAAGCATACTCCACCATAATGATAATAGGCTCGACTATGGGAATATAGTCAGTTGTAGGGGTAACCATACTCAAAAGCTCGGTAAGCACTAGCTCTAAGGAAGAGGCACTGACAGGAAACCCCTGAAGTAAAATGGGCAACTCCATTTTGCTAGTCCTACCTACCCCTAACTTCGGCTTTACAGCTTTACCCTTGGGGTCGATGACTTTCTTGTACGGCTTCATCCTGGACTCCTACCACCTTAGGGGCTCCAATTCGCTAGGTTGAGGTAGCTTCCAAGATCCTGCTAGCCTCCTACCTACAAAGAACAAGTGAACAACATTAGCGTAAAATAAAAAATTACAAGTACTTATAAGCTCTACTGTGACCAGTACAAGCAAGGAGGATTCCCCATTTCACAAAAGACAATAGACAAAGGATGATTTCATAGAAGCCTACACTGGTACAATAGAGGAGACAGTTCACATCAAGGAAGGACATGTATCTTCCAACAACTTTTTCATCATAGCTTTCTTCATACTGGGTAATAGTTGTGAGATTGGCAGAGTGAAGTACCTACGCACTATTTGCCCAAAAAAAAAAAAAAAAAGGTACCTCTACACTATCTCCTTGAAATTAATCTCTTAATTATGCCTTAGAGCCTTGAAGGCATCAATATCTTGAGCAGCTTTGGAATCGCTCAGGCTGAGCTTCTTCAAAGCTCCAGTTAAAGCCAATAAAGTGTACCGAGTCCAAAAGTTTACCTTTGATAGCTGCTCCACCACCAAGAACTCATCCTACCAATTTTCACATTGGAGTCTAAACCTCCAAACAATCTTTTCCCTAAGTGGTTCTAGATGAATATCCACCTTCTCAAGCCCTTCCATAAATAAAAATAATTAAAAATTTCAAGTATTGCCCACGCCACTAAATACTCACAAGAGCGTAGAGCACCTTTAATAGCCTCCATCCATTAAAAGGTCTGTTTGGTTTCTTCACCTGCCACAACACCTCTTTAGTATGACAACTCAAGGAGCCCTTATGTCTAATACAAATAAGTCAGTTCGGCTCAACTTCACCTATGCAACTTTGGACCTAACCAACGTAATTGCACACCACTTCTATCAAACTACCTCTTCTACTCGACATCCTCTCTTACTTAAGGAGATCAATCCTTACCTTCTCCAACCCGTCATGTAGAAGGTTTAGCTCAGTCCAAGGTGTGATCAGCTTAGTTCACTATATGGGGTATCTTCCCAACATGAAACCCTAACATGCTGCATTGGCCTCTCCTCTTCTCTAAGGACAACAACACCACTACTTCTTCTCCATATCACCAAACTACCATGAACACTTCAAGTTTAGTTCGGTCATGTACTTGAGGAACCCATTTATCCTCTCTTCTTACCACCTCAACAACAATGAGACGATGGGGAAAGGGGAGGGAGGGAGGGGAGGGGGGGGGGGGGGAGGTAAGGGTGGTGGAAGCAAGTATTGATCAGGTATTTTGGACTTAGGTCTCTTAACCCTATACCAATCTGCTTGGGCTCTTAGCCTAGCTCGATTCATTAGCATTCGACTTTACTAGCCTCCTATCCAACCCAATGCAAGCTCATTAAGTAGCCTATCTAGTCATAACAGCCTACAACAACTAGAAGATAGAATATAGAAGATAAGACTCGAAGACCAAGTCAACAACCACAACCCAACAAATTTGAACCATGTCAGACAGCACATTCCCATTACCTATGATGTACGGATGTGCCAAACTACTACTACTGATCTCTTAACTTTCAACAACCTTCCTCTATAAATGTCAACCACGATTCCAATGGTAAATTACTTACACTCTTTGCACATATAGCTTACATTTGAGCTTTTATATATTCTTACTCTCTCCCTATACATATAATTGACTTAAGTATTAAAGTAGCTACGTTGTACAACATCTCGGCATCCTTCACTGTCCTTTATTTTGCAGGTTCACCTTACAAGTGCAAAGCCCAATCTCTCATACTCTACCGGCAAAATCCTATTAATGACAATAAGTATTCTCATTTCTTATTTTATGAGATTATACTCATAAAAATCGAAATCTTCTCCACTTTATGTTCCCTCATCATAAGTATTAGCGAATGCATCATCCTCAAAAGGTGATATTTTCAATTTTATATTATCCATACCTCTAAATTGTCAATTACCTCTAACTCCCTACTTGATATCAACTTCATAATTATCAACATCACCCTTACCAACATCTTCGACAGCCTCGTGTACATGCCTAGCTACGTATGGCATCCGTTCACACCTCTAATGCTCCTATTTGAACGTTAACATTTTGCATGATATTTGTCAGCTCCCTTATGGCCATTATAAGGTTACTTTCACATCATCACCGTCCATTATATACCGCCGCCACCCGTTTGATTAACACTGTCACCAAAGATATTACGATTATTTTACTAAACTCTTTCTTTTAATGTTTCAATGAAATTTATTTATTTAATTTAATTATGGCGATCTCATTAACCGGGTTTCTCGTCATCCACATCGATTAATATAAATAATCCCTCTTCAAACCTATGAACTATCAATTATCACTTATATATTTGTAGGATTTTAAAATAAAACCTAATTCAATTGTTAGTTACAATCTCTCTAATTAATAAATGAATAATGTTTGATCATTATTCAGAAGAGGGTAATCCCTCAAGTTCAATGCCAAGATATTTCGACTGCTCTAACTCAAAGATAACAATAAGTCATGTTCACATAATATAATGGAATTGAATTGTAGAAAGAATTAAACTGAATCATAAATAATACGCTTCTTTTCACAATGGCCAATTCTCACCCAAAAAAAAAATTAAGTTAATTTACAGGTTTAGCAACCAAGAGAAGTCGCGTTGCCACGAAAAGATGAAAAAGGTCTTTTTACTTGAGTGTGAATACTCCAATTTACTTCCGTTTTATTGAATTTATTTATACCCATTCTTTTATCAGATTCCATCCAAATCTATGTTGTTTGACACACATTTACGCGTGTGTACACACGTACAGATACAGTTAAAAAAAAAGTTTATTTTTAATCCTTAACGCTAATATACTTTCTAGTTAAGTTTTCAATATTTTTTTTCTTCTATTTGAGTGTTTAATGTTTTTAAAATTTATAAAAGTAAGACTTCTATTTTATTCGTAGAATAATGTGTCAATCTATGGTACATATCAACTTCAAATTGGTCAAAAACATTAATTAATTTAATAAAATGACAATTTTAAATATATATAATTACATAATATAATAAAAAATAATATTAAATATATTTAATCATATAATAAGATAAAAATAATAAAAAAAATTAAACAAAATAATTAAAAATAAGAAAAATAAGCTAGAACAATTTATGTAAAACTTGAATCACATTGCCTAACTATCCTAAAGCCAATAAAAAGCTAATACAGGTCTAAGGTTATAGGTGAGTGAGTACAAGGTAGGTAACGTATGAAGTCCTACCCGTATTCTATCCTATGAATATAAGTTTCAAAACTTTACTACCTATATTCTATTCTGTGACACATTGGAGCCACCTTATACCATATATCTTACGTATTGTATAGGGTACAGTGTACCTTATGGAACTTGTAAGGTTTTTTTTTTTTTTCTCTTATAATTTCAGTATCGAAATTTTTCAAAGGATAAAACAAATTTGACCCTTTTTTTCCAAAAGTTTTTTTTTTTTTTCAATTTAGCCAATCTTTCAAATAATGTAAATGAATGGAGTCCATTAAGGTTTATTTTTTATCAATTTTTTTTCTTAAATAGTTCTTTAACTATTGTTATTAATGATGAATTTTACAAAAGTATTATACAAAATATTCTTTGTGTAAATAAAATATTCATTTTTTAATATCTATATTACAGAGATATTTGAGGAATAAGCATATTATTTTAAAAAATGAAAGCGGTAAATATCATACTTAACGTGAAACTTACAATATTTATTAAGATTTGAATAAAAGATTATGTAATTCAATAATTATAGATGTAATGATAACATAAGATCAAACAATTAACCATGGGAAAATAAAGACATGACATGGAAAACAAAACAAAATATAAATTCAAAAATATTATTTTTTTCCTTAAGGTATATGTATCAATAAAATAATCTTCCTATACCTTAAGAAAATCAAATTTCACTCTATTAATAATACCAAATCTTTTATGAAACATTTAAAAAAAAAAACCATTCCACCATAGAAAATAAATAATGGACATACTGATTGCTTGTAAGTGATTTTAGAAGTATAAACTAAGGACTTGAATTCCTTTTTTTTTTTTCAACTTTACTAGATAATAGATTTAGTAAAAAAAGAATGAGTAGAAAAAAAAAATGACAACTGAGTAAGGACTAAAGATAAAAGAGAGAAGGAGATGGACTAAAAAGTGTTTAATTTAGCATTTTTTATAGGTTGGGCTTTACTTTATTTTAATGAAATAATATCATTTATTTATCAATTTTATTTAAACTAATATTACAGCGTAAGGATCCTAGAACATGCATCCCATAATCTTCAAAGTACAGATTCTAGGGTAGATATAAAGTACCTTAACTTATTACTCATACCCTATCCTATAAGAATAAGTTTAAAGAAATTACTATCTAGAACCTAGCTTGTGGCCTTAATTATCTACTCAGAACTTATCGAGTCAAGTACGGTTTAAATAAGTACTATATATGACATGGTTACTAGCTCACCCTTACCTATATTGCACTAAAGATTTTCAAATTCAACAAAAGTTATGTTTTTGTAAAGTTTTAAAAATATAAGGACTCAACTAGAATTGAAAAGAAGATTGAGAACTAAATAAAAAAATAAAAGTATAAGTTTCCCTATTATTTTTTTAAATGGTCAAGAAGTACTTATATGTTTTATGTTAGAGTATAATTAAAAAGCAAACTTTCAAAATAAATTCAAATAAAGATAAAATTTATAAAGAAAACCATGAAAAACGCAGTAAAAAGGAAAAAATAATAAGAAAAAAGTGACCATACCACTTTATGAATTAAACTAAAACGTACTTAAGCGATTTGTTTCGACCCGCTAATGTTTTAATTCAAAGGGATTGGGAATCCGCTATGAAATGCTGTTCAATTTCGGATCAGAATCGCAAATATAACCGCACTTTATATAAATCTAATTATGATTAGTTGTATGATATTACCTAAAAGTAAAGTAAAGTTATTATCACAAGCTGGTAGATCTATGCTTCAACTACGATATCATGATTTTGAAACTATTTTACGCACATAATAAAGAACAGTGCAACTTATTTTGAAATTATATAACTTGCACACCACAACACAAGTTTTGGAGGGAAAAAGGGCTTATTTCTAAATAAATAGGATACATTTGGGGCAAATTATTATCAGTTGGGGACTTAATTAAATCGTAAAAAATTATTTATACCTAACACACCACTCATCATTTCACATAGGTATATCATGTCCATATTTGGAGATATTAGTTAAACAATTTATTCTATTGTGCTTCCATTATTCTTCGCAATTTCATCCATATAATCGTTTTCATTAATTGGTCTAAGTTTGGATTGACGCGTCAATGAATATAGACACAAACACACCCCAAAGGTATCAACAAAATTCTACAAAGTCCACCCGTAAATGAAGAGTGAGTCACCGCCCAGCCAATCAGAACATCACCGTTGTTTTAATGCTTTCGATATGATTGGTTACTTTTTTTTATGATGAAAGGTATGTAAGTATAAAAACATAAATTCCATCTTCAAAACAACACATATAAAGTCATTTCAATCAATTCTTATCAATTTATTTTGTTCCTCCATCTTCATCCAATGTATATATATATATATATATATATAGACGCACCTGTCTTTATCTTCAACACAATGGCTACTACGAGACAACAAAAGAACAACTTGAACGCATATGTTTGAGTGTATTTTAGTAACTTTAGCACCCCTAGTTGCCCACTCGTGACTATTGTTATCTATCTTCTACTTGTCCTTTTCATTCTTCTCGTCTTAGTCTGATTCAATTTAATAAGAGTCCTATAAAACATGTATGTATTAATCAAATAATAGTGTATCTTTCACAATTAGAGCCTCGTCGTCATCATTAAGTATTTTAGATATTGGTCAATAAGTTTATAATAAACGTTTTTTTTTCCCCCAAATTTGGTTACACTCATTTAAAAAAAAAAAAAAGTGAAGGAAAAAGAACAAATATTTCCTTTTATTTTTACTGTTATTTAATGCCCTTTAATTATTGTGAATGTGACCACGATAGTTTACTCTGACCAAGTTGTTCTATTTCTTGTTTGATAGGATCGAGATTAAATTGACACCATATGATAGATTATAGTTTTTATGGTTTATTACTTATATCTTTGAATTACGTTTAATTTAGCGTTTGAATTAATCCACTTATTAACAGATGTTATGTCCTTTCGCGATAAAGGTCCTGTAGTCTAGAAGCATTCGTACTCTCAATTTATGTTAATGGAGTCTCTAAAATAAAATTAGATATATAGAAATGAGGGAATGAGGAAAAAGATAGCAAAGAAATGAGGAAAAAGATTGATGAGAAATTAAAGGAACTAATGTGATTGATGAGTAACCACTTAGCATGTGGGTATATTTTAGTGAATCCAATGTCCAATCAGTTACATCCTTTATACGTGTAAAAAATCTTGCCAAGTAGTGGACGCCATATGAAAAAGAAAATATGTGTATTAGATAAGCAATTAACATAGACACTAAATTCAATTTGGTAAGGAAGAATGTGTATTAAATTGAAAAAAAAAAATAGAAGCTGAGATATTTAATTACTGAAAATCAAAAGTGCAAGCATTTTTATTTTTATTTTTATTTTTTTAACTATGCAAAAGAGATATTTAAACTTTGATCCATCCTAATAGGAGACTAGAGACGATATCATTAGACTACAACAATCATGATAAAAGGTGCAAACACTTAAATTGTCTTTTTATAACATCCCAATAAGCTACGTCCTATAACATGTTACATTAATAGGCTTAATATCTATTAAGAAAAATGAACTTAATGAAAACACTATATTAAATTCAAATTAAAAATAATGGCTTTGAATCACAAAAAATAAAAATCTGAAAGACTATTTCATCAAAAAAGAAAAAAGTATAAGTTAAGGCTTTTAAAACCCAGTGGCATGAATGTTAATCGCTCAATGGGATAAATCAAGTTTAAACCCCCATCCCTTCTAGTAGTCAATAAAGAGCGGAAAAAAAAAAAATGGAAGCGTTAATAAGAGATTTTGGGCTTAGCTCCTTTAAGCCCAAACCAACCATTTAAGTCAAGGACAAAGATGTTTAAGCTCATGATCGACCTACTTAAAGTATCTAGAAGCCTCCAACTGAGTTCTTCTTAAGACCCAAGCTCTCAACAAAAAGAGCTTGAGTAAAGGTAGAAACTTTATACAAAACTAAGACTTGATGTAGAAAGGTAATAAGATTTGCCCATATACAACATTCCTAAATTATCTTAGCATCTCCAAGATAAATAGGGGGCATCTCCCCACTAGCAAGTGATGTTTATGATTTCTTTTTTAAAAAAAGTATCCAATAGAAACGCTCTAAAAAGTGAATAGGATTATAAAATATAATAAAAATAATTGGTGAGAAATAGGTCTTCCTTAGGAATTGGAAACTAAACACTTGATTATTTCAATTATTTTCTTAGCTAAGCAATCGGAATGGAATAATTAAATAAATTAAAACAAAAGCTAAGATTGCAAACTAACTAAATTATGAAATTAGCTAATCAAAAGAACCAATAAACGTCATAAGGAAAGAATTCGATAATTTACTAACATAGGATCTCAACAAAATCAACACATGACCTTAAGATATAATAAAATTGATTAATTAATTTTAAATTAGATTTATAAAAACTCACTTGCCTTTCGAGTTAATATCGCCCTAATTATAGAGAAAAATCTCTTTCAAGTAGTTTATCTATATTCTCCTATTATGTAGTAAATTTCCCCTCATTAAAATTACTATCCTAATTAATATTAACATTCATGTAAATTTCTATGTCATAAAAATTAATATTGATGACATACGAATGTGAGCCAAAAACAAATTCAAAGCACATATTTCCATATCAATAATTAAATCAATTTTATTTCAATTTCATATAAACTCCCCATTCCCTTTCAAGTTCTTCAAGTTTTAATTTATGAAAACATTATTAGCTAAATAATAAAATCATGAATTATGAAATCAAATAATAAAAAACCTAATCAATTAGATAGTAACATATAATAAAATTATACATCAATTTAGTCATCAAGTCACATTATAATTCCATTAAATATAATTTAATTCATGACAAAAATAAAAATGACACAAAAGATTTTAAGAAACATGATAACTAATTGAAAGCAAAAGGACAAAAAAAAAACCTGGTTATAATTTTCAAAATGCAATTCTATCTTCTAATCCGTCTTCTCTTAAATCTTTTGTGCCCTTATGACTAAAATGTAGACTTCTTCTCTACGTGTAACTATTGAAACTTTGAAAAAAATTATCTCTTGTACAATATGAATATTAGGGTTAGTAATTCGTATTATCGTATCTTATTTCCGTAAGGGAAAAATATTAACCTGTAACACAACTCATTTATTAATCGTGTATAAAAACGTAAAACCATTAAATAACGTATCTTATGTCCAAGTTTGACCGGTTTATATTATAACTGACAATTTGTGTTATCATGTTAAATCACATTTATCTTATGTTTAATATTGTTTACCTATTAAAAAATTGTAATTAAATCAATAAAATTTCTATAGATATAAATAAAAAAAAGAATAATATAGTATCTTTATACTTAATATAGAATTATATCCTAGCAAAAGTTTTAATAAATTAAATCTTGTCAAATATAGAAAATTCGAAAATTCAAGTTATATAATATCACTAAATTAAGTTGAACTATAGATTAAATGAATTATAGATTAAATGAATATTAATATTATCACCAATATTGATTTATCTTATTATTTGTTAAATTTTTAAGAGAAATAGTTTAAAAAATCTATATATGAATCCGTAATTACTTGCTAATTTAAATTACTACACACCAAGAAAAGTATATAACATTATTAAGTTTACATTACATAATATCATTAAATTAAGTAGAATCATAACTTAAACAAATATTAGTATTACTACTAGTATTAAGTTTGAATTTATTATATTACTTATCAAATTTTCAAGTGAGATTATTAAAAAAATCTACATATGAGTTCGTAATTTTTTATCCTTTTAAACTACAATATAGTAAGAAGAATATATAATTAAAAGTATTTCGTATCTTTAATTTAGACATATGTCATAAAAAGAAATGATTCGTATAACAAAATATAAATATCAAATAATATTGCATGTTCTATGCCCATATTTATAAACTTAATCCAAATCTGGATACAAATTTAGTCATACCTAAACACATCTGACTTATTTATATCATATATTAAATTTTTTTATACATTAATCCATTTAAATCGTAGTGTATTAATCCGTTCGATGTTAATAAATTTATCCATTTCTCATACGTGCCAACTCTTTTTTTTTTTTTTTTATTCCATGAGGCAAACCCTCGGCACGTGGCTGACTGGCTGCTTTCCCAATTTTTTACCAGGCACGTGATTGGCGAGCTTCAAGAAAACGCGGACTACAATTGCTATTGTGGGTTGTCCATTAACGTGGACTTGCTTTTGGATGGAATGGACAAAGCTTGGAACGTTGACTTCATGTATGAATTGTTGTGGACTTGAAAGTCACTGGACTCTTAGTGGAGAATGGATCACTTTGGAATGAATGGGCTGAACCGTGATGAGCTTCAGACATTTCTCCTTGGCCTTGCAAATTTATTTACTCGCATGATTGACCGACCTTGCAGCTTACCTTGAATTTTCCTTGGATAAGCCTTGCATGGACACTTGGCTCCAACAAATATATATAGGCTAAACAAGATCGTGTGCTTACTGTTGATAGGGTACTTTACACATAAACTTTTTAGATCCAATACATCTCGTAGTTTAAGGCTCACCCATATGGGCTTAAGCCTTATACCTGAATTGACTAAACTTAGTAAACCCTGTAACAGATAGAATATACAAAATAAAAATGAAATAGCTACATCTTGAATAAGTAAGATATATTGAGCACAACCTTTAATTGCCAACTTTATTACATTATAAATATCATATCGTTAGCCAATAGTAAACTTTTCTACACTTTACATATTAAGAAAAGCTCACTACTAACTTAAGTATCGAAATAATCACACCAAATAATCTCTCGATATTCCCTCACAGTATATTATTTTGCAAGCTTATTACATATAAATTCCAAACGACTACTAGCAAAAACTTTAAGATGACACTTACTAATTAACTTTCGAGATATTCTACTTAATGCAGTCCTAGCAATATGTGTATATTTTCACAAATCCATCCGTTTTTCTATAAAAAGTATAAGATTATGCATATATATGTGGTATGAAGTTGTATAAAATTGGGATAAAATATATAAAACTTTTCACATTTATCCGTAAGTCATATAGATACTCTTATACTTTTGCTTTTTTGCTATCACTTTGACTTCCCCCTTTAACTTAAAAATGGGTCCCGTCCGATAACCTTTCCACTGTTTCACTAAGGATTCTCTATTTCGCATCCCCTAGCTCTCGCTGGAAGGCCCAAACTCCTCAGAGCGATGGAAAGTACGGACATTAGAAAACGTTTTTTCCAGTGTAGGGTGAAAAAAGTTACGAGGTCGAGTGTTAACGCCACATACTTCCTACTACTCGGGCCGATGTTTTGCCTATGGTCTTAGCTCCTACTACTAGAAAAATGTCGAATTTTTTGAGGTGGACTCTAATAAGGTACAGTCCTGATCGATTTAACTTTCGAAGCTACCCTTTTGCTTTACCTGTCCAAGGCAATATAGATATTTGTTATTATTAATGTTACATTTAGTCAATAATGCCGGGAATGGATTGCAATTTTATTGATAAGCCATATATGGTTTTCAATCTATATAGCTTCAATATATAAAACTGCTTAAACATGATAAATTTTATTTTGAAATTACATCAATTTATACCATACTATAGTTATATATGGATTATTAGAGTTGTATCATACCATGTCAATTTTTTTTAGATTCTCACCCGTACAATAACAAAGGGAGACATAAATTAGAGAAGCGTGACGTTGGCGCACCATATAATAAGATATAAATAATCATGAGCAATAAGATAAAAATATAAATAATACAATCCATATAAATTCAACCCAACGCCTAAATGTAAATTCACGATTTAAGAAAAGTTAACGAGTTTTAAGGTAATCCCAGGCAGGCCTCTTATGTTTTCTTTTCTAACCCCTCTGGGCCGGGACGGTAGGGCCCAAGGATAATTACATAGCATAAGACGTTATTGTTATTTTGGGTCGAGGCATAAATGTGCATAACTTAAAAATCACTCAATTAGCATTCATGAATAGATGGTCCTTTTTGCCCTTATAAAATGAGGAAACCGGTTTGACAATATAATTGTCTTACAACTTGGCAATCCTATCTTTACCTCCTATGCAAAATATAAGGACCAAGACGAGATTCGAAGATGATCCATGTATACTAATTTGGATTATAATAGATAATTTAGAACGTTGATAGATTCAAAGCTGTATAACTATTTATTTTTCTTTTTACTTTATATGGCTCGCCAATTAGTTCAATAAAAATGCACCAATCACCATCAAACCAATTTCTATCACCAACCTACTCTATGCTCAAAACTCTAATAACCACCTTATATGTATTGCACACACTTATCATTATTCTCTTTCTATGTAACATTAGAGACCCAAAGCACTATAGTCCATCATATATCTCTATCATCTACTAACACATCGTATATATACAAATTGTAAAATCTCCAAAATCATCTATTGAAATCTTCAAACATTTCTAATAGAATTTAATTCTTCAAATAAATATAGAATAATTTTTAAATAAATTTTATGATGCTTTGAGCAAAAAGTTACTAATGGCAAAATAACTGACGCTATCCTAGCTTAATTTCAATTTTTTTTTTTCATATTAAAAACACAAGTTGCCACTGCTCATCTTGGTGAACTTGACGATCGAATTCAAAATTAACAAACCTTATAACCTCTAGTCAAGCACTTGTACCTAAAAAATTAATATGAGATAAGTTGGAGCTTAATACGAAATATAACAAACACATAGGCATGATATACACTACCAATAAGTCACATGCATAATCATAATAAGCAATGCAACAAACACCATTTATTATCTCGATTATTAGTTGAAAACTAATATAATCTTGGCATCCTAAGACTTTAGGTAACATATGACCCTTAGACAAGTAATATATATAATATATAAATATTGGTGTAGGTTTTATCAATCATCTTAATAACAATTTTTAAAATCTATTTAGGTCATCTCAATATGAAACACTCATAAAGCAAGTCACATACAATTAGTAGATATCTCACCAATCCTCTTAAACCTAATGAAAGGGAACAAGTGAGATAAGTACAAGCAACATAAAATTAATTAACTCCAAGTTGAATTAATTTCGGTTAAACATCTATTATAAAAGAACACAACAACCAAACATGTATCCTTCTCCTGAGTTATGAGAACAACTGCTAATATCTACATTCAAAGTCCTTTCAAAACCCACACTTTTTCAAAACCCATACTTGATTTACATTGTAAAGACAAACTTTTAGAATTTATTTCCATGTTTTCTTATCCTAACTAGATTCTTTTATTTATCTTGCTAAATTCTTAAATCTAAATTTTAGCGTAACCTAAGGTTTTAAAATTATCTTAAACTCCTAAACAAATTTAGAATAGGTTAGATTATGATTTAAGAGGGTAAGAAACAAGGAACAAAAGGAAAAAGAATGCTACAAGTTTACGCCCAAAGAACACGATCGTAAACCTAATCATGTCCTTTTTACTTTGTAAAACCATATATATAGGGCTTAGATCATGACCGTGAACCTTAACCATAATCCTCTTGTCTACAATTTCTTCAAAAAAAAAAATTTCTTCACACTTAAACTTCACCTTAACACATACGTAAGGATAAAGGTCAAGATTACACCCGTGATCTTGGTAGTGTTCCCCTTATAATGCAATATCTACTCCAATGCCCTTCTAGTCATTACCAAACAACTATTTCTACTCTACGATCTTCAAGCACCCTTAATATCACCATTAGTCAATTACAATCCTTTTTTCACAATAAATAACTCCATTCTTGAGTGATTTACTAATATTCCACAACGATCCATTTATAACTACAAAATCAAATGGGAAAATGAAAGTTTGTGAATACTTACATGTTTCCTTCATAGAACAATACCCAAAGCTTGAAAATTCACTCCTAAAACATTGCAAAATGAAATTTTATTTAGGGTTTAGTTCTCTCTTTTCGAGAATTATGAATTTCCTATAATATAGGATAAAAAACTTACCAAGATTTAATTTTTCTTTATGTTTCCTTCATTTTCTTATGGTTTCTAGCACCGTTGAGTTAAGAATTTGAGTTTTAATCTAGAGTTTCAGTAGCTGTTTAGGAGGTTGTTGTTGTTAGGGTTATGCAAAAAAGGGAAAAGGAGATCAGGGATAGATTTATGCAAAGAGTTATTAGGGATACGGTTTTGGTTAATCTAAGAGAAAATAGGAGGGGGAAGGTTGTTTTTCTAACTTTTCATAGACTAAAAAGCCCTTACAAAGATTAGCTATTAATGAGTCATACCAAGCCCAAAAACCATTTATTATTTTCTTATTTCTCTCATTTTTATTTAGAATAATTCGGGTTTTATAACTCTTCCCCCTTTACAAAACTTTTATGCTCGAAATTTCATTCATAGATCTTGAAATAACTCCAAATACTCTTTATTCATTTATACTCTTATAATTTGACTCTTTCGTACTTCTTCCCCCAAGTTCGATTGCAGCTTTCGTCGTTACCTAGTCCTCTTCCTGTTGAGTTAAGCATTTGTATCTACCTTCCTTTACCTAGCTAGCAAACCTCCTTCTTCCCATCATCGAATTGAATTTTAACACTGTCCACTAAATTACTCAAATGCTTTTAGCTTCACCCAAGGTTCCTTCTATCTGACTTACAACATCGCTTCACAACTCCTTAGTTTGTCAGCTTGCTATTTCTTTTATTATATTGACATTCTAGCTCTCTTAATTCAAGTACAACCTCTATCTCTAATTTTAATGAAATTTAAGTGCTCCTTCTTGTATTACTCATTTGTCTATTTCACATCTCATTTATTCGTATCTCAATCATAGCACTTTCAAATCTTGCCTTAACAACCCCAACATCTACAATGTCCTAAACTTCTAATGTCAATTCCCCTTACCATAATATTTGTATAATGTAATTCAATCATGACACCACCTTTTATAACATTATTTCTCATATCATCCCTTATCTTCTATAAATTTGGAAACATAATAATATCAAGGAGGCTAGTTTTTAGTCCTTACAAAGCCTTAAACACCATTATAGTTTTTGAGTAAAATGTACACACATTTATAATCTATTCTAACTTTTGCTTAGCAATTATGCTCCATCATTTAACTTCAAGAGTCTTCTTGCCCCCTCACTTTTTTTTATTGATATTGCACTTCACTCCTCAACTACTCATGTCTTCCGCTTATCTCCAACTCATTAACAAAATTTTAAGAGGAAGTCTTACTATTACTGTTATTATTACTCTTCTTACACATACAATTTTAATTGGTTAAGCCATATTAATCTAATTGTTATTTTTATAGATTATATTTGAGTTAATTCATTTATTTATTTATTTTTCAATTTTATGTGTTTTAAGTTTTATTGTACATTCTAAATCCTTCCCATTGAGTTCAGTAAGTTTATGGAATTCTGTCATATTTTGTTATTCCTAGTTACTTCTTTAGTAATCATCCTATTATTATTATTATTATGGCACTCGGATTATAGTTATTTGTTATTAACTCTACTCATGGTTCATTACATACTATTAATGTACTTGTTATTTATTATTGGAATATCTTATTATACTCATACCAGACTTTATTGTTTAGTTATCATCATATATCTTTCTTTACTTTAGTTCTTTAATTATTTTAATGTTAAAGATATTTCATATTATACATCTCAATACTCATTTACATAGATATAGGGTCAATAAGTAATACACATGATGAACTCAACCTAACCCACAAGACTGCCCTCAACATGACACATCAATATAGTTGACAAAACTAACAAACTGGATATGATTGTAACTCACTACGAAAGAAGAAGGACTCATTAACCCCAACTTCTATATATACATGTCGATGTATATATAAAAACATCAAATCATATTTTAATCTTTTACTGAATCTGTCACTATTGTTGTCAATCTAAAATCTACATACTTATTGGTTATTGTACTATTGCCCACTATAGATAATTTTAGTTGAGCAATTTCCTACTTTGTCTCAATGTAAAAGTTGTTATTTGTAGTTCTCAAACACCAATTGTACTGTACATTTTGGTTAAGTTAAAAGTTGTCTTGGTTGATTGGATTTGCTAAATGATTATACTTTCTCATTTAATATTAGCTACGGATTTTTAGTTCTTTATAAGGGTTAAGGTTTTCTATTAGTTACCTATTGTTCATGGATTTAAACTATCAAATATGAATTTAGATAGCATTGTTGAGTATTAGTTATGAAAGTGCCTATAAATATATTTAGATACCATATTGTTAAGTTGTTCCTCTATCCTTTGTATAAGTTAAAACTTTTATACTTAATTCCTTACTAAGTATTTTACATATCTTATTGAACATATTAAGGGAACTGGCCACATTAATTCTTACTTCATTGTTATCACACTAATCTAACTCTTCTCCTATCCCATACCAAGTTAAGCTATAAAAAGATATGAAAAGATTACAAGGGGGACAATAAGGAAGGCAAGTACTTAAAATAAATAGATATGATGCATAAAATGTAGATAGATATTAAACAAGAAATAGGCATAAGATATGGCAATACATGAAAGCACAAAAACTAAATAGGAGAATGTAAATACTAATTAGTAGCAAATAATAATATAGTGATAAGAAAAGATAATTAGGAAAATTAGAATATCTAACTTTAACAACCTTTAGTAAGAATACTCGCATGATCGTAATCTTTGCTGTGGTCCCCTTCGAACGCAATATTCACTCTAAATGGCCCCTCTTATCACCACCCAAAAACGATTCCTACTCTACTATCCTCCAACACCCCTTAAACATCACCATTAGTCAATCACAATCCATTTTTCACAATAAACAACTCTATCCTTCAACAATTTACCAATACTCCACCACAATCCACTTATAACTACAAAATCAAAAGGGAAAACGAGTGTTTGTGAATACTTACATTTCCTTAATAGGATAACACCCAAAGCCTAAAAGTCCACTCCTAAAACACTGCAAAATGGAATTTTACTTAGAGTTTAGCACCATCCTTTAGAGAATTACAAATTTCTATAATATAGGACAAAAAACTTACCAAGATTTCTTATTTCTTTGCGTTTCCTTTGTTTATTTATGGTTTCTAGCACCCTGGACTCAAGAAACCAAGTTTTAATCTAGAATTTCAGTAGCAACTTAAGAGGTTATTATTATTAAGGTTATGCAAAGAAGGGAAAAGGAGATTAAGGATAGGATTATGTAAAGAGTTAATAGGAGTGCCGCTTTGGTTAATTTGATTAACATGTGTTTAGGGGAGGGGGGGGGGGGGGAAGGGGAGTAGGGGGCTGAGGTGTTAAACATTTTAATGGAACAAAAAACCTCCGTAGACATTAGCTATTAACAAGCCATACCAAGCTCCATAACCCTTTATTATTTTCTTATTTCTCTACTTTTTTTATTTAGAAAAATCTAGGTTTACATTCTAATTGCGCTAAGATTTGGATGCATCACTAAGGCTCCAACTAGATTGTTGTTTAGGTGTATAGATGGGTTGCCATGACATCACCCAAAAAGTGATCACGGTTGTGAATAAATGAGATAGTTGCACCTCGTAGCAGTTGGAACTAAATAATCAGCTTGGTGCAACCTAAATGGGTCTACTTGCTATGACTTCCCATGATCATATAACTTAGTCCACATTGGTCATTGTACCTATAGTTTTCATCATGGTTATAATTAAACAAGTCATCAAGACATAAGTTAAATAGCTCCCTCAATTTATGACTTTATGCCTATAGCATTTAGATCCACCTTGATGGATGTAGGGATTATGGTGATTGTGGTTCTTGCTTTATATGATGGTTGATCACTAGTTGTATTTGTGGTAATTATACTAAGCATTATAGAGGAAACATGATAAGATATAAAACTTTACATGAGCATAAAAAATAAGCCACTTATAAGCATTTCTTAACCCATTGACAAATGCTTATATGGAAAAAAAATAGTAAGATTTTTTTCCATATGAAACGTGTATTTCTTAAGAAACCGTTTCATTAATTAGTCCCAATTATACCAAATTATATGCATAAGAATAGAATTATCCTTCCTCTCAATCAAATATGAGATACCTAATTATAAAAAATAATTTATTGGACTATGATTTTTTCACTCTTAGAGGAAACTAAAAGAAATTGATATAAAAGGAGTAAAGGAATAATGAAATGGCTATTCCTCTCACCTAAAGGTAGCATAAGTTTCCAATATAGTGCTTAAAGGCAAAGATGACACCATGGATACACATCTTGACATATTAAGAGATTATGATAAAATATAGTTAGAACACTAAGATAGTATGAGACCTAGATCAATAAAGTAGTTATGCTATTAGGACAAAAGTGATACAACTAACTTAAGAAGAAAAAGAGGTTTTTTTTTTTTAAGTTAAAAACAAATAAAGAAAGTTGTATTAAGAGCTAAAAAATGTTAGCAACATGACTTATAACAAAACTTACAAGATGTTAGGCAACATAACCGTTAGAGGAAATTTTTTCAAGCCATAACCATTAGGATATGGTGGTGATATAAAAAATAATAGAATTTTAGATAAGTTTTAGATATACTTTTAAGCCACTATAAATACAAGCTTCCAAATTTAAAAGGAAGTATTTGACAATAAGACTATATCCCAATAAAGGACACAATTTATGTGCCTTAGATCTTGATTCAATATTAAACACAAACAGTTAACAAAACAATAGTATCAATTTAGGATTTATGAATTAATAGGTGTATGAACAACTCTCATGGGTATAAATAATATGGAGAGTTGAACTATAATGTTTTTAATTTGATATGATGCACAAATTAAGATTATTTGGTGTTCAACATAATCAATAGATTTATAAAAACGGGAATTGAAGAATAAAAACTTAATCAAGGGTTCATTGAAAACTTTAATAAAGTTTGTAATACAAAAATAGACCCCTTTATTAGATCAATTTGGGCTATTAAGGATGTATTTATATTTCAAATTAAATAATATAAATGAGTTAAAATATTAAACTTCATCCAACTTCATGTATCAAGAGGTTTGAGTAGTACATGGTTTGTTTGAATGGGAAGACTTACCATTAGAAGAACTTTAATCAATGTCATCTAAATGACTTAATGGCATCTAAATGATATCAAATAGGACTTGACTTACTGGAATGGAGGAACACCTTTTTCGAATTACCCGAGGGTCCACTCACATGAACAGGTCCTTATTTGAATTCAACCCCCTTTCGTATCACTTTATTTGAATGCTTTAGAATTAGCGTTTAAAGAAAGTGCCTTTGATGTATTTTGACAATAAAAATTTTTACTTCAAGTCCCACCTTATGTTTACATGAAAATATTTGCACTTCTTGAAAGCAAATTATGGAATTCAAATGCCTTCAAACAAACTTAATCTTCTTTAGTTCTAGATTTAAAGTTCAAACAAAGCACTTCATGTTAACCTTAGGCTTTAACTCCACTAATAGATCTACTAGGTCTTATATTCTTGTCATTATCTTAGAGTTATTGAAGATTTTACCTCAAATTTCATTCCTCTTCTTTATTAATATAGAAAAATACTCTAGTGTACTTAAATGCAATGGTCTCCAAATAATTCTATCTTACATGCATTATCATAATTTTTTCAAAAATCATAAACAACTCCCTAAAATTTGATATTAGTGCGAATATTGCCTTAAATTTTTAATATTGCAAATAATTCTTTTAAACTTTGAGAATTGATAACATAAAGGATTTTTACTCTTTAAGGTAAAAAAGTAGGGGAAAAGTACTGCTTTAGTCCTCAATGTTTGAATGCTTTTCAATTTTAGTCTTAAACCCTTCTTTTTTTTCCAGCTTTTGAGATTTTAATGTTTGAGAAAGTTTGCAAACAAGTTTTTTGTTAATCGATGTTAATTTATTCGTTAACAACTGATACATGACACTATCATATTGATTAACGTAATAAAATTAAATAAATAATATAATAAAATGTAAAATAAAATAAATAAATAGACTTATAAAAAAATAAATGTTCAAAAATATTTTAAAATAGTAAAATATAAAAAATTACTCTAACTACTAGGGGGGATTGTTAGAATGATTGCATAAATGTTGATAGGTTGTGACTTACTAAAAAAAGTGGGTTATTCAACTCACTAACAGTAGTAACCCTATCATACATATGCTTACCTAAATTATGCTTGATCGAGTAGGTTTCATGTGGATAATAAAGGTCATAAGTATGGTTTAGTTGTGCAATAATTTTAGGACTACACTATATAAAATTTTTTTGTCTGTTGTAATCTTAACTTGGTTACTGGGTAAAAAAAAAAAATCTAGAGAATTGGAAAAAATGCTCAAAATTTGTCATATCTAAAGTTGACTTCATTGGACAAGAACAAAAGTTATTTTAAATCTTAAAAATACTCTCTCACAAAGCAACCATATTCCATGTCATGTTCTTATAATTATGAATAGAACACAGTTCATCTGACTCTTCTTTTTTAAAATTTTCTAATTATTTATTTACTTATTATTTTTCTTTTCTTTTTCCTTTTATTTATTCCTCCCTACTTTACTCTTTTTCTTTTTTTTTTTATTTATTCACTTCTTCTTTTAGTTACTAGCAAATTGTTTCCTATTGTATGTAATTTGTAGTTTACTAGTTTATAATATAATTAATTTTTTAATCACTAGCAAATTTATGACTTTTCAATTAATAATGCATATAATTTATTCAATCATGTGAATTCAATAATCCGTTCAAATTATATGTTTTAAATAATATAAAAATATAATTAAATAAATATTAGATAATATTAAGGATATAAATATCAAAATACAATAAAAAGTGTGGTACTTCTATATACCAAACTAGAAACATCATAAAATTTTATATTTAATACTGTGCAAACTAAATGTAATACAATAAAGTTATATTGTCATGTATACTTACATTGTCTAATTCTCTTTATCCTATCTAATTCTAGTAACCAAACGTTATCATATGATAGGTTATGAATATATATTTTTTGGAACACACTCCCATAATATGGTATATGAGTAGAAGATCCTCCTATTTTTTATCCACCACAGAACTCATACTCCAAGGTAAAAAGGATTTAGTTTAGGATACCTTGTGTCTATCTTGTAAAAAAGTATTTAATAATATCAGTAAACAAATTGGTAAACAATAGTAATATATTTTTTTGTTAATAAATGCTTTATTATGAAGGAAATTCAAGATCATAAGTTATTAATGATAAATAGTTAAACCTAATACTACCTTTTTCAATTTACATTTTTCATTCTTTCTCTTACTCTCCCCCATTTTTCCTCTCCAATTTTATATTTTCCATCCATTTCCTTTATTTTTTTCTCATTTGTTAAGTAATAAGTTTATTTACATTTGAAATAACAAAGGTACAAAATTACCTTTTTTTTGTCTTTAATTCGCAAAATTTTGCTCTAGGTATAATAGATTTTTAATATCACATATTGATTACATATTTAATATCAAATACACTTAAAATTTATAAGAAAAGAGGTAAAATTTATTAGTTTCATATGATATTTTGCAAGTGTCCCATACTATGTAGGTTTGATAATGGTATAGATTCTAAAGTTGTTTTAAGGTACTATAAGGTAAGTTACACTTCCAAAACTTAAGAACTTATACCTTATAAAGTAGTGTATAAGTTAGGCTTTATATCTTACTTTAGGAGTGAGTAAGCAGTATGAGTAAGGTATGTGGATCTATCTGTACCTTAGCCTATGGCTATCTATTCCAAAACTTTACTACTCATACCTACCATGTGGCACCTAGAAATCATTCTATACCCTATATCTTATAAATTGTATAAGATATAAGATACTTTGTGGAACTTATAGAATTTTTTTTCTTTTTATTTACCTCAAAGTCCACAAAAATTCAATCTTTATATCAAACATTTATAGTGTACCCTCCATCACGTTGCATGAAACTAATTCTTTTCGAGGCATTACACCGAAAAAAAAAAAAAAAACCTAAATCCTAAATAGTAATACCAAAAGGTTTTATAATCGATTATAAGACTTAAAAGACATGTTATTTTTTTATAAGTAGAAGCAAGTATTACTTAAACATTAATGGTCTCTTAGAATCTTTAAGAATAATATGATAAAATTTATTATTTTATTAATATATAAAAATGAAAAACCAAGAGGTTCTAATTTGAAATCCTTGAATCAATTCGAATATATTGATTATTTTTTTAAGAAAATTTAGTTTATTACTATATATGAATTATAAAGCTCAAGAAGATGTGTTCAAGAGCTATATGTATGCATGTGTGTATGTTTGTGTGTATATATGTATATATAAAATATTTTTCTCTACCGTACAAAAGCAAGAGAAGCATTGAGAGTCACAGGATTATATAATTTAAATGTGATGGTAATATAGGATCAAATAATTGATCATGGGAAAATGAAGATATAACATCGAAAATGGAATAAAATATAAAATCAAACTAAAATATTCTTTTTTTGCTAGGTACATCCATTAGTAAAATAGTCTCTCTATATTCTGAGAAAATCATATTTCACTCTAGTAATAATATTAAATCTTTTGTCATATATAAAATAAAACAAAAAAACTATTCCACTATAAAAAATTTAGTAATGAATGTCCCTTATGGCTTATAGGTAACATTAGAAGTAAAACCTAAGAACTCAAATTCCCTTTTTTAGAACTTTAGTAGATGGTGGATCTAGTAAAGGAGGAAGAAGTAGAAAGAAAATGATAATGGAGAAAGACTAATGACTAAAGATGGAAGGGATGTAACTAACAAGTATTTAATTTGGGGTTTTGAATAGGCTAAGTTTTGTTTTATTTTAGATGGTAATTTTTTATTTATTAAATTTATTTAATTATTATTACAGAATAGGTATATAGTACCTTGGACCTTATACCTTATATGCTTTAAAGTACATGTTATTGGGATGGTATAGGACACTTTAACTTTATATATGTACCCTAGCCAATAGGAATAGGTTTTAGGAAATTACTACTACGAAACCTATCTTGTGACCTTAATTTCCTACATAGAAGTTACTTGGTCGAATAAACTCCGAGTGAGTGTCCTATATGATAAGTTTACTAACCTACCCCTATCTTATACACCATGTACTCACTTAACCCTAGTAGATACTAGAAAAACTATTCTTTTAATTTTGCATTTCTTTTCATTGTTTAACATTTCAATTTTTGAATTTAAAAAAAATTATTATTTTATTATTTTAATTTTTTTATTAAGTTATTTATTTATTATCAAACACTTAATCGACAAAATATTACCATGTATCTTTTATTTAATGGAAAATTAACAGTATTAAGAGAAATACTAGTTTACATTTTTGCAATTGTTGAGAACTCAAATCTAAAAAAAAAAGGATTGAAATAGAAAAATAGTTAGAAATTGAGAATTAAAAATGTTTTTTTTAAGAGAAACATTAACATTAAATTTTAGGAATATTAAAGTACACTTTGACAAGTTCTAAAGATAATTTTGCATTAAGATTAAAATTTAATAGATTATTTACAATATTTAAAAGTTTAGAATATTATTTTAGTCAAGGTGAAAGTTAAAGGTTATTTATATATTTTTCACATACATGACTAATAAATATTATCATGTATCTTTATATAACGGAAAATTAACAGTATTAAGAGAAATACTAGTTTACATTTTTGCAATTGTTGAAAACTTAAATAGGAAAAAAAAAGGACTGAAATGGAAAAACAATCAGATAATGAAGACTAAAAATGTTTTTTTTTTTTTTAAAAAAAAAGAAACGTTAATATTAAAATTCAAGAATATTAAAGTACACTTTGACAAGTTCCAAAGATAATTTTGTATTAAGATTAAAATTTAATAGATTATTTACAATATTTAAAAGTTTAGAATATTATTCCTATCAAGGTGAAAGTTAAAGTTATTTATGTATTTTTTTGAATTTTTTTGAAGTATTAATCTATTTGGTTACACACTAGAAAATACCAAATAGGGCTAAAGAAAAAAAATGCCTAGTAATTTTAATTTCCACCTATGAACGTTTACTTAGAGGGAATGGTGATTTCATTCCCTTCTTATTCCTTATATAGGTTTTTACCATGTTCACTTGGATTTTACCTCTCGTAATACTAATTTTTTAGAATCTCCATAACATAATGGCCATTAGGTACCCAAAACCCATGAATTGCTATTATAAGATTATTCATTTTCACATCCCACGGTTTTCCTTCGCACTCTTCATTTTATTTTGATAGAAAAATATATCATCTTTTTTTCTTCTCATCACCAACCATTTTACAACCACCCATCACTGTTCCTCATAACTACCTCCTTACATCACCATTGACTATTATGAACCACCATGGCTTATAAACCTTTAACTACCACTGACTACGAAACAGTAACCACCACCCATCTTTAACCATCATGCACTCACAACCACCACTATGTACCACCAGTGACCACGTGCCACCATGGACTACTACGTACCATCGTCCACTATCCTCGCAGCCATTAGACATCTTTTTCTTTTTCTTTTGTTTCATGTGTAATGATTTTTTTTTTAAAGTTTTTCGTAAGACAAAGAAAGAAAATCCCTAAAAAATGATGAAAAATTGCATAATCTAAAATTTCATTTGTCAACAATGAAGAGAAAATTGGCTTTCTCGATTTTTCTACTACTAATAGCCAAATCTGATGCTCTTCTTGCTTTTGACGTTTTCAATTCCAACTCAATTGCTCATGCTTCTCAATCACTAGTTTGAGTTGAGATGACACATGGAAGATGCATCAAAATGAACATCTGTTGGACTTTGGGGCAAGAAGGAGAGAAAGAGAGGATAATATAGTAATTTAAAATGTATTACTAATCTATTCTTGTTTTTTCCAATCAAATAGCATAATAAGTTATTACGAATTCATCCAATTCCTAAGGAATAGAAATGCTATTACAAGTTTATTTCATTTGGTGAAGTAAATGTTTAGTAAATAAGGATGTAAGCGGATGGGATTGGGACTTATTTCATAAAATCTAAAATTGTCTGGAAGTCGTATTAATTACCCCAAAACCTATCTCAAACCCTATATAGTTTTTAACCTAATGTTTGTATCCTATGCTACTAGACTAATGGGGTGCTCGCAACCTACTTGAAAAGTTAACAACATTTTGCTTAAGCAAAAAAAAAAATGATCATAACTACTAAAACACTATTGAACAAAGTCAAACAGCATCAACTACATACTTCTGCTTCAAGTTTACATAAAATAAACTATATTTATTGATAATTATGATAACTAAGTGCATTTCGTAAGGTTGTTACTTAGTGTGTAGATGAAGTATTTAATGTCATTTAAATATTCGATTCATCGTAACATTATTAAGGTGAAAATGACAGATTATGTAAAAGTTATTGTCTATGCAAATGAAAATATAGTGATGGGAAGTTAGGGGCCTAAGTATGACAGTGAGCCCATTAAGAAGTTGAAAATTAAGAAGGATTCGAACTTCTCTTGTTTCAGTCGGAGAATTTGTGGATGTACCGGAGTTGACTCGAGTGGTGTTGAACTCGTGCATAGGCATCCCTTTTTCCATGATGCTGGAGTTGTCTACAAGTTAATGGCTATTAGAGATGATGATGATGTTCAGAATTTCATTGAGATGGCGGAGTCTTTTGAGGAACGGAGTATTTAAGGAGTATACATAAAGCATATTGGGGAATCGAGTGCCCAGTATGAGTATGAAATACATGAGCTAAACAATCCAACCCTTCCAGATCCCATTGTGCATTCAACAATGACTGATGTAGAGTAAATAAATGTAGATCAGTCAAATGAATGATACATGGATTTCTCTGAATACAAGTACGTGAATATCATAGAAGAGCAACTTGACGAAGCATTGGCTCTCATTATCAAATACGAAGAGTCTTATGATCCATATATAGAGAGAATGCACATGGACATAAATATCGATGATGATGAGGATAAGGTAAATATAGATGGTGATGAGGATGATGTTGGTCTCGAAGATAACTATGCTAAGGATTTGTGAGAAGCCTAGGTGAGACCATATATTGTTAGGAGCAGTGTGCTACTTCAACCATTTTGGGAAGACGGCCCAAGCAGGCCCCATCATTATATAAGTGAAATATTGTTCAGCAGGCGATTTCAGGACTTTCCACCAATAAATGAACCGGTGGACAGGCTTGTGAGAGATCTTACCCCATTTTACAACAATTGATATGATGGCAATGGCTATATAACATTTGAGAGAGATGTCAATGAAATATGCAGTAACATCAACAGTTTCGATGAATTGAATGTCGGTATGCATTTCAATACGAACAAGGATCTCATAAATACGGTAAGGTCATTCTACGTAAGGAACTACTGTGATATTCATGTGGACATTTCGAAAACCGAATGTATGTGCGATTAACTTTAAGAAGAAAGAATAGGGTTATAAGTGGAGGCTATGGGCTTGCTTGAAGAAAATAGAGGGTTTTTTCAAAATAACAATTCTAGAGGGTCTGCACACTCGTGTGAACCCGATCATGAACCAAGCTCATCCTCAGCTCGACAGTAACATAATGGCTACACTATTCATCAATAGTATACGGAACAACCTTAATGTTAAGATACTTGATTTTGCAGTTGACGTATAAACTATGTACGGGTACATAGTAAGCAATAGAAGGGTTTTCGAGGTTAAGCGAAAGACTGTTGAGATGGTATATAGTAATTGGGAAAGGTTGCATAACAAGTTGCCAAGACTATTAAATGCAATGAAGTTGAGTAACCCAGGGACATAAGTGGATTAAAACTGGAGTAGTTCGCTAAAGCAAGGTCAGCCCCAGCTTAAGTAGATTTTCTGGACATTTGGGTAATATGTTAAAGCCTTTAAATACTGTCGACCTATTGTATGTGTCAATGGTACATTCTTATATGGAAAGTATGGGCATAAGTTATTGGTAGCTTGTAGCATGGATGTAAATAATTCAATAGTTCCATTGGCATTTACTTTTGTTGACACAGAATCGGTAGAAACTCGAGGGTAGTTCCTACGTAAGCCTAAAGTACATGTAGTTGCCCAGAAGGGAGAAACCTTATGTCTTATATTCGATAGGGTATTCGGTATTGATTTCGTGTACAAAGAACCATCAGTAAGATGGTAGTTACCATTTGCAGTTTAAAGATATTGTCTGCGGTATGTTACTAGTAACTTTAATACGGTCCACAAAAACCAATTACGCTAGAAACTTGTATGGTTTGCAGGTGTTCAAACACAACAAAGGAAATTCGAATGTTTCATGGAGAAGTTGGCCCAGGTTAAGGAATACGCTCCTATGTGGTTCGATAATATTGATTTGGATAGGTGGACTCTTGCATATAATGGATGTTACCATTTTAGATACATGACATCAAACATTGTCGCTAGTTATAACTTCATTTTGAAATCAGTTAAGAAGATATTTTACAACTGTATCGCTTATTAGGAAGAGAGGCATAAGGACACCAAGGAGGCAATCGATGTTAGCAAGACTTACACTGATTATGCTCTAAAGATGTATGAAACTTGGAAAGGACGGGCAAGCGTACATAAAGTCATTTCATTTAGCTTCTAGAACAGTATTTTGGAGGTTTTAATTGGTAGTCGAATGACGAGGGCAGGATTAAAGGGAAGAGGAAGGACATATACAGTTGACTTTGGGGGCCATACTTACACTTATCAAAAGTGACAAATATATAAGATCTCCTACTCTTATGCATATACTGTTGCAGCAAGCATGGGGTAGACAACAAATCGGCAATAGGGCCATGGTATAAGTGGGCAAACCAGATAGATTATTACTAAGCTCATTTCTGGTCAATTGATGACGAGCTTAACTGACCACAAGTTAACTTCCCTTATCTCTACCAGAATATTGACTTACTATGAAAGAAAGGTTAACTTAGGTGTAAGTGATATTACATGGAGATGGATGTTCGAGAGCGGTCGAACAAAACTAGATGTAGCGTATGTGGGTGAAAAGGACATAATAGGAGGAGATGTTCAAGGATTAATAAGGCTGGTACATATTCCTTTTCTATCTAAGCATTACATTATAATACATGCATAGGTGTATTGATTAACAAGTTTGTTCATTTTTTTAGGTGAACTAAACATGTTTGTATGTGTTCGTAGGATAGATGGAACCAGGACCCATTGATCCATGCGTACTTGTGAAGCAGGCCAGTCACTGTTCACAGGCCGTTTAGGAGGGTAAGATGAGTAATGTTATTATCATCTACAATCATATATTTTATTAAAGATGCTTTACTTGATAACTTCATTGAATGTTTGTGTAAGAGGCGGCTTATGCACTAAGAGTTTGATGCAATGAGATGTCGTTACGTAAGGATGAGCGAGATATTCCTATTCATCCTAGGGTATAGCCTTAACTACGGGAGGTTGGGTTTGGAGAGTTGTACAGCTCACATTTATTATGTTGGATTGGCATCTGATTACAGCACTTGTTGAGAGACAAAAGCCCGAAACACACATGTTCCACCTACCCACTAGAGAGGCGACCATTACACTACAGAATGTAGAGGTTCAACTTAGACTTCCAATTGAGGGGTTTACGGTAGTGGGTTGGATAGAGACGAATGATGAGAAGAGCTAAGCTAACGTAGGGGAGAGAATGCTAAGTGTAAGGCCTGCTCGGATGAAGGGTGTTCGCTTATCTCTAACGTAGTTGTAAGAACACTTCCGGATACTTCTCTATGGTGCGGATGATAAGACGGTCCGACAGTATGTGCATACGTACATACTCAGCTTGATAGGAGGATTCATATTTGTGAATAAATCCTCTAGTCTTATTCACCTGATGTTCTTATGATTGCTGGAGGACTTCTGAGTAGCTGGGTAGTTTAGTTAAGGTAATGCTTTCTTGGTATGGTTGTACTAACAGCTATGCTCTGTCTCGTCATTCGACATGCATGAGCTAGGAAGGGCTATGATTCTACTGTAGGTCTGGGTTTAGGATTGATTCCTACATGTTGCCCCTCTTAGTTGAAATAGGTTTATTATCGATGAGGATAGGCTATTAGTAGCAAAATAGAGAGTATTGTGGGATACGACTCAACATCCGATGCATGTTGTAGATACGTACCGCACAACTTTTGACATGTAGACAATGTAGTGGGTATGATATGATAAGTTATCCTCTTTGTTGTTCTTTTCTCATCTGTAAGTGATAACCATCGTCGTTTCATCGATTGTTTTTTTTTTTCCTTTTTTCTTGTGCCCGTTAGGTTGTTTGGGAGCCTTATACAAAGGAGTTGCTACAGTTGTTGCTGTATTACTATATTACCAAGCGACACATTTGGATTACCTGGGTACCATTCACATGTTTCTACATCATTGAGTGGTACTTTCTAGACCGTGTCGTTCAGCAGATCGATGGATACTAATACATCTCATAAGACGTCGACACCTTAGAGCAGCTTCACTAACTGAACCTTCAGGGTAAGATGAATGTTGACTAGATCAATACACACTCTTCTTACATCCTAGTTTGAGATAGAGACAAGGATTCCTTGTACACATCCAGGGTCCTCGAGCAGTTAATAACAGTTACTAGCCGTGGTATAGATAGATCACCCGGCAATACATTACACACTATAGAGTTGTTGTCGATTGACTGGTACGTACATCTAAAATTGTCCATTTTTTTCATACATACATACTTGTTATCATTTGTACTGACAATTGTTTTTCTACTTATTTTAGGTAGACTTGCTTAAGAGTATTAGACTTGTACCTAACTATCCTATAGTGTTCCGTATTGCAGTTCGTTTCATTGAGCAGCATAGTAGCCTTATCCTATACCTACAGCAAGAGGGCGTGCATGAGCCACCCCATGTGGACCATGGCGGGGAGCAGGACCATCTACTAACGAGGATATGTTAGCTTCCCGTACACCACTTAGGGAGTGGAACATCGTCAGGTAGACTTCGGTGACGATATCTCATTACATGCGTATCATTTCGTTGACCTTGTGCATATCAGCGAGGGATATAATACGTACCCTAAGTTAGGCATTGCCTCCACCTCAGGAGCCAAATTTAGCTCCAAGGCTGGATCTAACTCTTACATAACTCTTGACTTCCAACAACATCTTGATCTTATGACTCCACCAGTGCCTTAAAAGCGACTTTCTACCCTTACACAGTCGTTCATGGGTGAAAGCATCACTCAGTTGCATTCGGCCATGCAGCCAACCTAGTTCCTCCTAGGGAACTCGATCTTGACAATTTACCTTTTTAACCTACTCAATCACATGATATATGAAGGCGTTCACTTCTTTCTCATGCCGTAAGGACCTTTACACGATGTAAGTGTTAGTACATATGTTTTGTCTATTATTTTTGTTTTCTCCATTTTTGGTCATTGTATTAATGTTATCATTGACTTATTACAAAATTTGTATATATAATGACTATTTGAAATACAATTCACTTTTTATCAGATATTGTAGTTCAATATATTGTTTATTTAACATAGTATTACAATTTGCCATTATTTTTTCTTGTATCCGACTCGTATGATCATTGGATGATCATCTTGTGCAACTATTTCTTTCCTACTTGTTATCTTTGTTGAAGCGTTCTACCAATTGTGATTTCATGTAATTGATTACTATATTAAACTTTTCAGTCAGTTTATAAGTTAAGCGTTGAAAAAACATTACTTTATCATTTCAAACTAGGAGAAATTATTATGTTGAATAACAATTATTTTTTATAATAAGTGGAATTTGAATTGAGAGCACATGTAGTAAATGTGCCTTTAATTAAAACTTGGATATTGAAGGTGCATGTGTCACGGGTCGATTTAGAAGGGCCCAAAATCATGAGGTTTGTTCAAGCTCAAGAGGAAATAATTTAGAAGATCTAGAAGGTTCCAGAATAGGTAGTAGGTAAGGTAGATAGATGCATTTAATGTAAAGGTAGGAGGGGATTCATTTGTAACCGTTATATCGAATTAATCTTAGCTCTCAATTTTGAAAGGCCTCTTGTATATATAGGGGAGATCCCATCAGTTGTATCATCAATTTGTTTCAAGTGAATACTATTTACATAAGAGTTTCTCTCTCTATAATTTCTTTCTCTAAACATTGTGAGTTGATACTGACTGACTTAGCCTTCCTTAGTGTGGTCAGGAACGCTAAGTGCCGCATGGGTTCGAGTAAGGGAATCTGTCCGTAACAAGTGGTATCAGAGCTAAGCAAAGAGACTTTATGTGGAGAAGATATTCTCTGGAGGAGACAACAACACTTTGATGGTCTAAGAGTTAGGTAATCAAGAAGACCATAGAGTCACCAAGCAGAAGGCTGAGTCTCGGGACTTGCTGAACTCCCTCCTTAATAGGATGGATAGAGTGGAGTTGAGCATTGCTGAAGCGAAGGAACAATTAGATGAATCATAAGGCAGCCTTGAAGAGATGGAGGAAGAACCTCAAGGCGAGTTGCAAAGAGCATTGAATCAAGCCATTGAGGAGTTGAAGCAGTGTGATGAGGTGATTAAAGGGAAGAATGAAGTACTCCAAGCATGAGTTATTGCTTTGGAAACTAAGGAGGAAGGTTATGAAGCCAAGATGGATGCTGTAATGGTGGTCATGTGCCAGGAGATTGAAGAACTTAAGAACTAACTAGCAGCATGTCGAGTAGTAGTGGCAAATGGAGTGACCATCCAGTCTGCTCATAGGATAGATGTGCCCAAGCCCGAACTTTTCAACGGGATACGATCCTCTCGGGAGGTAGACAACTTCCTCTGGGGAATAGAACAATATCTCAATGCTGTAAGAATCTTGGATGATCTCGAAAAGGTACGTACCGTTGCCATGTATTTGAAAGATTTTGCTATGGTATGGTGGCGTAGGAAGGCAAACGAAATCAGTACTTGGGCTAGCTTTGTACATGAAATCAAGAGGCAATTTTCTCCCCAAAATGCTGCTAAAGAAGCAAAGGTGAAGTTGCGTCACCTAACTCATGAAGGTGACATCAAGCAATATGTGAAGGAATTCTCAGAACTAATACTGGAGATCCCAGACCTTAACCAGGATGACATTCTAGTAATGTTTTTAGATGGTCTAAAACCTTAGGCAAAGTTAAAGCTAGATCGAAGAGGAATAGAAGACATCTCTAAGGCCATAGCAGTTGCTAAAGGCTTAATGGAGTTTAAGAAGACATAACATAAGACCCAAATGGAAAGGTGGAAGGGGAGAGTTGAGAAGGAAAGGAATGGGAGTTCCTTAAGAGGAAAGCCTAAGATGGAAGAGAAAAATAATGATCGGGGAAGGACTCGTGAAGGAAAAGATAAGGAAGAATGGAAGCCTCGAGAATTGAAGTGCTATTTCTGCAATGGGCCCCATTATGCCAGGGAATGCCCAAAGGAAGATCGGTTGGCAGCAATTATGGCAGATGAAAGCTTCGATGAAGGAGATGAGGCCAAATTGGGTTTGGCTTGACTACTTAGTGCTATGAAGATGTAGGAGAAGTGAAAGGGGTTGATGTACACTGAGGTGATAGTTGCTAGCAAAAAGTTAAATGCCCTTATTGATACAGGGGCATCTCATCCGTTCATCTCCGATGTAGCAGTAAGTAAGATTGGAATGGAAGTAGAGAAAACCAAGACTTGGCTCAAGACGGTAAACTCAAAGGAAGTCCTTACTATTGGAGTTGCCAGGGAGATAGAGCTTCATATGGGAGGGTAGAAAGGGAAAGAAACCATCGGTGTAATACCTATGGATGACTTCGAATTTGTGATTGGGATGGAATTCCTAGATCGTATTGATGCACTTATTGTTCCTCGTGCAAACTGTATATGTACACTCAAGACCAACTCTCAATGTGTGGTGCCTGTTACAAGGAAAGCTGGTCAAGCTACAAAATTCCTTTCCGCTATGCAACTAGTGAAAGGCCTAAAGAAGAATGAAGTTATGTACATAGCTACATTGAAGGGGGAAGAAGAGACGGGGAGTCAAGAGGTAAGTCCACATTGAGTGGGGGAGTTGCTAGAAGAATTCAAAGACGTCATGCCTAAAGAGTTTCCAAAAAAGCTACCACTAAGAAGGGAAGTGGATCATGCAATTGAGCTAAAACCAGGTACAAAGGCCCCTGCGACAGTTCCTTATCACATGTCCCTAAAATAATTAGAAGAATTAAGGCGGCAATTGAAGGAGTTGTTGGAAGATGGATTCATCCAACTGTCAAAGGTACCTTTTGGAGCTCTAGTTTTCTTCTAGAAGAAACATGATGGCTTCCTCTAGTTGTGTATTGACTATAGGGCCTTGAATAAGGTCACTGAAAAAAATAAGTACCTTATTCTTTTGGTATCAAACTTGTTCAATCGATGGGGAGAGGCAAGATATTTTTCAAAATTGGATCTACAATTGAGATATCATCAAGTATGGATAACAGATGGAGGTGAGTCTAAAACCACTTGCGTCATAAGGTATGGTGCATTTGAGTTTCTTATTATGCCATTTGGGCTCACGAATGGCCCGGTTACTTTTTATAGCGTTATGAATAAGGTATTAGCACCATTCTTAGATCATTTTGTTGTAGTTTACTTAGATAACATCATGATTTATAGTAAGTCTATGGAAGAGCACCTGGAATATCTTCATACAGTTTGCTTAGCCTTAAGGGAAAATGAGTCATATGTAAAGCTGGAGAAATGTGCCTTTGCAAAGGAAGAAGTGGCCTTCTTAAGGCATGTAGTAGGAAAGGGGAAGATCAAAATGGACGAAGAGAAGATACAGGCCATTCGAGAATGGAAAGAACCTACTAAGTTCACCAAATTGAAGTCATTTCTTGGCTTAGTAAATTATTACAGAAGTTTCATACGTAGATACTCTCAAATGGCTGCCTCCTTAACGGATTTACTCAAGAAAGATGTTCTATGGGTATGGAGGGAAGATCGACAAAAGGCATTTGATACCCTAAAGGAAACAGTCATTAAAGAATAAGTTCTTGCGCTCTTTAATTTTAGTGAAGTATTTGAAGAATGCATGGATGTTAGTGATTATGTCATTGGTGAGGTTTTGATGCAGGGAAACCATCCAATAACCTTTGAGAGCGGAAAGTTGAACGATACAGAGAAGCTATACCTAGTACATCGAAGGAAATGACAGTTATGGTGCATTGCCTTTAAGTTTGGAGATATCTTGTAAGTACAAGTAAGTGGGATTGGTCTAAATTATTAGATGTCATACAGCTCTCTTTCAATCTACAGAAGAATGAATCAACAGGGCATAATCCATTTGAGTTTGTCTTAGGGAGACAGCCGTTAACTCCCAATACGGTAACTACAGGATATATAGGGTTTAGTTTCCTAGCATATAAAATTGCAAAAGAGTAGTAAGAAAGCAAAGACTTAGCTCTGAATTATTTAGATAAGGCTATTCAGAGAATGAAGAAAGTTGCAGGTAAAAAGCGTCGGCTAATGGAGTATCAAGTAGGGGATTAAGTACTTGTAAAGTTACACCTGATCCAGTGGACCAAGAGCCAATTGCACAAAGGACTAATGAGGCGCTATGAAGGGCCATTTCTCATCGTAAAACGAGTGAGATGAGTATTTTATAAGTTGGAGCTACCTCTAAGATTAAAATTCCACCTAATATTTCATGTTAGTATCCTTAAGCCATATCATAAGGATGAGGATGACCTTAGTAGAACAATATTACAGAGGGCACTAGTTGGAATTCGAAAATCATACGAAAAAGAAGTTAGAAAAATTATTACGGACAAATATGTGATAAGACAAGGCCACTCCCTTAGGCACAAGTATATGGTTATTTGGAAAGGAAAGTTGGAAAGTAAGGCTAGTCGAGAACCTACTGAAGCTCTATGGCAATTTTTCTAAGCAAAATTAAAAATTCCACGAAGAAAATACGACAAGGACGTTGCCGGAATAAGTGAGGGAGAATATCGCGGGCCGATTTAGAAAGGCCTAAAATCATGAGGTTCGTTCAAGCTTAAGAAAAAATAATTCAGAATATTCTAGAAGATCTAAAAGGTTTCAGAATAAGTGGTGGGTAAGGTAGATAGATACATTTAATGTAAAGGTAGGAGGGGATTCATTTGTAACCGTTAAATCGAATTGATTTTAGCTCTCTATTTTGAGAGGCATCTTGTATATATAGGGGAGATCCCATCAGTTGTATTATCAAGTTGTTTTAAGTGAATACTATTTACATAAAAGTTTCTCTCTCTATATTTTCTCTCTCTAAACATTGTGAGTTGATACTGGCTGACTTAGCTTTCCTTAACGTGATCAGGAACGCTGAGTGCCGCACGGGTTCAAATAAGGGAATCTGCTCGTGACATATGTACTAGATGCGATTTTAGTGTAAATTTTAATAGTTAAGGTGCCTTCGGTTCAAATTCTAAATTTATGGGTTATTGAAACTTCAATGTTAAAACTACTCACAATTGAAGGCTTATATAGTGTATGTGTTTTCATTATACGGTATTCATATTTTTTTTTTAAATGAGCCTTTTTGTGTAATTTTTTTTTTAAAAATCCTATTCATATAAAACTCTAAAAATCCTAAGAATTTTTGAAAATTATCCCGAAAACCATCCGAACCGATTGGTGTTACACTGTCGAGCCAATAGCGGTTTCGATCGGTGAGAAACCCATAATGCCCCGCTCACACTTCAGTTCCGCCAAGGTCTGAGCAATTTCTCTGATGGAATTTAAGCAATGTTACGGTTGAAATTGAAACCAATGCTCTCGTCTCTCAAATTCTCTCAACCCTTGTCTGTATCTTCCTCCTTTTTCTGTACTTCACCTTCTTCTATACAGCATTACACCCCATGGCACGGCCTGCAAAAATGGAGGCAAAGCCCACTTAACGAGAACCGGACATGGGGACCCAATGGACCCAAACCACCCGACAAGCGACACCAACCCTTAATTTCAGTTGACGAATCGGCAATTGGGTCGTCTTCTTCTTTGTCTGAAATGGGTGCGGTAGTTCTGTCCACTGCGGACCCTCTGGCAAAATCGCACCTTTCTCATTGTGCTTTCTCGAGATGGCGTAACGAGAAGTTGCCTGTTGGAGATTTTGCACCTCCTCTTCGACCCGCTAGACCGCTGAAGCCTGAATTGGTTCGTATTGTTTTGCTTTCGGTTGAACGATGTTGATTGCGGATGCTTTTTTGTTGTAGTTTTTTGTTTTTGGTTTGTATTTTGCAGCTCAGTTATTATGAATTTTTGAGCTTAAACAATGAGCGGAATTGTAGTAGTTAAAATAATACCACATTTCTACTCGTGCAGCTTCAATAGAAATTTTTGCTGTTAATTTATTATGTTGATTATTTGAGTGGTTCAGGTTGCAATTTGACAAGGATAGGGTTTCAGGGAGTGCTTGTTTCATGGGAAACCTTTTCTCATGCTTGCAATTGTCAAATGTTAGCGGTACTAACAGCAACTGGTATTGAAAGATAATAGTAGCCGTCTGTCTCTAGTAATGGTGGTTAAAATCCACATACGTATAATGAAAAAAAGAAAAAGGAAAAAGATTTCCACATGATTTCATCTTTTTAAAGAATGGCAATAAATGTCATCACTTTCCATTGATGTTTTCTGTGATAGATAATTACATGGCCATCAGATGTTACATTCAACTCTCACCATCACTTTGCTGCTAAAAATACTGGTAACCATGGTCTCTTATAATTATTGTAATAATATTTGATGATTCTAAAGTTTGAATTATAGTAAATAACAAATGTGACTGAGAAAAGCATGGAAAAGGATCTCTGCAAAAGAAACACACATAATATCATGAATTTACTTTAGAAGCTTGTGTGATGGTCTAGTTTAGATTGTTGGCCAGGCCTATGGAGGGTTCTTGTAAATTATATGCGTGTAGAAAGAAATCAGTCCAATAATGCCATGTGCCTGACTAAAGGGACAGAACCAATAAGATTACTGTGTTGGGACTTGCCTAGTAAGACAAGTTTTGAGCTTCTTTTACTGTATTCTTCAGACATGAGGTTTTGATTGTGCACATGGCACAACTTAAATAAAATGGTTGAAGAAGATGAAGAGATAGCTAAACACACAGGACAGTAATTTTTTTTTTGTTTTTTTGTGCTTGACTGCTTGTCTGGCTTATGGTGGAACAAGGATAGCATTTGTCATTACTTGAAATTATCTATGACTTGAGAATAGGATTTCTAGGAGATTTTGACATGAAGTTTTTGGTTTCCTTCATATTAAAAGGATTGAAATTCTGGAAAGAAAACAAATGTTCCATTTTGAATTGATTTTGACTTGAATCCCCACTAACAAAATTGGACTAAAACTACAAAGATCCAAAGCAATGTATTAAACATGATTGTTTAGTTTTTGATAGTGTGGGTATTGTTCAGGTCCTGCTTACAATTTCTTATTTTTACTAGGCTACATGCCCTTTCATGCTTATGTCCACATTTGAGCATCTGTTGCTCTGTAGAATCTCACTTTATGAGGAGATATACCAGTTTGATTAACGAGCAGCATCTGTATGGAACGATAGGTATCCCCAAAGGAAATACTGCATCCTAAAGACTCTGGTCTGCCTCTCAATGCCTATATGCTTCACAATCTTGCACATGTGGAGCTAAATGCAATTGATTTAGCATGGGATACTGTTGTCCGGTTTTCACCATTTGTGGAGATTCTGGGTGAAGGCTTTTTTGATGACTTTGGTCATGTTGCTGATGATGAGAGCCGCCATTTCTCTTGGTGCTCCCAGAGGCTTTCAGAGCTTGGCTTCAAGTAAGCATTAAGAGGATCCTTTGAGTGAATAAGTTGTACTCATTCATACTACAGTTGAGGCTCAGATGCCCTTTATTCTTTCCTTTTCAAAAAGGTATGGAGATATGCCTGCACATAATTTGCTGTGGAGAGAGTGTGAGAAATCCTGTGATAATGTTGCTGCTCGATTGGCAGCAATTCCACTGGTTCAGGTAATGTTTCGCATCAAATTAACAAATCCTATATTGCTCCCATATCCACTATGCATGTTTCCATTTCTTTCTTCCTTTCTAAGTGTTTGAAATTGGGTTTAAGTGCTTTCCAAGGTGCAGAAGGTTGCATATGCTGAGAATTGATCTAATGGCAATCCATTGCATTCCTTATAAAGTCATCTAATATTACTTACTGCTTGGTGTTGTTGACTGCACCATCTACTGTAAAAGCTTAAAGACGATTGTATCATGTTCCAACCCCTCTCTTTAAAATTAAAAAAAAAAAAAAAATTGTATCCATAGCTTATGGGCAGTACTGTGAAGTATTCTTTATTTTTGCATTTATAAATAAGGTAACAAGTCAATCAGAGGCTGTTTTTGCACTCTTCCTTTTTAGGTAGGGAAAAGGAATAACTATCTGGTGATGCGTTTCCCAGACAACAGCCCCCTATATAGCATGTTTATAAAAGGAGGTCTTGGAAGGATGCTTCCTAGCATGCACCATTAGAGCTTATTCAGTGCGTTGTGTGCATTTTGTGTGTATTGTGTGTGTGTCTGTATTGTGCTGGGAGTTTAGGGTGGTTTGGTGGTGTCTGCAGTTAGTGTAGTGATGGGTGTGTGTTATATTGGGTTTGGGTTGGTGTTAGGTGGTGTATACGTGTAGGGTGTGTTATGTAGTTAGAGGTATTGTTTGCTGATGTGTTTGGTGGGTTTAAGTGGGATGTGTTGATTGGTTTAGTGGCTGACATGGCCACATCTGGAATATTCTATGAACTAGAGTTTAAATAGGCATAGAAGTCAGTTATCGGCAGTTGGGAACTATTCTTTGGAATTAGATTAGAAGTAAGATCAGTCTGCTGAGCTTTTGCTCAGGTACCTCTTTCCTCTCTGTTTTCATCCATTTTCTATTCCTGATTCATAATTTCTTCCTAGTAATTGATTTGGTTCATAACATCTGGTATTAAGTTATTGTCCTTGTCAGTTTAGATTTTCTGCACATCTTCTAATTTTGTAAATCTATAATTTCGCATTACCACTTTACATTTTGTGACATCAATGGTCCCTTTCTTTTCCTGTTGATGTATGTAGGAAGCCAGAGGACTTGATGCAGGGCCACGATTAGTGCAGAAGTTAGTCGGCTTTGGTGACAATAATACATCCAAAATTGTTGGCAGGATTGCTGATGAGGAAGTAGCACATGTAGCTGTAGGCGTTGATTGGTTTATCTTTATTTGTCGAAAAGTGGATCGTGCTCCTTGCTCCACGTTTAAAGGTTCTGTATGCCCTGCAAGCCTATTGATTAGTGCTCAAAGTGCAGATTGCTCATGTCACCTTTTTTAGCAGACTTGTTGAGGGAGTACAACGTAGAGGTGAAAGGACCCTTCAATTATTCAGCACGAGATGAAGCTGGGATACCGCGTGATTGGTAGATCTTGGATACTGTTTTAAATAGACACTTAAGGATGCATTTATTCTTCAAAAAAGTTGCCCTTATTTGTTCATCTAAGATACTGGAAAAAAGGACCTATGTCATGATGCAGTATCATCCTTGTTGCTTATTTCCTTGGTCTAGATTCTTCAATAAATCTTCTACACCTTGTTTATCAGCTTCCTTTGTTTTTTTTTTTTTTTTTTTTCTCTCTCGCAAAGTGGCATTCATAGTTTGAGATTAGTATCACTCATTAATGCCTTGATTGTAGTGGCTGATGACAATGTGTTCTATCAGGTATGAAGCGTCTACAATAAGCAAGCAGGATAAGGAGCAGCAGCTTTCTGCGGTATGACATATTTCGATTTTTCATTATAACTTCACAAATTTTATGATTATTTCATGTTTAGCATCCAAGAATTTCACAATTTATGGCAGGTATACGATAGGCTAGCTCATATTATATCTATTGAGAATGAAAACTCAAAATTAGACAGGAGCAACTGAGTTTTTAGCTGAAATGAAGCAGTCATTGGTTGCATCAGCTTCATTCCCAAACTGCACATGATGTAATACCAATGATAATAGAGATAAGCGTTGGATGGAAAGTCAGGCTGATAAAGAGAGAGGATGAAGAACATCCAGCACTATTGTAAGTCTTAATCCTATGCATGCTATGCTAACCAAAAAGCCGAGATCCAACTATGTAAATTTTGTATTAAGTATGAATAGAGGTGTACAAGTGGATTAAACAGACTAACGCGGCCTAGCCCACAGATTAAATAGGTTGAACTCATTTGATCTTTTTTTTAAATAGGTAAAAAAACCTTGATTTAAACCTATTTAAAATGTGCGTTAAATAGATTGACCTAAACTAATCCACTTTAACTTGCAGGTTAAATAGGTTAGATTTATTTAGCTTGGGTAAAAAAATTTCGGCCTAAACCTGTTTAAAAAACAAGTTAAATAGGTTAGCCCGCAAGTCAAAATTTACTTATACATCTCTAAGTATGAATCGGGTAGTTATGAACAACAAAATTTGAGCGTGAAATATCCCAAATCAAAGAGAGAAAGTGATAAATTAATAAAAAGAGATTTAGGTGCTTTATTTAAGAAAAGTATCTAAAGTATAATACAGAAAATTAAAACTTTTAAAAAATTACCTTATTTATTTGGGTGAGGGTATCGATATTTAAATATTAACTTCAATTAGTTTCATTTATTAATGAATATTTGTTGTAAACATTATGATACATTAAGGATATTTTTATTTTATTTATTTATAGCAATATTTATTAACCATTATCATTTGATATCCCCTTATTTCTTCTTCCATTACAAGTCACCAACGATGTCCACGATTTCCTTTTGTTTTACTTATTTAAACCTTGCCTCATCTTACCCCAATCCACCACCTGTAAAGCAGAGACCTACCCATCCAAGATAATTGGAGGTCTTGTCTTATTTTAGCATTCTCTAAACCCTCATTATTCTTTTCAGCTGCTTCCATGTATGCACACGTCACCTAACCCCTTTCGTTTTGCTCCAAAGAAGAACTCATCGATAGACAAAATGAGGAAGACAGGGACTAATAAAATTAACCTTGGAGATCCTCGTCTGATTGTTTTGCTTCTTGACCACCGACTTCGATATTTAACCCCTTCCAGTGAAACATTGTTCTCTCGACGAGCTCTTGGTGTTTCAGTGAACGCTTAAGAGAAAACTCTATTGAAGCTTCGACTTTATTCTCGCAAACTCTGCTCTTCATCGCAAAGGGTCAGCGAGTCACTTGATTCCATCATCGAGTTGAATCGGTGACCTAAAAACATGTGTTCAATCTTTCAAGTTTGCAACTCCTTGAACTTTCGATAGTTTCGCAATCTTTTCTCCGGTGACTCGGTGCTTCGGTGTATCTCTTCCATCTTCTTAGGTGAGTTATTTACCTTGTTACATGTTCATTCACTTTGTTTTCTGTTTCAAATGTATTTGTGCCTCCATTTTCATGTTCCACCTCACCGAAGACGGAGCTGTATTGGGTTCAAGCCACCAAGAACCTCTATGACCTCCAACTCTTCTACGTCACGATCTTTGTATTTCCAGTCCGTGATGCTTCGTTTATGTCCACGAGTCATTTAATCATCTCACCGGTCTACTTCGTTTTTATCGCTAGATTCATCACTATGTAAGTTTATGTTTCCCTCCTCAACCATCGGTTTGTTCTCACCAAATTCATGTTCATTGTCATTATTTTAGGTTGGAAAAGTATGCATTTATATTGAGTAAGGAGAAAAGAAGGCAGACTCTGTTCCTTACATTTAACATATATATTATATTTCCATTATAATTAAAGCTCCCCTGGTGATCAAAAACTTTTTGGAAGAAGATGACTCCATTATTCTAATTCAAGGACCAATGGCTCTTGTCTTATTTCAACTGGGTTTTGGGCACCGCATTATAATATTGCCTTTATCTATTCCGTCTCCGAAATTCAATATATGATATTTTCCTCTCCCAATTTCCTCATGTAATTACAAGTTACTATTGTATAATATTAAGATAGTATTATCACTTACGCTACTACATTGCATGTATACAAGTATGGTTCCTATTACTTTATAATACCATAAAAGAATGTCTTATATTGATGTATAATTATTGTAAGTTTCCAAAAGCAACGATATAGTAGTAATGATATTAAATTGATAAAATAATTTGAATATTTAGATTAAGATCAAACCCATTTAGTATTGAACCGGTCCAATAAATCCCTAAACCAATTTGGATCCTCTCAATTGGTTCACTCACCGTTGAATTAGTTTGGCTAACCTTCCTCAGTACATTAAATTTGATAAAATTAGCTATATTAATAAGTAGTAAATCATTAAGGAGTCATAAATAATAAATGGAGCAAGACTTATTGTAAATCATTTGAAGGTTAATTCTCAATTGTTCTTTATCTCAAATAGATTCATGTTGGATAAACGAGTTCCTCTTTCGATGGGTGGAAAGAGTTAGTTGATACTAAACTTAAAATTTTGAAGTTTCAGTTTATTATGGAGAAGCTATCTTAAGTATGTGGTGCTTGATTGTTGCTTGTGCTTGTTAAGACTTAGTAATCAAATCAGATTAAGTTATATTTGGCCTAATTAATTTGGTTAAAGATTGTGCTTGACCTGCTCTCTTTAAAGGCTCGTAATGATAAATTCTTAAAGGAGTAACTGATTATATGGAAGGATTTCGTAGTGGATTTTCATATGGGATGAACCAAAATATTGGGTTTTTGGATTTTAGACTTTTGACATAAATGATTAAAAGAAAAAACTTATATTATATCTACTTATGTATATAGGCAAAGATTATGGTATAGTGAGGTTATGAGAATTCTTGTGTTATTTATTGGTTTAATTAAAGATAATTAAACTATTATTTATTTACATATTGTTATAGTTGTATTATATGTATATATATGTTTTGGGTTTTGTATCCGTGTATATTTGTGCATCCATACTAAGTTTCGGTTCGTTCTTTTATCGTTACAGCTGCAGATGGATTCAATAAATTTATAATAAGTATGGAAATTACTATTATCGAGTCAGGAAAGAGAGGCGGTTAGCTTTGTATGTTGTAGAAGATAAAGATTTGGTTATTGAGTATATTTGTGGATATAATGACTCACATGTGAGTCACTCAAATTGATGTACTTGGAGAATTATTATTTTATATTTGATAAGCGATTATTATAAGTGATTTTGAAGAATATAGTTGGTTTAAGAGTTTTAACGTGTTCTTAAATAGTAGGGATACGCAATAGGTTGTGATACCCTTAGGTTTTGGGGCGTTATGGAGTGTCTATTGTGTGAAAGTAATTCTGCTAACTAAACACATAGAAACAAGTTGAAATATTGAGTATAAATTTTATGCCATAAATAAAGTAGACATAGAATTTCTTCAAAAAAGGCATAAGTTTTGTTCAATATATGTAAAAGATAGTGAAACTTTTGTGATTATATTCATGTTTGATTTGAATTTTCTCTGTACCATATTATGCTCCTAAATGTATTATTTCTTTTACCTAAATACCAAGCTACACAATTTGCCTATCTTTTCACCTTTTGCTTCTTTTGTCTTTCTTATTCTATTAATGTAAAAACTTACAATTTCGCATCTTGCAAAATACCATAGTTAATTGGACTTTGACCTTTGTAATTAGAGATGGAATCTAAAATGAGTGATGAACATGTGGTAGCAAATTAAGAATGCATAACTATTCATTGATGTAGAAAAGTTTGAATGTATAATTATTTGAGGATAGAAAAAAATAATTGAAAAAAGAGAATTTTAGAAAAAATATTATGTTTATGGGGTTATGAAGGTGCTTTTTGAGAAGGTGTCTTTAGTTTCAGTTATTTTTGTACTAAAAGTGTTTTTCAAAAAGGACACCTTTAGTATGTTTTATTACAACTAAAGGCATGTTTTAGAAGTGCGCCTTCAGTGTAATTGAAGGTACCTTCAATTGTAATTACTTAAACACAGTTTGAAAACATGCCCCCTTTGAAAAAACCTACACTACATAAAATAAGTAAGTTAAGAAACTCCTTGTACGTATAAAACAAAGCAAAAGTAGGAATCACAATGCTACTAAAACCTTGAAACTCTGATTTTAACCCACCTCCTAGCCTCTTGAGACATAGCTCTAACATATGATGATATTTGTCACTCCATGTCTAATTCACTTCCTGAAACCCCAAATTATTTACTACTGTGATAATATAAAAAGTGAAATATAAGGCGAATAGCTCATTGAAACTATTATGAATAAGTTAGATTGATATTAAAATCTATATAAACACAAACGTTATGAAGAGTAATTTATAACAAATACAATGTCATCGTTTACTGGTCCTTGTGAACACTTAGGGATATTCTAGATGCCAGATTCTCACTGCATCTCCTGCTTAAGAATAACTAGAGCCTAAGACTCTTAGGTCGGTAGCAGCTATTGAGGTAGTTTTAAAACTGTAGGGTATCGATAGTAACCACTTGGGAAGAACTCTCGCCTCGAGAATTGACGGACCTCTAACTAATGCTAATGATGTAAAAGGGAGTTTGTCTTGAATATTTGAAGTTAGGGTCTTGACTACACTCCCTCCATGCATACCCTTAAATGACCCCTTTAAAGGGGGTAGAGTCGTATTATCATAGCCACGATGGCTATGTCTCTAAGTACACTTCACTCCTTTTGTCCGTATCCATCTGCCTTGCCTAAGGGGGTTTGGAGGGTCGAACTCCACTTAGATGTCTTTGTTTACTTGAACTTGGGCTAGATGGGGATGGTAAAGAGTGATTAGGAGATTGTAGTATAGTAATTGAATCCCATGCTCGGTTGAAGATTGAGTTGCTTGGTAGTCAGCCTCATCGAGTGAGATCTTAATTTGCGGAAACTCTTCATCCTGTAAAAGATAAGAAGGTTAAGACATTGTATAATAGTGAAAGTAGGAAAAAGTAGGTGTACTTGAAAGTGGTCTTACCAATTGCCCAAACAGTACTCTTAATAGGGATTAAGGACCAATCACTCATTCTCGAGTCCGAAGGCTTTCTTAGATGGTTTACAAAGTTGTCTGAGATGAGTTAAACATTGAGGAGTGGTGTTTATCTCTGTCCAAACTGTCGAGTTACTTTGCTCTCCACATCTTCCAAAAAGCTGTCGAGGTAATTAGCTGATACGAGAAATTGACTCTTTTGTAGCACCCTAGTCTAAGTACCAAATCAGGAAAATAGCCATCTCAACAGTGCCAAGGTTTAGTTGACAATTGTGAAGAGCTGACCAGTCGATGTCGACCTTAATGTGAAGATGCCCCTAAGCCAACCCTTATCTAACCATTGTCTAGCTCTAACTATTAGGGTACTGAATTGCCGATGTCAAACATACCTGATTAAAGGACCACCCTTGCTCAACTTACAATATTGTCAAAATCGTAGACCAAGTAAAATGTGCATATGCTGTCCTTTTTAACATCCATACTGTCCTTTTTAATAGAGGGCGTTTTTTTGCATGATTTCATATTTTTTCTGTAAATTATTCTCCTTTGTTTAGCAAATAAGGATTATTCTTTTATAATTTTTGTAATTTAGGACTTGCTCTAATAGAGTATTATAAATACTCGCGTAATGTAATAGTTGCATGATGAATACACAAAAGAATACATTGAACCTTTCACTCTTTCTTGAGCTAAGTGTTCTTTTTGCTTACTCTTGAGCTATTCTTATCTAACCTATTCGAGTGCATACTAGTGGTAAGCAATCTCCGGTTATACTTGTGTGTCATATCAAGTGTGACTTGAGCTCGTGTAAGGCTTTAGTGCATCATATTCATCGTCAGTGCATGAGAATCCGTATTCATCCTTCAACTATCATTTACTTTTCGAGCCATTTCGCAGCTTAGACCCACCCCCATTTTGGTTGTGCATAATATTGAGTCCGTGTGTTCATTTACGAATGCGTATCATCTTGGTATTAAAGCTTGGTTACGTTCAAAGCTACATTCTGCTACTGTATTCTTTAAATAGTTTGTTATTGCTTCTATGAGATAACGGTTCTATTGTTAGTTTTGAAGTTTAGTAGTTGAGAAGTGTTCTATATTTTGTTTTCGCCTGTTTTTAATATACAAAACAGAGTATGGTTGACTGTACATTTGTTGTGTAATTATCATTGCAAAGTAACCATTAATGTCAGATTCAAGTGTTCAAGAGATTTTAGGAAACCAAGAAAGTAGCACTCGATATGGCCAAGGTCAAGAAGGAAGCTTCATACCTCAATCAATAGGTAATTACTTGGATTGGCTTATTGACTTGGTAGCTAGTTTGGTGATTGTTATCCAAGAATATAGGTAGCGAGCTAAAAATAACCCTACTAGGGAATGCGAATAGTAAAGAGGAGGCAATGGTCAGTTTGGTCTAATTAGCGCCCCAGTTTAGCTACCTTGAGTTGAAGGAATTGGTAGGGACGTTAAATGAAGGCTAGCGCTTGAAGAAATTGAGGAGGAAGTAGAAGGAGATAACAAGGTAAAGGAGTACTATGAGCTTGAGAAAAGAAATTTATCGGCTCCTAAAGTTGAAGGATTGAGAATGCAAATTCTAAGTATTTTTGGAAGTGGTGATGTTGAGGACTACCTAGATTAGGTAGATAAGATTGAAAAACAATTTGAATGCGACGAAGTGCCTAAAACTTGTAAGCTACCAAAAGGAGAACGAAAGATTATGAGTTGAGATGAAATGAAGAGAGTTATGTGGAGAAGGTTTATGTCGAGTTATCATCTGCAAGATACTTTCAAAAAATTGCAAGATACTTTCAAGAACTAAGACAAGGAGGATCGAGTGTAGATGCTTACATTAAGGAATTCCAAATGTTAACAATCCAATGTAAAGTCGTAGAGTCAGAAGATTGAACTGTATCTCGATTCATCGGTGGATTGAAGTATGAGATTAGGGATGTCCTGGAAACCCTGAACTTTAGAACGCTTGATGATGTAATCTGAGCCACCCAAAGGATAGAAAGGCACCAAACATGAAGATTCCGACCACCTATTAACTGTCTTGGTGGTAGCCAACTTGTTCCGAGTAGAGCTATGCAAATGGAACTAAGTAAGGCTACTAAGACCCGACTTGCTCAAACTACCTGAGAAGAGGAGAAGGAAACCTCGAGGAAGTTTAAAAAATGCTAGAGTTTAGGAAAGATGACGAGTGAGATCAAGTATTTCAAATGTTAAGGGTTTGGGCATATGGTCGCTTAGTCTCCAAACATGCGAACAATGGTGATATGAGGTGAGACATCGATCATTAAGGTCGATAGTACTGATGAGGTAGTAGAGAAGTTAAATGAGGATAGACAGACTTAACCATCTGAAGAGGAAGTTATCTACATTGAAGAAGGTAACTTTATGCCGACCATTCTAGTATCGAGGAGGATAATGAGTGTCAATTTTGTACTTGAAGACAAATATAGAGAAAATCTCTTCTATATTGGGTGCAAGGTGAATGATTCATTATGCGCGTTGATCGTTGATAGTGGGAGTTGTACTAATGCAGTCTCTATATTTATAGTCTAGTAGTTGAAATTGCCAACCATGTCCCACTTGATGGGAATTAGCCTCCGACCACATCTAAGCCGAAGTAGACATATTCAAAGTTGAGGTTGATTAATGCTTGCTGAGGTCGAATTGAAGCCAAAAGGACGAGAGTATGGAAGATAAACACTTGGCATCAAGTCTGTCATCAGCCGAAGAGCTGAGGTGTTGAGATACCATAAGGCCGAGTACTCAAGATCGAAGAACCACTTGGTATAGCATTGCGAGACTCGTGTCGACTATTTCTAGGACTTGACAATTATGGCCTGACCTTTTTGGTGTTTAGGCCAAACATTACAAGACTTCAAGGACTCCTTCTCGAACTCGTATATCTAATTGCTGACCTCGTTCGATTCGAATATTACTCCTTCCAGGACATGCTGAGTAACTGCATGTTGACTTCCCTTGTAAAATGCACAGTTTTATATTATTGTACATATTTTCCTTTTTTTTTTATTTATGAGTCCAATTTTTTAGGGTTCAAGGCCTTGGACATTATTCATAGTTTTGCCACTAGGGTTTAGGACTCGCCATAAATAGCAACATCTGTAAACATCAGAAAGAGAAAGAGATATGCATAGGAAATTGGATAGAAAAGTATATTCCTGCGATTTAGAATCTTTTCCTTTCTGAGCAAGGCTACTCTTGAGCTAACATTGTCAGATTACCGAGTATAGATCAAACTCTTTAATTTTTCTCATGTTCTTATCGATCTTGTTCTCAAGATTGTGGTGAACTCTTTCATTTGAGCGGGTTAGTAAATTGTATCTAACCTTCATTTAAGTCCTAAGAGATATTGAATATTCGTGAGTTGTATCGAACCCTATTTTGAGCTCAAACCCCTAATAGTGTTTGTGTCCTGGTGAATTATATCTATTCACATTCATCATCAAATCAATCATTTCACTTCCCATCCATCATACCTATTCGACCCATCTTGGGTTTTTTCGAGATTTGCTACCATTGATCTGTAACACCACCCGAAACTTTACATGCTTCATTGGTTTAGTGATAAGGGAGTTTTACAAGTGAACAAACAAGTATCTGTGTCGATCTGCATTAGCAAGTATCGATATAAAGTACTCTGTGATGTATTGTCCTTGAGTGTGTCCCGTATTTTACTTAAACTTCCATGGATGATTGATTAAGCAGTTATATATGACGGATTGAGGAATATATGCTCTATAGAGTACAAAGGCAGAAGGATGAAATTAAGTCTTATGACTGTCGAATACGTGAAGGTCATGTAGTCCCAATTAAGTCGAACCTTAAAGAATGAGGCTTTGGTATTGATTCGAGCTGAACTAAAGAAGGAGATGGAGCTTAAAAGGCTTACCTATCTGCTAGTTCAAAGAATTCTGGAGTTGAGATTTGAGGAGGAGTTGCTTGCCGAGGTAAAAACCTTACTAGAGGAATTTGCTGACTTGTTTTTGGAGGAGCTATCAAAGGGTTTATCCCTAATTTAAGGCATTGAGCATGCAGTTGACCTGCAGTTAGGAGCCGCACTGTCGAACAAGCCTGCCTATAGGCTGAACCCTGAACAACCTACTAAGTTACAGAGGCAAGTAGACGACTTTATGAAGAAAGGGTATGTGCGTGTGTTACGGGCCGATTTAGAAAGGCCCAAAATCATGAGGTTCATTCAAGCCCAAGAGAAAATAATCCAGAATATTCTAGAAGATCTAGAAGGTTCTAGAATAGATGGTAGGTAAGGTAGATAGATGCATTTAATGTAAAGGTAGGTAGGGATTCATTTGTAATCGCTAGATCGAATTGATCTTAGCCTTCCATCTTAAGAGGCCTCTTGTATATATATGGGAGATCCCCTTAGTTGTAACAACAAGTTATTGAAGTAAATACAATATACTTTCAGAGTTTCTCTCTCTACTTTCTCTCTCTCTAAACTTTGTGAGTGTGTTACAGGCTGACTTAGCCTTCCTTAGTGAGGTCAGGATCGTTAAGTGCCGCACGGGATCAAACGACAGAATCCGCTCATGACAAGTGGTATTAGAGCCTGAAAAAGGAACTGCTTGTGGAGAAAATGTCATCTGGAGGAGACAACAACACTTCAATGGTCGATGAGTTGGCTGACCATGATGATCGCCGTGTTATTAGGCAAAAGACTAGGTCCTGGGATTTGTTGAACTCCCTCTTTAATAGGATGGATATAGCGGAGTTGAGCATTGCTGAAGTGAAGGAACAATTTGATGAATCACAAGGCAGCCTTGAAGAGATGGAGGAAGAACTTCAAGGCAAGTTGCAAGGGGCATTGAATCAAGCCATTGATGAGCTGAAGTAGCGTGATGAGACGATTGAGGGGAAGAATGAAGTACTCCAAGCTCGAGTCATTGCTTTGGAAACTAAAGAGGAAGGTTTTGAAGCCAAGATGGATGCTATAATGGCGGCTATGCGCCAGGAGATTGAAGAACTTAAGAACCAACTAATTGCATGTCGGGCGGTAGTGGTAAATGGAGTGACCATCCAGTTTGGTCATAGGATCGATGTCCCCAAGCCTGAACCTTTCAATGGGATAAGATCCGCTCGGGAGGTAGACAACTTCCTTTGGGGAATAGAACAATATTTCAATACTGTAAGAATCTTGGATGACCTGAAAAAGGTACGTACTGTTGCTATGTATTTGAAAGATTCTGCTATGGTATGGTGGCGTAGGAAGGTAAAAGAAATCAATACTTGGGCTAGCTTTGTACATGAGATCAAGGGACACTCTAGTGATGTTTTTAGATGGTCTGCAACCTTGGGCAAAGTTAGAGCTAGATCGAAGGGGAATAGAAAACATCTCTAAGGCCATAGCAGTTGTTGAAGGTCTAAATGAGTTCAAGAAGACAGAACATAAGATTCCAATAGGAAGGTGGAAGGGGGGAGTTGAGAAGGAAAGGAATGAGAGTTCTTTAAGAGGGAAGCCTAAGATGGAAGAGAGAAACAATGATCGGGGAAGGACTCGTGAAGAAAAAGATGGGGAACGATGGAAGCCTCGAGAATTGAAGTGCCATTTTTGCAATAGGCTCCATTATGTTAGGGAATGCCCAAAGAAAGATCGGTTGGTAGCAATTATGGCAGACGAAAGCTCCAGTGAAGAGGATGACGCCAAACTGGGTTCGGTACGACTACTTAGTGCTATGAAGATGTAGGAGAAGTGAAAGGGGTTGATGTATATTGAGGTGATAGTTGCTGGCAAGAAGTTAAATGCCCTTATTGATACAGGGGCATCTCATCTGTTCATCTCCAATGTAGCAGCAAGTAAGATTGGAATGGAGGTGGAGAAAACCAAGACATGGCTCAAGACGGTAAACTCAAAGGAAGTTCTTACTACTGGAGTCGCCAGGGAGATAGAGCTCCATATGGGAGGGTGGAAAGGGAAAAAAACCATCGAAGTAGTACCTATGGATGACTTCGAATTTGTGATTGGGATGGAATTCCTATATCGTATCGATGCACTTATTGTTCCTCGTGCAAACTGTATATGTATACTCGAGACCAACTCTCAATGTGTGGTGTCTGTTACAAGGAAAGCTGGTCAAGCCACAAAATTCCTTCCCGCTATGCAACTAACGAAGGGCTTAAAGAAGAATGAAGTTACGTACATAGCTACATTGAAGAGGGAAGAAGAGACGGGGGATCAAGAGGTAATTCCATATTGAGTGGGGGAGTTGCTAGAAGAATTTAAAAACATCATGCCTAAAGAGTTGCCAAAGAAGCTATCACCAAGAAGGGAAGTGGATCATGCAATTGAGCTAAAACCAGGTACAAAGGCCCTTGCTACAGTTCAATATCGCATGCCCCCAAAAGAATTAGAAGAATTAAGGCGATAATTGAAGGAGTCGTTGGAAGCTGGATTCATCCAACCGTCAAAGGCACCTTTTGGAGTTTTAGTTCTTTTTTAGAAGAAACACGATAGGCCCCTCCAGATGTGTAGTGACTATAAGGCCTTGAATAAGGTCACTAAAAAGAATAAGTACCCTATTCCTTTAGTATCAGACTTATTCGATCGATGGGGAGAGGCAAGATACTTTTCAAAATTGGAGCTACGACTGAGATATCATCAAGTACGGATAATAGATGGAGATGAGTCCAAAAACACTTGCATCACAAGGTATGGTGCATTTAAGGTTCTTGTTATGCCATTTGGGCTCATAAACGCCCTAGCTACTTTTTGTAGTTTTATGAATAGGGTATTAGCACCATTCTTGGATCATTTTGTTGTAGTTTACTTAGATGACATCATGAATTATAGCAAGCTTATGGAAGAGCACTTAGAGCATCTTCATACAAATTGCTTAGCCTTAAGGGAAAATGAGTCATATGTAAAGCTGAAGAAATGTACTTTTGCAAAGGAAGAAGTGGCCTTTTTAGGACATGTAGTAGGAAAGGGGAAGATCAAAATGGATGAAGAGAAGATACAGGCCATTCGAGAATGGAAAGAACCTACTAAGCTCACCGAATTGAAGTTATTTCTTGGCTTAGTAAGTTATTATAGAAGTTTCATTTGTAGATACTCTCGAATGGCTACCTCCTTAACGGATTTACTCAAGAAAGATGTCCTATGGATATGGAAGGAAGATCGACAGAAGGTATTTGATACCTTGAAGGAAGCAGTCATTAAAGAATAAGTTTTTGCGCTCTCTAATTTTGTTGAAGTATTTGAAGTATGCATGGATGATAGATATTATGCCATTGGTGAGGTTTTAATGCAGGAAAACCATCCAATAGCCTTTGAGAACTGAACGTTGAACGATACAGAGAGGCGATACCCAGTAGATGAGAAGGAAAAGAAAGCTGTAGTGCATTGCCTTCAAGTTTGGAGGCACCTTGTAAGTACAAGTTAGTGGGATTGGTCTAAGTTATTTGATGTCATACAGCTTTCTTTCAATCTATAGAAGAATGAATCAATAGGACATAGTCCATTTGAGGTTGTCTTAGGGAGACAGTCGCTAAATACGGCAACCACAGGATATATGGGGTTTATTTTTCTAGCATATAAAATTGCAAAAGAGTGGCAAGAAGGCCAAGACTTAGCTCTGAATTACTTAGACAAGGCTATGCAGAGAATGAAGGAAGTTGCAGGTAAGAAGTGTCGGCCAATGGAGTATCCAGTAGGGGATCAAGTACTTGTGAAGTTACACCTAATCTAGTGGACCAAGGGCCAATTGTACAAAAGACTAATGAGGTGTTATGAAGGGCCGTCTCTCATCATAAAACGAGTGGGACGAGTATCTTATAAGTTGGGATTACCTCCAAGATTAAAATTCTACCTAGTATTTCATGTTACAATGCTTAAGCCATATCATAAGGATAAGGATGACCTTAATAGAATAATATCACAGAGGGCTCCAGTTGGAATTCAGGAATCATACGAAAAAGAAGTTGGAGAAATTATTATGGACAGATATATGAGAAGACGAAGCTACTAACCTAGGCACAAGTATATGGTTATTTGGAAAAGAAAGTCGGGAAGTGAGACTAGTCGAGAACCTACAAAAGCTTTATGGCAGTTTTCCAAACAAAATTAAGAAGTTCCATGAAGAAGATACGACGAGGACGTCGCCAGATTGAGTGGGGGAGAATGTCACAGGCCGATTTAGAGGGGCCCAAAATCATGAGGTTCATTCAAGCCCAGGAGGAAATAATCCAGAATATTCTAGAAGATCTAGAATGTTCTAGAATAGATGATAGGTAAGGTAGATAGATACATTTAATGTAAAGGTAGGTAGGGATTAATTTGTAATCGTTAGATCGAATTGATCTTAGCCCTTCATCTTGAGAGGCCTCTTGTATATATAGGGGAGATCTCCTTAGTTGTAACAACAAGTTATTGAAGTGAATACAATATACTTTTAGAATTTCTCTCTCTAAACTTTGTGAGTGTGTTACAGGCTGACTTAGCCTTCTTTAGTGAGGTCAGGAGTGCTAAGTGTTGGACGGGGTCGAGCGATGGAATCTGCCTGTGACACGTGAGTCCCTTAGTCCATATGCCATTCTGACCTTATTGGTGCCAAAGAAGGATGGATCTTGAAGGATGTGTATGGATAGACAAGTGATCAATCGAATTACCATCAAGTATAAGTATCTCATGCCTAGGCTTGATGACATGTTAAATGAATTAAGTAGAGCAAGAGTATTCTCCAAGATCAATCTCAAATCTGGATGCATCGGATTTGAATGCGTGAAAGTGATGAGTGGAAAATCGCATTCATGACACGACATGCCTTATATGAATGGCTAGTAATTCCATTTGGACTATTTAATGCGCCGAGCACATTTATGCTCTTGATGAATCATATGCTTTGAGAATTGATACGAAGGTTTGGTGTAGTTTATTTTGACGACATTTTGGTGTACGGTAACGACTTGGAGATTCACCAAGAGTATCTTCAAAGAGTCTTTGTGAAACTTTAAGCTGAATAACTATATGCTAATCTGAACAAGTGTGACTTTTGCCAACTTGAGGTGATCTTCTTAGGGTTTTTTGTGAGTAGATGTGATATTTTGAGTTGATGAAGAGAAGATAAGGGCGATTATAGAATGGCTTAAGCCAACTTGTTCTATCAATGTGAGGAGTTTTCATGGCCTGGGATCATTCTATCGTAGATTCATAAAGAATTTTAGTATGATTATGGTCTTACTCATCAAACTCTTAAAGAAGAATATTGAATTCAGATGGGGAGAAGAGTAGAAGAGTTTTGAGGAAGTAAATGAGAAGCTAACTACAACCCTTGTCTTAGTTCTATTGAGTTTTGACAAGGTGTTTGAAGTATAGTATGATGTATTCGGACTAGGAATTGGTGCTATGTTGATGCAAAAATGATGACTTATTGCTTACTTTAGTGAAAAACTTCGAGGAGTTATACTCGACTACTTTATCTATGACAAAGAGTTTTACTCCTTAATCCGAGCCCTAATGGTATGACAACACTATCTACTACCCAAAGAATTTGTGATTTACATGGATCATGAATTCTTAAGATATCTAAAGAGCTAACCGAAGTTGTCGAAGGGATAAGCCAAATGGGTTAAGTTCATAGAGGGTTTTTCTTATGTCGTAAAATATAAGAATGGAAGGAATAATGTAGTGGCCGACACCTCTATTAAGACGACATACTCTCTTGACCGAGCTGTAAACAAGGCTACTCGGTTTTTCAACAATAAAGAAATTGTATGCTAAGGATCTACGCTTTGGTCCTATCTATAGTCGATGTGAGAAAGGACGGATATTGGATGATTATTATAGCGAAGATGGATACCTATTCAGAAAGATATAGTAATGAAATTGCATGATAAATAAGAACTTGATCAGGGCTCTATCTGTTTAAGGTACTGTGGTAGGCTATCATGACATATGATACTGACTCGTGGATGGATACACGAACTCGATATCATGCGTAATCAAAGGGGTATGTCCAAGTCACAACATGGCTTTAAAAGTAAATGATAGTCGAAGATTGAGTAGGGGGTTCCTATGCACCGACGAAGGATATGACGTACTCACGTCTCACACAAGTTCAGGTCACACTTAATATGATGTACAAGTATGACTGAAGATCACTTGCTACTAGTTTACGCTTGAATAAGCTAGATAAGAATATCTTAAGAGTAAGAGAGACACTTAGCTCGAGAGTGAAAAAAGTTTAATATATTCTCTACATTCTGATATCATTGTCAACTTTTACAATAGGACTGTATTTATATAATCTCATTAGGGTAAATCCTAAGTTATAGAAATTACAAAAGAATGGTCCTTATTTGTTAAAAACAAAAGAGAATAATTTACAATGAAAATATGAAATCATGTAAAAGAAGGAATACAGATGTCCTTTGTTAGAAAGGATAGTATGGATATCAGTAAAAGGATAATGTGCACATGTTTTTACTCTGATTATAACAGTATTGTGTTCCGAGCAAGGGTAGACCTCGGTTCAGGCCTATTCGGTGTTAGAAGGGGTTGGACAGTGGTTAGTTCAAGGATGGCTCACATTGAGGTTAGCCTTAGATGGTTGGCACTTGACAGTTCTACTCGGCTTCGGCATAGTGGAGATTGTTGCATTCAGATTTGGTGTTTGGACTACGATTTAGTAGAGGGTTTGATTCGGCACGTTAATTGATTACCTCGACAACATTTTAGATGATATGGAGAGCAAAGTAGCTCGGCAAATCAAACTGGGGCAAGCATTGCTCCTCGATGCTTAACTCACCTCGGACAACTCGGTGGACCACTTAAGAGAGCCTTTGGGCTCGAGAGCATGTAATCGGTCTGTGATCTCTATCATCCTAGATTTAACCAAAGCCAATGGATAATATAGAGATGCATTTGATTGACAGCGTTTGAAGTAGATGTGTATTTAGCAAAACAGGCTATTTGTTCATTTAGTAAGTATTACTTTTTTTCAACCTCATTATTGGTCATTACTTTAGGTTGTTTGGATTCTCTGTGATCACAAGGATGTTGCTAGACTCCTTTGCTTATCATCAGGATGGGGGTGATGTATGACTAACCTATGTCCCGTTTATATGCTTCTGCATCATTGGGATGTACTATCCCAACTGTGTGGCTCGTCAGTTTGGCGGGATGTAAGAGATTTTAGCCCATCCTGACATTAGATAGACACTACATGAAATCGACTTGAAGGGTAGGACTAAGATCAATTGGGTAACAAGGCATGTAGATTGGATAGCATGTTGGAAGGATTGACAAAATCGGATAGTGTAGGTCTGGCCACCACCTAGTGTATATCCTAACCACGTCCCTTAGTACCAGCAAGTTATTTGTAGATACATCGACTAGTCAAGGGCCTCCTGGATGTATATGATGTGTAAACTTGTTATTTTAATTACACATTTATTTTTCTAGTTATATGCTACTCAAACTTTTATGTTTGGATTGCAAGCGAACTTCATACATAGATTGTTGCATATGTCATACTAGGAGATTATATCTAAACAACATGGAGTTGATGACCTTATCGAAGGGATTATTGGGGTCTACCTAGGTGATCTACCTACACTAGGTCTTGATGTAGACGAAGATGACTTCGTACCGAACAAGCTACAATGAGAAAAGGGCTGTTGGGACGTGGTTGTCGTCGAGTAGGAGGTCAAGGACCTAAATAAGTCGGCGTGCAACTTCAAGACAATGCTTCTCTATTACATTACTTGCTGTTAGCATCTCTTAGATTGCTAAGGTTTAAGTATCATAGACCATTTGTCGAGGAGAGCTCTAGGGATCATATGTGCCATACCTTCGTCATAGAAGAGACCTTTGGTAGTTAGGTCCATACTCCTTCTACACCATTGAGGAGGCTAGTTAGAGATTCCCATCATAACATAGGCGAGAGAATCACACAAATGTACCTTACTCAACTCTTCATGCATGTATCATTTTCGAGTGTTTACAGTCAGGATGGGGTATAAATTATTCAGTTGGATGTGGACTAGAAGGTTCAGCCCCAGGCTGATGTGGATCCCTAAGATGTTTGTTCACTTGCATGACGATGGCGCTAACGTCATTAACTTTGCATATTTCACTATCAAGTTTTCTTTTTTCTCTTATTTTTAAAACACTATGTAGCTATTTGACAGTATAATTACATTTTTCATAATGCTTTCATGCCTTCATAATTTCAAATTATTAACATATTTGAAAGCACGTCTCAAGGATGTGAATTTAGGTTAGAATTAGTGATTTTAGATTAACACAAATTCATAATGTTCTCTATTGATTTAAAGCGCGTATCTATGTGTTAGAGAAAGAGGACAAAACTGAACATCTCACTAACATATAACCGGATATAATTTAATTTGTGCTATATTAATTGGTTTAAAAAACGATTTTGTGTTAAACCAAGAATAGGGGTTTGCATGTAACGTAATAATTAATAGGAGGGGTGATTTGGAGTACAAAATTGCCTCGTTATGAAACAATCTAAATTTACATTTTTTTTCAACTAAAATCGCTTGTTGGAGTGTTGATTACATTTTCAACCAAAATTGTTTGTTTGAACTAAAATCGTGTTCATAACTAACCAAATTTTGTTTGAATTAAAATCGCTTCTTCAAGTTTTGAATTGAATTTGCATTATTCATCCGATTTAAGATGAGGTAATTTCAAAATGAGCTAAAATCACCTCTTAAGTATTGTATTTTTGGAAATATTTTCGGAAATGTTTTTGGGAATATTTTCCAAGGAGTGGCATTTGTGTGATTTTTATTGTCATTTTTTTTCCTTTTCTCCTTTACATTTTATGATGTTACAAATTAAAATCTTTTTACCATTTTTAGTTCACTACCTGCTTTCGGTTTATGGGGAAAAAAAGGAGATGTATAAAAGGATCATATATTTTCTATTTGAGATTTTAACATATGTCTTAGGATCTTGTGGACCATTCATGTTAACTTAAGATATTGATGGGATGGATTAAATATAATTCACCATTCCCTTTCTTATGATATAGGGTATAAGGCTATCCTTAATATTAAATTACTTGTTTAAAATCTTTAGGTAACACATTAATATTTAAAAAAAATTCTTATTGTTAAATAACTTATTACTTTACCCATAATTCCTTCATCATAATTTCTTTAACACTTTTTTAAAATTTTTTATGGGTTCTGCACTATATTTTTAATTATTTTTTTTATCTTAAAATACACTTACTAGTTTATTCTTTTCTAAAAGTGTAGGATTGAAAAAAGAAGAAAAAGAAATTATGAGGTCCTTCACATGACCTTAAGAAACTTCAGCTAGTGAAAGACTTTTGTTGAGATCCTTCATGTCTATAAATTTGTATAAAGGAACTAGGAATGGGATGGTTAATACCCATGTGAATTTTATAAATTACATTGATTTCTCACTTTTTTAAAATCATACACATACACTATTTTTTACTTACTTAAATATTGACGTTGTGAGAAGGCGAATGTATTGTCGTCACATTAGTACTAATAACAAATTGCATTTAAATATTATAAATATAGATGAATTAACTTAAATAATAAATCATAAAATAAAGGTTTTCAAATACCCCTTACACTTAGGGTAGTACTCTAGCCCCCTCGCCCTAAAACCTTTTTTAACCTTAATTTGTAGCTTTCTCTCTCTTTTTTTAATACATATTTTGTGAATTTTTATTTATTTAATTATTTAATACTTATATGTTTATATACATAATGTATTATAGGGTCTTAAATAAGAATAATCATTTCATCTTTATTTTTTATTTTTTTGAAATTTTATTTTATTTTATTATTAAGTTAATTAATATATATTCATAAATTTTAAATACAATTTACTAATAATGCTAATACAGGGATGATGTGGTGATAACATGTTAGTCTTATTATGATATCAAGCAAAAGTAAGACATAAGTGAAAGATTTAAAAAAAATAGACAATAACATAATTTAAAAAATTTATAAAAGTGACCAATATAATTGTTTACTCTATTAATAATAATTTAAGACAAAATTTCATTTAAGATGTACTTGGCAAGAACTTTTCATCAGCCATTGCTAAAGGTGAAGTGCACGAATGATTTTCGTTATTCAAACTTGAGGTGAGAAGATGACGCGCGTGAATTGGAAATTTTCTTTCCACAACAAATTGTTCCTTCGACTATTTACGCATGAGACACATGAATAAAGGCATAGCTGCTTTTATCAAGGGCAAAAAGACGTGTCCTGGTTTTGCGTGCGTTGGGCCCATCTAGTCGGTACGATCCGATCCTCTTCAGAAAAATTTTAATGAATTTCTCGAATTAGTTATTAAAATATTAATGTTTTTGAAGATATTAAATAGGCTCAAAATCGATTTAATACTTAAATTTTATCAATTTTAAAAAATAACTACCTAAAAATTCCAAAGTATTAGTGTATTATTTTTAAAGTTATTTATAATGTTTATATTGGTTAATTAATTATAAAAATAGATAAAGTTTTTTTTTTAAACAAAAAAAAAAATAGACAAAGTTTGATTAGATAAATATAAAACCGTTTTGTATGTATTTATACTCCATAGCCCAAAGGTCAGATCTCCCTTTAGGTAATGACGTTGACGTACATAATAAACATTAGAAGTAAATACTCACTCTCTGAAAAGCATCGTTCAACTCACAACACCACTAAGAAGATTCAGTAATCAGTTTGCTTTCCTTCTACATCGTCTCGAAGTAGCGTCGTAGAGAGAGAAAAAAAGAACAGTGTGAAGTGAAGATGTGTTGCGATGATTGGAGGCCCCTGGGCTTTCTACTGGGTCTTCCGTTCGCCTTTCTCTCTCTCCTCATCTCAATCGTTGGCGTCGTCATCTGGATTGTCGGGTATGATTATGTATGCTCCAACAATGGAGATTTCGTTTCACTTTTCATTATCCTAAACTAAGGTTTAATGTGATATTGCAGATTGATATTAACACTGATATGCCCGTGCTGTCTATGTGTGACTATCATAGTGGAGTTAGCTCTCGAGCTTATCAAAGCACCCATTCATGTCATGGAGTGGTTCACTTCTCTGATACCCTGTTAAATCTCTCCCATCTCCCGTTTTCTCCTGTATGGATCGGTTCTATTTTCTTGTTTTTTTTTTTTTTCTGTGTAAAATCATATAAACTCTGATTCTTTATCATGTAATTGTGCAATACCAGTGTTCTAATGTTACTCATCGTCTTCCTGTTTTGCTTCGCATGATTTTTGATGCATTTGCGTTTGATATGCTTTCCTTTTCTCACTTTTATACAAGAATTCTGTTGTGTAATAGCTGAATACCGATACTGGCTTATTTACAAGTACAAATCAATGATTTTGTCTAGTGTGTACATGTAGAAAAAAGATTTTACCAACAAAATTTTTCTCACACACTTTTTACGCACTCCTCACAGGCATAATACTGGAATGAAGTAGTACGTTGTTTTACACATTCCTCCGCTACAAGTTGTAGCGTGTAATATCAATAAATCTCTTTCTAATGGAGTTCCACTTCCTACCTGAGAATTATCATCGTAGTTTTTTGTTTTGTAATTTCATGATAATGAATTTCGGTCCTTGGAGGCTGTTCCAAAACTGAAAATTAAAAGGGGAAAAAGAAAATGATTTGACAACACGCAAATCAATACCCCGTAAACAACCAATCTATTTGTACAAAGGATTTTAGCTCACTCCGGTTACATGCAAATGCAAATGCAAAGAAAAGCAAAACAGCGCGCAAACTCAAAACTATTATTCCTGAACATGGTATCTGAACGTCCACATACATTCTCTTACCTTCACTGTGCTCTGGGTTCCTTCATGTCCCTCTTCATTGTATATTCTTCCGAAACCACCTCGGTCCGTCCGATGATGGTTGTTCTGCCCTCACCAACCACAAGCTCTTTTGTTGTCTGTGCACTCTCTAATCTGGTCCCTTCGGGGGCCCCCAATACACCACCTTCTGCCTCTCCCCCTGCCAACTTAGGGGCCCCTCCTCCCTTGCTTGCTTCTATAGCAGCACCTGGTACTTTGGTGGTGGCCATTTCTGGGATATGTTCTCCTGTTCCTTCCTTCACCGTCTTCATGGTGGCAACTGATGCTCTGGTCGCCATCTCTGGGATTCGTTGCACTGTTTCCGCTACTGTTGAGGCACCTTGCTTCACACTCTCAGGTACTTGGTGCAGAATTTCCGTCGCTGGACTTGCCATTGTGTTCACAATCTCAGGGATCCCCTGAATGGTGTCCTTGGCTGCTGAGGCAACACCCCCTGGGATCTGCTGTACGATTTCCATTGTCGCACCTGCTCCTTCATTGGCCACTTCACCAGCGGCACCCATGGCAGCAGCACCATCTTCCATCGCCATCTCTGAAGCTTCTTGCATTGTTCCTGCTGCAGTTGAGGCACCTTGCCTTATGCTCTCAGGTACTTGTTCTAGAGTTTCCATAGCTGGCTGTGCTAGCTTACTCGCTTTTGCAGGGATTCCTAGGACAACGTCCTTGGCTGCAGAAGCCACACCCGAAGGAATTTGCTTTGTAGTTTCCATGGTTGCACTCGCTCCTTTGTTTGCCGCTTCCACAGTGGCACCCATGGCAGCACCACCTCCCTTCATTGCCATCTCCAAAGTTCCTTGCATTGTTCCCTTCATGACGGAGGCACCTTGCCTTATGCTCTCAGGTACTTGTTCCAGGGTCTCTGTAGCTGGTCTTGCTAGTTTACTTACCGTCTCAGGGATCCCTTGAACAATGTCCTTGGCTGCAGAAGCTATGGCCCCCGGAATATGCTCTATAGTTTCCATGGTTGCGCCTACTCCTTTGTTTGCCGTTTCCATGGTGGCACCCATCCCAGTAGCACCTCCTTCCATTGCGATCTCTGAAGTTCCTTGCATTGCTTCGGTAGTGACCGGGGCACCTTGCCTTATGCTCTTCGGTATTTGTTGCAGTGTCTCCGTAGCTGGTCCTGCTAATTTACTCACTGTCTCAGGGATACCTTGGACAATGTCCTTGACTGCAGAAGCTATGCCACTTGGAATATGTTCTACAGTTTCTAAGGTTGCACCTGCTCCTGTGTTTGCTGTTTCCATGGTGGAACCCATGGCAGCGACACCTCCTTTCATCATCTCTGAAGTCTCTTGCATTGTTCCCGTTGTGCCCGAGGCAGCTTGCCTTATGCTCTCAGGTACTTGCTGCAAAATCTCTTGAGCTGGTCCTGCAAGTTTGCTCACTGTTTCAGGGATTCCTAAGACAAGATCCTTGGCCGCAGAAGCCATGCCTCCTGGAATCTGCTCGATAGTTTCCATGGTTGAACCTGTTGTCTTTTTTGCTGCTTCGGGAGTGGCACTCATGGCAGCTGCACCCCCTTTCATAGCCATCTCTGTGGTTCCTTGCATTGTTCCCGTTGCCCCTAAGGCAGCTTGCCTTATGCTCTCAGGTATTTGTTGCATCGTATCTGTGGCTGGACCTGCTAGTTTATTCACTGTCTCAGGAATTCCTTGGACAATATCTTCGGTTACAGAAGCCATGCCCCCGGGAATCTGCTCCATGGTTCCTATGGCTACACCTGCTCCCTTATTTGCAGTTTCCGTCGTGCCACTCATGGTGGCAGCACCTCCTTCCTCCACTTTCTCAGAGGTTACTGGCATTGTTCCTGTCATGGCTGATACACCTTGCCTCATGCTCTCAGGTATTTGTTGCAGAGTTTCTCTAGCTGGACCTGCTAGTTTACTCAATGTCTCAGGGATTCCTAAGACAATGTCCTTTGCTGCAGTGGCCACGCCAGCTGGAATCTGCCCTACAGTTTCCATTGTTGTGCCTGCTACGTGAACAGTCCCTTTGGCCATGGAAGCTACAGTTTCCATGGTTGCACTTGCTCCCTTCTGTGCTGATCCTGTCGTCCCCTGAATGGTCTCCTCGAGGGCTGTGACTCCTTGCTTCACCATGTCTTCTGCTATTGGTTTCTCCCTCATTCTTTCTGCTTTCTCAGTTACTCCTTTTGCGTCTTCCTTGGCTGCAATTCCTCCTTGATCCAGCATCTCTGCTGTCCGTGTTTCCACTCCTTGTGGCTGCTCTGTTGATTGGGTGGTCTCAATTTTGGTCCCCTCTTTACCCTAAAAGTTCGAATCTCTGTCAGCAATATTTCAAATGGTCAGCAAACAACATCAAAGCAATAAAAACCTTTCCACGGCTGTCAGACCTGGTAGCCTTCATTCTCTTTTGGTTTAGTTGATTCCCTGGTTTCACCCTCCATCTGTGTCATCTTCAACTGAGAATAACTCTTCTCGTATCAGTTAACAAGTAATGTAAAACTCAGTAATCATGCTGGACAATTAAGATAGATAAGAGTATCCCAATATATGCAGATATGCCCTGCCCCTAAGGGCAACTCACCACCTGCACCAGCTAAATATTTCTAGAGATGCACTTTACGTAGTGTGCTATCACTGTGTATGCATACCTGTTGCTGTGTTGATTTCTTTTCCTTGTATTCCCTCTCTTTCTCTTCCTTCTTCCTGGCGGTGTACTCGATTGCACTCTCACCTGTTTTAGCAGCAACATCCTTGGCAGCAGCCACCAAAGGCTTTACTGTCATGTCGGCAGCTTTGTGCCCCATATCCACAACAGTCTCCCCAGCTTTCTCTGCCACCCCATGCACAATTCTAGCAGTGGCCTTTGTTCCTTCTACTGCCAGCTCAGCAGTTTTGTTTGCTGCTGCCCATCCTGTCACCAGAGACCTGTCTTTAACATCCTCAGCTACCTTGCCTGCATATTCAGCAGCACCCTTCCCAGTTTCTACTGCAGTATCCTTGGCTGCCACTGCCTTCTCACCAGCATAACTAGCTACTCCTTTGGTGATATCTACTGTCTTGTCCTTGGCTGCCACAGCCTTCTCCCCCGCATAATGAGCTGCTTCTTTGGTTATGTCCAGCGTTTTGTCCTTGGCTGCCACAGCAGTCTCTGCTACATAACTGGTAACTCCTGCAGCAGGATAAGGGGAAGCAAAAAAATCAAATATACACTTCAAACGCCCTCCATTCAGATCACATTATGGCAGCTCCAGAGAGCCTCATAGCTAGAAATATATGACCAAGGATATCGCATGTTCTTAAAAAGAAACAGAACCAGGCGTATAAAGAGATAAGTACCCTGTGCAACTTCATACTATAATGACTTCATTTTTTCTTTCAACATATTTATGAACCCTCATCTACACTTGTTGCAGATATCGGAAAGTTCATCTTTTAAGGCCGTCCTAGTATGAATATGACTGATTCTATGGAGGAACACGCAAGATGATTCAACATTGCTATCATCTACACGGATAAGATGTATATTGGATATGAAGCCATTCCGTACTATAAATTCATCCCGAGTAATTGTTATAAAATATTTCCTGCGTCCGATTCTGTTGATATGGAAAATACACGGTTTATTTTGAATGTCTGAATAACTTCTCCCTTCTAAGGAGTTTCTCATATGTGCACTCATTTCGAATTGTGACGTTTCCGCTTTATGTCCCTGTAGCTGAACTATGTGCAAAATTCTTCAGTAATACTTACTGCTGATAACAATAAAATATGCTTTGGACGATCAAATTTCTCGTCACAATAGACACATCTAAGAACAAGCAAAGCATCCCAGGAATGGAATCAGAAAACTGATTTCGGTTCCTCCTACTCACCTTTACTAATATCCGCTGTCTTGTCCTTCACTTGGGCTGCCGCCTGCACAGAGACATCCTTTGCCTTCTGTGCTTTCGGAGCTGTATATTCTTTAGTAGCGTGCGCTGCACTAGATGCGGTGTCCTTGGTAGCCTCATAACCCTGTTGAGCCTTCTCCAAAGCAATGTCCTTAGCTGCAGAACCCTTCTCGGTCACATACTGAGTTGTCACCTCAGCACCATGGACAACTTTATCCTTAGCCTGTGCTGCCTTCTCTGCGGTAGTGCCAAGCACCGTGTCTTTTACTTCGGAAGCCTTTTCAGCTGCAGCACCGGCTCGATGGGCAGCTGCTTCCTTGGCCTTGTTGTAACTCTCCTCAAGGGCCCTTAATGTTTCCTGGGCACCCCGTTTTGCCTGCCCTCTTAGACTTGAGATTTCTTCTTTGGTTGGTTCAGCCTATGATTTGTGATAGTCAACATCATGAATAAGACATGATGATATACAGAAAATGTAACTGTGAGTTAAAAAAAAAAAAAAAAAAGGTAATAGCACTTAGGGATTTGACTTTTCTAATGGAAGATAATTTCCAACCGGCTACAGGAAAACAAATTTCAAAAGGAATTTCAACTTTCAATATTGATATCAATTACCATCATCACCCATCGGCGATAATAAAAAGAAAATAAAATGATGATACATATTCCATATTAGTCCAATGTAGAATACATGGGCGGTGTGTGATTTATCGGAACACGGTGGATGCACAATGGAGATACCTGCTAGGAGACTTGGTTCATCTCCAGCCATCTACTATCACTAAACAATGCTTTATCAATATCATTCAACGGTTAAAAGATATGGAAGATGACAAAGTCTCTTTCTTCATCACCTGTTCCTGAATGGTTTGTCCTGTTGTCTGCTCTTCTTTCTGCTCCGTTTTCTCCGTCCTACCTTGAATCTCTTCTCTACTCTTCGCACCCTCATGATGTGCCGTTTCTTTCTCTTTCCGGCCTACTTTTTGATCTCCTTCTCTCACAGCAGAAGCATCCAAAATGGTTACCTTTTCAACAAGGATTACAGGTTTGTCGGTATTCTGCACTCCATACCTCTCTCTTCCTTCATCCTGGCTCCCTTTATGTTTCTCCGCATAAGTCTCTTTTCCACTACTAACATCACTCTCTTTTGTTTTCTCGGCAAGAGACTCAAAATGGCTAGTCATTTTAGGATCCCTGTCTTTCTCGACACGATCCTCTCTGTCACTGTTTGTGTTCTCTCCTCTAGGAGCTTGTTCAGAAGCCATAACTAATGACAATTAACTTTCCTTTCCAAGTGATGTGTTTACTTGACTATCTTTTACGGGACTTCAAAATGTGTTTGCTATTAATAAGTTCATACCAAGAGGATACAGGATGGCCGATATAGGGGTGTCTTGGAGGTGAAGATATGCTTTGCATGAGAATGCTTGGACATGCGGTGACTGCTTTAGAGCAACGTGTCAAAGAAGGAGAAGAAGAGTGGGATTTAGGTCGATTGACTTGGGGCTATTGGGCTGCTTACATGTGTGATTTGATGACACATGGATTTTGAGGAAGCTTATTGGGATTATGGGATCTGCTACGTGGAAGTAGAAGAGTCTTCCTTACATATGGGATGTTTATGGGGCGGTGATCACTAACGTACATACAGATTGGAATGAGCATGCAGGAAGATGTATGCACAACTTGAATGTAAAGACGAAAGAGAAGATAAAACTATGATTTGGTATATTTGAGCCGACCGTCCAGCACGTTAATTTGTAAATATCAATCATATTTTTATAGTATTAATAAATGATTATAGCTAAATATTAATTGATACTTATATATCATATATATAATTATATATATATATATATTCACTTGTCTAGTTGTTGCAACTTATATTTATGTGTTGATACTCGATTCTCGTATGAATTAAGGCCCAATGGCTGAAGCCCACCACAAAAGATGTTGAATGGCACCTGAACAAATAATAGGCTTGCATATCGCATCACAACCCTTTGCGAAACCATAAGCCCGCATCAATGAAGATGTAAGTCGATAGGGAGCCTGTTTCTCATGACTTGCCTAGCGAGCCAAATAATGATTGCTCGAGTAGGGTAACCCTCGACTGTTAAGCTAGTGCCCATTGTTTAACTGGTATAAGTTTAAGACTCAACTCACTCATATCAAGTATCAATTAACTCCTTTATTAACACCTCAACTTGACTTTTGTTTCTAGTGTTTACAATCTATTGCAACTCATTAATGAGCATTTGACATGTGTAGTATAGCTTACGTACCAAGTGTTTCTATCTCTACTAGATCACTAAGTTGTAGATTTGGTGATTAGGTTAGCTATGACATGCCGCTTGTAGTGAAACTCAGCCTCTATTGCGGAGTGTACTGCTTACTGGTAGTTGGTATGAGCGAATCTCTAATCACCATATATCTAAGTAACCTACATAAAAGGTGTTAGGTGCTTGCAAGTAAGGGGATTGCCCTCTCTTTCTCTCTCTCTCTATCTTTGTCTCTTTGTCGCCTACACACTAAGCAAGTAAGGTTCATTAAGTTCTTAGTTCTTGTTTTCCTTTTCTTTTCTTTGCTGACTTGAGTATCGGAGAGTCTCTATGGCTTCGTCCACAAGAAACTTTTTATAAGTATTTAAAAGCAAGAGAGGAGATGAAACCTAAGTCCATTTAATTCGACACATTATAGTTGATCTAACTACAATGAACACTGGTTAGAGGCTTGCAGAATGTTAGGATTTCTTTTTCCTCGAAAGAAAATATAATCTAAAAGTCATACCTATGTGATATAGGTTTCAAGTTATATACATCATAACTTTCCAATATATGTCGGATTTTTTAGAATATCTATAATGGTATTAAATTTGACAATGATGTTGGAATTTTGTTTTCTTTGAAAAAAATATAACCTAAAACTTAGACCTATAATTCAAGTTATATACATCATAACTTTCCAATATATGTCGGATTTTTAGAATATCTATAATAGTATTAAATTTGACAATATAATAGAAATCCAGTAATGTATGGTTAACTTAGCTCATTATTTTAGATCAATACTTACACGAAATATTGCTGTAGTCTATCTTTAATATTGATACCGACGTCTTAATATTATAATTTTGTGTCTTTATTGAAATTGTGTATGCATTGTTATATTCATCTTTCAGGGTTAATTTCTATAAGCTATTTGGAACATGTAATCCTTCTAAGAGATAAATTTATGGTGATTCTAGATTATGGAGCGTGTTTCAGTTTCAAATTTTGAAACTTCCAGGCATAATATAAGGGAGGAGTAGAGGAGCAAGTAATCGATATAGCATCCTATATGAAGGGGTTTATTGTAAATAGCTTTTCTCGCATCTTTTCCGGTTTTCTCTTTGAATGTTTCTTATAAATTATTACCATATTTAATTTCTAAAAGAATAATGCATCCGGATTGGCAGGAAATTGGAGTATTTGAGAATGAAATCCATGTGTTCATAAATCCATTTTCGTGCTTCGTTCGTTTGGGGCGATAAACTATTACACCACACCATGATCCCGACGAAACACGAAAAATGTGCACCATGTTCGATTGTTCTTGCGCCGAGTTCATTTGATGCCACCATAAACAACCTCATAAATCAATTGAGTTAATATTAATTTTTAAATAATCTTAATGATGTCGGAAAATTGTGTTAATATACCATCACATTTGATAAAAGTTTCTAGCGGTTTGTAAATGATATATCAATAATTAACCTATCAATCCATCTATTGATTCCCTCAATCATTTCATGTTATTTAAATCCATTAATAAATTATATCATAGTCATATTGAGATCGAAAGAAAAAATATATTTAAGTTTTGCACGTTTTATCACTATTTTATTGAAGTGCTACACTTTGTACGCCAACTGGAGTTTTAACAGTTTCAAATTTACAAATTAGGATTATTGTCGACACTGTTGACTTTTCCATCCACTTTTAACATGTGTTAGCCCCTAATTTGATAATTAATTTAAATAAAATATATTTAATCAAAGATATATTTATTAATTAAATTAATAAAAATAATTAAAAAATCAAAAAAGGAAAAAAGAACCAAGAAAAGCCTACAAATTAAAAAAGGGAAAAGGCTTCAACATTTCACTGATTTTCAATTCCAATCCTAGACCTTCATTTTTTTCGCACTTGAAAACTACATTTGCATAAAAGAGTCATTTTATTAGCCATGCTATTTTTTATTTTAGTGAGTAACGCATAATGCAATTTCATTGGTTTGTGTAATCAAATAAAACAAATAATATAATAAAGTTCCAAAAAAAAAATCAATAAAATAAAAAATTATTAAAAAGTTAAAACAAGGAAAATTACAAAAAATAAAAACTAAAAAGAAAAGGAAATTCAATCATCCAAGGATTGGGAGTGGTCACTGGCTACGTAAGGGTAGTTCGACCTTGGATTATGATATTATTTGGTATAGACATGATTTTTGAAAGGCCACAAGTGGCCGTTCACCAATTAGGTCTTGGGACCTCGTGTGATGGGCAGTCATCCACAACTACAAGTTCAATGAATGACCTATATGTAATTTTAAGGCGTTTCGACTATCCAATAATAAGGGTTGATTTGGATAACTTTTTGAAAATATTTTGCAGTTTTATATATATATTTTTTGAATTTTTTAAAACATTTTTATCGTTAATTTTTAATATTTTATTATATAATTTATTTAATATTGATACATAGACAAATAGAATTGTGCATGCATCTTTTTATAAAGGAAAAACTAATACCATAAATAAAAGGACTCATTTGTAAACTTTTATAAATATTTAACACTTGTACGTATAAATAAAAAAAAATAAATATTTAGGATTCAAGTAGAAAAATGCCAAATGTTGAGGACTAAATATGCATAAAAAAAGGGTTGCTAGCCTTAGATTTCTATTTTTTTTTTAATTTGTAGGCCTTTTCTTTTCTTTTCTTTCCTCTTTATTTATTTATTAATTTGTTTAATTTCTACAAATCTAATTGTATTATTTATTTAAATTAATTATTTTGACTAATTAAAAGTTACATCATATCAAATAGAGATAGAAAAGTTGATGATATTAAGAAAAATCCTAATTTATAAATGTCGTAATATTTTAAGAACATAAATTGAAAAAAAAAGGTGTTTTTGGATTTAAATACAAAAGTAATTGTGATTTTGAAAAATAAAAGTGTAATTTTTCCTTTATAAAATTGTGTTGTATATGTGTATATACATATACATACGATTATTCTTATAAGTTTAACCTTACATACCAGCAAGCATTTGTGGTACTCGTACAGGTGGGAACCAACAATCTTCTATCTATATCTGGTGTATATAAATTTTATATTATTAGACTCAACCTGTTCACTTTATTATAATAATAATTTCATTCCTTCCTCAATTTTTATGGATAAGTTATTAACGCGTTTAGTTGTGTTTTAGGTCATTGATAGAAATTTCTATAAAACATACTGAATAGTTATTTATAACTCAAACCAATGAATAATTATTTAATGCTAAATTATTTATCCCTCCAAAATATCCTCAATAAAATTAGCAAATGATTAAGTAATATTTATTTTTAACTTATTATAACTTTATTACATTTTTTGTAATAACTATTATATTACAATCTTATTTCATTTAATGAAATGAATAAACTATTAATCGTTTAACACAATTGGAACTATGTTAGATGGCCTTATGATTTTTATTTATTTTGCCAGCTAAAAGGTATATATATATATATAGATTCTAACTTCAAAATAACAAAGTGTGGGTGAAGGGTTGAGACAACGTGAGGGTGAACTAGTTCCACTTCCACATGTCCTTAATTTGGATCATAGGCTGTATTTCACTTGCATATAGTTAGGATCGCTAAATTTGTGAATTAGCAAGGACTAAGGGCAAAAAACCGATCGAGCCGTAAGCTACACCGGACTCGAGCGAACCAAGCCAAAAGTTCGGCTCTTCTTCAATACAGTTTAGTTTGGACTAGGAATATGATTGGCTGTTTGGTTTGAATAGACAAAACGAATTGAAGGGTACGTCCTACCATCGCGTTGCTGGTAGTACAATCTCTTGATGGTCACACCCATAGCCTGTGGTACTGGTAGGAGTCGCATTATTATCATGCGAGGCAGTTGCCTGTCCAAACTAATACCAGTAGACTCGGATTGGATTGAAAAGTCGACTCATTAAATGAGAAAAGATTAAAAAATAAGACAGCCAAATCGAAATCGAATCATGATTAAATCAATTTAATAAAATTATCAAAATGTAATTTATATTTGTAAACTAATAAAATTATCTACGTTTTTAAATTTGGAAGCTATGAACTTTTAATAGTTTACTTTTTGTTTTTCTTACATCTATATTTACTTTTTTAATAAATTGGTGCATTTTTTGCAAGGCAAAAAAAAAAAAAAAAAATAGTACATTCCAATCCAAAATATCTTATTGAATCCTGAGAACTAGGTCTAACTAGTTAGGTCAAATAGGTTGAATTAAAGTTATTATTTGTAATATCTTAAAACTTGGAACGCTATAGCTTACTGCTCTATGAATCTGTAACTTATTTAAATTCAATAATTAAATATAAATTTGCCAATTCTCATAACCAATAATCTCTTCAATTTACAACTACGAGTAGCATAATAAACCATTCAATTCCCTAAATACAATAAATATCCGACTGTACAACTAAATAAGGGTCTCATGACTTAACATAACCTAGGCTAAGTATTTTTGTGTATCTTGACCTACTATCAAGGTAGCAATAGTTCTTATCTTCAATTAGTGATCATACTTTTATGTTATCATAATATCCTACAACATTAATAATACCTAAACCTGCAATTGAAAAATAGTAACCCTGTAGGGTAAGTTAATACTCAATATAAGATATCACACACATGCGTATGAACATATATGTAACTAGACAAGCACATACATGAGTATAAATATAAATGCAATAAATAACCAATTTTAAATCTTATCATTTAAGCCTATAAACAATACAGTCTCAGTGTCTTGAGACTTAGGATTACTCATGACCTCTATACACATAATATATAAATAATACATAGGTATTGGTATTGAGTTCTCTCCAATTATCTGAGTGCCAAAACCACCCTAGATCTACTTAGGTCATTTTAGTACGGGATTCCATTGGAGACAGTATTGTAAAAAGATCACTGGATGCCTTACCAACACCATTGAACCCTATTAATAGGTGGTTAAGCTAAGCACAAGCAGCAAATAGTTAAATCTAAGTTTCATTTAAGTTTGGTTAATGTACACTAATCTAGTACACACAATTAACAAACATGTATTCCATACCTAATACTCCTATCTCAACAAGATCTAGTACTATACAACTCCTAGTACCTGGTTGCAATTATAATACTAGATTCAAAACTTAATTCATTAATCCTTAACTCAACTCAATACTCTTTCACTTTTATTCAATCCTTTGCCTCAACATCCGAGTTCTCGAACCGCACTTCATATATCTTTTCATATTCTTCTATACACCTTTTAACATCCCATAATATACACATATTACTCGACTGTCCAAACAAATATATACGCAACTGCACAGCATATGCATACTACATATCTTAACACCACTCCACGACACTAGCAATATGTAATTTATATCATAATCACATCACCATCGTTTCCATCTACCTCATTAACTAATTTCGCTAAACTTATACTAAAACCATAAAACAAAGAATTCTTTAAAGAAAAAGGGTAAAAATAATACTTACATGTAATTCTTAATATGAAACACCCTAGACTTGAATTATAAACGTATGAAGCTGTAAAAACGAAAATCTTTATGGTTTTTATGACATCTCCTTAAAGAAAAACGAATTTCTATGTTAGATAGGTAAAGAACTTATTCAATATTGTCGTATCCTTGAGTTTTCTTGAAGATTGGTGAGTTTTATTGTGCCCTAACCCTCAAATCTGAATTTTGGTTTTGAGTGTTGAGAGGAGTTTTGCACAGATTCTGCTCTTGGTGGAAAAATAATATATTGTTGTGGTAAGGGGATATGAGAAGTAATAATACCTAATAAGGAAGGAGTGGAGAGAAATATAAGATAGAGAGAAGTCTAAATCTTTTCCCATAACAATGTTACCTATGTTATTACTAGTAAATTATAAGCCATACTAACGTCTGAATTTTTCCCCCTAACAATATTGCCTCTACTATCTTTAGTCAATTACAAGCCATACTATCTTTTCAAGCTTTTATTATATTATTATATTTCTTTTTTATTTATATTTCTAAAATTTATTATTATTATAATATAACCTATTTTATTTTTCCTTTTTTTTTTGACAGGGTTTTACACTATCAATGAAGGTCTAAGGAGTGATCAGAACTATTTTTATGATTGGATCAAGTTGAATCGATTGAATCGAATGGATCAACTTAAGTTTGATAATATTAATCCCGATTATAAGAGGGATCACTAGTACACCCTTGCTATTTTGGTTACATTATGTTACCTATGATGAGAGTCAATAGGTGCAACAAAGTGGTGGAATCAAGATTTTAATTGATGAGAGATGAAAATCTAAGGAGGTATTTATGAGAACTTGCCTTCTTGTGTCTACTTATGGATGCAAGTTGTAACCCTCATAATAAACATTATGTTATGTTTGGTATGGAAAATTGATTCGAAATGGAATAGATTAGAATGAAATGAGTAGCAAAAAGAGAAATCCTTTCTTATTTTTGGAGATGGTAACGAAATGGAATAGAATGAAATGATATTAAATACTTAAATAGAATTATTTATAAAAAATATCCTTAATTCTTGTATACTATAATTTTTTTAAAGATTACAAAAATAATTTTAATTAATTATAATTAACGAAGTGAGAATGAAATCATAATTCTATCTTATCAAAGACGGAATCGTGATTTTAGTAACAAAATATACTTCTAAACGAAAAGAATGAGATTAAAACTTAAAATTATAATTCTATTTTAATTCATTTTTACGTACTAAACGAGACATTTAAGTTATAGCTACATTTGTTGCAAATTGTAAACCGCACAACCACCCCTTGGGCTATAGTCGCATTTGGCGGGTGGGTAGTGGCTCGTGTTAATCGTGGTTCAAAAGGTATTTTTTACTAATAATTTTAACATCGTTTCAAAGAAGGTAACTCTTATCTCCTTCGATATATGGCTCCTGGTCCGTTATTCTTGTGAATAAATATTACCAGACATGTGGTAATGTTGTCTCTAACACGACACCAAGCAACATTTACTTAACATCACCATCTTCCATCAACCCTTCCATGGTTTATTTTTTATTGACTAAAAGCAAACCGCGAACCTTAAAATCTCATGAAACTCCATGCAAAATAAAAAACTCACTCCTGTGTTCTTATGCATGGCAAAATTTTTGTTAGGACTGCCTATTATATGACACAATCAATGAGTACATGTAAGTTACGGCTTACAAGACAACATTCCCCATCGAGAAAACAGATTTCCCACGTAATGCTGACGAATGACCCTCAGAGCTTGATTTCACGTTTATGGAAAACAAAGAAAATGATCGAAAGCCCGTAACTTAAGCTGGTCAACATCGCCATACCTGAAAGACCCAAATTCAGAAAAAAGATTTTAGATAGACTTATATTAGAAAGAAAAAATGAGAAGAAAATACAACTTTAGAATGTAAGTTGCTACATTTGTAAATGTTATTCTTTAGTTTAGTTGTTAACATAAGTGAGCTATACGTTATGTAGAAAAGTTTTGCATAATGTTGACTTAGCTAAATAAAACAAGGATATAATGTAATAATTAATACTAAGGAATGGAATAGAGTTATATTAAGTATTGAAGATATATTTAACATGCTTTTGTAAGAGGTTTTTTGGAGGGAAAAAAAAAAATCAATTTTGCTATTAAATAGTGATCCATAGGTCTAAGCAATAAATGACTAAATTTCTTATTTTTAGGGATTTATAGAATTACCATTAAATGCAATTAAATGCTTTAATAACTCCTTCATAAGGAAGAAGGGAGGAATAAAATTATCGTTACGTTGAATGGGCTATAAGTGTTTCTTGAAGAGTGTGATTAATATTTATTATTACGAACTTAGCTCTTCCAAAGGTGTCCTTATCATTTAATTGAAAACATCTTGACAAAAATTTTACATATTATTAGGTACTTCAAATGTGATTAGGGAATAGCCAATGTGAAGCATATATGAGTCTTATATTTATGAATACGGAAGATTAACTAAAAATTGAAAATTGATTAAAATTAGGATTGCAAACAAGTTAAGCTAAGTGAAATTTTTTGAAGGTTTATATTTGATTAGTTCAAAAATGATCAAGCTTAAGTAAAAGCTAGGTTTTTCTAATTTGAAAATTATAAATTCGAACGTAACTCATTTAAAAAAAAAAGGGTTTTATTTTGAGTTTAAATCCGACACATTTACAAATTATGCTTGAATGGAGTCCAGAAATTTAGCCTAAAGTGGTTTAAAGCAAGCCGAGGATGAATCCAGATGATATGAGATGAAGTTAAATATACAAATGAGTAGGTGTATAAATAAATAGATAAATGAATAACGAATAAAAATTGATTGAATATATATAATGTAATATATAATATCTATTATCTCATTTCATAACTATTTTATTGATTAGTTTTTGAGTTTTAATTATATATAATATATATAAAATTCACGAATTGTTTAAGAACCCGTTATTAACAATATAAATAATCTTGGTCATAAATTTAAATAATAAAACTTATGAGCCTAAATAAAAATTTTAAATAATTTGATAAATGAATTTTATTTTAAATTCCAACTCTATTTGTTTGTAACAAGTTTGAGCTGAGCTTACTGGCAAGTTGCTTAATTTGTTTATAGCCGTAATTAGAAATTTTCCTCAAAAATAAAAATAATTATGAACAGATGAAATCGGGGTTGTTCAGTTTTAGATACCAAATTCGACGAGTGGGTCGAACTGCTCCCGAATCCTCGTATGTTCGTGGAAAGGATCTGATGCTGCTTTCAAATGCAGAAACATTGAACAGAAAACCAACCCACTTCCAAATTTTTCTCTGACAACTCTCTCCCTCATATTCCATGACCAAAATCCAGCAATTTTATGCCGATAATCTTCCCCAACAACCTTAATGAACAGAAACAACCCAGGCCAAAGTGCCATAACTGCAAATTTTCTAACTGTCTCCTTGTTTGAATATGTAGGATTTACCAGGTTCACCACACAACCACATGCATATAGGGGCAGCCAAAAGTACCAATCTAACAAATCATTCAAACAAGAAAAAGAATATGTAAACGCATAAAAGAGTTAAAAATAATTGTGGGTTTTGAGACATTTGATGGAATTAATCATTAAAGCTCCGTACCAAACTAGAATGATATTTCACTAATATGAGAAACAGATCAATTTTGTCGAATTACAACCTCATGAATTGAAAGTTTAGATACTAAATTTCTATAAACCGAAAGTACGAGTGCTTCTATATCCTAAAAGTATTTTTCAGTGAAGTTACTTGACAAACCTGGGTCATCTAGCTGCACAGATGCAGAGTAAGCGAATAGAGCAGCCATTAGAAGGGAGCAGATTCTGAACAAGTTTGTGGGTTTAGCCATTTTTTTTTTTTCTCCTTTCTTTTTCTTTTCTGACAATAAGGCGTTAAAAGAGCGGCTTAGTTGGTTTCTTGCTGTTCTTGTAGCGAGTTTTATATAAATTATTGATCCATCTAATTGTTGGCTTGCTCCATCCTGTTTTTATATAATTTATTCTATTCTTTCTTTACATGATGATGGCAGATGAGAAATTGATAAAATAAGGCAACGTTGACCTTTTTCGTGTATGAATCTAAAAGCAATCAATGCTCAACCGTTGGCCGAAAGAGTTGTCTTGCCTTTCCCAGGTTCAAATGTTTCGGCAGTCCTGATCCTGAGATATCGATTGGCTCATTGTTTTACATACACATGTTGGTCTATATTAAATTCGGCGTACCGGATATCGGTAAATCTTTTCGTAAACTAAAACAAAATATTTGATTTATTGGCTAGGTACGCTATATCATCGTGCTGATGCGAAACTAATACATTATATGTGTTGTAACCAATTTTATTGTAAGTCTATGTGATACTTACTAGTAAGTAGTAGTACATTATATATGTTGTAAGAGAAGATGACAAGAACATATGCGAAAATATGCAACTGATAGAGAAAACCATTATGGTTTCATTGTTTCAAATATTTTGAGACTCATGCACACACACAGGATTCTATACAGCGAAAAGCAGCATAGATGACAACTCATCTGCAGATGAGACAAGTAGGGAGTTTAACTTTTAGATAACCTTCCTAAGAAAATCTATAGACATCAACTATTTGAACTTAAGCAGTAGGATAAGAGGCATCCATGGCAATGCCACACAGACCTTCCTCGGCATCTACGTGTCTCTTCATCCTTACGTACCCTTCCTCACCCCAAGAACTGCCCCATGAATTCTTAACCAGCCAGTACTTAGTTCCGTCCTCGCCTGTTCCATAGCCAACTGCAGTGACTCCATGGTCTAGGTCGGTTCCGCAACTTCCTGAGAAAATCCCACTTGAGTAGAATTGAAAATCAAAACCTCCAGCATCAATGGAAACAGAAACTGGCTGATTCGCGACAGCTTTTAGCAACGCTGTCTCGCTATTTGCAGGCACTTTTTCATAGCCTGTAATGCTAGCTACATGAGAGTTTTCTTTCTGAGTATTGCAAGTTCCATCAGCTCCCTTGTAAGGATAGTTAGCCTCACTAGTGAGGCCTTTGTTTCGAACAATAAATTCGAATGCATTTTCCATGTAACCTCCAGCACATCCTTGGTCCTCTCCTTCTGTGTCGCAATCCACAAGTTCTTGCTCAGATAGTGAGATCAATTTGCCGGTTGTTAGCTGGTTAATTCCTTCTGTGGCTGCCACTGCTGAAAAAGCCCAACAACTCCCTAGTCGGAAAATTGACATGGTTAGGAATATGCGCACAGGGTGTAACGGTCGTTCACAACAAGCTGTATCTTCTAGTAATAGACGTTAAATCTAGTATAGTTTTATGTCTATCATGGTGTCAAGATGCCTGAAATCAAATCTCTGCACACTCATTTTACTCTTATTTAATAAAGCGGTACACTAGATGATTTATGATAAGGTCTAACCCACAAGCAAGGGGGTGTTAGCCGTAAAATATTAAACAACACTTGATCTAACAGGCTTAAGCAATGGAAGTTGATCTAAAATTTATCATTATAGTCTGTATGATCTTAGTTATTGGTCTACGGTTCAAATCGTAATCCCATTCTATTTACTCATGAGCTATACTTGCTGTTTGCCTTTGTACAACTTGCTTGGGTTTCCTACCCTCCCAAAAATGAAGTAATCAGTTTTCTAGAAGCTTCCTTGATTTCTTGAAAAACTAAGAAACAATATACTATTCTATCTTGTAAGTTGTCACTACTATATTAAAACTCACCACATTGACCTTGGTCCTTGATGGGAGTCACAGCTCCTTGCTTCCTCCAATCCATGCTACTAGGAACTACAGTTGCATTCTCATACTTAAAGGGTGTTTCTTGTGTACGCCTTGAATTAGCATTCTTCCGAAAACCATTCAATGAAGCCTTGAACTCCTCATTAGTAAAATCTGCAAATCGGTTAATGTTTAGCTTATAAGTTCTGTCTCCTGCAGCATTAATTGATTCTATGAGCACCACATTATGCTTGAAGATCTCAAAACGCATTTCCTTTTCAATTGAATCCTCATAGACACGTCCATACTTGGCCATCCAGAGCTCATGTCTCTCAGACATGGATGCCTCTTGGAGTTTCCGTGATGAAGCTTTATGGGCGAAAATTGTGAGAATGAGTAGAAAGGAAGAGATCAATTGCTTTTGTTGCATTTTGGCTGTTCTTGCAAGGATGGTTAGAAAAGTAAATACAGCATATAGCTGTGATTTTGTGCAACCATATATTGGCATCCATGGTTTATATAGAGAAAATCTCTCCACATAAATTTGAACTTGTGTGTTCTTGTGATGAGGAAGATTACTAGATGGAGTACCGGGCAAGTTGCATTGGATTTTGACAGGCAGATTGTGTACCGTGTGTGTTGTTCCATTTTTCGTCCCAAAGAAATGTAGTTTGTCCATTGACATACATCCCTAAGAGAATTCATTTGTACTTTAGTATTTGTTTTTCAGTAAAAGGAGTTGTCAGCTTGTCATATGTTTTATGTGTTGGCATTATATTGGACTTTAGACTGTTCTTGTAAGCGAGTTACTCAAAGAAGACAAAACATTGTTATATATATGTCAATACGGCTTGGAAAAGGAAACTAATTCCAAGAAGAACTTTTGTAAACAACATTGCCTGATTGATATGGTCTGGTTATCCAGTGATCCTACAAATTCTATAAAACATGGTACTGATAAGACAAAAACATATAGTCACTGTTGAATCTCTTTGGAGAAGTATGATTCCTCTCCATGTCGGCTGGTATTTCAAAAACTCTGAATCATTTATCCAGCAAATAATAATCAAATCATCATATTCAAAAGATTTGTTTAACAGATCTTCTATTTGTATTATCACATAAGACCATAGAAGATTTAGCTGTGGTAAAACTGAAACGGTTATGTCATATAGTCTCCCTCAGATCTTTCAAAACTAATTGATATGTCAAAACTGTATTCTATCATTTTGAGATGTCATGAACTTGCATAATAGCCTAATGGCTTTGTAACTCACTAGAGCATCAAATTAAAGTGCTTTGCACTCCGGAGATCTTCTAAAGGGTGAATGAATAATTTCCGGTGCAAGCATACATAAGTAATGAAAATAGTGAAGATCAATTTGACTCACATCCAATGGTTGCAACTTGTTCTATCTTTATCAACCAGATAATTCAAAAAACTAGACAAAAACAGTTCAATAAGAATGTTCTGTCTTCTGTAATAGAAACTAGTTACATTGTCCTAGATAGTTTCACCTCCAGTACAGTTATTTGCTTTTCAGTAGGGTAAATCAGAAATAGCTGGAAAGAAGGTAGGTGCATCAGTGAAAACTCCTACGGAATGGTTGAAGTATGGTAATTATGAACTTCCACTCAGAAAGTGGTTGATATTATCCCCCCAGGACCAGAACTTCTTGTTTCAGAGGGCGAATCTATCAAACTTGATCAGCCATTAACGAGTAATCCTAATGTGGGTGGGTTTGGTCAAGGGGATGCAGAAATAGTACTTCAAGATCCATTACGTGTCCAAGGACTTTTATTCTTCTTTGCATCTGTTATCTTGGCACAAATTTTTTTGGTTCTTAAGAAGAAACAGTTTGAGAAGGTTCAGTTGTCTGAAATGAATTTCTAGATTCGAAGCGAAGATTTACCAATATTAATTGAAGTTCGTAAAAAGAATCAAATTCTTCTTGGCAATTTGGAGTAGCGTGACGTGACTATGTCGCTATTGTCTCAGATTTGAATGTTATAAAATATACTAAACATAAGATAAGGAGATGGAGAATCTAAAGCAAAGGATTCTCTGCTCTGTATACCTCAAAAATCAACAGTATCACTCATCAAATTGCTGGATGAAAATTATACAGTATGAACTAACATCTCGAAACAATTTCCAATCCATAAGTTTCTTCCATTTACTTTGTTTTCTCTAGCTTCTCTTTTCATTTTATCTTCTCTTGAAACCATCTGATTTTTAGAGGGCACTGGCAGTATCCATTGCTTTTCAGACCAGTGAAATCAACATATAAAACTGGAAGAAGAGACTGAATACCACATTCCATCACCGCCAACAGGTTTATAAGAGACTGATATTTCTTTCACTTGCTCTATTGGCAAATAAATCCTCAACTCCAATAGAGGATATGAATCTTTTCTCAAGAAAGTTAGAGAAATGATAAAAAAGCTTTTGTTCCATGAAAAACCAGATGCTACCTGGAATAGATAGTTTGCCAAGTAAAAGGACAGACAGAAAATGGAACTTAGTTTGATGACTAGATGTACACAGAAAGCAGAGTAGCCAGTGATATAGCTTGAAGTTTGGCCCCTTTTTTGGCTCTTGATGTACAATCATGTTTTAACAGCATAAGTAGTCATCTTACATTGAGGTTTAATTGAGATTAATTTCACTCTATGAAGAAAAACCAATATCATCGGTTTCAAAAGTTTATACTGTTTGGAAAACATAATGATATCTTTGCATGTGGGAAGATGCGAAGATGAATGATAGAGCATATCAGGCATTGTTTCTGAGTTCACTATCATAAATATTTGGCACAAAAAAGGACTTCAAATTTCACACAACATTCCATGAGATTTGTACATCGAACATCAAGACATTACATGAATTTTGTACATCAAATATCAACATTTGAAGTTTCAGACAACATTCCCTCTAAGCAGTAGTAGGGTATGAGGAATCCATAGCAATGCCACATAGACCTTCCTTGGCATTTATGTCTCTTTTCATCCTTATATATCCTTCCTCACCCCAGCTAGTGCCCCAGGAATTCTTAACCAGCCAAAACTCGGTCCCATCGTCATCAATTCCATAGCCAATGACAGTGACTCCATGGTCCAACTCAGTTCCACAGCTTCCTGTGAAAACACCGCTTGAGTAGAACTGGAATTCATAACCGCTAGCATCAATAGAGACAGAAACAGGCTGATTTGCTACGGCTTTCAATAGTGCTGTTTCACTATTTGCGGGTACTTTTTCGTAGCCAGTGATCTTAGCAACACTGGGATTCTCTTTCTGCGTGTTGCAAGTTCCATCAGCTCCCTTGTAGGGGTAGTTAGTCTCAGTGGTGAGGCCTTTGTTCTGTATAATGAATTCAAAGGCATCTTCCATTAGACCTCCTTCACATCCTTGATCCTCACCTTTGGTGTCACAATCCACTAGTTCTTGCTCAGACAGGGAGATCAGTTTACCTGTTGTTAGCTGATTGATTCCCTCCGTGGCCGCCACAGCAGAAAATGCCCAGCAACTTCCTATTTTGACAATAAATATGGTTAGGATCGTTATTGCCTTGAAAAACATTGAGCATATCTACATGTTAGTTATTTCTTATTACTTACCGCATTGACCTTGGTTCTTGATGGGAGTGACAGCTCCTTTCTTCCTCCAATCCATACTACTAGGAACAGCGCCTACATTTTCATACCTAAAAGTCATTTGCTTCATGGATCTTAAAGTCTGGATATTTTTATACCCATTATGAGAAGCCTTAAACTCTTCATTGGTTACATCAGCAAACATATTGATGCTTAGCTTGTAGGATTTGTCTCCAGTAGCATTAAATGATTCTATGAACTGCACATTGTTTTTGAAGATCTCAAAGCGCTTGGCCTTCTCCGCTTCATCTTTATAGACTCTTCCATACTTGGACATCCACTGCTCATGCTGCTCAAGCATGGATTGCTCCTGGAGCTTCCTACATGATGCTTGACAAGCACAGATTACAAAGACAAGGAAAAGAGCAGGCAAAATTTGTCTGTGCTGGTTAGAGGCCATAGTGGGGAAATGCTGAGGGATTTAATACTGAGTTAATGTGCTTTTGTGTGGCCATTCCTGGTGCAGGAGGTTTATATAGAGCAACGAGAATGCTGACTCCTATAAAATTTGAACTTTGCAGTTTTTTCGGCCCTTCCACTGTGATTGATATGATTTTTAAGACAGATTGCCCGGCAAACTGCATAAATTTGATGGGAAAGTTGTTTACCGTGAAAGCTATTCTGGTGCTATCCTGAGATGTTAGAGTTTGTCCTTTTTTGGCTGACCAAATTGAAGGTTGTCCTCTTCGATATGCATATAAGACAACAATAGGGATAATTAGTATTTGCTCCTAGTAATAGATAACCTATTATCTCATGATATGAAGTATGTGCTAAGTTGATGATGACTTTCATCATTAAATGTTCTAAAGAAGAGATAGGTTTCATCTTCCACCGGATGAATCCTTTAAGTTCATATGAAAGAAAAAAAAAAGAACAAAAAAAGGATCTTATAGATTTTGAGAAACCATACAATCTAAATGGAAGAAAATAATTATTATTGACAAATTGTGGAATGCTCTAAATGGACATATCGGACTGCAATCACATTATTCTAGGATTTTGCATCTCCAAGATAGAAGATGAGGCGGTTACTCAGAATATATCTGATGTCTAGCAGAAATGCAGTTCTATCAGGATTATTTCATGGTGAAAGTGCATTCGAAAATTCACTAGTAAAATGCCCATCTTTCTCTTCTGCAGTGTTGGGAAGTTGAAGCCAAATCTTCCTCCCATACCGATATGTAAAATGATGTCACTTTCTCCCGGCAAATATGTTGCAATCTTCTTCTTAATCTTGTATGTCAAAGCAGTCATGATTCTGGAATTCAAAACTTGCCTGTCATATCACTATATGTAGTCAATCACATCTATGAGGCACAGTGTTTCATAAGTATCATTATTCAATGGTATGGTCATATGATGGCAAAAGAAATAATCCCATGCAGTTAGAGCATTTGAGGGATGATCTCTTAAAACTCATGAAGATAATTGACATTGCAAGAAGCCCAATCTACGGGAGATTCAACCTACAATTGAAAAGGTGAGCTGTGACTATTAATATACATATAAATGTATTTCTATATATTTTCTATAATCAAGGGTAGAATAGTATTTTTTCACTATATACTAAGGTTATAGAGATATCCTCAGTATATAAATATATGATTGTATTTATATCTTTCCTATATGTGTTCGTGGTATCAGAGCTAGAGAAAACGAACCCTAATTAAACTTTCTTTTGTCTTTTTTTTTTCTATTAATTATTGCTTTCCCGATCATTCTCCTCACTTTTCTAAACACAAACAACAACAACCTCATTCCTGTTCATCCTTCTTTTCTTAACCATGCTTCTCACTTTTCCAACCATAAGCAACGACAACCTCATTCACCATGTCACAACACACAAACCTAGATCAACCAATTGTGGTAAACCTTATGATTGCCACCCACTCCCCAAATAAAAACATCACCACTTTCGACACTCTCATCAACATGGCTATACAACATGACTTCGCACGAATCACTTTATGTGTGCATTGCTCCTTGCTACTATCTAGATTAATCTTCTTACTGAGGTTCATGACATCTTGCCTGCTTATGATCTTTGGAAAGCACTCTGTTAAAGCTTGGAAAATTCCACGGCAAGAGAGATGGAACTCAACCAGTGCCTTCTCTCCCTTTACGTGAACAACGATACCATGACAAAGTACCTCCATGAACTGAAGTCCATTATTGATCAACTTGCCCCCATAGGTTGACCTCTCCACTCTACTGATCTTTTTTCTCATACTCTATGTGGTCTCCTAAGGGACTACGATGCGTTGGTTACCATGCATTGGTTATAACTTTGACTCATATGCCTATTGCATTAGCCTTTGACCAAGTTGACACCAAATTGATAACTCAAGAACAATGGCTCAAATCTCAAGTTGCTGATGAGTCATCCACCATGATTCCCATAGCACTCTACACTTGAACTACCCTAACTCCTTCTAGGGGTTAAGACCGTAGTTGATCTTGGTCTAGAACCCAAGGGCATGGTCACCCTTTGAACAATGACTCTCATGCTAATCATTGCTAGACTTCGTAACCTATCTCCTCTTCTTAGCCTCTTGCTTGTTTGTCTTGCTGGCCTGCCTCCATTGGCTCATCTTCTAGCTCCTTCTCCCATTCCTCTCTCATTTGTCAAATATGCGAACGAATTGGTCACTTAGCCATTCAGTGCTATCACTGCTTCAATGATACCTATTTTGACATTCCATAATCTTTTGCGGCACTATCACTGTGTGAAACAAATGAAGCCATTTGGTATCCAAACTCCAATGCAATACACCACATGACACTCGATACAGGTATTCTCTCGAATTTGATCCCATATATTGGTTCTAATCGAGTTATTGTAGGTAATGGTGCCTCTATGGTTATTACTCACATTGATGACCTTACTATTTAGACTTATGGCTCTCCCTTTCAACTTAAAAATGTCTTACATGTTCCATCTCTTACGCATAATCTTTTGTCTGTTCTTAAATTATGTCGTGATAACAATTGTAGTGTCAAATTTGGCAACTCTTCTTTCTATCTTCAGGACTCGATGACGGGTCAAGTACTCCTTCATTAGAACACTAAGAGTCTACTTTATTTAGTTTGTTTATTTGCTGTTAGTCTTCCTTAGTCACTTGTTGCGCTTGCTGTCTCCAGTGATGTTTGGCACTCTTAACTATATCATCCCCATCATGAGGTCCTACATCGCCTTATTCATAGCTAGCATCTTCCAATCAAGTCTAGTCTTCCATCATCCAATCTTGTCAATCTTACAGCATTGGAAAATCCACGTACCTATCATTCTTACTATCACCCTATCGAGCATAGCATCCTTTATAGATTATTCACTTTGATGTATGGTAATCACCAATTAGATCAAATCTAAGATTTTGATATTATGTTGTTTTTGTTGATGACTGGACTTGGTATTCATGTATATTTCCTATACATAATAAATCTAAAGTTCTTTCCAATTTTAAACAATTCAAGTCTCTTGTTGAAAATTATTTCTTTACTCGCATTAAAATTTTTCATAATGATGGTGGTGGGGAATTTGTAAACCATACCTTCACCACATTTCTTAAAGAAATTAGCATAAAACTTCAATTATCCTATCTCCATACGCTACAGCAAAATGGCATTGCCGAACGCAAACATCACTATATTGCTAATCTTACTTGTACCATTTGACTGTACGCTAATCTACTCCTTAGTTTTTGGGTTAATGCTACTCTTACTGCAATTTACACTATAAACGGACTACCCTCTACTACCTTGGAACATAAATTACCCTTTGAATTGCTATATAACATACTTTTGACTATACATTCCTTTGCACATTTGGTTGTCTCTACTACTCGAACACCACCTCGGTTGCACCTCATAAACTATCCCTATGATCCTTACCCTGTGTATTCTTTGGGTACTCTACTCACCATATTGTTGTCTTAACCCCTCATTAGGACTTGTTTACATAAGCCAGCACATGGTCTTTCATGAATCCATCTTTCCATACACCTTTCTCACTGCACCACCCAAGGACAGCATACTAGAACAACCCATCGCTGCATCTCTCACCTATATCATCACATTACCTAGCGCTACCACTCCTACTCAATAACAATCCTCACCATCACACCTTACCTGTCCTTAGTTCCCTTCTACTACTATAGTCTTCTCTTCTTCACTACCCATAATTCCTACCACCTCCCCAACCTTTTCACTTACTTCCTCTTCTTTAGCTCCATACCCACCTATCACTTAAGTTTATCAAAGAAAGTACCTTAGACACATCCCCTTTCCATTAGAATAACCATGTCTCCCAAAAACAGCTCATCTCATTAGTACCTACTCTAAGTTTGGCATAAACAAACCCAAATAGGTCCTCAACCTCCATATTCAAACTACTCACTCCGAACTTATACACTATACTGAAGCCTTACGCTACCTTGCTTAGTTTACTGTAATGAAGGAAGAGTTTGATTTTCTTCTAAAAAAAAAAAAAAGATTTTGGCACCACTACATCCTACTTAAAATGTTGTTAGCAGCATGTGGAAATTTTGTATTAAGTGCAATTCAGAGGGAAAGACTGAGTGGCATAAAACGCGCCTTATTGCCCAAGGTTTTTCATAAAGGGAAGGTATTGACTATATATAAACTTTCAACCCAGTTGTTAAACCTACCACCATCCGCTTTATTCTTTCTCATGCAGTCTTCTCTAACTGGGTCATCCGTCAATTAGATGTTAAAAATGCCTTCCTCTATGGTTATCTTAGTGAAACTGTTTTCATGAAATAACCCTTAAGGTTTGTTCATCCTTAATATCCAAATCATGTATGCAAACTTTTAAAATCACTCTATGGTCTTAAGTAAGCACCATGTGCTTAGTTCTCTAGGTTTAGCAATTTCCTCATATAAATTGGGTTCAAACAAAGCAAGGTTAACTTATTTATGTTTGTCTATTCTTGCGATTCTGAAACTCTTATTCTTTTACTCTATGTTGATGACTTTATTTTTTATAAGAAGGATTGAAGAAAGTGTGTTAAGGTTCTTCTCACCTTAGCATACACAAGTTTATTATATAATATGAATTTTTGGAATTACAAGATTACCATTACATTATTATACTTAATACTCTAACATTCCCCCTTAAGATGGAGCGTAAATATCATATGCTCCTAATATGTTACATATATAATTCACCCGAACCCTTGAAAGAGACTTAGTAAATAGGTTAGCAAGTTGGTCTTTGATCTCACATATGATGTATCGATTTCCTTAGTTAATAGCTTTTTATAAACATCTCAATGTGCATTGTTCATTCAAGAAAAATAGGGTTGACACTATATGCAAAGCCACTTAGTTGTCGCATATCAACTTCATTGGTTGTGATTGAGGAAACCTAAGTTCATCTAGTAGATGTTTAAGCTACAGTAATTCACAGGTTGTTGATACCATTACCCTAAACTTAGATTCTGCACTTGACCTTGTTACTACAGTTTGCTTCTTACTTTTCCATGAGATAAGATTACCACCAACAAACATACAATATCTTGTGGTCAATCTCCTATCTAATGGTGATACTTCCTAATCAGCATATGTATATACAACAACATATACATGTCCATGATCCTTATACAAAATACCTTGACCTAGAGCTCATTTAAGATAATGTAAAATATGAATCATAACCTTCCAATGACTAACACAAGGTAAGCCCATAAATTAGCTCACTACACTAACTGTAAATGATATATCAGGATGTGTCACAATGAGATAGTTGAGTTTACCAAATAACTTTCTATATCTCTCTAGGTCATTTAAAATATCTCTTTCATTAGGTAAGATCTTAGCATTAGGATCCATGGGTGAATCAATTGGTTTTGCTCTAGTTAAACCAATTTCAGATAGTAAATCAAGCACATACATCCATTGGGTGAGGTACATACCTTGCTTAGATCAAGCAACTCCAATTCTAAGGAAATATTTCAAGCTACCTATGTCCTTAGTCTAAAATTTCTATTGTAAGAACTCCTTTAGTTTCTTAATGCCTATATGGTCATGTCTTGAAATCACAATATCATCGGCATATACAACCAATATAATTTTCTTACTGTTATACAATTGATAAAACACAAAATGATCAAAATTATACCTACAAAGACCAAATTCAATCACAACTGAACTAAATCTACCAAACCAAGCATATGGAGATTGTTTAAGCCCATATAGAGATTTCTTCAAGCGATAAACTAACCTTGTCCCCTCTGGAATAACAAAACCTAGTGGTTGCTCCATATATACCTCTTCTTCAAGATCACCATAGAGAAAGGCATTTTTTATATCTAGTTGATGTAATGGCCAATGATGATTAGTGGCAAGTGAAATTAAAAGACGTATTGAAGTTATCTTAGCAACTGGGGAAAAGGTATCCCAATAATCAATACCATAAATTTGAGTATAGCCTTTATCAACTAAACATGACTTCAATTGATCAACAGTGCCATCAGGTAAGATTTACACAAAGAATACCCATCGACATCCAGTTGTTAATTTACCCATAGAAAGAGATACAAGATCCCATATATCATTATGATATAAAGAAAATATTTCTTCTTGCATAGCTGTAAGCCAGCTATGATGAGATAAGGCTTCTGAAACAGAGGTTAGAATAGAAATGCTAGATAATGATGTAACAAAAGAGGCATAAGATGGTAAGAGAAAAGAATATCTAAGAACATTTGACAGAGGATTTCGAGGATAAGGACGAGTGATATGCTTACCCTTTCTCAGTACAATTGGAAGATCAAGATCAAGTGAAGGAAGATTTGAGTACGGTAGAGGAGTTGATGGAGGCGAAGAGTCTTGTAGGATACCTTGTTATCAACATACATAAATTTGCATATTTGGCTAGTTAAGATGAAGGAATCCTTGAGATAATGGCAAAGTAGTAGATTTATCTTGAGAAGATGGTATAGTACTAGAGGAACTTTGGTTAACAGGGAATGGATCATAGAAGGATGAGAAAGGAAAAATATGAGGAATATAGCTTACAGTAGAATTATCTTTAGAAGACGTGGACGATGTAGAAAAATATGGTGTAGACTCAAAGAAAGACACATCTGGATGAACATAAACCTTGTGATGTTCAAGAAAATAACAACAATACCCCCTTTGGTTCCAAGAGTAGCTAAGTGAAATACAATGAATTGATCGAGGATCAAGCTTATCAATTCTTGGGGATAGCTAACGAATGAAACATAAGTAACTAAAAATACAAAGAGGCAAAGGAAAAAGTGATCAATTGGGGAGAAGAAGATGAAATGGCACCTTACCATGCACTATAGATGGTATTCTATTTATGAGAAAACAAGAAGTAAGAACAACATCTACCCAAAAGTGTTTAGGTACATTCATATGAATTAATAACATTTTGGCAATTTCAATGTGATGTTGATTCTTATGCTTAGCAACTCCATTTTGCTATGGAGTATAAACGCATGAAGTTTGATGAATAATGTCATGCTTTTGCAAATAAGATTGAAAATCATTAGACATGTATTCCTTTCCATTATTCGTATGAAAAACATGAATGAAGGAATTAAATTGATTTTGTATTTCAGAATGAAATGTACAAAACAAATCAAATAACTTAGAATGATATTTCATTAAATATAACCATGCCATTCTTGAATAATTATCCATAAATATAACAAAGTCTCTAAAACCAAAAAGACAACGAACATGTACAGGTCCCCATACATCAGAATGAACTAAATGAAATGAAGTGGTTACTCGCTTATTAACTCTTAGATTAAATGAAATATGACTTTGCTTGCCTGATTGACATGATTAACATTAGAGACTAGGACAAGACTATAGACTAGGACATATGAGACAAAGAATCTTCAACGATGGATGACTAAACCAACAATGCATCTCCATAAGATCTAGTGTAGTAACCAAGCAAGCAACAGTAGTAAGTGCTGAGTCCATATAGTATAACCCACGGGACTTATGTCCTTTACTAATCGTCTTCCTTGTTCTCAAATCCTATGTCACAAAAGAAGAAGGAAATAATGTGATAGAACAGTTGAAAGAAGATATGAGTTTACTGACATATAGTAAATTAAAAGGTAATTGAGGTATATACAAGATAGACTTAAAAAGAAACGATTGACTATGCAAAGTAAAGCAAATCTCACTAATAGGTGAAGTGGATCCATTAGCAAGAGTGACATTTGATAATGTAAAACAATGACTAATGTGTGAAAAACAATTTAGTGTACCTAACATATGATCAATAGCGCCAGGATCAACCAGCTAAGTTGTGGAGAAGATTGAGTAAGACAAATAGTAGGATTACTTGATTGGACTAATGTTGAAGAAGAAGTAGATGATTGTAAGGTATTTTGAAGTTGTAGGAGTCTAATGTATTTGTCCTATGATAAAGTAATAGTGGATGACTTAGGTTCTTTACTATGGACATCTGAAGTAGGCATGGCATCCATTGAATCTGAAGTAACATGTGCAAGTGTAAGATTACCAAATTGAATAACATGAGCCCTAGGGGGACATCCATGTAAACTCCAATAAGTTTTTTAAGTATGACTTGGGCATCGACAATGATCATAGAAAGGACATGATCCATGACCTCGCCCTCCACGACTTATATGACCTCCCTCTTTACTAAAAGATCCTCCCCACTATTAGGCATCTGACTAACAAGAGCTGAATGGTCAGTGGATAAACTAAGAGATGATGTAGACTGTGCAAAAACCCGACCAATGCAAGAATAAACATCAGTTAAAGATGGAAGCTCTGATGGTCTAAGAACTTGAGATTTCATTGATTTTAATTTTAGTTTAAGATCATGAAGAAGTTTAACAATTGTAAGACGATCACGCTGTTTTTGCATCTCCCTCATATTAGTACTAAGAGGCATTCCATCATTGATTTCCTTTAGACACTTTTTAACCTTTCGATAGTATTCAGTAAAATCTTTATCACCTTGTTGCAGTTGAAAGAAATTAACCAAAACATCATACATGCATATATCATTTGAGGCATACAAGAATCTAAGATAGTCCTAAACTTCTTTACAGGTACCAAAACCATTGAGTTCCATAACAAATGAAGATACCGTCGATCAATTTGATCCCATTTAGCATATTTACTATTAGTTTTCTTAGGAGGCAAATTGGTCAAAATTCTAAGACGTCCTTAACCACGAAAAAAAGCTTGAACCATATATGCCCATTGAAAATAATTCTTACCATTCAATTTGATGGAGGTAAGTGTCGAAGCTAAAGATATAAGTTGTGTAATGATAGACTTAGGCTCCATAAAGATTGACTTGCTAATTTATTTTCCAAGACACATGAGAGTAAGATAATCAAACTATATAAACTTGATGGCTGTAAACTACCTATTAAATCATTTGTAACTTAGAAAATCATACTAAATGACTTTTGTATCAAATTGAACATGTTGGTGAACTTAATGGTGGACATAAGGTTTCAAAACAGGTTAGAATGGCATGTAAGTGGCTGGTATTTGCGACTAGGGTTTCAAAAATAGGTTAGAATGGTGTTGGAGATTTAGGGTTTCGTTAGTGTCGAGCCCCATTTTAGTTTTCCTTAACTTAACTTATATTAAGTTTAGCTCGCTTAATATAGATTACTCGACATTAAATTAAAGAATTATTTTTCTTAAAAATTTCAAAATTGGAGTTGCTAACCAGTTCAATTGGTGAAAATGAAATTAGGGTTTTCGGGTGAAAAAACCCTAATTTGGCTATTAGTCTATGGATATTCTAAAAAATTGATTTTTAGAAAATTAAACTAGAGAAAATTGGATTCGAGGACTAACCTATTAAGATTAAATCGCTATGTAAAAACTAAAGAAAAATCGATGGACTTTTATTTTTATAAATTTTCTAAAAAATACTAAAATATATACAAAAGATGATTAAAGTGATTTTTTTTTTACTTTTTTTTATTACGAATTTCTAAAAAAAAGGAAAAAAAAATTTCATTCTTTTATGCGATTATCCCGAAGGAGTTTATATACTCGCCAATCGGGATCAAATTGACCATAGTTCTCTTTTTATAAAATATTTAGTGAGTAGATTATTTTTATTTTGAAAATTGAGCCAGATTTGCGTTTGTTTAATAATTTATTATTTAAAAAAATCTAAGAAATCTAATTTGCTCAAATTTAAGAAATCTTAACTAATTAAATCTTTTTGAAAAACTCGATTATGATTTTCTTTTAATTTTTAAAACTATTATGTATCAATAAATATATTTCTTAAATCCTAACTATAAGATATGTTAAAAATACAGCTAGATACGTATCTTCATACATATCTTTTCCAAATCTTAACTACTAGATACGTATCTCGATAGGTATCTTTTCTATATCCCAACTGTAAAATATGTATTTTAACCATATGATATGTATTTCAATTGCAAGATACATATATTTTTTAAAAAACACGATTTTATTATTAAAAAAATGCAAATTTTCAATTAACTAAATTTTATGGAAGATGAAGATTATCTAAAAAAAAATGCAATTTGAAAATAATAGACTTGCACTTAAAAAAATAGATTAGTTAAAAAAAAAAAACTAACTAATAAAACAAAGAAATAAAAATAAAAATTTAAATTTATCTATGTGTTGAGTCACGTGCAATCCTATTAGTGTTATATCATCGGGGTGTTCGTCGTGCTTGTGACTGTGAAGTAGATCGTATAATTAAAGATCCGTAAGTATTGTGGTGTTTGGTTATGGAATTGCTATGCAGTTGATTGAAGGTCAATGCTATCGGATTTGTGGGCGTCATGCCACTAGTTGGTTTGTTGATTAGGCCATGTATTGGTCAAGGACATCAATATGTGTTTGGGGCGTAGAGTGATGCCGTTGTCGTCATGCTAGCTGATGTATGCTCAGAGATTAATTGGTGCATGGTGAGCGACATAGTTGGTTGATCTTTAGTGAGCTTCGACTTTGTCGACATTAGCAATTTAATCAAGATGTGGTCTTCATATTGGTGGACGTAAGGCTAGACGTTAGCTTGTTGTCAACTTTGATCAGTTGGGACGGCAATGCATATGTGTGAATTGTGAAGTGTTAGTGTTAGGGAACTTAAGATTCGATTTTGGAGATTCAGAATTGGATTAAAGGACAGCTGTTGGAAATTGAATTGAGAATAAGGATGTTCAGTTGAAAGGAGGCGTCGGGGCTTTAGATTGAAATTCATTTCGTGAATTGGGAATTCGGAAATTTTTGTCCTTAAGGGCTTTGTGGTTGGAATTTCAATTGGGATGGAGAGTGATTTAAATAAGAAAAAAAAAACATTATGGAAGTGAAGCTATTTTTTTAAAAATAGTGAATGTGTGTAATAAATAAAAAAAAAAACCATCCCCAATTTCATCGCTAAATTCCTATTTATAAATCAAAGATTGAATCTTTCGTATTTTTTAATTATAGATTTGATTTTTAATAAACGAAAGATACGATGAAAATTTGACATAACTTCTATATTTAAGCTTTTTATTTACCAAGCTTAATTCGATCCAATTTGATTTAGTCCAAGAGTTCACTTAATAAATTATAAATTCAATCTAGCCTAATATAAAAATATATTAATAAAATATATTTTATGTCAAACTAGAGTAAAATTATTTTAATAAAGTCCAATTCTCAAATAACTTAATGATTTATTAAGTTAATCATACACCATTATCCGATTTGATCTCAAACGATCCGACGCAACTTGGCTTGATATAATACAATTCGATTCGATGCGATTTGACTCGACTCGATAAGATTCGACTCGATACGACACGATTCGATACGACTCGACTCGATATGACATGAATCGACTCGATATAATTCGATTTGACTCGACTCAATACAATCCGACTTGACTCGATACAATCCAACTCCACTCGACTCAATACGATACAATTTGACTCGACTCGATTTAACTTGAGTCGATACGACTTGACTTGACTTGACGATTTAACTTGATATGATACGACTAGATATAAGATGATTTGTCTTGATATAATACAACTCGATACAACTCGAATTGACTCGATACAATATGACTCGACTCAACTCAATACGATATGACTCAACTCGATCCTCTTTTATTTTTTATTTTTCATTTTTTTATTATTATTTTCTTATTTTTTTGTTTTGTTGATTTTTAACTTGGCTCAACTAAAATAAAATTAAAAAATATGGCAAAAATGAAGTGTTTATAGTTGGTGATGGATGGCTAGTCGTTCGTCGAGATTTAGGGTTTTGTGGGTGGTGCATGGCTAATCATTGGTGGCTATTAAGGGTTTTGTTAGTGGTGGGTAATAGTTTTGTATGATTGGAGAAGGGTTTCCTTATGATTGGTTGTTGGTTTCATTGGAGAGGTGAGATGGATTGCGGTTGGTAGAGTACTGGTGATGAAGTCTAGGGTTTGGATGAGGTGGTTTGGATGGCCATTAGGGTTTAGTTTAGCGATGGTGGTGAGTTCCAATAGTAGGTATAGTGGTGGTAGCAACCGTTTAGCTATGATTAGGTCATTGTCTATGATAGTGGTGATTTCAGCTCTAATACCATGATAAGAATGATTGAAGAAAGTGTATTAAAGTTCTTCTCACCCTAGCATACATAAGTTTATTATATAATATGAGTTTTTGGAATTACAAGATTACCCTTACACTATTATACTTAATACTCTAACAATTTTTACTAGGAACAATGCTTAACTTCTTTCTCACTTCATTTCTACCTTGTCTTAACAATTTGCTATGAAGGATCTTGGTGATCTTCATTTCTTTCTCTATGTTTGTGTCACCTGCACCCCTTGGCGTATCCATCTAAGTCAATCACAATTCACAATTGATCTTCTCAAACGTCACAACATGCATCTCTCCAAACCAGTCAAAACGCCTTTATCCCCTTACTAAACTTCACCACCTATTGTGAAATTGTGGGTGCCTTACAATACCTTATAACAACTTAACTAGATATTAATTTTACGGTCAACCAATTGAGTCAATATATGCATCGATTGAGTACAAATCATATGCAAGTAACCAAGCATATGCTCCGATACCTTTATGGTACTACCATAGTAGGTTTACCCATTACTCGAACATTTAGCCTCTCCTTAACCACATTTGCAAATGCTGATTGGGTTGGTTTCTCGATAGGCATTGCTCCACTACTGGTTATGCTATATATCTTGGTAGAAATCTCATCTCTCGGTGGTTTAAGAAATAGCCAAATATTTCTCAAAGCTTAACAAAGGTTGAATATCATGCTTTAGCCTATGCAGTTGCTGAATCTACATGGGTATACAGCCTTGCTTAAGAAGTGGGAGTTCCCATTTAATGACCACTCATTCTCTGTTGTGACAATCTTGGTGTTGTGTACCTGTCGAGCCTGATTTTTCGATTTCTTTTATTTAAAAATTAATTTCCCATTTCCTGATTAATACTAAATCCTAACCCATTTAATATTAATCCTTGACTAAAGAAATTGAGAAATTCTGGTTTTTTATTTAGAAAAACTTTTTGAAGTCACCACTCGATTGAAGTCGGGAAAAAGGAAAGAAACCGTAATCAATTGAGTGGATTAATTACAGTTTGGTTGCCGGTCTTTGATCTAAATTTTAATGAAGAAACCGGAGAGTTCTGAATTCGAGAGCTAACCTATTAAACCCTAATGGGTACCACTATCTACTTATTGAAATCAGGATTATTCTTTATAATATTTAAAAAATAAATAAATAATTAAAAGAAAAAAAAACCTAATTTTCTATATATTTTATCGTCGCCCCGAAGGTGCCTACGTACTCGCTAGCTAGAATTAGACGATTGTAGTTCTTTAAAAAAATCTTTAATATGTTAATTTATTTTAATTTTGAAAACTGCTCGAGTTTATGTTTTTAATTTATTCGGTTTATGTAAAAAAAATGTAAAGGGGTCCTAACTCTTGAATGTTATTGTTTTTTTTTTAAAAATTCACTAAAAGTCCTAAAATTTGTTAAAAAGGATTTTTTATTAACTTTTATTTAAAAAAAACAACTTTCTATATGACAAATCCTTAAATAAGATCAAATCCTAATAAAAATAATCAATCCTAACAACTCCAAAACTAAAATAAAGTATACATTCACTTAAATCAATACTTAATTTATCTAATCAAGAAAACTAATGTTAAAAGAAGAATACCTAAATTAATATATATACATATACAAATATTATTATTATTAAACAACTATCTATATATAAAAGACTAAGAATAAAATCTCCGAAAACTAATATGTTCATATTTGTATATATTATATTCAATAACTAAATATCTAAACAATAATAATAATAATATAACAAAAAATTTCGAAACCGGAAAGAAACGAACCTGAACTTCTTGATTACGTGGTGAAGGACAGTGGCTCTGATTGTGCTTCAGACTCCATTTTTGTGATTGGAGATTGTCATCAGTGTTGCATGTTTGTGGCAACAGACGATGGGCGCGGTGGAGTTGTCGTGCCATATGCTCATGGTTGTAGTAGACGATGGGCTGTTGGCTTCTGCAGTGATGAAGAGTACTACAACGGATGGTGCTATTGTGGACGCTGTTGATGTGCGGGACGTGCGAGCAGTGTGTTCGGCGAATGACATGGACATATGCTGTTCAGTCGGTGAAGCTTGGGTCAGGCGTGCATTGATCATGTGTGCAATAACAAGCTGGACTTTGTCAGTGAAGCGCAGATGTGAGGCCGCTGTTGCTGCTTGGTAAGGCTGGACAAGGGCTGTTTGTGGAGTTTGACGCTGAACTTGATCGTATCCACATGTACTACTGGACGAAGAGGATGGGCGCTGGTCGTAGGTCACGCGAGTGAGGAAGAAGAGCTGTGTTTGGCTTGCTAATTGTGGTAGTAGTGTGGGATTGCATGGTGGACTGTATTATTGCTACTGTCACGGTTGCAAAAGAGTTCGAGAGGAAAGGGGCTTAGATTTGTGAATTCGTGCAATCGATATATCGATGGGTTCGTCGCAGTTTGTGAGTTTGCAGGCGTGCGGATGAGGATAGGGAATTAGAGCATATGCTAATCCAACGTGCGCTGGAGGGGAGGCCTCATTGCAGTAGCAGAGGACGTAGCGTGCAATGCGGCGTAGACTGTTTAGATGAGGAAGCTATGCGCTAATGCAAGGTGCAGTATTTTTTCGTGAACAGAGTAAAAAATAGGATCCCCCAATCTGATTCTATAACAATTAAACTATATCTAAATTAATTCAAAACCGATTTAATAAAATCAAATTAGATTCAAATGTTTAAATATGAATCCCGTTTATTTCTTTTACTCTTGTAAGATATAGAAAAATAAAAAATATAGGTGCCTAGTAAGATTTGAACCCAAGATTTCAAATTAAATCCGATTCGATATTTCAATGCTTATTCGTTAGGCTATTAGCCCGTGCTCTGATTTTTAGTATAACTAAATTATATTTAAACCATCCGATTCCCTAAAATAATTATTTGTACTAAACTAAAACTAAAACTATTTGTTCTTAATCTACAAATTTTTTTTATAATTTTTCCTTTTATTATTTTTTTTGGTATTTTCATCATTTTTTAATTTTCTTTTATTTTTATCTTTTATTATTATTTTTTATTATTTTTTTGAATTAAGAACTTTTTTATAAAAACGAAATAAAATTATAAAAGGACAAAAATTAGGTATCTACAGTACCTATCTTGCAATGCCATTCAAGATGATTGTATAAAACATGTAGACATTGATTACCATTTTGTTCATGAAATGGTTATGATTGGTAAGATCCTTGTTCACTATATTTCCTCCTGTTACTAGAGAGCTGACATCCTCACCAAGAATCTCTCTACTATAGCATTTATTGATTATTGCACCAATCTCATGTTAACTATCATACCTTGAGATTGCGGGGGTGTATTAATGTACATAAAAATGTATTTCTATGTATTTTCTATAATCAAGGGTAGAATAGTACTTTTTCGCTGTATTATAGCGTTACAGAGATATCTTAGTATATAAATACATGATTGTATCACGTTAGTTTCAATACAATACAATTATACCTTTCCTATACGTGTTTAGTTATAATATGTGAATATAAATATTGTTCTCTAGGAAAACAAGAGGGTAGGTAAAGATCAAGAGTAAGATAACAAAGGGGAAGTGAAGTAAGAAAGATATAAAACAAGTAAGCTAAATTATCAGCACTTACAAGGCACCATCACTATCAATGTGATTGTCCAATGTTATGGGTCTATTGAAGTGTATGGTATATTTGCAAATCCAGTTTTTCTTAGTATAACTTTGACATTAATCAATTAATACTCATCTAAATTGGTTTTGTGCTCTTTATTACAAGAAAGCTAACAAGTGATAATTCCTACAATAAACTCAAAGATTGGTCATATCTTACTCTTACTACGATTCTTATACGTCCTACAAAAAGGTCCTTGATTTAGCTGGATAAGATATATATGAATAGAATATTACACTAGACCTAAGACTGAATGAGATGGCATATAATCAAATCATATGCATAGTGAAAACCCCACAATGTAGATGTAAGCATATTGATAACATGTAGTCACCACAATTATTGATGCCTTTCATGGGTAAATTTGCTAGATAAGCTATAACAAAAGATCGACTTTATCAAATAATGTGAAAAAGGGTTAATAATAAAGATCCATGAAGTATAAGGAAACTGTTGAATCTGTAGAAGTAAGCCAAAGAAAGGGTGAAGGAAAGAGACCAACGCTTGTGGCAAATCTTGCCATCTTCATTTTTTAGTTAGAGGAGCAAGAAAGAAATTATTTAAGAAACTAAAACTATGAATACTGTAGCTGGTTAATGGAAACTTGGAAAGTTCAAATTCAATTGACAACAAGACATCTTATATAGGGGGTACATTGGTCAATGCTGACTAACTAGACAACTAATTATTCATCATTATATAATGTATGGCCATTTCCTAGCATCACTTTTGTCATTTCCTCCTCTTTGCTTTCCTCTAGCTTTATCTTGAAAACAAAACAAAAGAAAAAGGAAAGAAGGTCACTAGAATTAAAAGCTTTAGGAGAGAATTATGATTATTGAAGAAATTCGCAAAGCATATTTTCAATATTTAGTTAATCTCAAACAATAAACAAACACATTGACATAAAATCTGTATGTGCATAAGAAGGAATAAGTAATACAAATTGTGAATTTGGACAATGCCTAAATGGCCTTTGGATTTGGCTCAATGGATAATTAATCTAAGTAATATAAATAACTAAGTAATAAGCAACGCAGTCTTCCAACAATTGCCTAATCTATTATCCCAAGAATGCCACCTAGATTAGTAGCCTAGAATATCTCTTCACCAAATTGATTGTTGCTCTAGTTGGACAGTCATGTGATGTATTTCAATACTTCAATAGTTAATTTCAAGACTAATTATTCTACAAAGACGGCTTCAAAGAGTATGCTTTAATAGAAACAGCATGTAAGCTTGGTTAGGAAGAATAAGAAAGGAAATAGAATGTAAACTCTAAGATTAGCTATCACCTTTAGTCAGATATCTGAAAGGCATTAAGACCTAAACTTGACACTTTGAGGTAGCTTTGGAATCAAGCATGTTCTTCAAGCACTCTACCTCTTTATATTTTAGGCTAAAGCATTGGAATGTATATGAAAGATAGAAGTGAGGTTTTTTTATGATATATTGGAACTTATATAGAGAGGTATACCTATCAATAGCCTCCTTTTCTTTTCCTTTTTCTTTTTTCCACATTAATGATGGAAATAAAAGGGTTATAGGCTTTCCGAGTGTTTGGGTGAGGGGGAGGGGGGAATGTAGAGGGTGTGTGCGGTGTGTTAGGGGGTAGGGGTGGTGGTTGTGTGGGGGATATATTCCAAGATAATTGGAGTAATGGCTTATTGATAGTTTTTCTTAGTTGGTAACGATAAATTTGTTATATAGAAAGATTATATTGCCCTTAATGTGAGTTTTAGGTAACATTTGGTTGTAAGAACTGTATAGGACAAATATGAGGAGGATTAAACTGTATAAGCTTATTATACTATATTTAGTTTGTAAAATACACTATACAAAACTTATATTAAAAATTAATTATTTATATTATAAAATAAGTAATTTTTTGTAATATTTAATAAAACAATATTAATTAACTCAATATTATAATACAAAGGGGCATTTTTAAAAATTGAAAATAATTTTGTTTTTGTCCAGTAAATTTTATTTTTATATTATGATATAAATGAAACAAAATTTGGGCTTTTTGGTCTAATTTATCAACCTAATTTTTTATCTAGTTACCAAGTAAGGTTACAAACTAAACATGAGAAAAAAAAAAAATTTGTTTAGTTCAATACTATAAAAATTGTATAATGAAACACTATTTTAACCTCTTAAAAATTTTTAGTATAGTCTCATAAAATCTAGGGTCTTTCGCTTTAAAATGTTAATAATAGTATTAAGAGGGCAAAATGTCAAGTTTATCCATCACATGAATGTTCAAATTCAAAATCTATACATAGCATGACTTGTGCCGAAGTGAAATTTGTCAGTCAAACATCGGTTGCAGATCATTAGTTTAAAGAAAAATAAAACCATTCATTTGAAGAGGAAAACATAGTATTATTTTTACATAGGAGAAAATGTAAAGATATCTTATGATATTTAGCAAAGTTAGATATGAATCCATGTGGCTCCATATCTAGTGATAAAGGGAGTTCGAAGAGTTAAGCTTGGAGGTAAGGGTTCAAAGAGTCAGGCTAGATGTTAGGAGTTCATTCTAGCATTTTCATTCCTTTTGTTCAGAAAGTTAGGAGCCCTAACTGGAAATACATTCATCCTGGTTGTGAGTATGTCTTTGAACTCAAATTAGGGTTCTTTCACGCAACTAGGCCATTTGATCACTCAACTTCCATTTTAGTTAATATGCCTCCTACTTGGTTCTTGTCACTTGTCACAGCGTATCAGCATAGTTTTTAATGTCACTTCTATAAATATTTCGTACATACATTTACACAGTGCTACACATTGAACAGGTAGAGATTACTTGAATAAGCCACTTGATACATAGAAAGGATTTTCAACTTTCATACAACAATTTGTAAATTTTGTACATAAACCATCAAATGTATAATCTAAGCAGTAGGATAAGAGGAATCCATTGCAATGACACACAAACCTTCCTTGGCATCTGTGTCTCTTTTCATCCTTGTATATCCTTCCTCACCCCAGCTAGTGCCCCAGGAATTCTTAACCAGCCAAAACTCGGTTCCATCGTCATCAATTACATAGCCAACGACAGTGACTCCACGGTCCAACTCAGTTCCACAGCTTCCTGTGAAAATACCGCTTGAGTAGAACTGGAATTCATAACCGCTAGCTTGTATGTTTTGTCTCCAGCAGCATTGAATGATTCTATGAACTGCTCATTGTTTCTAATGATCCCAAAGCGCATGGCCTTCTCCGCTTTATCTTTATAGACTCCTCCGTTCTTGGCTATCCACTGCTCATGCTGCTCAAGCATGGATTGCTCTTGGAGCTTCCTACATGCTGTTCGACAGGCCCAGATCGTTAAGATAAGCAGAAGACTAGGCAAGATTTGATTGTGCTGGTTAGGTCATTATGGGGAAATGTTGAGTATTTACTACTATGAGTAAATGCGTTTGGTGTGATCATTCTTTGCACAAGAGGTTTATGTAGACCAAAGAGACCGACTGACTTCTATAAAATTTGAATGCACTCTTCTTTTTCCCTCGTAAATGATACCATTGTAAGAGAGAGTACCGAGCAATCTGTATTTGATTTTGATGGGCAGGTAGTTTTGCTGTGCAAGCTATTCAGATGCTTTCCTAAACTGTTGGCGGTTGTCATTTTATTTTTGATCAAATTGCAGGTTTGCCTATTCAGTATGCGTATAGGACAACGATGAGGATAATTTCATATTTGTTTTCTAGTAACAGAAAACCTCTTATATCCAGCTATGAAGTATGGGCTAAGTTGATGTCAGCCTTCATGATTAGAAAGTTCTCACAAAAATAGGAATCTATTTCCACCAGATGAAACCACAACCCAAAAAATAGAAGGGGATTTTACAGATTTCGAGAAACCAAACAATTCAAAACTCAGAATAAGTATTACTGACAAGTTGTAAAATGGTTCCAAGAGGACTTGATCAACTTGCAATTGCATTACTCTAAGATTGTCCATTTCCTCCACACTGAATATAGAATTGCAAATAGTTACTCAGAATAGCTTTCGCGGGGATTTGCAGTTTGAAAATCTACTCGTAAAAATCCTCTCTTTCCAATCCAGCATAGTTGAAACTAAATCTTCCTCAAATACAGATATGTCAAAAGGTGCTTCTTTTTCCCAGAAAATACGTCACAACATTTGCCTTAATCTTGTAAATTAAACCAATTATGGTTCATGGATTTGAAACTCACCTGTTGTAATCTTGTATTTAGTCTAGCCTATCACATCTCTAATGCACTGACCTTCAGTACAGATCAATGGTATGGTCATAGCTTGCAAAATAAAAAAATCCCTCCCAGTTAGACGCAATGGTGAAAACCAAGAAGAGCCATCTTCAGAAAGAAAAATCTATTTGAACATCTTTTACAACATCTTTCCTCCCTCGACTTGATAAATTCAACAGCATATTACTAAGAATGAGAAGACGAACAATCACACCAAGCATTGACCTCTTAAAAATATGAAGATAATTAACGTTGGAAAAGCCTGATCTATTGACATCCAGGAGGGGTAAAACTGGTTTCCGTCTCCTCTTCATCGCTTCTTACAATATTGAGTTGTCACATTGTGCTAAATCAAGAATGGATGAAGATCAAGAATAAAAAACAACATGGAAGCAAAGAAAGAAGGAAATTGAGCGAGCAAGCAAGCTAAACTATCAGCACTAATGAGGCACCGTTGCAGTCACTGTCCTGTGTCTTGGGTCTGTCAGGGCAGATGTTACATGTACAAATCCAGCTTTTCTTAGTAGTTCTTCCAAATTGATCATATAGTACTCATCCAAAAATGGTTCCGTGCTCTTCAATAATGTAAATATAGCAGGAGGTAATTGCTGCAATAGATGCAAGAAAATTAGTCATATATCTTACTCTTACTACAATTCTTACACGTCCTACAAAAAGGTCCTTTATTTTGTCGGTAATACAAATCAGAAAAATGGACGAAGCTGTTGCAAAAGCTATAGCAAGCTTACTTTGATGTTAGCAACACAACTTATCTAAAGGTTTAAGTTTGTAAATACGGCACGGGGTTGGAGTTTAGTACTTGACATCTCCCCTTACATACTTTGACTGAAGTCCCTCAAGTGGATAGTTTAATTGAATGGGGGTGAAATGATTGTGTAGAGATTCGAATTGAGAACCTCCTCCTCTGATAACGTGTTAAGGTTGGCACCACAACCAGCTTATCTTATAGATATGGTGTGGGCTTTGAATTTGTTACTTGGATAGCTTCTAAATGCAAATTCAAAAAGACAAAAAAGACACTATGAAAAAATATTAAACTTTTCCACACAAAAAATTTCAATAAACACAAACAGGAGACACATAAGATGTAGATATGAATAAGACAATAAGAATAGACTCAAAAATGGATGTGTTAGCATATTATTAAATCATGCACGTATCACAATAGGCTCAAAAAGTAGATAAATTCATATTGTAGAATATGCTGCCACCATGATTAATAGTGGCCCTTATAAATGCATTTGCAAGATAAGCAGTAATGAGGGAGCTGTGTTAAAAAATAATCATATAGATCCATAAAATACCCAGGAAACTGTTGAATTTGCGTAAGCTAATGAAAGAAGTGATAAAGGAAACAGACCAACATTTGTGGCGAATCTTGGCATCTTCATGTTGAGTCATTGGAGCAGGAAAAAAACTATTCCAGACACTGAGTCCATCAATATTGCAGCCAACAGATGGATACTCAGGAAATTTCAACTTCAATTAACAAAAGGATCTTATACAAGGGTGCATTGCTAAATGCCAACTAACGAAACAATTAATTATTCATCATTGCTCAATGTATATCTATTTCCTTACATCATTTTCTCATTTCTTCCTCTTTGTTTATCTCCTGCTTCATCTAGATGGCAAAACAAAAGAAAAAGGAAAGAAGGTTGCTTTAATGAAAGTTTCCAGATGAGAATTATAATCATTGAAGCAACGTATTGGCTGATTAATTATTGGCCCTTGGGAACGTTGACTCTAACTTCTAACTATTTGAAAAATCAAAAGAAAATTGAGTGCCCAAACATAAACACCACCAGCAATTATTCTGACACGTGGCTAAATTTCTTTGTTGAGTTGCTTTATTATATTGGATAATCTTAAAAAGGACCTATACACAAAAAGGTGTAAATGAAAATGAAGTGTCTGGTTAGACTAGATACCTATTTTTCATCATTTGGTTAGTCTTGTTAAAGCAAATAATTAGATTGGTACATAAGTTATATGTACATAATAAGTGACAAGAGTTGGAAAGCGTGAATTTGGACTATACCTGAATGGCCTTTGAATTTGGCTGCATGGAGAAAAGAGAATATTTACTGGTTAGCCATCTAATATAAGAAACTGAGTAAAAAGAAGTGCAACCTTCAAACACTTACTGCCTGATCTATTATCACAAGAGTGCCACCTGGTCTTAGTAGTCTATAAGATTCCTTGATCAAATTAATAGTTGCTCTAGCTGGACATTCATGAAGCTGCATTTCAATACATCAATCATTACATTTAGGAAATAGCTTGAAAGAATATGAATCGATTGAAATAGAATGTAAACTTTAGATTCAGCTGTCATTCTTAGCTATTGTTCCAAAAAGTATTAAGACCTAGACCTGACTTTGATGTAGCTTATGAAATCAAGCATGTTCTTGAGGCACTCTTATCTCTTTCTGGTTGAGGGTAATGCTTATTAAAATCTATATCAAAGATAAAACTATGATTTTCAGTGGTATTGTCAAGTAAATCTGTGTTTACAGAGAGATGGAACCTAGTAATCTTTTAACTGATGACATGGTTTGAAGAAGGGGGGAATGGAAACCCTTTAATCTGTCTTGTCCTACAGGACCAGTGCTCTTGAACTAATGGCTCATCAATAGCTTTTTTCAGTCATTTGATGAGCATGCATGTTCCTATATAGAGATCATGTCACCTTCACTTGGAATCTTAGCCTCTTCAGATGATTCTCCAGCATTGAACCAAGTCTTATACGATCTATAATTTTTCACTTTAAGATATTTTAATAGTAGTAATAGCCAATAAGCTGTCATTGCCTTTCCTATATAATGCCTATTGCCAGGTATGTTTCTGAATCAATATATGATATTCAAGCCTTTCTCTACTCTGTTCACAAGCTGCTAGATATTTCCTTTTACCTCATTTTTCAGACCTGAGCTCATGGTTAGAGTTCAAACGATAACAAATTACAATGTCAGTCACAAGATTTAGGTTGAAAAGCTATATGTGTACCACAAAAGCAATTGAAACCAGATCATATGATTTTGACGGCAAGCCGGTCTCCTCCCCATTAGCATGGATCCAGCGGATTGGATGTTTCCTTGGGGTTCCCTTTCTTTCATTATATTGGGAAACTGAGAGAAAATAAGGTGACAAATCCAGCCCCTATAGAAAAGAAATTACCAGAGCAAAATGTCAGGTGCGTACATCACATGACAATGTGCAAATTTGAAATCTATGCATACCATGACTTGCGCTGATGGGAACCTGTCAGCAAGACATCGCGTGCTAATACCTACTGAGCATCCAATATCCAGAATGTCTCTAATCTCTTTATTCCTGGAATGTTGTTCATGATGTTTTTCAATAGCCTTTATCCAGTTCCCTCGAAGTATTTCATTTCCTTCATCTATTGAAGCTACATCAGGTACAGCCCGTCTTACCATAGATAATGTTGCAGGTTCTGCTTCTGCTGCAGCCTGCCAGATGACCAAATTCAAGAGCTTGTTTGATTGACAACTACCAAATAACATAAGTTATCATATGTTTAAGCTTATTATTGACTCTGTTACTTATCATACCATTTAGAGAATGGAGATATTGTTTGAAAATATGTCAAACTACACATTTTTTTTTTTTTTTTCAGTTTCATGGGAGAAATATTGCACCAAGGAAATATCTATGGTGGAAACCCAGAGCAAGATGCAATACATGCAAAAGTAATCCAGCACGTCTTTATGAAGGAAATGGTCACTGCTGTCCAATTGTTTCTCAAGATAAGAAAGGTGAGGAACAAATATTCATGGCTCATATGTTCCTCTTGTAAGAAAATCTAAAATACAGACATGGAGCCACTTTCAATTTGCATATTTGTATTCTGTGATCAGAATGCAGCTATAAAGTAATATAGCCAGAACATTGCTGATGATGTATACATCAAATGGCTGTCCATGAACACTGTCATTCTCTTCATATCATATAATCTATAGCTATACACTATAATCAAAATGTTCTTCATGATAGCTTCGTCCTCCACATGCAATCCTGCTTGCAAAATTTCACTGTAATCCCGCATATATAGTTTTTTGCTGGTATACACTCTTTCACTCTGTCAGATCTACTATTGGGTGGATGTAACATCTCTAGCAGAAGCAGGTGTAAGTTTTTCTTCCTATTTCTATCAATAAAATCCTTCTTCCTTAATCACAGAACATATTTAGATAATCCTGATTTACTGAGGATTGGTAGCAGTGTATCAAAAGCATGCACTTCAGAACATTGCATTTTATTGGAGTTCAAGAAACATTATTTAGCCCAAGAGAAAAGGTATGAAATTCCATTTGGTCTGACTCTGCAAAGGGCAGATGAAATAAATACAAATCAAAGAGGAAAAACTTACCATCCATGAAAGATTACCTTCATCATATGCATGGAAAGGATTCAAATAATCTGTTTAGACAACAATGTTTTGGTAACAAATTGATCAAAATTCCATCCAAACATGAAGTGTGTAAACACCAAAGATGAAACTACCAACGAACAGGTATATAATATTGTGTGCATGGCAAAATTATACAAGTTGTCAATCACGGCAGCCATATATAATAAATGAGACAACAAGAGCATCCTAGCAGATGAATCATGCATTGCATTAAGTTTTAGTCAAACATATTGACAGAATGAAATTCACCAGTCTAATTCAAGAAAATATGCAAATCTACTATCAAGTACTTCCTAAGTTAATGCACTCTTGAATTTCATTTTATTAGGATAAACACTACTTGCAGCAGGGATGAAAAGGTTGAATATGATATCCATTTCAACTTTCCCGACAAATGTACTTACAGCAGATAGAGCATGCATCATTTGGACACACAACTCTTTTCCCAAGGAAGGAAGCAAATCGGAACATGGAATTGCAGCACTTACAATCAGGATAAATTAGGGAAGGGTTTTGAATGCTTTCTAGCTCCTTATAAACATCTGATTCCAGAATCTCCTTTGTCATCTCTCTCCATGGAATATTATTTTTCTCAGCTGTACTGTTCCATCCACATTTTTAAACAAAATCAATCATAATTCAAATATCATGATAGAATTTTGGGCATAAGGATCTCCTCAGAAATATAGAAGCAACACTTCCATGCATGATGAAACAACAAAGACCATTTAAGACATGATTTTATAGAAACAAACTCCCAAACCAACATGATGCACCTTTTTGGAATAAATGACATGCAGTCACATGTATGAATATAAACCAAATTATACATAATGTTGAATTGATGGTACATATTCTTTATACAAGTTATCAAATAGTTGCATGCCTATATTACCATTAGCCGCCCCAAATGGGGAATAGAATGGAGAAAGGTAACCAGTCTCGGTTAGCATCCTTGTTCTGTTTCAACCCATCAGATAAATACAAACTCAAAACAGAACTCCATTGCAAGACTAAGGATATGCCCTGTACATGTGAATCCAGGACTGGGAACACTCATACACAAACTTTTGTTCCTTTTTTGTCCAAAAGGTTTCCATAACGGACAAGAGCAACCAATCAATTGCAAGTTAACTGTCTCATTCTATTTCAGCCCATCACATAGACACATACCGAATACATTAACCTCCACCCAAAGGATTAACGGATACTTATTTAACGGTAAAAACTGATTGTGACAGTAATCTATCCTTAAAACACCACCCAAATAAAGAAGCTTGAGAAAACGTCGTGTTCATGAACTGAAATGAGAAGAAAGTGTGGAGAAGCAAACGAACCTGATGAGAACTTGTCTTGCACCAAGTTTGAGGAGAGAGAAGAGAGGTTTGAAGGAAATGAGAGCTCCAATTGCACGAGAGAGAGGTGTCTGTCCAGACCATTTGGGTCTCTCGAGTTGTCCTTCCTCGTACACCCCCATGTCCGTTGATGATGACACTAACATCATCTTCACCGCGAAGGAGTCACGGTGTTCATGACTTCTTGTTCTCGTTCTCGCCATCCTCGGGGTACCAAGGTACAGCTTCTGGGTGTTTGCATACAACGCCATAGCCATTCTAGTAAGGTGCTGTACTTGTGTTGCAGAGAGAGAATGATTGATTTGTTTTTCCAATGTGGAAACCGATCGACCGATACTAATGGCAGCACCAGTGGTTGAGACGGGTGAATCTAGACGACCAATGAGGTGTTGACAAGTGGCCAAAAAATTTTCCACTTATCAACCGACACACATCATATCGAAGGCTAAGTATAGTTAGGCCCACTTAATGTAATAGGGATCACTTTGATTAAAATCTTTAGGTCTCTCTTCTCTCTCTTCTTTATTCTTTTCTCTTCCAAAGTACTATAAGCTCTCTCACTTTTCTTTATCTATTTCGATCTAGGATTTGGTCCTCTTGTGAGATCCAACCCAAATCTTCTCACTAAGCTCCTTTGTTTGTTTATTTATAGATTAATGTTAACACTCTCTTTCTTGTTCTTACAAGGTGTATTGTAATAACCTATTTGAGTTGGCTAAACTTCGAGAAAGAGGAAAAAGAAGAAGAGACACTAAGTTTTCTTGAAGAGAGTGTAAAGTGTTTCCCCCCTTACTCATATTTTCTATTTATACTATTCTTGTTTAGAATAGTATTCAATACACTTTACAGTTATTTCCCACCTATTTTCTATTATATCTTTCTATATTGTACGTATTACAACTGAGATCCATACGTAATTTGCTTATTACAACACATAATTGGTTAGATTTGTTGGTTTATAGTTTGTAAACTTATATTTTGTTGGTTGAGTTTAGCTATGCTATTGTATAATCCCTATGGCATATGGGTTCTCTTTGTTATCTATCTCTTTTGACCGTAACAGATGTCTCCTTCTTGAGAAATAACCTTGTCCTCAAGGTTGATGTTAGGATAAGTAGTCCAAAAAGTGTCCAAATCCTCCTAACTAATGTCTTTGGGGCTCAACCCTTGCTACTGAACCAAAACTTGTTGAATAAGGAGATCCCTACGAAAGATAGTGCACTGATTTAAGATCCCCAAGGGTCTGAGTATTGGGCAATTGTGAAAAGAGTTAGGAGGGAGATCTAGAGAGGGTATAGATGACCCATAGGAATGCTTAAGGATTAAAATGTGAAAATTGTTATGCAGGTTAGAAAGTTTATAGCCCCCATGTTGTTAAAAGGACAATTGTTTGTAGGGTTGGAGCTTAACAAAAACCAAATCACTAAGCTCAAAAGAAACATCTATCCTATGTTGGCTAGAAAACTGCTTCATATACGTTTAAGCCTGAGCCAGATTGTTGCATAGTGCATGGAAAGCCTTATCTTTTGAAACTAAATCGGAGTCTATAGCTTCCAATTTAGAAGCACCTCTAGTACAAGAGGGAATAGAAGGAGGAGAGTACCCATAAACAATCTCAAAAGGAGTAATACAAGCTCCTTCATCAAAAGAAGTATTGTAGACAAATTCTACCTAAGGAAGAAACTTGACCCACATAGAAGGATAGTCTATGGCAAAACTTCGTAGGTATTATCGAATGGTCCAATTGAGTACCCTAGTTTGTCCATCGTTTTGAGAGTGATAGGCACAAAACGTGGATAGAGTAGTGCTACTCAAAGTGAATAATTTTTTCCAAAACTTGCCTATGAAAATAGAATCTCTATCACTCATGTAATTTGACGACCATGTGTAAGAATAGAGTAGCAACTTTAGTTGCAGTATAGATAACATCTAAAGCACTAAGATGGTAATACTTAGAAAGACTGTCCACTGCCACTAAAATTATTGTAAAACCTTGAGATTTGGGAAGGCAAGTGATAAAGTCCATATTGATGTCTTCCCAAACTTATTTAAGGATAGGGAGGGGAAAAGGAAGTCCAGTAGGGGATCGAGTACTATATTTAAGCTGTTAGCAAACTTGGCACTCCTTAACAAATTGCTCCACTTGTTTGTGCATACCCTCTTAATAAAAATATGTACTCAACTTTTTATAAGTCTTCAAGAACCTAAAATGGCCCGAACATAGAATGGAATGGTACTCTAATAAAATAGAGGGAATTAATGATGATTGAGACACTAGAAACAGTCTATTATCATAGTATAATGGACCATTTTTCCAAGAAGAGGCCATTTTGAATGAATTCCTTAAGTCAAGTCATTGATGAGGTTCTTAAAAGAAGGAAGCAAAGTGTACTCTTGTTTTAATGTATCAAGAAACTTGAAACAAGGTGCAAAAATCCTCAAATATACAAATGCACCATCAAATTGCCTCAATAAAGAGTTAGCCATCGTATTGTCCTTACTTGTTTTACACATAATGGTATAGTTATACCTGAGCAGTTTAGAAAGATACTTTTGCTGCTTAAGGGTTTGAATGACTTGATTCATGATTTCTTTCAAACTCCAATGATCAGTACGATTGAGAAAATGTGAACTAAGGAGGTACTGGCACCATTTACATACTACATGTTATGCCTTGAAGTCGTAGAGTCGCAACAGTTTTGCCGTGTAAACCATTTTATGATAGTAATTGGCTTCATAGTGCTTATCATAGATATGATTTACACAAGGCATCGACGACTTCTTGCTTTGAAATAAACAGTTCAATGAAGAATTTAACTAAAGTTATAGTAAGTATTAAAGCTTCAAGTCAATCTATATAATTACATGTACATTCCATAGAATTCCTAAGAAATTCTACACCATAACATAACAGTCAGCTAGTTTACATATCAAATGTCAGTCTTTTAATCTTAAAGATACTTATGAGACTCCAAATATAACTTAACTATTAGGCAGATTGGTCCTCATACCCTCAGCCTTCAAAAGAGAACTAACATCTGGATAATTATAGAGGGGCATATTAGTTAGAGTAATAAGAAATCAGGACCTGCAAAAGGATCTATACGAGTATGAGCAACTATAGCTCAGTAAGTTGAATTGGAGACTCATGAATGTATACAAACATAAACAACATTATCAAGCAATTATTTTCATTCAATGCAATAAGCAAGTGTCATTACACAATGTAGTCTGATCCGTTAAGAAATCAAAATAATTTCATCTACTCTAATCTGAGTTGAGTAGTTTTTATGTTATGCAACAGCTCACAATCAAACCCAGGTTTGTGTAACGAAGACACTGTTACTCCTATAAATATTCTTCAAAACAATGCCCTTATCCTCAATGCGACCTCCTTTCCTGTCACTTAGTTCAGCTAAGGATAAGGAAAAGACTAAATTACTATCCAGCGCTATCTTTTTTGAAGGTGTCGGTATTTAGTTGGAGAATCCTAATGATTCTCTAAAGGATTGTAATGTATGACAATTTAGGGTATTAAGGTTGATTAGGATTAGGATCAATTTAGGGTGTTTAAATAATTTCACACAAATCCAGTCAAAATAATCATCAATCACAACACAAATTTCAATATGAAGTCAGATACGCAAGCACATGTATAAAATTACTTATAATCATAATCATATACAATCTTAGGTCTTCGAGTATCCTAAAATAGTACTCTAACTACGATAAAGTAATAAACTCAACTTACTTGAAATTTTCAGTCGCTTAATTACTTAATTATAAGTTGGTTCACCTTTATGTATCTTATAATACAAATATAGCTTTTTAATACTTATACTTTGATGATATATATTTTAAGTTACGATTTAACTCACTTCTCCATATATACCTATTATTTATTAACAATTCATTCTACATTAGCTCAAGATTTGGTTTCTGAATTAGATTCCGGTTTTAGTTTTAAATTGTTTTCAACTACGAGGAATCCTAAAAACGCTCGAATCCTAATGTGAAATTAATCACATTAAGCTCGAGTATTCTAATATCATATTAAGTCTTAATTTAGTATTCTAACATATTTAGTACACTGTAATTTTAATTAGGATCCGGATTTTACTCTTGATGTGAAAAAATTTTACGTTTTTTGTCCAATTATCTAAAATTATTTTTTGTACCAGATTTATTTTGCACTGACATTATTATTATATTATCCAATTTAACCTATTTTTCATATTTATTAAAATCTTAACTTCATATATTATTAAATTTCCTACAATTACCACATAATTCTCATATTAATTACAATTAACATTCCAAATGTTAGGATTAGGTTTCTACATCAGAGATTAATATCCTTAAACATCTAATTGCCCTCTAAGTTAGTAATTAATCATTTAATCACTTAATTAAACCAAAATTATCAATTTTTCTCATCATTTTAGGGTAAAAAAATTCTTTAAAATTTTCAAAAATTAATTAAAAAAAAATGGCTTTATAGCATTATTCTACATCACTTAAGTATTTTATACAAAAAAATTGAGCTCCAAACTACACTTTTAAGCCTATTTATTTCTAATTCTAATCATGTTCGGTTTTATCCGATTTTTTAAGAACCCTATATTTACAGACGTGATTAAACTTAATTACTATTTTTTCCTAAATCTACATATAATAAAATACGATAATAATAAATTTCAAAATTTTCTAGGTATAATAAACAATTTTAAAGAATTTTACGAAATCGGAGGAGACTTGAGACTCACTTGATTCGAGAGCTTTTTGGCCTCTAACACCAGTTTAGATGTGTCGACTAGTCCAAGCGGTGGGTTTAGAGTGGGGTAATGGTGGTGGTGGTTCGGTTCTAGGTGGTGGTGGTTCGGTTCTAGGTGATGGTGGTGGTTTGGTTCAGTTTAGTTTACTTGCCCTATCTGCATAGATTTGGAACAAAATTTCTAAAACCTTAATTTTCCCTCTCAATTTTGATTCTCTCAATTTCTTTCAGCTCTCAACTGACTAAATGAGCTTTGAAAATTTTCTTGGTATTTATAGGGTCATGTATGATTTGTTGTGTATTAATTAAGACAAAATAAGGGTCATATCTCTTCCATTTTTCCTTTTTAAGTGTTTGTCTTTTATTGATTAATATTTTCTTTCTTCTCCCCGTGCTACCACAACTTGATCTGGTTCATCCCCATTTCCTTGATTTTTTGTTCTAATTTTTCCTTAACTTTTTTATAATTTTATTTAATTATTTAGCAAATTTTCAGCTAATTTTCAGCAATTTAAGTAATTTCGCGTATTTCTACCTACACGTAAATATATGTGGGGTATAAGTAAGTACTCCTAAATATTATTTAGGTCATTTTATGATTTTTAACATACATATAATTTATCTTTAATGATTTATTAGTTATCGAAATACATTTTACGTACTTTCGATAAATAATAAGTAATATACTTAGAATTTGAAAATTTTATAATCTCTTGTTTTATTATTTATTTTCTTAAATTCAAACTAACAAGGTCACTTTTACTAATATTTTTAACTTTAGTTTTTAATCAATCGTTCTAAACTTTGTGTACTAAATTCGATCTTCGGTTACTTGGCTTTTCTTTAGGGCTTACACTGCCTCCACTATAGTATATAACTCTCATACATGGGTAGATACCTTCCTCAAATGAATAGGCATCTTCTTGCTAAAATAAGTAATAAGATGATCATTTTGTAAAAGAATTGTAAACTCTTAAATTTTTTTACCCAATATCTAAAACAGATTCAAGTATGTTAGATATTCTTAAAAGTTGACAAGGCTAATAAAGATAAAAACCCTAAGATAATAACCAAAGATTTAATTGTGTATAAAACTTTTATATCCTAAATGTATATGAACACTAGAGATTATACCCAAAAGTGACAAAATCCTAAAACTATTACTTTAATAATATAAAAGTACTAATTCACCATAACTTACTCTAAATCCTAATTAATAATATATCCTTAGTATCTTACCAAATCATCAGTAAAAGATCAAATATGACTTTTAATTATTCATAAATACATATAATACTAAAGTAATCTATTAGAAACTAGGGTATTGCATTATAGATCGCATCTATCTTCTAATTATATAGCTAGGTTAGTATTATAAGGAGTTAAGTATTTAGTCAATGTTTATATTACATATAGTAAGTATTAATACTCTAAATAACACTTTTCATGATAATTACATTAAGTAGCTTACCAAATGATGTGTATAGGATATAAATATTTAGATGAAGATCTCATTATCTATTCTTAGTAATCATTTCAATAAACTTCACATTTCCTTTCATTTCCTTAATTTTTTTCCTAATTACTTCATTATATACACTTAAATTACATGTAATTTCAAAGAGCTAACTAAGTGAACATTTGAACAAGTCAAGAGTTGACTAAGTCAACATTTGAACAAGTCAAATGTTGACCAAGTCAAACGTTAACCAAAGTCAATATGGGTAATTTTCATTCTAGAATTCTCTACTCTTTTCTAAAGAATTCTTTCATTTTTCACATGTCTTTTTCTTCTCCTTATCCCCTTTTTGTTATCCAACATGGGAACATTGTAGACCTTACTTATTTCTTCCATAAAAACATAAAGTTAGATATAAACAAAACCTTTTCCTTCCCCATTTCCAAACCGTCACTTTCCCTTTCTCTTTATCCCACTTCAAACTCTTGTTTTTACCTTTTTCTTCACTCATCAACCACTTCTAAACCACTACTTTACATACATAAACTCCTATTTCATATTACAAGGAGAAAAAATGTACAATTTCATTTGACTTTCTAGTTTAATAGTCAGTTAGTATCAACATTATGTTAGTGTAGAAAGTTTATGTAATATGTACTCATGTGTTGTTGAAGCTAGGAATCCCCATACCATGCTTAGAAGTATAGAAATACTTAAGTGTATAGGTAGAAATATATGTACATATAACAAGTGAGTACATATAAAATGTATATATAAGAATTTTAGTGAAATATTTAGTATAAGTAGAAGAATCTCTAGATAAGTGGAGAGGAGTACACATACCTATGTTTAAGTATGTGTATGTAAGAATACACTTGATGAACATATGTATGGATACTCTTATACATGAGTACTCTTTATATACATAACCAAAAAGGAAGAGTATACTAACTATATATATATATATATATATATATATATATATATACTTTGCTAAATAAGCTTATAAAGTGCAAAATTATGGAATTGGTGAAGCTTTCTCAAGAGGGTATATTAGACATACGAAAATACATATAAATATATATATGTATATACGAGTATATATACTAGTATACGTATAAGTACACAAGTATATATACTAGTATATTAGAAGTGTAAGTATAAGCATAACATATGTATAAAGTACATAAATACATAAGGATAAGTATACATATGTAATGTATGACATAAACAATTGATAACATAAGCGATGATGTAAGCCTACAGAATAATAAAATATAAGATGATATAATAACATAACATATATATATGTATACATGTACATATATGGGCCAAAATTATTATAAGCCCCTAATACCCATCTTAAATTGAATTGAACTTATTTAAACGCATAAATTAGTAAAGATAATGTAAAATCATTTAAGTGTAAGAATCTAATGGTTAATTAAATCATTAAGTACTAAAATAATATATAAACATAAGTAATAAGAATATTTAAGCTTTAATAGTTAAAATTTCAATGAATTTAGTTCATATGGTAAAACACGAGTTTTAATGTCTAAAATAGACATCACCGTGTAAACCACGTCCAAAAACAGTGAAAAAAAAAATTAAGTTTGTAAATGTTGGAAATAGAGTGAAAAAGTTACAGATGATTAGTGATATGGTTCAATCGGATAAAAAATGATAGTAATTTAGGTAGAATTAGATACTAAGAATTATTAGTCAATTCAATTACTTATCATTGTTGTCATCTCGTAATGATTAAGTGATCTTGATGAGAGTGTGGATCTTTCGATTAATTATTACGATTAGAGCTAGTCGTTATGCTTGAGTAAGTATTTCACCTATGATTCCATGCTTGTATATGATATTAGCTAATGAACTAAAATGATTATGTTAATTAAATGTTGTGTGGAGTCGAGAAATGCCTATATATGCTATTTTGTGTTGATTTGTGAATTTACCTTAAATATGGATAACAAATTATTGTTGCATAGTAGTATAAATGATGATTGTATGCGATATTGTTTGGTCATAATATAATTGGACTTAACTATACTTGTCTAATAAAAAGAAACTGGTACATGCATTGATATGCATCGCATTGACTTAAATTCCAGCCATCACATTATACGGGAGTAGCGAGAGGCCATTCAAGGGTTATTATTATAAATTTATTGGTTATGTACAGTGCACTTGTACAAAATGACCTTACCTTAGCTTGCGGGAATACTAGACATTGGAGGCACCAACCACCTAGTTAAGGATTGAGTCTAGAGGTTTCCGTTTAGGGTGAGTGTAGACTATAGGGGCCCACTCACAATTATACTAGAACTTGGTTTTTATGAAAATAAAGGAATCGTTGATTTAAATACGAAATGTAGAGTTCTATAGTAAAGTAAATTCTAGTATAATACCTAGATCTAACTGGTGCTGTATATACTCCAACCCTGACATTGGAGGGTATAAATTTGAGTTGCGTATATTGACTAGTTAAATATACGTATTGTTTGGCATTATATTTGTTTATTCATTCAGATGTGTGAATATAATATATTTATAGATTTCTTGTAGTACGGTTGAGGGTTTTACTTACTAAGTTTAGGCTTACACTCCCTTAGACCTTTGCTGCAAGATAGCTTATTTGTCGAGGCTGGCTAGGGGATGCCGGAGGTTACCTTGGGGATCTGGGCAAGAGTGGGCCATTCAGTATGTTGAGAAAATTGATTATGTGGACTTATACTTATGTACTTTTTTTTTGTTAGTAATATAGACCTAGATGTACTAAATTACTACTTACTGTAAGCTTTGTAGTTTAAATTTTATATAAATATGTTTATGTGATGATATCATGTGGATTTATATGTTCTTGAGAAGCTAGTGGTTGTAGAGCCTTATATATTGTATGACGAGTTTATGATTGGAAGGGTAACCAATCAAGCGTTTTTTATACAGTATACAGCGTATGCCACAACTAAACTGTTCTCAGTTCATGACAAGAACAGCTCCTATTCAATGACTCGAAGCATTAGTTTCAACAATAAATTGTTTTGTAAAATCAAGTAAGGCTAAGATAAGAGCTTAAATTAATGCATTCTTCAAAGTATCAAAATCTTGAAGGGCCAAGGGTATCCAATCAAACTTATCCTTCCAAAGCATATCAGTTAAAGGGCTTGCAATAGATACATAACCTTTAACAAAGCGTCTATAATAGCCTAAGAGGCCTAAAAAGGCAAGAAGTTGTTTCATGTTCTATGGTACCTACCACTGTTTAACAACATCTAACTTAGTAAGCTCCAGCTTAACCCCCTTAACAAATACAATATAGCTCAAATATTCAATCTAATCTTTCCCAAAGAGACACTTACTTTCTTTAAGAAAAAATTGATGATTAAGTAAAGTTTGGAAAACTACAGATTAAGGACAAAGATGATTTTTGAGAGACTTACTATAGACCAAAATATCATTAAAAAAAAAACAAATGGAAAATTTACACAAATAAGGTTGAAAAAGCCTTTTCATAATGGATTGAAATGTAACAGAGGTGTTGTTCAATCCAAATGGCATGACAAGAAACTCATAGTAGCCCTCATGTGTACAAAAAGTGATATTGTGAATGTCCTTAGGGTGCATGCTAATTTAATGGTACCCAAAGTGTAAGTCTAATTTCCAAAAAATAGAAACACCATGTAATTCATCAAAGAGTTCATTAATTATTAGGATAGGAAATTTAACCTTGATAGTCACCTAATTAAGAGTACAATAATCTATGTAGAAATGTCATGTCCCATCTTTCTTTTTGACTAATAACACTAAAGAGGAAAATGCAATAGTGCTATGCTAAATAATGCCCTAGTCTAACATGTCTCGTACTAATGATAGGAATTAACCCTTTGGACTGATCACGTATAGTCGAGCCAGAGGACTTTAGGGACTTATGAGGAGGATAATGACTCGTAGCCCTATCCAGGATAAGAATTCCTATTTCAACCTCCATAGTTTATTATATTACTGACTTAAGTATCGAGCTCTCTTATGTACCAACATCGTCTTCGGAACTGTAGAGCTAACGTGCCAACCTTCCGAGCAAGCATGCCTACTTGCTAAGCAGTTGTACCATAATCTTGATAACATTTAAGCATACCGGTCTCAACAACTATCCAAAGTTGAGCTCTCGAATTGACTAGGATCCAACCTCAATTGGAAGTGAATATTCGTTAGTGACTAATTGGCCGAAGACTAACTTGATCTAGATCAGGTTGGCTCTGACTGCATACCCTCTTTTTCCTCATTTTGTCTGAGTTATATTATACTTTAAAGTGACCAGTGACTAGTAACCAGCTACCATGTGACACGTGTCTTCTGGCACAACATTCTAAAAGGATTTTTTACTTTTCTGTATAAAATATTTTTTTGTCTCTTTTATCCCTTTTAGTATCATTTATGTATCCTAATATTAAATTACCCTTTTGTCTTTTCCATGTATGCTTGTAACCTTAGTGAGGCTAGTATAAAACCCCATTTGTTGTATGTTGACGTAACTCTTTGATCATTAGAATGTATAAGTTTCCCTTTTGAGCAACCTTAGTGTTCTCATTTACCTTCAACTCTTATCTATTCCCTTTAGTAAGGAGTAGTGGTGAGTGACCTTACAGTTTGGATCGATGTATCATATTCGGTGAATTGTAGGTTGGGTAGGATCAATTGGTGCATCATATCTAATTGGTAGCCACCCAGACTTTTGCTAGCTTTATTGTTTTCCTTTCGGTTTGTTTATGTTGTGGTGATCATCCGTATGTTTGATCTTAGAGATGCATTAACTTCATTGATATCAAAGTATGGTTTCGAGAGAGAGTGTATGAAGTTACAGTGAGATTTTGGTTCGTATTTGTTGTTTGTAGCTATTATGTTCCTTAGGTAATTGCTTTAGTGTGTTCATGTAGAGTAAAATTGGAGTTGTGAGCTGTGTAATGAAGATTTGTGTATTAGTAAGTATGGTTCCATTGTTACTCTGTTTTTCACTATGAAAACAGAACAAGTTCATTTATGTCTTGTTCGAGTAGCTATTGGGTGTTGAAGTTATTAGAGTGTGTTAAAGTTATTAGAGTGTGTTAGTTGAAGTTTTGGATAGAAAGGTAGTAGTATTTTCCATGTATTGTGTTGTTAATCTGTTCGAGAAGTATTATATCATGTCGGATTCGAGTGTTCAAGGTATTATTGGTGACTAAAGTAGTGGTGATCAACCTGGTCATGGACATAATGGTAGTAACACTATAGGTTCAGTTGATGATAAGCTTAATAGACTTACTAATCTTGTTGAGAGTCTCATCACCACTATGCAAGTTAATAGAAAACAACCTTAGGGTATACAACACCATAACCTACTAGAAAATGCTCCCGGAAGACACTATGGTTAAGGTAACTGAGCTAATCGCTAGTTTAACTCCTTGGACTTAGAGGAGTAGTAGACTGAGTTACAAGATGAAAGCTAGAGTTGGAGAAGATTGGGGAAGATGATAAGGAGATAGATGTCGAAGAGTATGGAGAGGAAGAAGAAGATGCTGATTATTACTTAGCATAAGAGCAAAGATGCCGAACTCCTTGAAAACTAGACAATGTTAAGGTCTAAATCCTTCCTTTTAGTGGAAGTGGAGATGCAAATGAATATTTGGAGTAGAAAGAGAAGGTGAAGAAAGTGTTTGAGTGTTATGGATATACAGATGCCGTTGAAGTTCGACTTGTTGTACTAGAGTTTATTGGGTATGCCACTATGTAATGGAAAAATCCAAATGCTACTAGAGTAAAAGATGGAAGACAAAGAGTAAGGACTTAAGATGAGATGAATAGATTGATAAGGGGTAGAATTGTACTTGAGACTTACTTGTAGGACACATTTATCAAACTGTAGGAACTTCGCTAAGGAGTCCAATCTGTTAATGACTATGTGAGAGAATTTCAAATGCTTATGATTCGAGTTGACATGGATGAACCCAAGGTTCATATGGTATTAAGGTTCATTTTTTGGCTCAAATACGAGATTTGCAATATTATGGAAGTATAGAGGTTTTATACTCTAGAAGAAGCAATTAAGGTGGCACAGAGGGCTAAAAAACAGAAGAGAAATACTTTAAGTTGACCTAAGCCAACATTTTCTCGAGCCCTTGTTCCACGTTGATCTGTTAATGTCGAGTTAAGGATAGAAATGACCGACTTAACAAATAGATGAGCAAGCTAGTAGAGTTAAGCAGGCTAGCCAAGCCAAGCCGAGGCTAGGCCAACCTTAAGAACATATGAAAGAGGCTAGACCTCTAAATGAAAGACAAGTGAGGTAAAGTGCTTTAAACGTTTAGGCTTTAGACACATGGCTGCTGAGTGTCTAAACTAACATGACATGGTGCTATGAGGAGATAGAATGGATAGCATTGATGATAGCAAGCTCAAGGAGGAGAAGAATGATGGAAGGATTGAAGCTAAGGAGGAAGACGAGGCCTGTGTCTATGTTGACTATAGAGAGGTGACAACCTTAGTGTTGAGAAGAGTACTGAGTTCCCTATTGAACTCCGTGGGAGACTAGAGAGAGAATTTGTTTCTACCATTAAAGGACAACTGTGTATGATCATTATGACATAGGACATTATACTAACGTCATTGTATAACCTTTTGTGTAGAGGTTATGAATATCGACATCTAAGCACCCTCGACTTTAGAAACTATATTGGCTTCATGATAAGGGTACTTTGCATGTTATAGAGCAAGTAACTGTACCATTCAGTGTTGGGAATGTATATAAGGACAAAGTAGTGTGTGATGTCATGTCTATGGGAGTTTTACATTTGCTACTTAGAAGACCTTGGTTATTCGACTGACGTGTTACTTATGATGGATATAAGAACACTTATGCCTTTATTAAGGACGAAAAGAAGATTATGCTGCAACCCGTAACAGACCTAAGTAAATGAGACCCATAATCGGTTCACTTGAGCTAGTTAGAAGAAGGCCTTAGTGATGAGTTGAAGAGAGCTTTGAGCTATTGAGAAGACCGGAGAGCCTATGTTCCTGTTGATTAGAAGATTATTAGAGATGAGAGATTTGGAGGATGTTCCTGATGAGATCCAAAGCTTGATAGATGAAATTTTTGATGTTTTTCTTGAAGAGTTGCCTAAGGGACTATCCTTAGTATAAGGTATAGAGCATTGTATTGATCTACAATCATGTGCCACCTTATTGAACTGACCTACCTAAAAAATGAACCTTAAGTAGGTTGTCAAGTTGAAAATATAAGGGGAAGAGCTTATATAGAGTGGATATGTGAGGGAGAGAATGGACCCTTGTACTGTAATAGCTCTATCCGTCCCAAAGAAGGATTTTTCATGGAGCATGTATATTGATAGCTGAGCAATCAACCAAATTATTATCAAGTATAAATATTTGATACCAAAGCTCGATAACATGTTAGATGAGCTTTATGGCACCAAAATATTTTCAAAGATTGATTTATGAAGTAACTACCACCAAATTCGCATGAGACCAGGTGAATGTAAGACTGCTTTGAAGACAAGGCATGGTCTCTACAAATGACTAGTTATGCCATTCGAACTTACAAATGTGCCAAGCACATTTACGAGTCTTATGAACCATGTGATGCTCCCTTTGATCGATTGATGTGTGGTCATATACTTTGATAATATATTAGTGTATAGTACCGACTTGGACAACTACGTTCAACATCTTTGAGATGTTTTTAAAATCTTACGAGCCGAGAAGTTATTTGGGAACCTGAAAAAGTGTACATTCTGTTAGGGTAAAGTGATTTTTCTTACGTATGTGGCATCGAAGAAAAGAATTTAAGTTGATGAGGAAAAGGTTTGATCTTTCTTGGAGTAGCTGACGCCAAAGAATGTTACTAAAGTATGAAGTTTCCATGGCCTTGCTTCTTTTTATAGGCAATTCATTAAAAACTTTGGTACCATAGCCATCCTGTTGATTGAGTTAACCAAGAGAGTGAAGGGTATAAGTAGAATGATTGAGTCGAACAAAACTTCATAGAGATCAAGGAAAAGCTCACCTCCACCCTTGTCTTATCATTACCAAATTTTGATAAACCATTTGAACTGGAGTATGATGCGTTAGGCATTGGAATTGGTGCCATCCTGATGCAAGAATGACAACCGGTTGCCTATCACAGTGAGAAGCTTAGTAGTGCTACATTGAATTATTCTGTGTACGAGAAAGAGTTGTATACTCTTTTTCAAGCTCTTATTGCCTGGAAACACTACTTACTGCCACCGGAACTTATGATCTATACTGACCATGAGTTATTGAGGCATCTTAGGAGTTAGAACAAACTCTCAAAGAAGCAAGCCAAGTGACTAAAGTTTATGAAAGGTTTCTCAAATGTGATTCGACAAGAAAGGAAGCACCAATGTGGTTGCCAATGCTCTATTACGTTGGCAAACCTTGTTGCATACTTTGCAGACAAAGTTGCTAGGATTTTCACCTATCATTGAGTAGTATGCTCATGACCCTCATTTTGGTCACATTCTAAAGTAGTGCCAAAAAAGAGTTACTATTGGAGGACATTATCTTTGGGATAGCTATATGTTTAAGGATTGAAGGCTATGTATACAAAATATTCCATGCGTAAGCTATTGATGAGGGATGTTCATAGTAGTGGATTATTTGGTTATTTTGGAGAGACTAAAGTGACCAATTTGTCGAAAGAAAACTTTTACTATCCTAATTTAGCCAATGATGTTCATAAGGTAGTAGGAAGTTGCGACGTATGTAGGGAAGCTAAGGGAAAAACCCTACCTTGGGCTGATCTCAGCATGGACTTTATCTTAGGATTGCCTTGGATAATCAGGGGAAAAGATTCAGTCTTCATAGTAGTAGACCGCTTCAATAAAATAGCATACTTCATCCCATGCCATTGAATTAACGATACTCTATTTATCATTGATCTATTTTTTTTAGGAAATATTCTGATTACATAGAGTGTTGAAAACTATTGTTTCAGATTGAAATACAAAATTTTTCAGCTATTTTTGGAAGACTATTTAGAGAAACTTGGAACTAAGCTTGTGTTCAACTCTAATAGCCACCCTCAAACTGATGGCTGGATTGAAATAACACATAGGATGCTAAACAATTTACTCAGAGCTATTGTTGGAAAGAACTTGAAGGATTAGGATCTATGTATACTAGTTGTGGAGTTTGCATACAATCGAACCATCTGTAGCACCATTGGATAGACCCTGTTTGAGGTTGTCTACGTCCTCAACCCCATTATCCCCGTAGATTTGATCATTGCCCCCATAGCTGTTGAAGAAAGTCAATTTGGAGTTGATTGAGCTTAAGAATTACAAGAGCTACACCAAACTGTGACAAGAAAGATAGCTAAGTTCAAATAAACACAACAAGAGATTGGTAGTCGAGGCCGTCGAACTATTTCTTTCAAGTTAAGAGACTTAGTATAGATTCACTTCAGCCAATGATTTCCAAACTTAAGGCAGAGCAAGTTATCTCCATGAGCTGATGGTCCATTTAAGATTCTAAAGAAGATCAACTGCAATGCCAACTAGATCGAGTTACTGGATGATTATGGTGTTTCCTCCACTTTTAATGTGTTCGACCTAATTCCCTACCAACCAGAAGAAGAAAATCCTGCAAGTGCCCTTGAAGAACAAGAACTAGAGACCACTTCATCTTTGAGGTCAAATCTTCCCGACCTTTAAGCAAATGATAAGAATCAACCCCTCGAATTGATAACGTGCAGCCAAACTAGAGAACTTTAGGAACTCGTGAGGAGGATATGGCGTGTAGCACCATTTAGGATAAGAATTCCTATTCCAACCTCCATGATTTACTATATTGTCAACGTAAGTACCGAGCTCTCTTGTACACTAACATTGTTTCTAGAACTGCCGAGCATGTATGCCGACCCTACAAGTAGGCATGCTTACCTGCTAAGCAACCGTACCATAATCCTGATAACATTCAAGCATACCGGCCTTAACCATTGTTCGAAGCTTAGCTTTCGAATTGACCACGATCCGACCCTAGTTTAAGGCAAATATTCATTACTGATTGATTGGCCGAGGACTAACAAGATCTAGATTAGGTTGGCTTTGATCGCATAACGTCTTTTTCCTCATTTCTTTCAATTTGTATTATACTTTAGAGCAACTAGCTACCATATGATACGTGTCTTTGGGCATAACATTCCAAAAGGATTTTTTACTTTTTAGTACAGTATCTTCTTTCTCTTTTACCTTGTTTAGTATCATTCATGTAACCTAATTATAAATTACCCTTTTGTCTTTTCCATGTATGCTTATACTCCATTTATTGTACACAAATGCAACTCTTTGGTCATCAGAATGTACAAGTTTCCCTTATGAGCAACCCTAGTGTTTTCATTTACCCTTAACTCTTATTTATCCTCTTTAGTAAAGAGTAGTGGCGAGTAACCATACAGTTGTGACCGGTGTATCATATCCGGTGGATTGTAAGCCAAATAAGATCGATTGGTGTATTATATTCAGTTGGTAACTGCTCGGACTTTTGCTAGCTTTCTTGTTTTCCTTTCAGTTCATTTACGTTGTGGTGCTCCTTCGTGTGTCCAACCCTGGAGAAGTATCAACTTGTTTCTCTATTTTACCTTTCTAAAAATGTATGTATCGATATGGCTTAACATTTACATGAGACGTACTTGAAGTAAGATAAATACAATGTTAGACATCTCTAAGTGGTGGCAAGGATGAGCATGTCTAAAAAATAGGAGAGAATCTACCCAATAGGTCCTGAATAGAACTATTGCAAGTGGTAGTCTCCAATGAATGAGAAGAAACTGGTTGAACCACCGTATGGAAAAAAGAAATGACTACATTGGTCTAAATGAGAAGCTTGAATTGATTGGTATAAATAGGAGAAATAGAAGGAAAAAGTTCACTACATAGAGAAATAGGGACACTATTGTAGGAGAACTACATAGTTAAAGAACTGTAGTTAATAGTGATAGCTCCCAAACTTTAAATCCATTGGACCTCCAATACAATGCCAGCCCCTTGAATAGGAAGAACATAAAAATTTTCTTCAAAAAATAAACCTTACATGTAAAGAGGGACACGTGAGCATCGACTATCACATACCATTGTGCTACCATTGCTAATCATCATGTGAAAATGTGGGGCAAGGTGAATTGCTAATCCCAAAGGCTTGACTAAACGAGTTTGCATAAAATTATGGGTGTTTCTTGAATTGATAAGCACTATAACTACATGATTGTTGATAAGACCATGAACTTAACGTTCGAGGAATAGAGTGACTAGAAAATGTATGATAGCTAATGGTACATTAATCTAAGGACTGAGTGTTACACTCTGCTTCAACAAGATCTTCGGAACTAAGTAAGGTAGCATCCTCAACCCCATCCTTAACATCTACAAAATCATTTTCATCATAAACAAGCAACAAAAATTTAGGTTTATACTTATGACCACGATGATATTTGTTATCACAATTATGACAAAAACCTTGCTCTCGATGAGCTAACATTTCTAAAGTAGGAAGTTGTTTAATTGGTATAGTAGGTTTAGAAGAGGCCGAAGTAGAAGTAAAGGTGGTAAGGTTAGTCAAAAATGGTGGTTTGGAAAATTGTAAAGAAGGAGGCTTAGGTACAACAAAAGGAGTAGGAGAGGGTGATCTAGAAAAAAGAGAGTTATCAATGTGCTTAGCTTCATACATCTTAGCGAGCCAAATAGCATGCATCATGGAAGTCAGCTGAGCTATCTAAACATCTTTTCTTATATGTGTTTTGAAGCCAGAGACAAAACAACTAACTAGAAAGCTTTCAGAAAGAACAGTTACTTGGTTAGCAAGAGCTTCAAAGGTTACTTGGTAATCACCAATTGTTCGCACCTGAACTAATCTAAAAAGTTTACCTTGGACATCCTCATAGGAAAGGACAAAATGCTCCTCTAAGCCTTTAAGTAAAGCCTATCGGTACTTATCTCATTATTTTGTCGCATCCATTGATACTACATAAGAGCAACATCCTTTATAGCAAAAGCAGCTATAATCAAACGTTGATCCTTTGGAGTACTATGAAAAGTAAAAAATTTTTCCACTTTGAAAATCTAACCTAAAGCATCTTCACCTGAAAACTTAGGAATCTCTAGTTTAATACCCTTCAAAAGGGAATTTGAGGTACCATGACCAAAAATACTAGAAAATGATGATCTTTAAGTATTATGATCACTAGGATCATAAGGAAAGGTTTGATTTAAACTAATAGTGTCCAACTTAGAATGTAACTCATGAATTGAATCTTGAATTTGAGAAGCATTTTTTAAGTATTCCTGCATCTGAGATTGCATCGCATGCATTGTCCTAACTAAAGATGAGAGTAAAGCTTGAAGTTTCTCCATATCCAAAGCTTGACTATTACTTTTACCACCCCTTGCCATGGATGAGAGCACAAAAATGTTAGGCCTACTGAATGAAGCCTAGCCCTTAACGTAATAGGGATCACTTTGACTAAAATATCTAAATCTCTCTCTTCTTTGTCCTTTATTCTTGACTATTACGAAGTACTATAAGCTCTCTCTCTCTCTCTCTCTCTCTCTCTCTCTCTCTCTCTTCTCTTTATCTATTTTGATATAGGGTTTGGTCTCCTTATGAGATCCAACCTAGATCTTCTTAATAAGGTCTTGTGTTTGTTTATCTATGGATTAATGCTAACACCCTCTTTATTGTTCTTGCAAGGTACACTGTAATCGCCTATTCAAGTTGACTAAACTCCAAGAAAGGGAAAAAAAAGAAAAGGAAGAGACAATAAGTTTTCTCAAAAGGGTATTAAGTGTTTTCCCCCTTACGCATACTTTCTATTTATAATATTCTTGTTTAGAATAATATTCAATACACTTTACAGTTATTTCCCACTTATTTTCTATTACATCTTGCTGTATTGTACATGTTACCTCTGAGATCTATACCTAATCTATTTATTACAACACGTAATCTGTTAGATGCATTGGTTTATAGTTTGTAAACCTATATTCTATTGGTTAAGATTAACTATGGCATGATATAATCCTTGTGCAATCTAGGTTCTCTTCATTGTCTATCTCTTTTGATAATAATAGATTAGCTTATAGGAGCTTGCATCATGAGTTATAGAAATGGCCGTAGGTCATGAAAAGTCCCCAAATGGAGATCAGGGTGGAGTAACAAAGAACTTGACTTGGAGGCAAGTCGAGTTAAACCATATAGATCAATTTTGATATAAGGTAGTAGGATTTTGCTAGAATAGATAAGCACCAAAAGTTTGATCTTAGAGGTGGTTTGACCATGCCTTTAATTTATTTTTAAATTAGGTTAGGTTAGGTTTAGTACTATCAAGTTGAACCCACACAAACTGGGCCTTCTTGTGTTGTAAGAAGGCAAAAATAAGGTCAAATTAGATGTAAAGGGCTAAATTCAAAATTGCTTATTACGTACTGAATTATGAATTCCTTGGTGAATTGATATATCAAATTGTATGGTAAATCTTACAAGATTCTAGTTTAAATTTGATACTCCTTACTAGAGTACGTAATCATCATTCATATAACTTCAATATATCAATATTGAACTAAGACTTATATAGCTTATCAAAATAAGAGAGTTTATACTAAGTGAATTATAAGACTTGAGCACGTCATTAGTGTTTGATAATACTAAAGTCAATATGATGTATTATCTACTATTTGCAACATATATAATTTTTTTTTCTTTTTTATGTATTAAAACTCTAATTAAAAAAAAAAAAGAAAAGAAAACCCTATGAGATTTTTTTTTTTTTTTTGCCATTACCCTATTCGAATTTAATAATTTGAATGTCTCTTTAACTTTAGACCAAGTTATATGATATTACACATTATTGGCCAAAATATTATACATTGCGGAGTTACCCATAAGAGAGTGAAATTCAATTAAATTATTAAATTTTGGTTTAATTTGGCTAGATTATAAATTTTTAAAATAAAAATCATGCTATAAATTCGAATAAAAACACTAATTTCTTTGAGTAATTCTCCCTAAAAGTAGCCCTGTTTATGACAATTTGCCCTTTATTGTAAAAAGGGAGATCTAAGTGTATTGTGGCCTCAATTTTCAATTCTATTCTTTGGCCAACATAAATATAAGTACTATTACCTAAAATAACTTTATAAGGATAGAATATGATAGTTATACTTCTTATGGAAAAAAGGAAATTAATATTATATTTTTGAAAAGAATTATTCCTCAAATAAGGTTATTTCAAATATAATCTGAAAAATACCACTTATTAAATTGGTTTTTCAAAATGCGTAATAAAATATATTGAAATCGGCTTTTGAGAAGATGAATACGTGGATTTTAATGTGAAATCAACATTTGAAAAGCGATTTTATTATTTATAAAGAAATTGAACAATTTTAATTTGATTATACTACATAATTTTGCATATTATGTTGTTGTGTAGCGATTAGGATGTGTTTTTTTACCTAAGTAACATGGACTTGTATCCCAACTAAGGCAACGTATTCCAATGCGCAACACTTTTTTGCATGTTTGTTTTTAGCAAAATAAATGAACCTTATAGGACTCAAACCTTAGATGTTAGACCTAAAAATGCGAAGCCTTTATACCAAACACTTTTTGCTTGCTTTTTAAGTTTACATTATTATATTAAAGTTAGTTAAAATCAGCTTTTCAAGGTGATTTCAAGTTCATTGCTTAAAATCGCATTTTTAAGATATGGTTTTAGTTTATTTTAAATTCACATTTTGAAAAACCGATTTTAAGTATAGTATTTATAGGATTAATTTTTTAAACGCCCTATCTTTTGGATTTTTTCTTTTTAAAATACAATATTATTTTCCTTTTCTCTTTTTTATGTAAATTTATTCCTATGTTTAGTTGGTAAAACGGTTATTCGAATTATTATTATTTTGAAATAAGAAATTACAATTCCTTTTCAAAGCTAATAGAATAATTACTTTTTATTCTTTTTTAGTACAAAAGAAAATATAACACACTTTTTTTTTCTTTTTTAGGCATGACATAAGATGTACTAGTAAAATATTACAATAGTACAATAATTTTAATAGTTATAGCATTTATATTATCCTTTATTTATCTAATTACATTTTTTTCGTACTACAATCACCTTTCCACCCTTGATATTGTGTTGTGGCCATTGTCATTGTCACTATCATTACACTACCAACATCATTATTGACTCCTCACAATCACTATAAACTCATTATGGGGATAGTGATCACATGTTGGTTCATTGGATGGTAATAATAATGATTAGGTGGTGGTTATGTGGAGGTGATAGTAAACACAAGCGCATGTTAGGTTCAAATTAGAGACTTGACCTAAAACTAGATTGGTAAGGCTAGAGCTGTAATTGGCCCTACTAGTACTAGTTGGAACCATGTAAGGACTCGTCTATTTGATGGGACCAAAATGGGTTAAGGTCTCGAGCCCATAGGAATTGTTGAAGCCAAATATATATAAGAAAATAAAAAATGTAGAATAAAATAAAAATTAAATTAAAAATTAAAAAATTAAATTAATATTAAAATTCAAACTAATTTCATGTGAATAGGAAATAATTATTACTTGTTCACAATATTTAATGTATTGCTATTAACAGTAGAAGGATTAAATATAAATTAACGGCATGTTGGGTATGATGGATTATATATATATACATATTATAAGTACCCCAGGAGAGGCTATCTTCTGAAAGACTAATGAAAAAAATTAGAAAAAGAATGTAGATGGGAAGATTAAAACCATTGACATTAAAAATTATCTTCTATAATAAATATTATATAAATAAAAACTTTCTCCTAACAAAGAGTAAACCCAAACTATATAATATAAAAATTCTACAAAATCTTCTAAATATTAAAATAATTATATAAGATTATTACCATCATTGTTGTATACTATTTGAGACATCATATATCAAACATTAAATATCAAATATTAAACATTATAAACAAAATTAAATAAACATTAGATATAAAGGTACATGGTATTGTATTGCTAAGCATACAAGGGATTGAATACTCTCCTTTAGACAAGTAGCTTGGAGCACCTAGTGTTCCAATCTATATACCTTTAAATTCTTTTAAACCACCACAGACGGCAAGTGGGGTTTTATGTATAAGCATACAAAGCATTGAAGAGCATAAATATTGGAAGAAAAGCATTAAATAAAAACAACCATATGCAGTATAACTTGTTGATTATGGGGCTTAAGCATAAAACATTAAAGTATTAAACATAAATAGACATTAAAATCTTATGAAGATACACCCATCTGAGATTATGGTATTAGAGCCAAGAGGAGAATATATTTTTAGTTTTTATTTGAGACGATTTCCTAAGTGGAGATCTATATCTTATATTTACCATTTACTTGGGATGATTCCTTTATTAAACCCCTTTGTGTTATGATTTTTCCATTGAGACTTGGCATAAATCTCGTTTGAGTTAAGGGTAGCATATGAGTCATAACTAGAGATCACGACATAAGTTTTTAAATTAGTCTTGTAAAATAGATTTATAAGATTAGAAAAATTAGTCTCTTATATTAACCATGAATCTACTCAAAAGAACTATGTCTTCTTCTATCTTTGATTTTATGAAGCAATCAGAAGAATATATATTAAATAATAGAGATGAAATACATATGAAAGATTTTGATAAAGCAATTGATGATTGAAATATTTTGAAAACTTCTTATAATTAAATATATCAAATGGCTAAATAAAAATTTTTTGGAAAAAATGATTATGTAATAGCCATAGAAGAAAAAAACATCCCAATTTCTGATGGCTTAACAACAATAAAACTTTTAAATAATGAATCAATTAAAAAAAATGTTAAAGAATGGAATTATATGTATATAAGTTTAATCCAAATAGGAGCCAAACCTCTTACTAAGTTATGATGAGATACCTTTATCCTAATGGTTTTTAGAGATGCTGGGGAATTGGAGTATGAACAATCGGTTCAAGCTACAATTGAAACTAGCCTTAGAAATGGTTTAATACAATTTGAATGTCAAATGTTATCCTTGGTTTTAAGGATAAGACCATAGTGAATTCTTTAATTCTTTAAATCAAAACACATAATTATAGAATGTTATAAGGCATTTTATCAATGGTTGTAATTTACAGAATATATTTTAAATTAATGAAAACCGCTTTTGAATCTAAAGCTTATAAAATTGACAAAAAAGTTCAAACGCTTTTAATCCAAGCAAACTTAACCAAAGCTAATGTTAATGTACTGTAGATGATACATTGGGATCAGGTTAATTTGCCTGAACAATGGGAAGTAGAAAATTCTCTTTCAAAACAACCCATTTATAATACCAAACCTTTAAATATAGTCTAATATCCTGAAGGCAAGGTAACAATCTAATTTGCTAAGAGATCCTTAGATTATCTTAAAAGACCCTTAGAAATAAGGTCAATGTCATCTTTATTTAGGATATCAGTAGATATACCTACTCTTATGATCCATGTTCAACCCAATGTTTAACTTAATGTCCAAGATAATCCTTCACTTTCTAGAATAATCAACAATAGGTCAGGTATAACTAATCTAGTTTATTAACCTAACAATAAACCAAAACATAAAGCATTGTCTGCCTTTGTTTTAAGAGACCAAAACCTTAATGTTATAGAAAACCTTATGAACCAGATAGAGTTTTTCTAAATAAAGAATTTAATTTGCCAAAAAATGAAAATATTAGAAAATAGTTTTTTAATACTTTCAACAGTATTATGAAATAAATAAAAGATGAATATTATGATTTTATGTATAAAAACAGTCTTTAAATATACTTCTTAGAAGGGTTTGAAGTATATTGTTTGAAGCTTAAAGAAATTAATGTCATAAATCAATGTTTCAGTTGGCAACTAAGTGATGGTTAGATGATAGAATATAATCACCTACTATTTAATAATATAAAATATGTTCATAAAAATATTGAAATAAGACTTATATCTTTTAAAAATGCAACAGAAAATGAAGGCATAGGAATTAAAAAAATAATTATACAATAGGAGAACAATTGGATAGAATGGAAAATGTAATAAATAATGAAATTAATAAAACTTATGAAAAAATTCCAACTAATAAAAATTTACCATTATTTAAACCTTTCAAAATATCTAAAAATCTAAGTAATGAATTTCTAAAAACCTTGGAAGAGAGGAAAAGAATGTTAAAAAAATAAAATGATTAAAGAAGAAAATTCATTAAAGCCAATTGATATTTTAAAAATGGAAACACTAATTAACATATCAAAATTAAGGGGTATTGTTATAAATGATACTCCTTCTAAGAAAATTAGTGTTCTTAATGAAATTGATAATAATTCAATGTCTAATGTTTCTTTAAAAGAAAATGATTCAATGTTCAGTGTTTCTTTGAAAAATTTAAAGATGAATGAATCTAATGATGGAATTAATAAAATTAATTAGAAAGAACCTAAAAAATTATATTATCAAAGATCTACGTTTTCAGATATAATTTTTGAAGAGAAAAATGATAATTTCTAGAATAAATATTTTGCAGGATCCACTTATGAATGGAATATAGATGGAGCCTCGGAACAAAAAATTCTTAATGTCCTCCTTAGGAATGGCTATAATCAACCTTTTTAGAAAGAAAAGTTTCTAACTAGTTTATCTAAACTAATAGGAGAACAAGTTAGTAATAAGATTAGAGAGGAAAATAATGTCAAAATTCCTTATAATAATTTGTTATATAGGAAATTAGCATCTTATGTGTATAAAATTGGAACTAATTTATGTATCACAATAAGATTACAGAAGCAATTAAAAAATGAATAACGCATGAAACGCCAAAGTCTTGGTGATTTTTATGCACAATATGACTCATCTTTTGTTAATAAAAAGATGAAAAAGAATATAAAAAACTTACAATGTTCATACAAAAAACCTTGAAGGAATTTTAAGAAAAAATCCTTGAAAAATCCCAAAAAGAAACCAATGGATAAGAAATATAAGAAAAAAAATTTATAAACAATTAAAATATTATAAATGTAGAAAAATCGGTCATACAGTAAATTACTGTAAGATTAGTAACAAAATTAATGAACTGAACCTAAACAAAGAAACAATGGAAAGTATTTTGCAAATTTTTATAGAAAATGAATCTTCAACATTTGAAGAAGAATGTAATAAATAGATTAAAGTTAATGACATTGAATCAATATCAACATCAACATCTTCTGAAGATGAAAATGACCTAAATATTTTAAAAAGAAGAATAAGAAATTCTTTGCAAAATCGATCAATTAACCAATAATAATGAAAATTTTGAATTTTTAAAAAATGTTAACAAAAATACTCTTTAACTTACAAATAATTTACCTTATAATCTTAAAAAAATTCTAGAAAGAGGTAAAAAATCATAGAAGAAATCTATCTTTGTAAATGACCTTCATAATGAAATCAATGTTCAGAAATAAGAAATAAAAGAATTAAAATTAATGCAATTAAATTTACAAAATGATTTTCTTCAATAAAACAAAAAATGACAATTTAAGAAAGTTTTGATGATGAAGGGAAAACTTCAAATGAAACTTTAAAGGATAATGTTCAACAAGTTTCTAAGATTATCTTCTACAACTTATAGAGATAATAACGAGAAAATAGATAATTAATGTAACAATCAGAATTAATAATGAATTTGTTTTAAAATCACTGCACTTTTTGATATTGGTGCTTATTTTAATTACATTAAAAAATGGTTAATACCTACAAAATATTTTGGAAAAAACAACCCAATCTCTAAAATCTACATTTGGTAACAAATTGCAAATTAATTTCAAATCGTCGAATGTTGAAATTATAAAAGGAAATGTTTCCTATAAAACTACTTTTATTCTTGTTAAGAATTTAAAGCAAAATGTGATTTTAGGAACACTTTTTATCAATTTAATCCAACCTTTTTCTGTAAATGATAAAAGAATTGAGACACATTATTTCCAAAAGAAAATTGTTTTCAATTTTGTCTCAAAACATCAAACCAAAAATCTAAATGAATTAAAACAAAATTTAATTTCAAAATTGAATTATTTAATTGAATGTAAGGAAAAACATTTAATATTTTTAAAGAATGATCTTGAGTTTAAGAAAATTGAAACTCAACTTTTAAACGACAATTTGAGAAAAAGAATCTCTAATTTGGAATTAGAAATAAAAAATTCAATGTGTTTCACATTATCAAATGCATTTTGGAATCATAAATCACATATTGTTGATTTACTTTATGAAAATGATTTTAATGAGAAAATATTCCAACTAAAGCCAAATCTTCCCAAATAAACAATGAAGTAATTAATCATTGTAAAAATGAAATTAATAATTTACTTAATAAGAAATTAAATTACAAGAGTAAATCTCCATGGAGTTGTTCTGCATTTTATATTAAAAAAAAAGTTGAAATTGAAAGAGGTGTACCAAGATTGATAATTAATTATAAATCTCCTAACAATGCTTTAAAATGTATTAAGTATCCAATACCCAATAAAAAGGATTTACTTAACAAACTCCACAATGTCAAAATATTTTCAAATTTTGATATGAAATCTTGATTTTAGCAAATTAAGATTAAAGAATCTGATAGGTATAAAGTTGTATTTACTGTCCCTTTTGGTTAGTATGAATGGAATGTTATGCCTTTCGAATTAAAAAATGCTCCCTCTAAATTTCAAAGAATAATAAATAAAATTTTTAATGATTATTCAAATTTCATAATTGTCTACATTGATGATGTTTTAATATTTTTCTAAATATGGATCAACATTTTAAGCATATTAGGATCTTTTTCAATGTTATCAGAAAAAATGATTTAGCTATGTTACCTTCTAAGATTTCTCTTTTCCAAATTAGGATTAGTTTCTCAAGGTTTCACATATACAATGGAATAATAATTCCGATTCAAAGATTAATTAAATTTGCATCAAATTTCTTAATGAAATCAAGCATAAAAATTAACTTTAAAAATTTTTAGGAAGTTTAAACTATGTTGTAGATTTCTTTCCCAATCTTAATATTTTATGTAAGCTATTATATTAAAGATTGAGAAAAAAATCCTCCACCATGGTTAGAATGTCATACTAATGTAATCAAACAAATTAAGCAAAAAATTAATGAAATTCAATGTCTTCATATTGTAGACCCATCTCTATTTAAAAAAGTAAAGACAAATGCATCTGATATTAGATTCGGTAGGATTCTTAAACAAAAGAAGAATGACAATGAATTTGTTGTTCAATTTATTTCAAAATATTATAATGAACGTAAAAAAAATTACTCTATAATGAAAAAAGAGATTTTAGTAATTGTTTTAACAATTTCCAAATTTCAAGAAGATTTGTTAAATAAAAAATTTCTTTTACGAATTGATTGTAAAACTGTTAAAAATGTTTTATTAAAAGATGTTCAAAATGTTGCTTCGAAATAGATTTTTACCAAATGACAATCTATTTTATTTATTTCTAATTTTAAAATTAAGAATATCAACAAATTATCAAATTTTCCCCCTGACTTTTTTACTTATGAATTCTTATAAGGAGATGCCTATAAAAAAAGATAAAAGACAGGGGAAACAACCCTTGAAAAAGGGTCTCACCAATGTTCAATCATGGCTTAATCCTACCAAACCATAAAATGAAGCTTTAATGATTAAGGATGAGTCTTCATCTTTAATGACCCCTAGAAATGAATTAACTTCAAAACCTGATTGTAAGCCCCAAAGCTAAGTCAATTGACCGTAGGATTAAACTTAGAACTTAAGTTTTGGACGATCGGTTAAGAAATCCAATCAAACCCCAAATTATAAACTATTGAGAGAAATATTAGTAAAACTGACCTCGTAAACTTGAATTTAAGAAAATAAGTAATAAAATAGGAGATTATAAAATTTTCAAATTTTAAGCTTAATAAGTACTAATTACTGAAAATGCGAAAGGTGTAATTAAATAACTAATAAATTACTAAAGATAGATTATATGTATACTAAAAATTTTAGAATGACTAAAATAATAATTAGGAATGTTCATGTGTACCCTACATGTATTTACATGTAGATAAAAATACGCGAAATTATCTAAATTGGCCAAAAACTAAGTAAATAATTAAAGAAAATTATAAATTAATTATGGAAAAATAAAAAAAAATCAAAAGAGGATAAGATGAATCAAGATCAGGTCATGGTATGTTAGGATAAGCAAAAGAAAAATCAACCAATAAAATTTGGACAACATAAAAGCCAAAAATCAAGGAAAATGGGCAAAGACTTGTCAAATTAATGCATAATAATTACAAAAATTGTCTATAAATAGTAAGAAAAATTCAGAAGATCATTTGGCCAGATACAAAAGAAAATTAGAGAGAGGCAAAAATTGAGAGGAAAATTCGGTTTATAAAAAAAATTAGAAAAAACTGTGCAATTAGGGCCTTTAACGGGAACCCCCACCAGACGAGCAGCTGGGAGTAGACGGCCACCACCACCACACAGTGGTGGTAGCACCCAGGCCGGACGACAAGGCCACGGCATCCGGCGGTGGCCGAAGCCATCTAGATCGGTGAATCTGATTTCCAGCTCGATTTTGTGAAATTTTTTAAAAATAGTAAATATTATTGTAAAATTATGAATTTTATTATTATGGAATATTTTTGTATGTAGTTTTTAGGAAAAATATTATTTTTATTAAAATATGTCTCTTGATATAGGGTTCTTAAGAAATCGTGCAAAACCGAGTATGTTTCGGTTTAGAAATAAATGACCTTAAGAGTGTAGTTTCGAGCCCAAAATTTTTATGTAGATTATTTAGATGATATAGAACAGTTCTATGAAGCCCGTTTTCAAAAATTAATTTTCTAAATTTTTAGATAATTTTTAGGCCTTAAAATGAGGCATAAAATGGGTAATTTATGGTTAATTAAGTAATTAAATGATTAATTACTGATTTAGTGAATAATTATATGTTTTAGGATGTTGAAATCTGATGGATTATGATACTTGTAGAATTTAGGGTGTTAGATGTAATTATTAGGTTAATTATGTAGTAAATGATTAATAAGGAAAAATAGTTAACTTTAAGTTAATTTTGTAAATTAGGGAAATTAGGAGTAAAATCTGATTTAGGATGAATTTAGACATTTTGAAATGATAATTGATGTTTAGGAATGGTAATTAAAGTGATAGAAATATTAGAAGTGCATTATGTACATAATAGGCAATAATGCATGATATGTAATTTTTGAAAATATAATAAATAGAAAATATTAGGATAAAAATTGATATTATATAAATAATAAGGATATATAATAAATCTGATAAGAAACTTGAATTTATGTAATTATATGAAAAATGTAAAAATTTCTCACATTAGGAGTGAATTCGGTACACTAATAAGGGTATAAGTGTACCGGGTGAAATAATATACTGACTAGGGGTAATGATGGTATTTAGGAGAGCGGGAAATAATGTGATTAATTTCACATTATCGGTTGAAACGAATTTCTAGGGTTAGAATATAAAATGCTACTTAGAAAATCGAATTAGAGCTTAATTTAGAAATCAATGCAGAAACTGAACCCGAACCTAATCCTAAACCTAGAATAATTGTAAAAGACTTAACACCTAGATAGTTAGGTATCTTAAATCTTAAATAAAATATAAAAATTAGCGTTATAGGATAAAACGAACCTATAATAGTTATATGAAAAACTGAAACCACATTTGTGTTATAGGGATGATCGGTAATGGCCTAAGCAAATCAGACCTCGAGTGAGTGAATGAGCGAGGAGTCGAGGTAAGTTGGGATTAATACAATGCTGTATTTTGGGAGGCTTGAGATTATGCTTGGTTGTACTTGTTAAATAGTTGGATGTGTACATGTGCTTGATTATGGGTGATACTATGATTCTGTTTGTTGCTCTAGCATGTATTGTATGATTTGCATGAAATGATTGATCACCCTAAACTGGACTTAATCAAATATATGACCAGTAATCATAATCGGACATGCATGGCAACTCGTTAGGGGAACTTAGGACTCTCCGGCCAAATACCGACCCCTTCAAAAGGGATAGCGCAGGATTGCAAAATGGTCCCTTCTTTATCCTCAGTCGAACTAAGTGACAGGAGAGGAGGTCGCGGCGAGGGTGAAAACAGTGGTTCCAAGGTAGTCGCGGGAGGAGCAAGGTCTCCATTACACAAGCTTGGGTTTGGTCGTGAGCTGTTGCATTGACGACAACTCCTCAACCTGGATTAGAGCGGGTGTAATTTCTCTAATCTCACGATGGGCCGGACAACGTCATGCGGTGGCATTTGCTTACACATGCATTGCACCTAATAAGTGATAAAAAAACCTTGTTGTGTGTATGGTATAGTTTTAAGTCCTCCATCCTAACTTACTGAGCTGTGGTTGCTCACATCCCTATAGACGTCGTGCAGGTGCTGGCTAAGAAGCGGCAACAACTACTCTGAAGCTAGCAATTGCTGGATCCTGGGGAGTGAGGAAAAACATTGAAGAATCAACACATATGTTATTACTTTTCATTTCTGAATAATGTAACAACTGAATCATTGTGATTATATATAACTTTTCTTACTTTCTTAGGTAAATGAATTATTTAAATTACAAACTGTTTACTTCAAAGAGGATTAGTCGTGGACGCCTTGTGTAGATTAGGTCTAAGATAGCGGTTGTAAGGCCAACTTCTATCTTAGGATGGTTTACACGGTAGGGTTGTTACGACTCTGCCGCTTCGGAGCGTGACACTGATGAAAAACCACAAGAAATGACTAATGTCCAAATTACATATGAATTTCTTAAAGCACTAATAATAGCTTTACAAACATCAATGCCTCCTCTAATGATTCCAGGAATTCAACAAGTGTAAGAACCAATTTCAATCAAAATGTTCAAATTACTGAGGTGGCATCTTTCTCTTGAAAGATTATAGCCCTATAAAAATAAAATTTTTTTACAAAAAGAATTTTTAAGTATATATTCATTATAGAGAAAAATCTTTTTGAAAAGGACCCCTGTGATTATGCAAAAAATATTTTTACTCAGAATTTTACTTTTATTCCTTATGATTATTATAAAACAATTGAATTCTATGAAAGAATTTTGAGTGAAACTGGGTCAGTTTTATTCAAATATTTTGAATCAAATGGAATTATTAGTTATTCCATTGTTAGAATTCATAAGGTTATTAAACTTAATGAATGGTCTAGCCACTTAACAATACTAATAAAATTCCAAATGTCATCAATGGACCCACAACCAAATTATCAAGCTATTTATAATTATTATGATTATAAGCAAGTTTGGTTGAATGTTTTCTTTCTAATGAACCTAAAAAGATCACATACTTGGTTGATTTTTTTTTTTTTTTTACAATTGTTTTTCCAAAAACCTCTCCTAGTGGTTTGCACACTAATGGGATGAATTTGGAGTCACTAATGAAATCATACATGAAAAGGCCCTTAATGAATACAATGCATTTATGAATAAATATGTTCCAACAACCCATGAACAATCATTTAAAAAGAACATGTTATATTTTATGCATATTAGTATTTCATGAGTTATGACATGGTTTTATGATTATAAAAATGAAAATGAATCTAAAATGACCATTTTAATAAGAAGATATAAAATTAAATGGTGGGATGGACTCAAAATGTGGAATAAAGTTGAAGAAAATGTAGTTCTTAATTGGATTAATAATAACAAATCCTCCATAATTCTAATCTCAACAAATGTCCAGACTCCTTTTCTTTATGACAAAGGATTCTTATGTCCTCAATGGCTTATGTTATGCTAGTTCTCTAGAGTAGATGAAACAATTACTGGAGAAAGCATTGGCAAGTTTGAATGAATGAACAACATGATTAACTTTGGATTCTACCTCCCATCACAGTGGCAATACAAATGAAAACGATTGCTATGGGATAGACTTAAGTGATCCATAATGTAATTTTAATGTATTTTGATGTAATGTATTTGCATTATAAAATACTAGTAGAAATATGCTTTCATATGTATCACAGTACACAATGACGTCACAATGATGTCGCAATGACGTCATAATATACTTTTGACGAAATGATTTTCTTTTCAATTTTTTATTGTTTAATATAATAAATTGTCTGTTACTTTTCACTATTTGTTATAGTGAATTGTCTGCTATAATAATTAACTTTTCACTATTTACTACAGTGAAATGTTGCCCTCTTTAGTTATAAATAGAAACTTCCTCCCTCATTTGAATCATCCATTCTTCATCGAAAATTTTCCTCTCTCTCTCTATATTCTCTCACACTTCTCTCCTCTTTCACTTTCCTTCTAATCTTCACTTCCTTTGTACATCCCTAATCCTTCTTCTCTTCTTCTCTTCTCTTTCTTTTGCATGCATGATCGAAGTGATCAACATTACAATGCCAATTTGCTATATAATAATGTAATAAATATGATGATCGTCTCCTCATCTATCACAATGCAATATGTGAACATTCCTTCAATTTTCAACCACCTGATCACATGACAACAAATAAGATGTTTAACATATGTTATTAAGTCAATTTTGTTGTTCGATAATTTTATTAATAAAAAAATGTTTATTTGTAGAGATGAGAGGTGGCTATGGCGTTGAAGTCAAATTCGACAATTCGTGCCCTTAAAAGAGATTTGCAATATACGCCGACCTATGATGCATAGTAATATTGACTTCTCCACCATCATCTTCCTAAGGCATGACGTGTAGCAATTCTTTTAGTTAATAATAATAAAGACGTTATGAGAAAATTAAGCATGTGTTTTTTTTTTTTTTTTGGCAAGTCGTTCTATATTTGTGATAATTAGAATAGTTATTTCAAGATCTTGAAATAGTGCTAGTGAAAAAATAGAGATAGTGATCCATATATAATTGTGATTTATACTATTTTTTACACATATAGACGGAAAAAGAGGAAAATTATTCCCAATTTTTAAAAGATGGGTATCATTTTCCTTATAAAAAAGAAACACCACCATCTTCCATAAATACGTAGTAATTCTCGTATTTAACAGCAGTAAAGACAGCGTGTAATGGTAATAATGTTGTATATTGAATTAGTTATTTTCAGTGTTTCGGGTTAATTACATTTATAGCCCTCATGGAGTAACATTAAAGGATGTAATGTAAAATTACAAAAAGTAAATTATTTGAAGTGCTAATATATTGAATAGGCAACTTAAGTAATAAGAAAAAGAGGTCAAACCTCCACCTTGCTTTAAATAATATAGATAATTGGAAAATGAAAAAAATAGTGTTAATGTAGTGATGAAGACCGCATTTTCTTATTTAAAAATAAAAAATCCCATTTAACAAGAAATATTTACTACATTATCCGATTCGAAAAACAGAACTATTGAGGCCTTTCTAACGGGAGGCTAATACTTAAAGCACCCTCAAACATAACTCACAGCTTTATATATATAGGTCTACTTATATTTTTTACATTTCTCTTAGGACTTTATGGTCGGACTTGCTCCCTCGAGTAAAATAGTGTATCTGCCCATATTTATGTGATCAATACACCTCGTGTCTTGAACTGTGGATTTGTAAAACCGATATAATAAACCACGAATATAATTGGTTACAAGTTACAACGCCTTGTCCATATTTACCATGTCTAGACAAAAAGTTTCACATATACCGCGATTCCTTACTTCCCAGCTATAATCACTGCAAGTCCAATGTTTTAATGGCACCAAATAAGCTAAATAAATAGATCGATCATAAAAAAAAAATATTAATAAAATTTTAATACATAAATATAAGTATATAAATGATATTTTTTTGAAAACTTTTATTATTGATATTGTCTAAATGTTATCGATATTTAGTCACCGTTAATTTAAACATACGACATAATAATACTAATGAATGTATTTTTCATTTGAGTCCACCATCCTCACCACGCTATTTAACCAAATTTTCGGCAACTAGGTCCTTGATTACAACTCGACATTATTTGGTAGTGTGCAAAATGATATATCGTGATGTAATGACCAAAAGAGCCAAAAGCAACAACACTGCAATAGGGGAAATAACTAATAAGGTCATAATGGTAAACAAGTCTAGTCACGATTGCAATATCCTAGTCCCGGGAGTAAAGATCCAGTTGCATATAAAAGAACAAGAGATATCCAAAAACTTTCTGTGAAGATTCAGGAAATCTTTTCCAATCTTCGTCTTCTCTAATATTTGTCAATAGGACGCCACCCTTTTATTGAATGAAGTAGTGAAAGAAGAAATTACCCTAAGAAAATGGTCGAGGTCTACCCTGCCTTCAAAACTGCATTCTTGAATCATATCTTTTGTACTCATCATATGATAAATATATCAGCTCCAATTGACATGCACAAAACAAACAAATACAACATTTTGTGTACCTATATACTGCACCCTTGCGACTTGCACTTGTGCAGCAGAAGAAAGCTGAGCACTCGCTCCAGAGCAGTCTACAACCACCTCTAGAATGAATATCAGACGTCAACATACCCAAACTAGCAAGCTCAAAAAATTCTGTAGGAAAGTTATATATATATATATATTGTGAGAATCACAGAGACAATGCCCTTAGAAATGTAGCATTGACATCCTACTCCTTTTATTTGAATAGACAGCTTCTAGAGATAAATCTGCTGAGTCACAGAATTCATTGATAATTGAGACAAGAGCCTCACGAACTGAGCTTGCAAGGAACTGGCAGAATGTGTCATTTCCAACTTCTGCTTTGCATCTGGTTATCAACAGAACTGTTTTCATCCTCCCACCCAAGGTGGCAATTTCTGCCCTCAAGATAACCACACGGAGAGAGTCAAGTGCTTGTCTAAGATACGATAAAAGGCCTGGTCTATAATCACAACAAAGGGATGCCTTCAACATGTTAGGTCCATCTGATCCACCCTCATGCTCGACTATCACTTCATCAGTGTCCATTGGTATTATGTGATGTCTGTTAGCCTCAGATGCATCACTTCTCAGCTCTTGCAATCGGCCCATAACTCGTGTAAGCAACGATGCTTTATCCATCTTTAGGACACAAGAAAAATGTTCAGATAGTCATAATCCAAGTACATGAACATAGAAAAAACACCAAAAGAAAAAGGTATAGAGATTTGTTGGTCAGGCTAATCTGGGGGGAAAAGAAAACAAATGCTAGATCAGTGGATGATATTAATCTTTACATGTCAACGCACTGTCCAGGGGAAAATGCTTTGCAGCACAGCAATCAGGAGAGTGACTAATACATTCCAAGCTTCGGCCAGGAAGATAGCCTTTCCTGGTGTTAAAGGCAAGTCAATACTGAACATTTTCCAGATTCCTTGGCAAAAATTGATCATAACACCTCATGCAATTGTAACTGTTTTAAGAACACAGAGGCATCTCTAAACTTCTCTTCACATCCAACCTCAGATATTTTCTCATCATAAACAAAAATGGGGCTGACATTCCTCCCTACCAAGAAAACACTGCCAAGGACTAATACACTGAATTTTTCTACCTGATCAACTAGTTCCCTTTGACATAAAATACAGAAAAGGCACATAATAATACTCAAAACTTGGAAATATTTCAGAAATTGTAAATGTTTTGGCATCAATGTTATTCTCGTTTACAAGAATATTTTCCAAACGCTTATTTATGTATACTGTATCCAATAGTTACTATTGTTGGTATTACTATAATAATATTAAAAGCTGCAGCAACTAGCGGCATTGAACATCAATGATGGTTAAAGGCAATGGTAACGAAGGTTAGCAGTACTGCAAAACTACCATACAAAATAGAAAAAAAAATGAGGATACTGATTTCCTTTCTTCTTATTGCAGAGATCAGTTTACTTGTCTTCCATCAACATTTTACTTAAACTACTGCCACCGCCATCAGCATGGTAGGTTATAACCTTCCCCCCTCCTCTTACTACTAGTAATCACTGCTACTCTTGATTGCTACAAGATTCTCTAACAATTTTAAAGATAAGATTAAACGTTTTCTGCAAAATCAACGCACCCTAATCCAAATAATTAGAGTCAAGGCTTGATCATTTCAGCAGCATTATAAGAATATTATCTAAAGACTGAAGAAGATGCCCTTTTCCTAATTCAGAACTAATCAACATGCCTACAAGTGAAGCCTAAAGCAACAAGCTTCACTTTTGGGGACGACGACGAGGACAACAACACTCAAGCTTATTCCCAACTTGTGGATCGGCTATATGGAACCCATTTCGCCATTGCGCAGCTTCCAGGGCCAGTGTTATGAAAATAATTGTTCAATCAACCAAAACAGCACGTATAACTTCATCATTAACGGCAAGTTACAAAATTTCAATCATCTTTTTTCTCTATTCTTCACCCGGTACGTGAATACCCGCCACGGATCTTTCAAAGGAAAAAGAAGAAAAAGCAGTAGATAAGGTGGCATATATACCTTCCTGGCACTAGGGATCAATCCTCGGAGGGTATCGAAATGTGAATTGATTCGGGCTCTACGCCGCCTCTCGGCCTCGCTGTGGCTCCTCAATGCGGCGGCTGTTTTCTCATCTCTCTCGAAGGACCCGTTTCTCTTCAAAACCTTAATGGTCCCATAATCTACCTCAACTCCATTGCTCAAACTCTCGGACTTGGATTCAAGCATCTCTTCAATTAGACTCTACTGGGTTTGGTGTGTTTAGTGTTTTCTAATAAGTCTGACTAGTAGAGTGAAGAGAAAGAGTGTTGTTTCAGCTTCAAAGCCGCCACGCACATGGCCTTTAGCAAGATGGTTGAAGTAAGACAAGATCTTGAGAACAAAAACGGAGAAGACAAGTTTATTCTGCCCCCTTATTTTTTTTTTTCTCTTTTTCTTTTTAATCTTTTCTTTACCTTTCTCTTTTTCACTTTTTATTTATCTCTCTCTCTCTCTCTCTTTTCTTTTCCCATTTTATCGCCACATGCAAAATGGTCGCTTTCCATTTGGTTCGTCCGAATAAGGCCATGTTTTTATGCCCAATCCCATCATGTAAGTACTATTTATATATTTGAATAAAAGATACAGGGATATATGGGTATACAACGGATAAAATATAAAATTCTATTTATACTTTATCTTATGAGATATCGATTTTTAAATTTTGTAATTGGTACTTACTTTATAACATTTCAAAACAATTTCGCAATTTACATCCTATAAAAATTACAAATATACAATTTCTATATCTAATAAATAAGTATAATATCCACTATAATTAGATTACAAGAGTCTCAATATACGTTGATTTTCTTCGCTATTGACTCTAAATAAATAAATAAATATCTTATTTCCAAAAGGAAAGGAAAGGAGAAATTCCTTCTAAGTTATTTTCATTATCCAAAGCCAAATTATTGGTGAAAAAATAAGACACCAAGTATGAAATAAATTATTTAGAATGAATATCAAAATAAAATATACACATAAAGAATAAATAATAAAAGACCAAATTATTAGGGCTGTTTATCAAATCAAATGAAATTGGATCGAACCATAAAATGTGGCTCTTTCATATTTTGGTTGGATTCACTATTCAACTTAAAAAAATATCCAAATGGTTTATAGTATAGATTGAAGAGTTGAATCGAACTGAATCACTTTATTAGAATAAAAGATAAATGAATTTTTTCATTTTCAAACTTTGTCGATATTTTAGTTTAACTCTATTTACTTTTCTAATAAATATGCTCACCTACACTATTGCCTAGTAACATGCAAAATCATCATAATAGTATTAGGTGGCTTTAATTTTTGCATTATATTCCTCATTTATATATCAAATTTTGGTTGAAAACTTTGATGACTGTTAGTATTATTAACAATAATAGGATATTTTTAAAAAGGATCTAAACTAAACTAAATCATATTCAAAGCGAAATGGTTCAAAACTCCAAACTATTAAAAATAGTTTGATTCATTATCCAATTCACTTTATCAAATGGAATAAGGGAGGACTTTTGAATTGCAATCTAATGGGAATGAAATAAATATTTAATAATTATACATATTTATTACTTTATTTAATCAACACAATAATGAATAACAAATAAGATAGAACACAAAAAATAAATTGTTGAATAGACACTTAAAATCCTTACCCTTCTCTACTTTTTGTAACCAATATAAACCCAACACAACTTACGAATATAGGGTATTTATGACAAAAAAAAAATAAATAAATGTGTCATTAAATAGCAATTCATGAGTTAGAGAAATGAATTATTATTCAATATTTTAGATAATAGTAATGCATTGGGCATAGTTATTCAATGTCTAAAATTGAATTAAATACCATAATAGCAATTTTATATGGAACAAAGGAAGAATGGAACTAGCCAATTCCCTTAGGTGAACGTGCAGTTAAGGGTTTGAACTAAGTTATTTCAAATGTAGTTTGGTTCTATTAAGGCCTTAAGTTAAACCAACTCAAACCATAAGTAGTTCTATAAGACATAGATAAGAAATAAGTTTTTTTTTGTAAAATGAGAAACAAGCTTTTTTGCTTCTTAAAGCTTAATGTTGCTATTTTCAAGTTTTAATTTTCAAGAGAAGTATACTAAAATAGGTCCATAAAAAATAAAGTTGAAGTTAATAAACAATTTTTAACAATTTTTTTTTCCTATGTTGACAAAATATGGGTAAGTTAGGATTACCAACAGCACTTCACTTTGTGGACAAAGATGTAGAAGGACAGTAATAAATTACATAACCAAGAGACTAAAGAGTAGTAATAAGTTTTAAGTTTAAGGTTCGTATTGGCTCGAGCTATTTCTTTTTAATGTAAATGTAATATATTTTTTATTCTTTTATTATCCAAAAAAAAATATCAAATTATTTTTCATCCATTAACATATATTATATTCTATAATAAATTTTATGGGGAGGGTACCAGATTTTTTGAAATTTGTATCTTGTATACTTTAGTCTATATGTATTAAGATGGGTATAAGGTATGAAAACATCATACCGATACTGGCTTGTTAGAGTATATTTCAAAAAATTATTATCTAGAATTTATCATATGATTCTTAATACTCACTTGCAACTTATTTAGTCCAGTAGGTTTTTGATGGATACTTTATACGGCAAGGTTACTCGAGTACTCCTAATTAGAAATAAGTGGAAAGAAAGGAAATTTTAGGATATGAAATGAAGTGCTTTATTTGATAAGCTAAATGTTGAATGGAAACTTATAGAAATAAAGGAAAAATAACTAGAAAACATGAAGTAAAAATGTGTAGAAACAAAAGCAAAATTACCTAAGCACCCTTTATAACAATCTTTGCTAGAATAAGATGAAATAATATTGTCAACTAACTAGTTTGTTTCTTTTCATTTTCTTTAATATTTAAAGCAAACAAAAGAAATGACATTATTTTTCCTTATTTCCTTTCATTTCCAAACCATTCATTTTACACAATTTTCACTCGTTTCACTCAATTTACACTTATTTTTGCTTATTTCTCTTTTCATTTAAATTGGCTAAATTTGTATAAGAGTTTAGATCTAACATTTATCTTATGATCTTTGAAGCCATCTTTTTGTTGTTTAAGTAATTATACAATTCGTACCTTATGGGATCAACAAGATATAAAATATACTATAAAATCTTTAAATAATTTACAATATAAAGATATGAATAAATGCAACACTATTATCTCAATATATGTAATACCTGAGGTTTGTAAAAGAAAAATAAAGGAAATAAATAAAAGTAAAAGAGTAACAATTCTATAACTTAATTAAAAGACTAGGGGCAATATGGTCAACTCATGCCCAAAAGATACTAATGATAGAATAAAGAGGGGAAATAATGTTATTCTTAATCCTTTCTTCCTTCCCCTCCCTCGCCCCCCCCCCCCCCCCCCTTTCTCTTATGCTTCTTCCCTTTCTTAGCAGACATGAATATCCTTGCACAAGAACCATCCAAGAGTGTGACATTTAGATCATTTCATGAAAGTTATGAGTGCCTCTTATAATGCTTAATATGAGTCTATGTTGGATGAATAGTGAACATATAAGAAAGGGAAGAAAATATGATAGAATGTTAGTTTTGAAAGTTCATCCTCATAATAAGTGTAATTTGGATTAAGTTTATGGGGTTGTAGGTACAGATGCAAGGGTTATGTGTGTGTATAGTCACGTAAAGCATGACTAGGGAAATGACTTGAGTGATTTGTACAAGATGCCTAGGAGAGAAGTGTAAGGAGGAGGAGTAGGCAATCTCGATGACGCTTTAACATATATAGTGATAGGTAGAGAAGTATGATGATATTAAACTCCAAGATTAATGAAGAATAGGGTAGAGTTCTTAAGGTGTTTAAGTGTGTGATCTTTAAGACAAAGTTTCGGTAGAGTAACGGTGTTAATGGGGTTTTTTCTCTCTCTCTTAAATGAGGACATGAATGGGTTATTTATAGGAAATGGTAGTTGATCATATCTGCCGGATAATGATAGTGATCAATGGTTAAAATCGAAACTTTTAATTAATGAATATCAACTGGGCTATTTTCATGGGTTTAGGCTCAGATAAAGGTTTTATTTATTATTTTAGTATAAGCCAAACTAAGAAAGGTTAGATTAGGTAGACCGATCTAACGGGCTATACTCCAAGCCTACTATGCCAAAACTTTCCTGATCATCCTAGTAATTTATGAGCTTAGCTCCTCAGGTTTTGTCACCTTAACTCGATGAGCCAAATCTATTTGATCAATAGGCTTGAAGCTTAATATTAAATTTAGCTCTTTACATTTTACTCCCTGACCAAAATACATTGGATGAAGTCAAGGGGTTTGGGCATCAAATAAGCCTATTAAAGGGATAAAGCATTGCCTGGCACATGTGTGCTGAAAGTAGTTGCGTTGCTGCCAATGCATCTATGTAGCTAAGAACTTTTATAGAAGTTTAGCAACACTGTTGCAAAGTAGTTCTATAATAACATGGTGTGTGGGTTGTAGCACCTTTTTATTTACACATCTTACCTTGGCTAAATGAATTTTTACTACCTTCGGAGTGATATCTAGTAAAGATCACACCAGCACTTTAATCTTCTATCGATTATAGTTTTGAATCATGAAGGCTAGAGGTTGGTTCCTTCATATTGTGTTCTAAGAAAGATGTGATTCTAGCTTATGGTTGAATAGTATCCAAATATCACTACTTGATAGTTTTGAGCTTTAAAGAGACTAATAAATCCATACCTTGACATTGAATACCTTAAGCTACCACATAGAATACCATGTTCGATACATCTCCAAATGTTAGCATCAGTGCTTCATGCTTAGCCTTAAGAGTATATGCGTGGCCCCTCTTATAATTATCATCGTTGAGTCATGACTTGCTGTATAATTTAGACCCCTTATCCTAGCATGATAAATAATGCAGGTTCTTTCATTGAAACATGGCTTGCCTCATTTAATAATTGAATTGTTAAAATCAAAACAAGAAGAAGCCATATGTCAAGTCACGAAGCCTATGAAGTAAAATTCTATCATCCGTTACTTACTAAGTGTACCTATTAGTTTATAATATAACAGATTAATTCCAAGTATCGATGATAGGAATTAGGCTACCGGACCACTGACCTACAGCCGAGCTTAAGGATTAAAAGGATTGGCAAAATGAATCCTCTTGTTTTAATTGACTCCTGTTGAGGCCGAGTACTTCCTTGCTAAGGTAGAGTACTTCCTTGCTGAGGCCGAGTACTTCCTTACTGAGGTTAAGTATTTCCTTGCTAAGTCACCCTTTATACCTAGTCGAATAACTGCCTATCTCTCTGAAGTACACTGAATTGAAGAATACTTAGTAGCGTCTAAGCCCTCTAATGACTCAGCGTCTTCCATGTCGAGAAGCCGAGATAAAGAGACCCTGGGCTGACTAAGCTACCCTTGCTTGGATAAGCAAGCTGTCCCTACTTTTTGCCTGCATCTCTAACAGCCTTGCCAATGTAGCATCGTCATGTATACAATATCATGTGTAGAATCCATTGCACTTATAATTATTTTTCTTATATATTCATTTTTACCCTTTTGTATCTTATATATTACTTCCTTAGGAAATGCTTTTTTTATTTTTTCCCTTTTTGGGCAAGTTGCCCTAACTTATGGATACAAATACCCTTGTACTTGTAGCTAGAAGGAGAATTAAAATTACCATTAATACACTTTTATGCTTTCTTCTTTGCGTAAATACTCTGTTTACTCTCGGCATCACTCTTATCCTAACCTTTGAGCAAGGTTAAGTGGTGAGTAATCTCACTGGATCGATTTGTGCGTCATATCCATATCGAATTGTGTCGTGAGTCCTCGGAAGTTTCATTGGTGCGTCATATCCTCTGAAGCTATTCATAGGTTTTGCTAACTTCTTCATTTGCATTTGTCCTATTTCACACCATTTCCCATTATTTCTTTTGGGCTTTCTGCAAGCTCGGACCTATCCAACGACCAGCCTTATTTGTTCTTAGTCACGATCCGCATTGTCTTGGTATTAGAGCGAAGGTTTTGTTTGAGTTGTTGGTTCTTCTGAAGTTTTGTTCATACTCTGTTTTGCGTGTGTGAAATAAAGCAAGTTATTGTGTTCATCTTAATTGCTGAGTTGCTGGCTGTTGATTTTCTAGTTGGTGAGAGTGTTTATTTAAACCTTAGATCAGTAAAGAAAATGACAAATCCAAGTGTAAATGTTGGTGCTGGAGATGACAACAGTGGAGTTGTCCACCATAGACAACAGTTACAGGAGACACCACGAAGTACTGACAAGAGAGTTGATGAGGTCACTAGCCTCTTAATAGATCCGACTCGAGTTGTTCATGTGTTAGCTTGCTGACCTATTAAGGCCTTGCAAAATAACCTATAAGCTGTTCAACCTGTTAGAGGTCAGAATCCAGCTCGACTAGTAAGAGGTGGAGGAGTAAGTAGATGAGTAAGGCGAATGATAGACTTGAGAAAGCTTGATGGAGAGGATGAGGAAGAGTATTTCGAAGAAGAGCGTGTACGGGTCCCCTGAGTATCTGACCATATGAAGCTTCAGATTCCAAGCTTCAATGGATCTAGGAATGCTGATGAATATTTGGAATGATATGAGAACATAGAGCATGTATTTGATTATTATCATTACGAGGATTATAAGAAAGTGAGAACTGCTTCCGCCATGTGGTGGAAGAATTTCCAAGCCATGAGGAGACGAGAGGGCTACTGAAAGATTAATACTTGGCCTAAGATGAAGAGAATACTGAAAAATAGATTTGTGTTGGAAACTTATCTTCAAGATTCTTTCACTCAACTTCATGGGCCGAGATAAGGAGGTTGGACTGTTGATGAGTATATTCAAGAATTTCAGATGCTTATGATCCATTGCGAAGTAGAGGAACCATCAGCTTGAACAGTCTTAAGATCCATTATTGGGTTGAGAGGAGACATTCGAGACATTGTAGAGCTTTAATGATTTGATATAATGGATGAAGTTGTTAGGATTGCCCAGCGAGTAGAAAGGTAAAAGAGGGGTCGACTAATGGCCAGGATGTTGACTAGTTGACCTGAATTGGCAAGTCATTGAGCTTAATCGAGTACCAAGCCGAGTCGAAAGATTGATGTCCGAGCTAAGTAGAAAGGTCAACTTGATCGTGAAGTGTTGACCTAAACTTATGAGAAGGGGTAAGGGTTTGGCAGGAAGATGAGCTAGATCAAGTGCTTTAAGTACCAAGGGTTTGAACACATGGTTGCTCAGTGTTCGAACCATAGGACAATGGTCATTAAGGGAGATGTCTTGAAGCTAGAAGTGGACAGTATAAATGAGGAACCCAAGGACGAGGAGGTCCCTACTGAGAAAGAACTGATTGAGGAGGATATATTTGCTGAGGACTTGGATAAGTTACTCATAGTTATTCGATGCACTATGAACATGTAATCCTCACGAAAGGAGGAGTAGAGAGGGAATTTGTTTCATGCCACATGTAAGGTGAGTGATCAGGTGTGCGCCCTTATCATAGATAGTGGAAGTTACACCAATGTGGCATTAGCCGAACTTATTTCAAAATTGAAGTTGTTGACTGTTGCACATTTGAGGCCATAAAAATTGTACTAGTTGAACGAGAAAGGATCATTACATGTTACTTGGTAAATAATATTGCTGATTATTATAGGGAATTACTTAAACCAGATTCTCTACAACGTACTGCCCATGTGCGCTACCTATGTATTATTAGGTAAACCGTAGCTGTTTTATAGAAGAGTTATCCATAACGGTTACAAGAATACATATATGTTCGAGAAGGATGATTGAAAGATCACACTAAACCTGATGCCGTCGAAAGAAGTTAATAAGTTACAGACAAAACTTATTCACGAACTGAAGAAAACTTTAGTGATGAGTAGAGATGAGATCTGAGAGGCCATCAATGCCGAAGAGCTGACCTTTATGTTGGTTAAGCACCTATTAGAAATGAAGGAGTAGGGTGAACTACCCTAGGAAATCAAAGAGTTACTCGATGAATATGTCGATCTATTCCCAGAGCAGTAACTTGAAGGATTGCTGTAAGCCCTAAAGCCAAGCCAAGTAACCGTAGGGTTGAACTTAGAACCTAAGGTTTAGGGCGATCGGTTAAAGGATCCGATCAAACCCAAATTAGAAACTATTGAGAGGAATTTTAGTAAAACTGACCCCGTAAACTTGAATTTAAAAAAATAAGTAACAAAATAGGAGACTATAAAATTTTCAAATTTTAAGTATAATAGGTATTAATTACCGAAAATGCGAAAAGTGTCATGAAATAACTAATAAATTACTAGAGATAGATTATATGTATACTAAAAATTTTAGAATGACCAAAATAATATTTAGGAATGTTCACGTGTATCCTACATGTATTTACGTGTAGATAAAAATACGCGTAATTACTAAAATTGTCCGAAAACTAAGTAAATAATTAAAGAAAAATACAAAATAATTATAAAAAAATCAGAAGAGGATAATTGCAACAAGATCAGGTCGTGGACTGAAAAAAAAAAATTAACCAATAGGAATTGGACAAACAAAAAGCCTAAAATGAAGGAAATGGGGGCAAAATCCCATCAAATTAATGCACATTAATTACTACATTTGTCTATAAATAAGGAAAAAATTCTCAGAAGTCATTTGGCTAGTTTGTGATCTGAGAAAAATCGAAACACAAAAAAATTGAGAGAAATTCCAGAAAAAAAAAGAAAACTGTGCAGATTAGCAAGGTGAACTAAAACCACCACCCACCACCACCCTACAGTAGACCCACCGCCTGGACCGGCCGACAACACTAGATCGGGTTTGGACGGCCCAAAAGCTTCGGACCGGTTAGTCATTTATTCACCCGATTTTTGTATAATTTTGTAAAATTATGTATTTTGCTCAGAAAATTATGAAACTTGTTATTATGATGTTTTATTGTATGTAGATTTAGGAAAAAATATTTATTTAGTTTAATTATATCTGGAAATATAGGGTCCCTAACAAATTGTGTAAAACCGAGCATTTGTAAACCAGAAAATAAATAGGCTTAGGGATGTAGTTTGGAGTTCAAAATTTTTCTGTAGGATGCTCATTTGATGTATAACAGTGCTATGAAGCTATTTTTTTAAATTTAATTTTCGAAATTTTTAAGTTAATTTTTAGCCCTAAAATGATGGTAAAATTGGGTGATTAAGGGTTAATTAAGTGATTAGGATGTTAATTACTGATTTGAATCTTAATTAGAGGTTTAGGGAAGTTAATCTCTGCAGTGGAACCTTAATCCTATCCTTTAGGTACTAAGTATGGTTAATTAGGGAAATTAGGTATGTAATATAATAATTTAGTAATATGTGAAAATGTAGATTAATAAATTTAAAAAAATAAGGTTATTTAGATAATATTATAATAGAAATCAGAAAAAATAAGAAATCTGAAATGACATTTAATTTTAAGTAAATATCTTAAAATGTAAGATTTTTTACACATCGGGAATAAATCCGATACCTCAATTAGGGTTAACGTGTACCGAATAGTTAGAATACCAAAATTTCGACCCAATAGAATATTTGAATACCCAAACATAATGTGATTAATGTCACATTGGGATTCGAGCCTAATTACGACTTAGGAATTAAAACTAGAATCTAGTTTAGGAGCCAAACCCCGAAATAGAACACAGCGAATCATTACTACGTTATAGGTATACATGAGGAAAATGAGTTATATTATGAGTAAAATGAGTTATATTATGAGTTAGAATAATAATCCATAAAATATAAGTACTAAAAGAACCTATTTGTATTATAGGACACCTAGAAACAAATCAGCTCGCAACTAGAGGATCGTGCGATCGAGCAAATTCAAGTAAGTTGGGTTATTGCTTATTGTAATAGAGTACTACTTTCGTAGTACTCGGAGACTTAGGCTTGTATATGATTGTGATTGTAAATAGTTTGCGCATGTGCTTGATGTATCTAAATTAGTGCTGGAATTTGTACTGTGAATGATTTTGTGACTGATTGAATTGGTATGAACTTGTTGAACACCCTAACCAGCATTTAATCCCAATCGACCATAATAACCGAAAATGTCATGCATTGCAACCCGTTAGGGGATCATAGGACTCTCCAATCAAATACCGACCCCTTCGAAAGGGATAGCGCAGGATTGCAAAACGGTCCCTTCTTCATCCTCAGTCGAACTAAGTGACAGGAGAGGAGGTCACGGCGGGGATGGAGTCAATGGTTCGAAGGTAGTCGCGGGAGGAGCGAGGTCTCCATTGCACAAGCCTGGGTTTGGTTGTGAGCTGCTGCATAACATGGAACTCCTCAACCCGGATTGGAGCGGGTGAAATTTCTCTGATTTCGCAACGGACCGAACTACGTTGTGCGATGACACTTGATTGTTGCATTGCATGAAAATAATTGTTTGATAACTCTGTTTGTGCTTGTATGCATTCATGAGTCTTCAATTCAACTTACTGAGCTGTAGTTGCTCATACCTTTATAGATCCTTTTGTAGGTTCTGATTTGTAATCTCTTCAAGTACTATGCCGCCCTACAATTATCCAGAGGTTAGTCCTTTTGAAGCCAGGGGTGTGAGAATCAAGTTATTTAGCAAATGTGTAACTAGACTGACCTTGTAGTTAAAGGTTGAAGACTGTTAGTTATTTTGTAAATTAGTAAACTGTAGTTACTATGTAAAACTTCCTGGGAAGCTCTGTAAACATTATTATAAATATCTATGTTTTATAGAACTTTGTGGTAATTATCATAATTGTTGTATAATCATTATCAAACTGTTTACTTCAAAGCGAGGAGTCATCAACGCCTTGTGTAGATTATCTTTATGGTAGGTACTGTGAGGCTAGTTACTATCATAGAATGGTTTACACGGCGGGACTGTTGCGACTTTGCGACTTCGGGGTGTAACAGTTGTTTCCAATTTGAGGTATAGAGCACTACATTGACTTAGTACCCGATACAACACTGTTAAATAAGCCAGCCTAACGGATGAATCCTAAATAAGCTACTAAGCTCCAAAGACAAGTCAATGAGTTGTTAGAAAGAGGATATGTGAAGGAAAGCCTTAGCCTTTGCGTTATACCAGCCCTTCTAGTATTGAAGAAGGATGAAACCTAGCGGATGTGTGTAGACAGCTGCGCCATGAACAGGATTACTATTAAGTTTAAGTATCCTATCTTGAGATTGGAAGATATGCTGGATGAATTGAGTGGAGCTAAGATTTTTAACAAGACTGATCTTAAGTCTAGCTACCATCAGATTCGCATGAGGCTAGGAAACAAAGAGAAAACGGTGTTCAAGACTTAACATGGATTATATGAGTGGATGGTCATGCTATTCAGCTTATCAAATGCTTCGAGAACTTTCATGCGATTGATGAACCATGTATTATGAGATCTGATTGGAAAGTGTGTCGTGGTGTACTTTAACGACGTCTTGATCTACAATGTCGACAAGCCAAGTCACTGTGAATACCTTCGGATTGGTCTGGATATCCTTAATGCCGAGAGACTATTTGGTAATCTCTAAAAATGTTGCTTTTAATAGGAGAAAGTGGTAATCTTAGGCAATGTAGTTAGTAGAGGAGGCTTACGAGTGGATGACGAAAAGATCCGAGCAATTGTAGAGTGGCCGACTCCTATGACTTGTGCTGACGTGAGAAGTTTCCGTGGATTGGCTTTATTCTATAGACAATTCATTAAGAATTTCAGCACTCTTACCTCGTCTCGCCGTGCCACTTACTGAGCTCATGAAGAAGAACACAACTTTCTATAGGTAGAAAAGGAGGAGATGAGCTTTACCGAGATAAAAAAAAATTAACCTTTGCCTTGATATTAATCCTACTTAACTTTGAGAAAATATTTGAGCTAGAATATGACGCTTCTAGCATTGGAATAGGCATTGTCTTAATACAAGAGGGTCGATTACTTGCCTTCCATAGTGAAATGCTTAGATGACTACAGTTGAAGTACTTTGTGTATGATAAGGAGTTCTTGGCATTGATCAGGGTACTGTAAGTATGGCAGCACTATTTACTACCGAGAGAATTTATCATGTATATTAACCATGAATCGTTAAGGTACCTCTGAAGTCAAACGAAGTTATCGAAGTGGTAGGCAAGATGGGTTGAATTCCTTGAAGGATTCAATTTTGTGATTAAATACAAGCAGGGAAAGAGCAATGTAATTGCATATGCTCTGTTAAGGAGACATGCACTTTTAACTGAACTGTAAACCAGATTGTTTGGGTCTGCAAGTGTTAAAGAGTAATACTTTGAGAATCCATACTTTGGACCCATAATTATGTGATTATCTAGTGGAAGGACAGTAGATGAATGTCATGTGGAGGATAGTTACTTGTTTCAAGGCGGAAAATTGTGCATTTTGACCTGTTCATTATGGGAACTATTGATTAGGGAAGCTTACGGTAGATGACTCTTCGGACATTTTGGAGAAAGAAGGACTTATGAACTATTGAATGGTCGCTTCTTTTGGCCGAGAATGAGGAGAGATGTATACTGAGTTGTCGAAAGCTGTGCTGTATGTAAGAGGGCTAAGTGTTGAGCTGAGTAAGATAAAGCAATGCCTTTACTAGTTTTGACGAAGCCATAAATCGAATTGAGCCTAGACCTTGTTCTTGGACTATTATGAACTACTCGAGGCAAAGATTCTATAATGGTCGTTGTGGATCGGTTCAGCAAAATGTTACACTTTGTGCCCTACTCAAAGACTAACGATGCTTCGGATATTGCTTCTCTTTTATTGTAGGAGATTGTGCAGTTATACGGCGTGTCAAGAAGTATAGTCTTCGATAGGGATCTAAAGTTCCTGAGCCATTTCTAGAGGACCTTGTGGCATCGGATGGAGACTAAATTACTATTCAGTACTTCCTGTCACCCTCAAACTGATGGCCAAATAGAGGTGGTTAATCGCACTTTGGGATCACTACTCTAAGTTATAGTAGGATAGAACTTGGCTGACTAGGACATTTGCTTGCCAGTGGTCGAGTTTACCTACAACCGAACGGTGCATGACACCATTAAGCAGACTCCTTTCAAATTGGTTTATGGTTTCAATCTTAAGTTACCCTTTGATCTTATGCTTGCACCTGTACTCGCGTAAGAGGACCTTGACGCAAGAGGACCCTGACACAAGGGCTAGAGTACAATCTTTTTAGCACATTTATGACAAAGTCATTAGGCACATCAATCAAGCAGCTAGCAAAATACGAGAGAAGACAAAGGGTAAGACAGCTAGACAATTCTAGTCAAGGGACTTGGTATGGCTACATCTCAGTAAGGAACGATTCCTGAATAAGAGGAGGAACAAATTATTTGTAAGAGCTAAAGGATTTTTCAGAATCCTTTAGAAGATCAATGATAATGCTTACAAATTGGAATTACTCAAGGACTATGGGATTTCTACAAGGGTATTTATATCCATAAATTAGGGAAACTTGCAAATTATCTCTAGTCTTGCAATAATTCTCATCAACTATGACTAGATCTAATCTTATAAGAAATGTCTTGATTCTGTTATAAGATATCAAATTCTAAATTACTATTCGCGAAATAATAACCTAGATCATGGAGCAAATATAGTTAAATCAAGAAAAGAATAAAGAATTACATTAATCAAGCAATTATAATATTACATGAATAAATCTAGGTTCTACAAAACTTAGATACTAAGGTTTTACTCTTTATACATCTCAAAATAGGAATTTAAAAAACAAAGTATAAAAAAGAATAGAAAGAAGCATTATGAAATCCAAACAAAATTAAATCTTGAAATTTTCTCTTCTCCTCACTTTTTTTTATTGTTCTTAGCTTCAAAAACTCCCTAAAAATCGTGTTAAAAAGTTTTCTTAAATAAACCTTAACAAGAATTTACATATGAAGAATTAAAAAAATAGGTCGGTTGGAAAAGACACGATTAGGGACATAATTGTATCTTTTAGTCATGTCCTTTATTGTGCTTCATGTTTCTCTCTCTCTCTCTCTCTCTCTCTCTCTCTCTTTTTAAATTGGAAATGACATGAGTGACAACATGATTGTATCTTTTGGTCGTGTTCTAAGCTGTAATAGTAGAAAATCAGCTCCAATTTTGTCTAGAAACAACCCAGTCATGTCTTTCAGTTGTGTTAATTTTCAAACCTTCATAACTTACTCATTTTAACTTTGATTTGAGTGAAATTTGTTTCTATTTTCTTTTATAGATCTTTTAAAACTTAGAAAACAAAATTTTACTCAATTAAGCATTATTTTCTAAAAATAAACTCAAATATTAAGAAAAATTATAAAAAATCACTAATTAAAATATGTACAATTAGATACTCATCGGCTTCAAAATATTACCAATAAAGTGAACAAATGGCCCTTCACTTACATTCCATAATGGTCTGGTAGATCCGATTAAGTGTTTCTAGTTAAAGGCATGTTTTCCTTTTCTTCCATGTGTATACATACTATATACACATACAATATCCTCTTCGAGCTTTTTCTATGCATGGAAGGCATTATTACTTCACCTCTTGATATGTTGGGCTAATTCTTTAATATTTGATTAACTGGTAAACTTGGGACCTTAATCCAAACATGTCACGCCACTTAAGTTGGATATTTGCGAGAAATACCACTCAACTTGGTTTCCAAAGAACCATTTTGCACGAACTCATATATGATAAATAAACTCTCACTAGGGCTACCGTAACTCCATAAGAGATTATATTTGGATGTTGAACTCTGCTTAACAAGTCCACCTCTTATTAGAATTCTCCCAAGCCACTTTGACTTGCACGGTCTAGCTTTTTAACAACAACAAGCTATTTATCTTCCAATAGCTTTATAAACACATCCAAATCTTCTTTTCACCAATACATATAAGTTTAATGAGTCCCATGACGTGAGCAAATTAGAGATGCTTCACAGTAGGTTTTCACACACTTAAAGGGAAGCCCATATTCGGTTATTACTTCGGTAGGAAAGAAAAAAGAAAAGGTAAGGACAGTAAAATGTACTTTATTTTACTTGAAAAATCGAAAGGTGTCTAGTTTGCTTTTTCTTTTGCACTCCCACGGTACGAACACCTTCACCATCCTCCTCCTTTGTTCATTACTTAACTGTATCAGGTCGCCATTTCAAGGGAAGAGACCTCAAGGATCTTTTCCTCGTCTTAATTCTTTTACTTACCTTAATGCTTGTATTTCCCTGTTCCACCTTCTTTGTTTTTTAGTACCTTAACTTTCCATGTTGGCTCTTGACAGGTAAATGCATTCTCCCTTATTCTTCTATTGAATCAGTCCTTGGAGCAAGTGAAACATAAGCTTGAGTCAGTCGACTTGGTACAAAGGTAGCTTCCATTGTATGCATAAAATTTAAAGGCAATATATTTTCTTTCCTAAACTTCTAGTCTGTAGCTGTCCTTCATCAGAGCTTTAAGAAGAAAAAACAAAAGATTGCTGAAGTAATATGCCATTTATCATTAATTTTGAAGTCTAGTAATTGAAGAGAGATCGGAGTTGCTTGGAAACTAAAGACTGAGGCCTCTAGACTACTGGATAGAAGAATGCTGAAGCAAGAAGTTCCTTCAAGCTGCTGAAAAGAAAATCAATGTTGCAACTTATGGAAGTAATATACGAGATTTCCATTGCCGCAACAAATTGAATAACCTACAAGTTGGCATTGTTTATCTTTCTATTTTTTCTTTTTTTTTTTAGCATGCCTCCAACATTCTTTTTTAACTTTTTCCTCTCTTTCCTTATTTCTTTTTTTAGTTGCTCATATGTTCTAATTTTCACCTCTAAATCCTTGCTTCAGTTTGCACCTTAAAGTGATGATAATAATCAAATACCAATCGAGGCTTGGTTCGCTCAGCTCGCATCTTTTACAACAATCCAGTAAAGGCAAGAGCTTAACTCACCTTACAACTTCTAAATTTGCATTAGGTGTGCTGCTATCGATTATAAAACATCCATTGAAACATCACTAAAGGTTATGGATTCCGTGTCTTTGCCCCCTTTTTTTCATGTATTCTAACTTATGCTCCTTCTTTTTCAATTCTTGCAGCTGTAACTTCCTTCGAGCAATTGTATTTGTGGATTCTCACAAGGGTGGAGAACAAGATCATGAGCAAAAGACCGATTCCAGAAGCCATTAACCAAGTGATTCGATACATTCTTAATTTGCAAACTTTTTTTACTTTTAATCCCCTTTTCAATGCTCCTTCTAATCCTTGTTGATGGCTTATAGGACTTAGTATAATACATCCCTCAAATCTTCTTACACATCCATGTCATCAAGAAAATGATCATGTCCTTCACGTCTCCATCTCATAATGACAAAGCCAATTATATGTACTTTTATCTCCAGGAGATCTCACTAATCAAAATGGACCATTGATAATTATAAAGATGAATATGATGCTCTTCATTTTTCTTAGCATCCAAAACATGAAATGAAGTTCAACTTTCTACCATGAGCAGTAATTAAGATATGAAAGTAGAGTTGAGTACATTCCTAAGGCATGTTGAGTTCACCATTGATAGATTGAAGAAATGTAGTAGTTGCCACTTATGCTTTTGGTTCTCTTTTCACAAAATATATATATATATATATATATATATAAATAACTTCCTGTTGGTATCTTCAGACTTGTTACAAGCTGCTTGTGATGGATGTCAAGCCCTATGGCCATTAATTGATATGCTAAAAATTCTCTTATGCAACTTCTTTATGAACCTATTATTGCTTCTTCCCACATAGAATTGATTTCATGCTGCAGTTATTATAGGTGCAACCCTTCACTTTACAGCTTTTCTTTTGCTTGGCTTCACTATTTCAGTAGTCACTTGTTTACTTGATTTGAGATGTTGGGAATCTTGTGTACAATCCCAAGTTATGCATTTTCTTTGGCTTTAATATTTCTTCTCTATATAATAAATAATGAGATATTTTCCATTACTTGATGCCTTTATTATTGAAATTGTACTCGTGCTTTGATGTGTGCCTTTGGATAATTAATTATAATATCCTTCTCATTGTCCATGCTTTGTAGGTAGCATAATCAACACTTAAGAATTTAGTTTGAAGAGGATCTCTTCCTTACTCAGACGATAGCTACCTACAATCGAGGATCAAAAGTTTAAGATCGTAACTTGATAACTACATCTCGAACTAGCAAAAGTTAGCAAATCAGCATGGTTTAAAGAGGATGGACTCTTTACTGCCCAAACCGTAACTATTTGCCAATTGATGGTCAAAAGTCTGCAGTTGTGACTTGAGTATTGATTTCCATCAACAGAGGATAGCAAAGAGGTATAATACTTGGGGTCATGTATAGCCTTTAAACCAATTGTAACTTAAAATGTGAGTCGAATCATAAGTCTTGAGTTATAAGGACATGTACACATGAGCACAAGAGAATCGAGCGTAAACTGAATATAAATGATTTGGACATCAGTCTTAGACATAAGCATATGAGAGTAACATGCTTGAGTTAAACATAACCTTCCTTTAACATAAGCACTTGTGAGGTAATACATGAAATGAGCTTGGCTCCCCTTAATACAAACACTTATGGGATAAACATGCAAAATAACTATGAGGCTTACATATAACCATAAAATGTGAACTTGAATAGGAACATTGAATATGAGCACATGAGAATTGAGCGTGAATTCATAAGCTTAGCATACAAGAACGAGATATAAATATTGTGCATGAACATATGAGCATCGAACACTTCAATTCAACATAGTCTCTTTGGTACGTATATATGTAGGCTTCTAATATGAGCACTTCTAAACTTTCTATATGAGCATACACAAGTTGAGTATGTAAAGTGAATATAACACTTTTGGCATTTAAGTTAAACATGAGTCTCATCATGTGCATTGAATATATGTCTTGATACATGAGCCTTGATCATGAGTGAACATAAGGGTCACATATGAACATTGAATGCGAGAGTGAATGCAAGTCTTGAACATTAAGGTTGAATGTGAGTAAGTAGAAGCTATAATCACAAGCCTTAAACGTGATTTAATCATGAGAATTGAACATAAGCCTTGATCTTAAGGTGAGCCTTTAACTTGACATCAGAATGTAACCGGAGCCTTGAGCATGACATGAGATTTGAACATGACATGACCCCTAAACACTATGTAAGGTCCGAGTATGACATAGGTTTTAGCATAATAAGCTAAGCATGGCTTTGGTATGTGAATTGAACATAAGTAGTTGAATCATGAGCTTTCTCCACATAAACGTAAAGCTTTCAGTATGACGTGAGATTTGAACATTAGTCTTCTAACATGAACATACGTGCTGGAACTTATTAGTTAAACATCATCATAAACATGTGAGTTGGGCATGGTATCACTAATCTCATGTTTGAGTTCCCTATTGTCATTATGCATTGCAAGAATCCTTGTGCATATGTGTCATCTCTAGTTTTTATAAGTGGATGTCATACTTTCCAAATGCACCTTATTTCTACTAACTCCCTTACTTCATTTGCAGGTGCTTACTTTCTTTTGTACTTGCATATGGACATGGTTACCACCTTTAGGGGTCATTAACATATGTAAAGAATCTGTAAAGAGTCATTCTTATAGTAACAATGCTGATAAGAACAATAAGGTTTTGGCATATTCTAAAGATCACATTCTGATAGTCCTTTTGCCTCAGGACAAATGGTTAGATCCAACTATCAAAGATGACTTCTTTTGGCCAGATATAAAGAGGTAGGATACACATTAATATCTACCTAAGGATGGCAAGCCGCGTTTCATTAGACAGGGTCCTTTAGTACATAAGAGGATTGAGATAGAAGAAAATTCTATATTGCGTTTTAGAAACGAGAAGAAAGAATCTCTCTTTCAAATAGTAATTTCGATGGCCCAAAGCACATAGTAAATGGCGGTTGTCTTGGGTGACATATATTTTCAAGAATTCCTCATATACATCCATTTTGGAAGAGGCAAGGGTATACTATCCCAGATGAGTATCTTCTGTTTTAACTTTGCATTGCCTCCAACATTAGAGGATGTTGTAGTCCTTTTAAGCCTTCCTAATTTTAGATTGATTGACATCACCTCAGCTTCAATCTTGAAAGATGATCAGGCATTGATTGAACTATTAGAAGTGGACAAGAAAGAAGCTTTTGATACTCGCAAACATGGTACACTTGGTGCATGGATTAAGCATTTCTTCAGGCCAGATAAGGGTGATAAGATGGGGCTTCAATATCAATGTAAGTAAGTTCTTACATTTTGATGTGGCATAGTCATTATTTACCTTTTTCCTGTTGATGTTCACTTTATAATCCTAACTTGATCTATCTTGTTTTACATTTTAGGTATGAGTTAAAAGCTTTCATTGCTTGTTGGTTGTCATCATTCGTGTTTTTAGGGGGCCTCAAAAAAGGTATTAGTCCTCGACTCTTCCACTTGGCTATTTGCATTGTGCGAGGAGAACGTTTTACCTTAGGGCCTTTCCACTTGGGTTCCTTGTATGGTTGCTTGGACCTTTTTCATGAAGCTTTGATACACTCATAAGAGAGATATGTTGTGGTGTTGTATGTAGACTTAGTGTTTCTCCATATGTTCTTTTATGAGCATTATAAGAGATATTTTGGTCTCCCTCTTACATATCCTGATGTTATTAGGCCTTAAGTTTAGGGATGGGTCAATAGAAAACTCCTAAGCACTTTGAAGAATGTCATTGATGCTTGCCACAAGTTTAATTTTTTCCTATAAACTAAGGAATTTCCTAGATATGAATGGTACTCAGAAATCTACCCTTTAGGTTCGAAGGACTTGGTAAACTTGATAGAGCTTCATGATGAACTTTCTGATGTCAAGATAGAGTTCATCTTATGGAGTACACCTGGGGGTTTTTCATCACTTCATGATTAGGCCGATGCTTTTAATTGCTTCCTTGAGTGTAGTATTAAATATTCACTTGATCGAGTTGCTCGACAATTGGGGTTTGATCAAAGAATGACTCATGATTTAGTTATTAATCAAAGTTTTAATAAGTGTTGCAAAGTGTTCAAACTTGAGAGTAGAAAGAAAATGCATGAAAGGATCAGGCAATTATTCTTTCCTTCCATAAGTCATTCTGAGGTAACTTCGAATGGCTGGCTCACATATTGGAAAAATTGCCTGGATGGGTTTAAGAAGTATGTTTTAGAGATAGCTAAAGAGGATTTGCCTAAAATATTCATTTGGAGATATGAATTTCACTTTTGACTCAAAGAAGACCTAAAATTTTCTAATAGGGCGAAGTTATCTGATAATGCTTGGGGTAAATAAAAAAATGAACATTCATCATCTCCCCCATTGATCATCAAACAACCTAAGCGTAGCTACATTTATGAGGTAGCATTGTCAATACACTCTTCTTCCTTTTTTTTATATATATTAATATTTTTATTTAAGTTTACTCTTCTTAGTTTTCCTAATCTTTTGTGTCACAAGAGCAAAAAGGAAAGGATAAGATCAACACTTCTACTAAACAAAAGGTGGTGAAAAATCATCATGATGGAGTGAGTGGTGGCGCTCCTAAAGGCACTTCTTTAAGTCAATGTATCCCTCCTATCACTTGGCCTTTTCCAAGTTGTTATGGTATGGGAAAGGCACTTTGGGCTAAAGATTCACTTGTTGTTATTGAGTTTGTAGATGAAGGAGAAGATGACGTTGAATTGGTCGATTATGGGGATTCTCTTGAACATATAGATGACGATAGAGAAAATTCTATGACAGATGTTGATGATGACCAAGAAGGGCAATTCAATGATAAAATAAACTTCATAAAGCAGGCTGATGAAGGCACCTATGGTAATATTAGAATCCTCAATGTGTTCAATATCATTCATTATTGTGAAGATAATGAGTTTTCACTCTTAGAAGAAAGTGTGATCTAAGCGTTTTCTGATGCTTTGATGGGTGTAAGGTTTTGTAATGAAGAGACACATGTTACACCTAGTGCTTCTATGGATGCTATCTTAGTTAGCAATGTCCCTTCCTTCTGTAGTGATGTGACTTTGTCTATTCCAAGAGATCCTGTAGCATCACTTCCCCTATAGATTAGAATGTTACAATATAGAGATAAAGGAGCCACAACCAAGGTAGTAGCGAGCTTATAAGATACTGCCTCCTTTCATGGCTTTACGATACCTTCTAACCTCCTAGCACCATTGGAGTACTTACATAGGATGGAGGGGGATTTTTAGACAAGATCCATCTGTTTAGGTTCCAATGTGACTACTCATATTGTGGGCCTACTTGGTCAAGCTGTAGGGCTATTTGATGAAGCTTGGCGCTCTTTATCTATAGAGAATCTCAAGCTTTTGATCAATAGTGTTATTATAGCACGTGCCTTTAGGTTTAAGCTCAGTAAGATGGAAATTATTACAGTTGAAGCTCAAAAGGTGTTAGGCAATTGAGATATTGAGGAAAGATGTAAGCTACTTAAAGCTAAACTTGCAAAGGCAGAACTTGAGAGAGAAGAGCACGTTGCAGGCATAGATGTTGATTTTACTATAGCATCTAGTATCTAGTATTGATAGTATTACTCTTATTCTCTTTGCACTTTTGTTTTTTTTACATGAAGTGTACGGACTTGTTGAGCTTAGTACGTGTCATTTCACTTCTCACTTATTTGAGATCTATGTCTTTAAGTAGAACATCATGAATTAATGTGATTTATTTATTGATTTAGCAAGCTCTTAAAAATTTACATCATTATGTGCTTAGAAAATATTACATTTCCATAGCAGTACTTTACAGGATAGATTACTTCATGGCTTGATAAATTTGCAAGAAAACCCTACACACTAGAAGTGTATTCCCATTCGCAAGCAAGGATTCGAATATATGATCCGGTAATATGGAGATACTGATTGAAACAAGAAATATTAGTTCCATTGGACAATCACGTCATGAGTTAAGGGGGTATTAATCACTACTTAACTATTTTGACATGCTCTAAAAATACATACTCAAATAGTGTAAGTCATTGTTTCATTTAATAGGCATCATATAGTACGCATGGGAGTCAAAACTTCAACTAGTTAGTAACTCATAGGATAAATGTATATTGCACACTTGGGAGACAAGTCTCTTGCTAAGTAGTAGTATTATAAACACCAATACTTTGTTATTGTTTTCTTCTAATGTATAGTGTATAAAAGAGATAATAGTAGAATTAGATATGTAAAACAAGCTCATACACCTCAAGCTGTAAGTTTCATTCATTTAACTTTACTATAGTTTCCTTTTTACAAATGGAACTTTTTGATATATTGAAAATTGATGGGAGTAGTAATATCATCTGTCTTGGGATTCTTAAGTTTGCAATATCCCCTTTCATACACTTCCTTAAGTATGAAAGGTCTTTCCCATTTTGGTGTAAACTTAGGCACTAAAGTACATTGGCGCACATGCATAGTTACACGGAGTACGTCATCACCTTATTAGAACGATCTCTTTCTCACTAGATGGTCGTTCACCACTCCATGTCTATGTCTATAATTAATGAGATTGTGTTTGGTGATATCACGCCTTTTGTCTAATGCTTCTAAATCCATCACTCGTAATGTGTTAGTTTTGAGTTTGGTTGTGATAGCTAATCTAGTGGATTCGATCAAGACTTCTGTAGGAACTATTATCTCAACCTTATATACCAAAGAAAAAGGAGTTGCTTATGTCAGCCTTCGTTTAGATGTCCTATAGGCCCAAAGCACTAATGGTAGATTGTTATGCCATTCCTTATGATTATCATGAACCATGTAACTAAGTATCTTCAATAAGCTCTTGTTAGTTGCCTTAGCTTGTCCATTTCCTTTCAGGTAGTAAAGCGTAGACTTTATATGATCAATATTATAGGAAGCCAGTAGTTAGCGGACATACGAATTAATGAAAGGAGTATCATTGTCAGATAAAATATGCTTTGGGATTCTGAACCTATATATGATATTCTCTTTCATGAAATCTACAACTACTAGTCTTATTACCTTCTTTAAAGGAGTTGCCTTTACCTACTTTGTAAAGCATTCTATTTTTGCTAGAATCCAAATGCATCCTTTTGATGGTAGATGTATAGGTTTAATAAGGTCAAATGTCCACGTATAAAAAGGCCAAGGAGTTGTGATATTATGGAGTATGATTATAGGAGCATGAATGGCATTGTTATACTATTGATAGATAACACACTTCTTAGTGAAGTTGAAATTATCTACTTCCATCTAGGCCAATAGTACCCCCTATCGAGCAAGTAATAATATACAGCATGTACCTAAATCAAAATTGTTTTTGGTAGGAGGAGCAATTCACTTTAGGTGTTTTTCCCATAAATGATACTCTGTAAAGCTTATTTTCATGCATAAGATATTTTTTGGCCTTTCGCTTTATAAGTTTGGTGTCTGTACTATTCCTTGGTTGTACATTATTTCTCAAGTAATCAATGTATAGATACCTCTAATTGCCAGTATTAGATACAAAATTACATTCACCCTAGTTAGGGAGCTCAGAACAACTAGGACAATGTACTTATACTTAAAGCACATCTTTAGCCATTAATGGCCAATAATAGCTTGCATATTGAATACGACAATATAGTGGTGGCCCTTCTTCCTTGCTCCAGATCTAGTGATACTTATCTAACTTAAGACTGGCTTCCTTGGAACCAATACATCGAGATAGAACGCCTTCTGGACCCTTATAATATAACATCTCATTAATTTTAACAAAATTCCTCAAAGCCAAAATAGAAGCTGCACTAGGGTGCGTTAACTAATCCATAAGTGGGATGTGCCAATCATCTTGCATGTCTTCATCCTCATCAACAAAATTCAAAGCGATACATGGTATAGATTTTTTGACTACTTGGATATTCACATTATCACCGGTATCTTGAATTGGAATTTTGGATGCTAGTACAGCTAATGCATTGACATATCTATTCACTGATCAACTTGTATGCTCGTATTGTATAGAGTTAAATTTTCTAACCATAGCCTACACTACAATCCTATAAGGCGTAAGTATAGGTTCCTTCAAGCTAAACTCACCTGCGGCTTGTTTAATGATCAAATTTGAATTGACTCGAATACACAAATGACATGCTTCGACTTCTCATGCAAACAATAGATTAAGTAATAACGTCTCTTACTTGGCTTCATTATCGGTGCATTGAAAATCAAATTTAAATACTAAAGGTATCTTTTGACCCTTAGGTGATGTCAATATGATTCCTACTCCCCAACCTTGATTTCCTATAGAACCATCAAATTGAAGTGTCTATTCACCATCCACCTCGACGATCAAAGTATTTTCATGAGACGTAGTTGGTATTGTATCTATAGTCGAGCCCTCTTAGGTGTTCAAGAAGTGTGCTAACATATCAGTCATGGCTTGTAACTTAATGGTCTAGGGGGATTGCATCGAAATGTCAAATTCTCCAAGAAGGAGTAGCCACTTAGTAACTCCTAAAGCAATATTCAGTTTGTGTACTGTAAGGCTGGGATCCAATCCTGGTATCTCTTTGTAGGTCCATGCAAACGTATCTTTATATTCTTTCAATAACTTAGTAATATGAACTTTTATTTCTTGTGGAAAGCTCTTGCTTATGAAGATTGGCCGCCATGACTCTCCTAGTCACGCTAGATCCAATTCTTCTATTTCTTCATCTTGCAGCTTCATTTGGTCTTGTAGTTGTTGTAGGGCGGGCTAGACTTTTTATATTAGTATGGGATCTAAAGAGCAGAAATATACCTCCTCAGACTCACCCCTTAAACCGTCATAAGGCACACCTTTCTTTCGTCTTCTTGAATGAAGCTTTCAATTCCCTTGGCCTGCTTATTCTTTTTCTTTCCCCTACAACGTCCGTGCATCCTCCTTTTCTTTTGCTGGCCATCTTGAACTTCTTTCCATGTAAGTAAAGGAACACTAGATGGCTTAGTTATCGCAGTTTCACCTTCCTTAGCAAATTCATCAAAGTAGGTTGACTTAGTAAAGTATGATTCATGTTGCTCAAAAGGATTCTTAGTAGCTGGAATGAACACATCCTTCCCTTTCCAATGACCTTTGATACATTGGTACAATGATGATAGGACTAAGTTGTGATCGTGTCGCTACTTCTTACCAATGAGTAGATGGTATTGAACCGACACACATCAATCACATGAAAGGTAGTAGTACCATGGATAGGGACAACCTTGAGATCAACATTAACATACGTAATAGAATCCATAGGGGCATGGCTAAATCTTTTTATTGAGATAAGCTATTTAATCAATTGTCGGATGTCAATTTTAGGAACCTTAAAAGTACTCATTGGCTTGATATTCAACGAAGAACCATTATCAATGAATGTTCTCTTAACCAGGGACTTGGTAAGCACACCTTCTACATATAAGGGGCAATTGTGATTGAAATTCTTCATACACATATCTGCATTAGTAAATAGAATCTCATTTTTGTATGTCATAGCCATCCTCTTCACAGGCTGCGCTAAACTATACTTCGTGTATTGACTTTCAGAGATCTATGTGAGTGTAGTTGCTATTGCAAGCTAAGCTGTCTCGTTGAATCCCAAGAGATCAAAGAAATTCCTAAAGTTAGCTGTCTTTAACAATGCTGCAATGATAGGTGGGTGTTTGTCGTCTTGAGCTTCAATCAACTTTCCTTTATCTTCATAACTTCCAGTAGCTTGGGCATCAATCACTTCAGTTATGATGAGATCGTGGCTAATGGCATTAACAACATCGCTTCGGTTATTATAAGTGGGAGGTGGATCATTTTTAACATTATTGTTATCAATGATCAACTTAACCCATGCAACTCGATCATTGAATATTTTCTTTAAAGTGAAACAATCTTTAGTTGGGTCACCAATACTTCAATGAAATCTACAATACTTGGGATCATTCTTTTCTTCATTTGTGGGGAGGCACCTAACATCATGGAGCTAGATATTTCAATCATGGAGCTACTGGTCAAGCATTTAATGCACTTTGGCTAGGGATAAGGATATGTCAAAGATGGCTTAGAATTAGTAGGCTTATCATTTCTTTGTTTCTTTTCTCCCCTTGGTGCTTCGCCTTGAGCTGCATTTACAAATGAAGTGTGCTTGTTGAATCTCTTAATTTCACTTCTTTATCATGCCATTGAGTTGTTGGTCCTTTACGCATTCTCAAATAGCGCAACAAAGGAGGCCAATGAAAGATTCTCAAGGTAGACCGCATACTTAGAAAACATTCCTTGGATACAGATCTTGACCAACTCCCTCTCATCACGAACATCATGTATATTTAGTGAGTGCTCCTTGAAGTGCTCGATATAGTCCATAAGATCTTCTTTGGACTTCTATCAGATCCTTTCTATGTTAGTAAGGGTAACCCTCTCATTTGTGGAGAAGAACTTCTCCAAGAACATCTTACACATATTATTCCATGAATCTATTGACCTTGGAGGGAGATTAACATACTAGGTGTATGCCTTCTTAGTGAGCGACATAGAAATTTTTTTCAATTTCAAATCGTCATCTAAACCATATACTTCCAGTGTCTTAATGAATTTCATCAAATGTTCCTTGGCACTTCCTTTCTTGCCATTAAATAGCATGAACTTTGGACTAACATAATCCTTAGGGTACGGCTTTGTAGCAATGCATTAGTGATATGGAAGCTTCAGTTTCGATATCCCCATGATGGATTTCGCTTATATCTCCTTTAAATATATGTCAAAATCTTCTTTGGTCAGAAATGAACATGTATGAGTGAATGCTTCTACCCTTAGTGACTTTGCAGGAGCAAGGTGCATGGGTGCGAGATTTACAGGTATAGATCTTGCAAACATAGGATTCATCGGTATTGGTTGCACAAAGCCAACAATTGTGACACGTAATATTGCACGTGAGGATGCCGAGCCTCCAATCTATACTCCTTGGTTCCTTACTTCAAGTAATGAATCTTACGTGGCTATAGGTTCTACAGCAAGAAGTTGTTCCTCAACTTTAGGAGTGACATGCTTGTTGACAATAGGAGGTTTGGGTGGGGTGTGTTGTTTTACCATATTAGAAGGATTCAAGGAAGTTACTCCTTGTTGTATAGTAGTAAAGGCAGCCAAAATAGGCAGGCATTGAGAAAACATCGCTATGAATTCACTTAGGTTTAAATTAGTCTCTCGTAGCTTACGCATTAGTTACACATTGTTAAGGACACCTTCTTGTGTGTCATCTCCTTGATTAGTGCCTCTAGCTAGAGTTGATTTTAGTTATTGGTCATAGTAGTGACATCTTACTCTTGATTAATTCAATTAGTAGGATCAAGTAGTCTTCTCCTTGGAGGTACCATGATGTAAGTATCAAGTCTTCCCTCCCTAGTGGAGTCACTGGAAAATGTGGAGGTATGGGTATGAATGCAAGGGTTACGTATGTACCGTATGTATAATCCTATTACAAGCGATTAGGGAAACGACTTAAATAACTCATACGGGATGACTAGGAGAGAAGTATAGGGAGGAGGAGGAGTAGAAAATCTGGAGGAGGAGGAGTAGAAAATCTTGATGAGGCTTTAACAGATATGATGATAGGTGGAGGAACGCAATGGCATCAAATTTTAAGATTAATGAAGAACAAGGTAGAGTTCTTAAGGTATTTAAGTGTTTGATCTTTGAGATGAGGTTTCGGTAAAGTAACAGTGTTAATGGGTTTTTTTCTTTTTCTTAAATGAGGATGTAAATGGGATATTTATAGGGAACAGCAGTTGATCCTATTTGTTAGATCATGATGGTGATCAATAGTTAAATTGAGCCTTTTTATTAATAGATATCAAGTGGGTTATTTTCATAGGTTTAAGCTCAGATAAAAGCTTTATTTATTATTTTAGTATGAGCAAAACCAAGAAAGGTTAGGTTGGGTGGACTGATTTAATGTACCCTACTCTAAGCTTACTATGCCAAAACTCCCCTAATCATCCCAGTAATTTTTAAGCTTAGCTCCTTAGGCCCTATCTAATAGGATTCCAAGTATCGACTCGATGCCATGCTAGGTGTTGAACCGCATGGAAGCTTGCTCATGAGCTTCGCGTGAGTGGGTGACCTATTTATAAGCTATGTCAGTGTTGAATGGCCTGCCCTGCTCTATTAGGTCTACCCTACTCTATTAGGTCTACCCTGTTATGCCGAGTATGCCCCGTTCTTCCTTGACCGAGCCTTCCTATAGACTTCTCTGTAAACTATAGCAATATTGGAAGACCCAGCTTGCTCTACAATTAATGTCCTAGGCTACTATTTGTGCCCTGCTTTTCTAGTTCTTCCTTGATATACTTAGTCCATTTTGCCCTACTATAGTTGGCGCTATTCTATTTTGTCAAGTATACTCTAATCAGCTATACAGGACTGTCTTGTTCCTCCCATCCGCTCTACTTTATCGAAATTGATTTGCTCGACTGAGTCTGTTTGGCCAAGATCTACTTGGTCATGATGAGGTTACTCAGCTATTCTATATTAGCTCGACCACACCAAGACATATTAAATAGGTCGGCTACGAAGCCATTGTCATATTAGGTTAGCTGCTGCCATATCAGGTCGGTCTAACTATGTGAGGTCAGCCTTGGTCCTATCAGGTTGACCACGGACATATTAGATTGGCCTCGGACAAGATAGGTAGTCTAGAATCTGATCTGCCCAGATCATAGCACCAAGTCTCCAACAACTCTTCGGAATCAAACGTCAGTCCTTCACCCGAAAATCTTGTTCAACTATCTATTTTACATATGTTATTTAGATTTCCTATTTCTTGTATTTTTTGTAAGTTGTCTTCATGTTTTATTTATAATTACTAGAATGGTACTAAGGTATCCTTTAGTCATTTATTTATAGCTTTACCACTTTATATAAATAAAACACTTGTATAGGGTTTTTAGGGAGATTTTACAATATTTTTTTTTAATAAAAACTCTTAAGTCTTTTATCTTGGAAAGCTCTTCCCTACCCACTCTTATCAATCTTCTTAGTAAGGATTGTGGCGAGCAACTCTAACACTTGGACCAATGTGTCACATTTGGTGAGTCTTAAGTCCATATGTAGTTCTACGGTATATTATATCCATAGAGCTAGTGCGTGGGATTGCTAAACTATTGACTATCATTTACTTTTTAGGCCATCTTGCAGCTTAGACCCACCCCTTAGTTTTTATATGATACTGGGTTTGTGTGTTCATTTGTGAGTCCATATTACTATCACCTTAACCCGAAGGGCCAAATCCACTTTATTAATAGGATTAAAGCCTGATATTAAATTTAGCCCTCTATAGAATTCATTCAAGTTTTGGTGATCTTGAACACCCTTAATGTGGGTTTGTTAGAAACATCAAAGTTTACTATGATTCAAGAAGAAGAAGGATAGTAACATGTTGTGTAAAGTGCTTTATCAAGTGTAAGTTCGAGTTTTAGTGTTGTTGGTGTCATAATGTACGTTATACTTTTTGGGTGGTTGATTTAAGACCCTTTTTCTTCAGATTATGCTTGTTAGTGCTGGGAAGCAAGAAAGCTTAAAAGAAGAAGATTCTTGATCCAAGTAAGTGTTAGATAGTAGTTTGATTTAATGATTATGATTAAATGTGATATTCTTTGAGATATGTTAGTTTGGGGCTAAGTTCTATAATGATTTTAGTGCGATGATGTTTGGTTTTGATGTTGATGAACCTTAGTTTACTAAATGAAGAAATGTTCTGTAGATTTCACAGTTCAATGAGATATACAGTCACCATAATAGGCGTGTTGGTAGACACGTTAAGCTACATGGTCTTAATAAGCCATAATATGACGATGTTGAGTGAGAATAATGAGACTAGTTAGATACATAGGCATATTGATACTAATTGGGCTCAACATGGCTAAGTTGAGTAGAAAATTGAGGAATAAGGGCCTACATGGTCTCTAACATAGCCATATTGCCATTATATACCATCATTTCTCTATCAAATTTCTTGATTCCACCAAAACCAAATCTGTTTTCTATCCAAATTAAATTAAAAATAGAAGATTAAATGCTAATAGTGGGGAGTGGAATCAAAAGTAACTTAGGAAAGCTTTTCAACTTAAGAATAAGATTTGATGTTAAGTTATTTACAACTTTTGTACTAGGAACTAAAGACACCTAAGGAGTTATTGAGCTGACTATACTAGGTATGTTTATGCTTTTACAGGAAGATAAATGAACTTAATTATATCTAACTTTAATGTAATTGTGTTGAGTGTACATGGCTATGAGCAAGGGACTAAGAGTACTAGTAATCTTTAGATGGCATCCTAATGATTAGTATGTGATATTGTTCCAAGTGGAGTTGCATATTGAAAAGATTTAAGTAGATTCTAGGTCAATTTTTAAACTCGATGGTATATGGAGGTACCCAACACCATATAAATATTATATTATATATATGTGTATGTCATTTGGAGTTATGAATTACCCCAAGTTTTTAGATGTCAAAATTGTGATGATCGTCGAACTTAAAATCAAAGATAACAATGGATTGTTTGTGCCTTAGTTGTTACTGCCTTTGCATGTGATATTCTTGTATGTTCAGGTGCATATCGATGTAATATTCCATATACTGGGTAATCATTGGGACTTTGTTTCTAAATATAAGTAGTTCGAGTGACACTAACCTTCACAACGACTTAGGCTACAAACTGGTTTACAACTTAACAGACGATGTAGATTACATGCACTATATATGATGAATATATGGTTTAGGACACATTTAGTTGATTTGATGATGTTTGTGATGATCATTGTTGTACTTGGAGATTAGACTCTTGTATTATACTAGATCATTTTAACTTATGTACTATTACTACTAGTTACGTGAATTGATGTAGGAGTTGAGATGGGCTCCCTTTACCATCCGAAATGCCATGACCCATTACATATCAATGCTAAGTACTAATATGTGAAGGGTCAAAATTGATCTAATAACCACAACTAATAAACAATCCACATTTCACACATAATATTCATTCTCTTGTCAATTGCATCAACTGCGGCTCATTTGAGTCTCGTCGATAATAAATCATCGTCATAATCTTCCATAAATAATTAGAAGACTTGCATGTAAGTATCGGTCAACTGCAAGACAATTTAAAAGCCTTATTTCTTTTTAAACAAGATATTGTAGATGATCTCCTTTAGAGATGAATTGGGTTAAGCTTAATACGAATAAATTTGTAATAAGTTTAAGTGAAAATGATACAATAGGAGAAGTTATAAGAGATCGTTTTGGACAATGGATCTATGGTTATGCCAAAAAAGTGGGGAAAATTGATATAATAGCTGTTGAGATTTAGGCATTATTTTGAGACACTATATTTTGTTTACAATAGTGATTGTTAAATGTTTACATAATACCGATTCAACAATAGCCGCTACCCTATTAGTTAATCCATCTCAATATAAATTGAACTATGCTAATGTGATTCATGGTGTAGAGAAACTTGAGAAGAAACCCGAACCGGATAAGAAAATAAGTAATATAGATATCTAATGACTACATTACATGCTACTATCTACTACACATAAAGTAGATAAAAATAATTATTAAATATGATATTTTGGGAAGAAACCCTAACCGCTTTCTCTACTCTCTCTCGTCTCTAGTATTTCATAAGTTATACTTAACACCCATATAGGCGCTCACTATGAGCTCTCCATTGTCACCTTCCCTACTCTTACCATTCTCTTCTCTCTTATTTCTAATCTCTCACAATTTAATAGAACTTAAATGCTTTGGTTTAACATGCTATTTATCATCCTCAATGAAAAAGAGAAAAGAAGAAGAATAGTGAAGACATTGGCTTGATGAAGTTATTAAGCTAAGGTGGCTTGATTTTGAGTATCACATATTGATCTTTGAAAGCAACTAAAGTTGCATCCACAATAGCGACTTATACATACTTTTTATTCTACACTTGATTAATGATGTCCATATTCAATTGATAACCCATTTTGTTATATTTCTTTAGCACATAAATACTTGTCCATTCAAAGAAAATAACAATATAAGGCAAAAAAAATTCAACTTTTGCAGGATATTAGAACTTGCGTAGTCAAGTCGGGTTAGGTTAGGTTGATTAGCTTGTTAAAAAAAAAACACCTATAGGGATAATTTGTAGTTATGGGGTAAAACCCTGTAAGATTTTAGGAAGGATTTTAAAGTGTGGAAAACTCATTGGTTCAATTTGTGTAACTCACATTGTTTCTACTAACACTTTGTAAGAGTTTCACAAATAGTGCATAATCGATTTGTGATTAAATCGCAAAACTAGTTCACTTTTGTTGTTGATGTGTATCTAGCAAACAATTTTGTTCATATCCTTTAATTTCCTAATCATGAAAACCTTATAAATCACAATAATATTTCTTTATTATTTATTAACCTTAAAACCTAAAAAAAAAAAAAAATTCTTGATCAATTTTCTAGAGTATATTCAAGCATTTTGTAACAAGGGCAATGCTTCGTTATATAATATGTAGGGATAGCAAAATCCAAATTCTAAGTTAAAATTTTATTTGACAGATAGGTTGAAGAATGTAATAGTAGGCCAAGAGCTTAGGTTGGTTAAATATGGGGTTGCATAGATATTAGAGTTTGATTAGCTTAATAGCTAGTTGAATGAAGGAAGGTGTTACTGGTGGATTTTGGTAATTGGAATTATATTGCAAAGAAAGGAAAATCTTTTGGTACTGGAGACAGTCTGGTGCTTAAGTTAGTAAATGTGAATGGGGAAAGTTAAGACTAGTAAAGAGTTATTAGAGTCCCTTATAGCGTTTATTTCCCAAATTGATAGGCGAATGTTGTATTTGAAGTAGTAGTTATCGGAATAACTATCGAGACACGTAAAGTCTCTTGATTAGACACATTCCTTGAAATGCATAGAGAGTAGGTAGTTATATAATATAATCGTACCAATGATAACTGTTTGTGTCACTTCCCTTGAATTCAAATTAGGAATGGATCTTTGCTACTTGGTAAGATGCCAAGAATGTAGGTAACTCGGCCTGTCGACAGACAAATGGACAAGTAAGTGAAATTAACTATCAATACTTGACAAGCTGAGTGAACGAAAATTGACTATCAATAGGAGGCTAGTGGTCGATCGCTAACATCAGTAGTAGATTAGAGATATTTGCAAAGGCAAAACATTAGATTTTTTATTCAGAGCCCACAAATAAACACGTGTAGTAGAATTTAAGCATAAGTATATTCATGTGCAAGAAACATTGTTATTTTCAAAAATGTTACTTTGTCATTCCGTTTTCATAGTTTTTCATCATAAGTTCACGTGGAGTTCCATCATCTAAATCTATGTATTATCTAAGTAATACTTACTCTTCCATTATTATTACAAACCATTTGATGACTTATTAGTTGCCTTGCTCAAGCAATTGTTTCATGAAAATGGAGACGAATCAAAATAACATCCAATCTTGCTTTTGGATTGAGTCGAAAAGGAATATATGAAGTTTGTTCTCTTGCTCTATGCATCTTTGTGATGGGTAAATTCCCATGAAAAAGCGATAACTTTTCATTTAGTTTATGATTGGATGTGCGATACATATATGAATATAGTATTGTGGAGTCTTTGGCTAGAATAAGATGTTGCAAGTTTCCTTTCATGTGCCTCGTCTGTGCTTTCCAAAGTGCTATTGCTACCTGTGACTTAACATGGGAGAAGAGGACAGTACTCCATACTTTAGTGTTTAGAGCATCATCTCTTTACCCCTCGCCATATCTCTTTACCTTCTTAGGGTATCCTTAGTAATAGATTCTTTAGAGAGTTCCTTATGTTACCGTGCTGGTATCTTAAAGAACTCTCTTTTTTAAAGGAACTCCTTGTGAGGTTCTTAGAAAAAGTTTCTTTATATTTCTTTATATAATTTACAAAACCCCTAGAGTAAAAATTCTGTAAAATTATACTAAAAACACTTTATCAAAAGAGTCTTGACACGAGAATGTAAGCTAAGGAACACTTTTTTGGCTTATTGGTGAAGGAACTCAAAGTAACTTTGCTAAAAATGCTCTTAATGTATAATTATATCATAGCAATATATTTGTTAGAAACTTTTGCATCAGTGTACGGTGGTTATTTTAATGAAGCTATGTAATATTTTGTAATTAGAAGTACTTAAGAATTTCTACAAACAAAATGGCGCAAGTAGATTGAGAAAACATGTTTCATGATCTATCATAAATTCGTTCTTTCTTCCCCAACCCCTCCCCCCAACTATAATTAAGTATTCAATGTTCCAATTAGTTTTTGCTAATTTATTTAAAGTAAACCTTTTGTTTGTCGATCATTTTTATCCAATTCTATATATAGTTTGTCTCCAAAGAGAAAAGGATAAGGATAAGTAATTAGGAAAAAAAAAATATTTTGGTCCTCTTTTCTCCTAACTTCTTGGGCGCCCACAATTTTTAAGTATATCTATAGGAGGAGGGGTGATCTTTATTGCTTTAAAATGGCAAAGATAGTGGGACAAAATCAATTGGGGACCAAGGCAGTAAGAGCCAGCTAACCATGTGATAGCATGTTGAGATGAAAATTACAAATGGCAAAAGGATGATCTTCCCCGCCTAACATATTTAACCTTGAGCCAATTCCTCCTTTTCCCTTACTTTCCTTTTTCTTTATAATCATTTTAAAGTGCCATATATATTTATTGAATTAAAAATTTCAAGGTATGTTACACTTCATATATCCATATCTTCCAACTTTTTCATTTACATAGATATTCTTTCATTTTTTTATACTTTGCATATACATATATATATCTATATTATTAAAATATTTTGAGCCTTAAGTAACTGTTGAGTTAACACTTTAATTATTTTTACTAATTTAACTTTTTAAATGAAATTTTCATTATTGATAAATAATTTTTTAAATACATTTGATTATAGATATAGGATAATTTAAGGATTTCAAGAAAACATAATTTTTCCCTCTCTCTCTCCCTCCTCCAATATTCTCATTACTCCTCCCTTCCCCCTCTCTCTCCCTTTCTCTCCCTCCCTTTCTCTCCCTCCCCTTCAACATTCTTACTACTCCTTATTCCTCTTTCATGATCTCCATCTCTCTCTCTTCCTCATCTATTATTATCTTTTATCAATATTATAATATATTTAATTATATTACATAATTTTATTTATTTTATATACACGCAACGCAAGTGCGTTATTCATTTGTATATATATATATATATATATATTAATACTATTAGTTAATATCACTCATCTCAATATGTATATGGTGTGTAACATCTAATAAATCCTTTATCCTTCTTTGGTACCTATGCAATCCATTTTGGCACTTCGAGATTAAAAAAGAAAAATAATCGAACAAAAGCTATCGAGTTGACATAAGGTTGCTCAATCTAATTTCAATTAATTAACTTTTTTGTTTTTCCTTTTTTTTTTATTAGGTAGTAGATGGCCATCCACTACCTAGATGGGTTGCGTCACTTATTGACCACCAACAAAGATGGATAGATTATGTAACCTATGAAGATATTTAAGCTTTGGCTAGAGACCCACCTGGAGATAGTTGACTATTACCTTAGGGAATTTTGTGACCCCTCCCTTAATGGTGGTTGGCTTGTCAATAGATTTGGTTTTTTTCTTTTTCCTTTTAATTTTTCACTATTTTAATTATATTAAATAAATGTAAAAAAAATTTTATTAGATTAATTGCTATGGACCAATGACATATTAACACATGTCCAGGTAAGTAACGTCAACAAATGGTTATAAAGTACCATATACAAAAAATAAAAAATGAAAAAAACTTGTTTGATTAAGTGAAAAAGGGCAAGATCACAAATTTGTAAAACGTAATTTCCATAAATTTTCATAATAGAATCTAAACTCGACCTTTCTAGACAAATAAGCTTTTAAGGCATAATTATTACAAGGTAGATTAGATATTTCCCATATTAAAATTTGACGGAATATGCTTAAGATCGATTGTATAGAATTTAGATTAGTTATAGATTTATAAAGTTATGGTTGAATAGAAGATGAAAACCACCTTCAAATATGAATTTCTTTAAAACAATTGGGGTGAACGAGCCCAGTAGTTTTTAAGAAACTCCATTTAGGAAAACAAACTGAACTACAATAATATTTTTCAATTTGCCCTTTCAAATCTACTTTGGTTTTATTTATTTCATCATCATCCTCATTGAAACTAAATTTTGAACTTGCAATTTCTTCTTAATCATCCTTGATCATAAGTAAACTGGGTTTCAAAGTTGTGCAAATGAATCAAGGTTTACAAGCTGATTAGTTGAATCCACTTAAAAGGGTTAGGGTTGAATTTTACAACCATAGGCTAAATAAATGTAGCCTGTTTCACCTATATGCTAAAGTGAGTCACCCCTTATGGCTAGGTTGGCTTGCCAACCTAAAATGAGCAAAAAGGTACAAATTTATACCTCAACATTTCATTGCACTTTATTTCAATTATGAACCTTTATTTTTGTTTTGCATTCAAGTTCTTAATGTTACGTTAATTTTTTTTTTTTGTTAGAGAATGATAATGGCCTTTAATTTGTCTAAGTAATTATATAAATTAAATAATATAATAAAATATAAGATAAATAAATATAAATATAGAAAAGAATAAAAAAAGAGAGAATATAGGTGAAAGTTGAAAAAAAAAAAAAAACCTTTAGGGTTGCTTGGGGGGAGAGGATTCACTTAACCATAAAAGGTGGTCATCAGTAAAAAGTCCTATCGTGTAGACTATTTTAAGATGGAAGGTTACTGCACACTACTTTCGTAGACATAGTCTATATAAAGTGTACTGAACTCGACCAGCTTTTATGCTTCCAGTTGAGTACCTATTATATATAAAACTTATCATACATTCTTTTAAATGCTTTTTATTATAGACTTATATAACATAACTTTATGTTATAATAATATTTACAAAGAGCACATTTACACAAAAAGTTTACATTTTCAAAAGAAGCTTATAATCTATAGGTTCTTTATATAAACACATACACACACATAACAAACTAGAAGTTGAAAGCTACTGAGATGCCTAGGGATACCCAATTAGTTTTCCAAAAAAGTATACTAGACAACAAAAGATATCCAAAAGTGCAGTCATCTTCAATTTGCTTCACTCCTTAGCCTACCAATTATTAACTTGGGTTTAGTTATAAGGCTATATCTTTTAGTCAGTACTTGCAAAACAATCTATCGAGATTTGAGTGATAATTTACTTAGTAAGTAGGAAAGAAACAGAAGAGTACCAACAAAATACAAGCATGTTTATCAATCATTACCTAAATGTAATGAAATAAGCAAATGAGACATTATGTAATGTTACCAGTCCATTATGAGGTTAAAGAAATTGCATTTGCTTTAACCCTTTGTAGACACCTTATTTTTGCCCCATTTATTTTTATTTTTATTATTTTTCTTTCTTTTCTCTTTAGGCCTTAAATAAAAAGAAACACAAAAAATTAGGAAATTAAAGAAAACCTAAAAAATTAAGAAATTTAGAAAAAATAAGGATTATAGAAAAATACAAAAGTTTTCAAAAAAGAAAAAGCACAAAAAAATAAGAAATTTCATAAAGAAACCCTAAAAAGATAAAAAATTAGAAAATGAAGTTTGAAAATTTAGAAATTTGAAAAATTACAAAAAAAATAGAAAAATTAAATTCAAATATAAGATTTTAGAAAATAACTTGTTATTATGATAGATTTTAATTTTAATTGTTGGTTTAAAAGTTAGGCCGTTGAACTTGGGCTTTGATTTAAATCTAAAAAAGGTTGATTGAGTATATATGTGCAATTTGATTGCACATATCGATAAGGCACAAGCTAACGACCTAATGGTTAAGCATATAGACTGGGCATGAGGTTTGAGTTTGAGGTCTTAGGTTTTAATCTTAGCAAAGATAGGGAGGCCTTTTTCTTTATTGTTTTGTTTACTGTTGATTAGCATACTGTCACATGTTAGGATTTGGTTATACCACGTATCTTGACATGTAGCATCATCAGATTGGACGGCCTTGTTGACGTAGTACCATGTGGCATGCCATATTAGCGCCACATATCACGTGACACGTCGAGAGTAGTTGGATCAGCTGATGTGGTGCCACATCAGCCCTTTTTTTCCCCTCCTTTGCTTTCTTTTTCTCTCCATTTTCCTCTCTTTCCCCCTCCTTCCTTCATTTTCCGTAGATTTACTACACTTTCCTCCTCGAGTAGCCACCTTTAGCTTAATATTTGATTCACTTTTCGTTACAATTTCGCCAAATCAATGACAAAATTGCAAACTAAACATAGCTTACTGTGAATTGATACAAAAAACATGTCTAAATATAGTCAAATGAGCATTCAATTTGAGCTCAAAAAATTGGAAAAAAGTTGTTTTTCTAGGTGTTCTTCATTAATTCGATCCAAGCTTTTGATGTTTTCTTGGAACAATTTGAGTATAAAAGGAGCTTCGGGAAGTTTATACGTACAAACAACCATTCTTGAGCTTTAGATTCAACTCCCAAGCTCTCTCACCTTCTCTAGCTTATTCTCTCTCTCTTCGAATCTCTCTTTTTAGAGCCTTTCAGCACAACCCAATACCATGGCTGAATTCCCCTTAGCTCAGGCGCTCCAACCGGACTAGTCTCAACCATCTCCGTAACCCTTAGTAGCTTCCTCGAGCCACCCTCCATCAAACCTTAGCCATCGTGCCCCCTCCCCCCCTCCCTTCCCCTCTCGCTCTCTCTCTCTCTCTCCCTCCTTGAAACATTACCTTCGGCCACCCTAGACACTAACTAACTACACTACGAACTTCGCCATACCCTAGAACCTAAGTCCCAACCCCCATTGCACCCCTAGCAGCTGCACCGTGCATTACTTAAACACTACCGCCAACTGTCACCTTCGATAACCCTCTAAACCACCACCAAACACCACGACACTTCGCTTAGCACCCATAAACCCAAAAAAATACTCACTAAAACTCTTTTTCCCCATCGTTTAGGTGGTCGGAAATGCTTGGAGCCCCTTCATCACATGTTGTTGCTCTCTTCCCTTCCATGACCTGACTTATATCCGTGCCAGCAACCCGAACTCGACCTGATGATCTCGGATCTGACTCGATTGATCCAGTTCTGACCCACACATCTAGCTGCATCCATTCGAAGCGTATTTTCCTTTTTTTTGTTTTGTTTATTTTTTAATTATTTGTTTTATTTGTGTAAATGTAATAATAAAAAAGGAGGAAAAAGAAAGAAAAGAAAAAAAGAAAAAGAGAAGAAGAAGAAAAAAAGAAAAAAAAAAGTAATTTTACATGTTTAGAAATAGGATAAAGAAAAAATAAATAAAAAAGAGGGAAAATAAAATAAGAATAAATATTTTTTTTATCACTTAGAAATATTGATTTTCTAAAAAAAAAATATAAAAAATAAATCAACCATTTTTCAAATTGGGGCCTTTTTTCGATTTTTCTTCCAAAAAAAAAATTCAATTTAAAACTTTCATTTTTTAGAAATTTTCTCAAATAAACCGAATTGAACTAATAACATAAATTTGACATGTTTAGAAAACTAAAGTCAATTTAACTCACTAAAATTTTATAAAAGAACTACGTACGTCTGATCTTGAATAGTGGTATGTAAGTACCTATGAAGTTATGGTAAAAAACGAAAAAAAAACTTAATTTCCCTTTTCCTTTAATTTAGATTGTCTTGTTTATCCAATTAGAGTAATTTAATTAAGTCTTGCCTTTTAAAATTAAAAGGTGATTTTTATGTTTGTTTCTAATTTTGGAAAGTATTCGCAAGGGTTTAAAATTCCTAACCTTCGAACCTAAATCTCTGGTTTTAAAAAAAAAAACATTTTATAAAAAATTATTTTTAATTGATAGACCGGCGGTTAAGTTATAACTAATTTGATTGGTTATAACTTAACCCTTTTTTCCTAACTCTGGTCGGGTAGCAACTCCAATCCCTTTTTAAATTGAAAAAATGGTTTTTTTTTTTTTAAACTCTAATCGAAGGTTAGTACTAGATGGGTAAAGGTTTACTATTAATTGGTTTTAAGAAGACTTAATTTTATAAAAGAACCGAGAGAGTGAAAAATCAAGCTCGATACCCTTGGTTGAGGAGTTTCCATAATATTGGCCCGATGCTACAAGTCAATGCCAAATTGAAGCTTATCCAAGGGAGACTTACTTTTCTTGTGATTACCTTTGAACTAAGGACCTTAACCTTACTGTGATCTCATCTTTTATCACTTGGTTTGATAAAGGGTGAGGAAGGGACCTATTTTTGCTAACCCTTTCGAAGGGGTTTGAATTTGGCCTAATAATCTTAACTATCGCCTAGTAAATTAATATGCATATCAGATAGAGATGACCATCTCAAGATAAACCAACCAATTCATCAATCAAATAAGCAAATAGATCATGGAATTCAACTCCTAACCAACATTACAATATCACAATCACACACATTGCATGGGCATAAATATCTAAATACAACCACAAACAAGTGTATTCTCATGCTATAACGCACCTATCCCAACTTACCTTGATGTTTGTTATATGTTATCCTTTATTGTTGAACTCATCCACTTCAATTATCCCAAAATATTCAAGTGATTAGCTTTAGTTTCCACTCAAATTAGGATATAAGATTTCAATTCAAAGGTTAAATGTATCTTATATTTAAGCCAAATGCTATTTTTAAACCACTTGTCAAGTAATTTTCATGTTTGGTAATTTCTAAGTTAGGTTCTGAGATAGTTTATGGTTGTAATTTCTAATCAAGGTAGATTCTAAGTCACTTTCTAAGTTTGATTAGTCTTAAATGTCCTAAATAAGGTACTTTCTGAACTAAATTCTAAGTTAAGGTGTTAGTGGATTTTTTAAACGAGGGACTTTCTAAGCGAAGTTCTAAATTAGCAAAGGTTATGGCTTCCAAACATGATACATTTTGTGGTAGTTTTTGATACTAAGGTTTACATATTTTTAAGCTAAGGACCTCTTAAGTTACCTTCTGAGTGTTGGTCCTACTTGGTGTTTAGCTTATATAGAGGTTTTTCCTTACAATCTATGTTGAATTCCTCATCAATTAAACCTCCAAATCATCACATTTTACCTCTTACTATAATAGTAAAGCAGCAAAACAAATTGTATCATCACTCCAACTCCTTTCTCCAAGCCAAATTCAAGTCTTATCCATGCCTAAAGCCACTTATTTGCACATATAGTTAGAAATACTTGCTTATACTTACAAATACCCCAAACTCCAAAACAAAACATCATGATCAGTAGTTTCTACTCAACATCAAACTTCAATACATCTCAATTCATAAGCATTCAACTTAATTATACTAATTTATCATAAATTCAATAAATAAATGCATGAATTTGGTAGGAAATATGCGGTTTTTAGCCTTAGATTTTAATTAAAACTAGTTAATAAACAAGCTTTTCACTAGAAATCTACCGTTTCCTTTTACTAATGAACATAGAAAACCATATAATATTCAAATTATGGCAAAAATCAAATATAGTACAATGAAGAAAATTGGGATAACCACCCACTAACTTATTGCTCTTTACAAAATCAAAATTTATCAAAAATCAAACTTCAAAATTTTTAAAAATCCTTTACATAGGTTAAAACTATGCCCTTTGAGGATTATGCATATAAAAATTTAGGTTGAAATTATATTATTTGGGTTTTGGAAAATGCAATAGAAAATTGTTAGATGTGTGTGATTTCTTAAGGAAACCATACATGTATTTAGAATTTAAAAAATTTAGGTTTATTTGTGGATGCTACATGCAAAATCACCTATAGAAACCAAATTTCATAATTTTTTGAACTTCATTTACTATTTTTTGGAATTTTGGAGAAGAAAAATTAGAAAATCGAGCACTCATTAGAATCCTACGGTAGTTCTTGGAAGACAGTGGTGTTAGATTATGCCTAGATACTCGAACTTGAATATATGATTTCTCTCTCTAAGGTTATTAAAAGGACTAGAAATGCAATTTGGATGACCTATATATAGCCTATGGTTTTTAAAATGGGACTAATAAGTATCTTTTATACCTTATTTCCTTAATTTTCTTTTATTTTTTTGCCATAATAGGGAATTTCATTAATTTTCTTTAGAAATTATGTCTTATCACATGTTAACCCTACTCATCCGATATCTTAATGATTGCAAATGAAGTCGCCTCTTTTACTATTTTTCATGGTTTTGTAATCTTTTTTATTAATTATTTGCTAATTTATATAGTAATTTTAATGTATTATGCACATAAATTAGAATTTTTCAATTACTTATCGATAGGAATCAGCCTTCGACTATATTTAAGCTGAGGCTGACCTATCCAAAGTCGAGGCCGATTAACTCTTGCATGAATGTTAGTGAGAGAAAAGTAGTTATGCCATCTCTACAAATACTGTGCATTTGAGCAATGCGACTCGGCTATTATTGGCTGATTATGAGAGAAGATGCAAAGGATGTTGTTTGGCAGTGTCCTCAATGCTAGAAGCATGAGTTGCCGAGTAATGCACCTGCAATTGAGTTATGTAGTCTAACTAGCCTTTGGTTTTTCACTTAGTAGGGGCTAGATATTCTTGGACCCTTTTTGAAGTCTACCATCTATTGCCAATTTGTCATTGCCACTGTTAACTACTTTACCAAATGGGCCGAGGTTGAGGCTGTGGCAAAGATCATAGAGCAGAAAGTGAAAGCTTTCATCTTCAACTCCATCATATTAAGATTTAGAGTTCCTTACATGATAGTTATAGATAGCGGCCTACAGTTTGACAACAATAAGTTCCGATCATCTTGTAAGAGGTGACATTCGGCTCAGCTATACGTCTGTAGTGCACCTTCAGACAAATGGACAAGTTGAGGTCGTAAATAAGGTCATACTACATAGCCCGAAATGGAAAGTGGATCAAGTCAGGGGAAAGTAGGCTAATGAACTATCAAATGTCCTATGGGGATACAGAACCACTTATAGAACCGTAATGGGAGAGATACCATTTAAGTTAGCTTACAGTACTGAAGTCGTGTTGCCGATTAAGCTAGACTTGCCCAATCTATGGACGTATAATTTTGATGTTATGCTCAATTGAGTCAGATTGACAGGGAATCTGTACACTATTGAGGAAATTCGATACATTGCAAGAGATAGGGTCATAGTGTACCAACATAGAGTAGTAAGATACTATAATCAGAAAGTGGAGCATAAGGTTTTCCAACTTAGAGATCTAGTTTGCCGTAAGATGGAAGCAACTAGTACGGTGCAAATCAGGGAAAGCTTGGCGTGAATTGAAAGGATCCTGTTAGGATCTAAGAAGTCATTAGTGAGGGGGCCTACCAACTAGAAAGGTTGGATGGATCCATCATCCCTTAAGCTTGGAATGTCGAGAATCTGAAATTTTATTTCAATTAATGCGAGATGATTTATGCTGTCTCTCATTGGTAGCAACCAATATGTTTGTAAGATTGATACTTATTATGACAATTATATATTTGAAGTCTCATCATATTTTGGTTACAATCGTCGAATTAACGAGTTCCACACGGCATGGCAAACAAACTGATCTAGTTTATAGCTTAACATAGTTAATGACCTATACAAAAAATTTCTTACGGTCGAGTAATGCAGCTAGTCCACACCTTAAATGGTTAAACAATAGTATAAAACAATGGGCATGTGAAATAAAATTTTCCGAGAAACAAATGGTGCGTGAAATAAAATATGCCGAAGAAAAATGGAATGTGAAATAAAACATGTCGAGAAACAAAAGCTGTATAAAATAAAACATGGCAAAAGATAATTGGGCATGTGAAATAAAACATGCTGAGAGATAATTGGGCATGTGAAATAAAACATGCCGAGAAACAAATAGCGTGAAAAATAAACATACTAATGAATGAGATCGCAAAGCAACATACACATATCATACAAACCGAGAAATATAGTATGTAAAATTGTCTTAAGAACTCGGCATTGCCTCAATTATATTCCAATTAATAAATTACACAAGAATGCAATGTGCCAATACAGTATGTCCTATGGCTTATCTTCAGATTCAGTAGAAATGATTTTTAAATCATTAGCTAGGGCTTCCTTGGTAGCTGGGTTCTTAGAGTGGGCAACTTTTTCGGCATGAGCTTTATTATCACTTTGATTAATACTCTTGGCACCTGTCTCGTTGCTTTCATTTTCATCGGCACTACTAATTTTGTCATCGATATCAGCAAAGTCAAGACACAAGATATCATAATCAAGAGGAAGCTTCAAGACCTCTTCTCTTGTCGCTTGAACTCCCTCCAACAACTTTTTGCATAGAAGCTTCTTGTATTGCCGATTGGGAATGACTATATCAAGAATCTCTTCAACAGATGGCCCCTTCCTCATAGTTTACTCCAACTCGGCAACATAACTCTATAAGTTTGATTTATTGGTCTCCAACTCTTTTATCTGTATCCTGAGCTTATCTTCATTGTCACTCATCGTGTAAATAGTTCAGCCCAAGCCTTAGCACTCTTCCTTTTTCTTATATAGCTCCTTTTTAAGCTTTTAGACTCTTTGTACTATTCTTCTATTTTATCCTTCAAGTTAGAGATTTCATCAGTGGCGAGGTAATGTGCCAATTTCTCAGGAGTAAGTTCCTCCTTAAGCTTTCTTGCCTCCATTTCAACCCTAATCCTCACATTCTCAACAGCAGCAGTTTAGGCCTTTGATGCATTGTATGCATCCTTAACTTTCTTTATTAAAAGTGGTTGGGTATTACACATACAATTGAAGATATTACCTTCTTTGCCACTTTGTCGGTCTCCTCCAATGCTATTAGAATATGGCTGCTCATCTAGAAAAGGAAATGTGTTAGTTACCCAAATGAATTCGATAATCAAAAGTAATGGTCAAAGATACTTACATCATACAATTTGGCTACGATATTGGCCTTATTGCAACTGTCGACCCTGTCGACGTCATTTTTTATTATACCTTTATCTTTTGGAAGAATGATCCCTTCCATTAAAGCTAAAGATTTCATCCTATCTCCTAAAGCTGCATCGATGTCCAAAATTTGGTGGCTCCAACAAGGGGCGAAGTATTCGCTGACCTCTTTATTGGGGACGAATTCGATACTACTAATGCTGAGAGATTTCGAATGCATAGTCTCCTTCACCCTTTCGTCCAAGCCTTCGGACTTCTTGATAGGTAGTTGGCCAGTGAGCTTCTTCCCTAATCTTTTGTCACCATTCGAAGCTGCAGCAATTGCCAACAATGAGCCTTCTGAGGCAATGGCATTTTCATCCTCCTTACTGGGATGTGTCTCTCGATGCTTTCCATCCCTTGGCTCGATAGAAGTTTGAATAATTATGATTAGAGGCTCCTCAGAATGAACAACCTCGGTTGACTGTGTTTTCTCATTCTCCTTCAACATCTCAGCAGGACGAGAGATCTATGCAGTCATCTACTTTACTACAACTTCTTTTGCTGGTTTCTTTGTGACAGTAGGCCGAGTGGTAGCTGTTGAGGTGTTCACCCTCTTATTAGCCTTAGATTTTTTGGCCTTGGCCTGAGCTAGTAGTTGTAAGCTTCAAAGTTCAGCCGAGTAACCGTAGGATTGAATTTAGAACCCAAGGTTTAGGGCGATCGGCTAAAGGATCCGATCACTCCCAAATTATAAACTATTGAGAGAAATATTAGTAAAAATGACCCCGTAAACTTAAATTTAAGAAAATAAATAGCAAAATAGGAGACTATAAAATTTTCAAATTTTAAGTATAATAATTGCTAATTACCGAAAAGGCAAAAAGTGTAATATAATAACCAATAAATTATTAGAGATAGATTATATGTATACTAAAAATCTTAGAATGACCAAAATAATATTTAGGAATGTTCACGTGTACCTACATGTATTTACGTGTAGATAAAAATACGCGTAATTACTAAAATTGGCCGAAAACTAAGCAAATAATTAAAGAAAAATATAAAATAATTATGGAAAAATAAGAAAAAAATCAGAAGATAATAGGATGAATCAAGATAAGGTCGTGGCAGGTCCAAAGCTGCAAAATAAAAATTAGCCAATAAAAATTGAACAACACAAAAGCCAAAAATTAAGGAATTTGGACAAAGTCTTGTCAAATTAATGCATATTAATTACAGCAAATGTCTATAAATAGGAAAAAAATTTACAGAGCTCATTTGGACAGTTTGGAAAGTGAGAAAATTAGGGAGAGCCAAAAATTCGAGAGAAAATCCATAAAATAAAAAAAATAAGAAAAACTGTGCAGTTAAGGGTTTTAAAAGGAACCCACACCAGAAGAGGAGCTGGAAGTGGATGGCCACCACCACCACACGGTGGTGGCAGCACCCAGGCCGGCCGATAAGGCCACGGCGGCCCGCGGTGGCCGGAGCCACCCAAACCGGTGAGTCCAAATTCCAGCCTGATTCTTGTGAAATTTTGTAAAAATAGTAAATATAATTATAAAATTATGAATTTTGTTATTCTGGGATATTTTTGTATTTAGTTTGTAGGAAAAATATTATTTAGATGAAATTATGTCCCGTAATATACGGTCCTTAAGAAATCATGCAAAACCGAGCACATTTCGGTTTAGAAATAAATGACCTTAGGAGTGTAGTTTGGAGCTCAATTTTTTTTCTGTAGGATGCTCATGTGATATAGAATAGTACTATGAAGCCCTTTTTCAAAAATTAATTTTCGAAATTTTTAGATAATTTTTAAGCCCTAAAATGAGGCATAAAATGGGTAATTTAGGGCTAATTATGTAATTAAATGATTAATTTCTGATTTAGTGAATAATTACATGTTTTAGGATGTTAAAATCTGATGGAGTATGATACTTGTAGCAATTAGAGTGTTAGATGTAATTATTAGGTTAATTATGTAGTAAATAGGCAATATGGAAAAATAGTACAATTTAAGATAATTTTGTAAATTAGGGTAAATTGGAGTAAAATTTGATTTAGGATGAATTTATACATTTTGAAATGATAAATGATGATTAGAGATGATAAATAGAGTAATAGAAATATTAGAAGTGTAATATATACATAAAAGGTAATAATACATAATAGGTAATTATTGAGAATATAATAAATAGGAAATATTATAATAAAAATTGATATTGTGTTAATAATAAAAACGTACAATAAATCTGATGGGAGACTTGGATTTATGTAATTATATGAAAAATGTAAAAATTTCTCACATTAGGAGTAAATTCAGTACACAAATAGGGATTTAAGTGTACTGAATGGAATAAAATACTAATTAGAGTTAATAATGGTATTTAAGAGATTGGGAAGTAATGCGATTAATTTCACATTATAGGTTGAAACGAATTTTTAGGGTTGGAGTCTAAAACATTACTTAAAAATTGAACTAAAAACCTGGTTTAGAAATCGATGCGAAAACCGAACCTGAACCTAACCCCAAACCTAGAATAATTGTAAAAGCCTTAATACCTAGATAATTAGGCATATTAAACCTTAAACAAAACCTAACAATAAGCATTATAGGATAAAACGAACCTATAACAGTTATATGAAAAGCTGAAACCACGTTCGTGTTATAGGGATAACCGGCGATGGCCTGAGCAAATCGGACCTCGAGTGAGCGAGCGAGGAGTCGAGGTAAGTTGGGATTAATACGATGCTGTATTTTTGGAGGCTTAAGATTATGCTTGGTTGTGCTTGTTAGATAGTTGAATGTGTGCATGTGCTTGATTATGGGTGATGCTATGATTCTGTTTGTTGCTTTGGCACATGTTGTATGAATTGTATGTAATGATTGATCACCCTGAACTGGACTTAATCAAATATACGACCAGTAATCATAATCGAACATGCATGGCAACCCGTTAGGGGAACTTAGGACTCTCCGACCAAATACCGACCCCTTCGGAAGGGATAGCGCAGGATTGCAAAATGGTCCCTTCTTCATCCTCAGTCGAACTAAGTGACAGGAGAGGAGGTCGCGGCGAGGGTGAAGGCAGTGGTTCGAAGGTAGTCACGGGAGGAGCAAGGTCTCCATTACACAAGCCTGGGTTTGGTCGTGAGCTGTTGCATTAACGGCAACTCCTCAACCCGGATTAGAGCGGGCGTAATTTCTCTAATTTCACGATGGGCCGGACAACGTCGTGCGATGGCATTTGCTTGCACATGCATTGCACCTAATAAGCGATTGAAAACCTTGTTGTGTGTATGGTATAGTTTTAAGTCCTCCGTCCTAACTTACTGAGCTGTGGTTGCTCACATCCCTATAGACATCGTGCAGGTGCTGGCTAAGAAGCGGCAACAACTACTCTGAAGCTAGCAACTGCTGGATCTTGGGGAGTGAGGAAAAACATTGAAGAATCAAAACATGTTTTACTTTTCACTTCTGATTAATGTAATAACTGAATTATAGTGACTATATATAACTTTTCTCACTTTCTTAAATGATTTGTTTAAATTACAAATTGTCTACTTCAAAGTGGGTTAGTCGTGGACGCCTTGTGTAGATCAGGTCTAAGATAGCGGTTGTAAGGCCAACTTCTATCTTAGGGCGGTTTACACGGCGGGGGCTATTACGACTCTACCGCTTCGGGGCGTGACAGTTCTAAATTGGTATCAGAGCGTAGTTTTACTGACTCGCTTTGAAATGAACAATTAAAAGAATTAGACACTTTAGGAGTACATTGAGAGTGGGTAGAAATAAAGGGATATTAAAGTAACGAACTACAAATTATAGGATAAGTAGTAACTGTAACGCTACATTAAGATAGGCGTTAATCGAAGTTAACTCTGGTGATGGGATCATGTAAAGAAATTGGTGATTAGTTGAAGTAAGTAGTTGAGATGATTCAAGTGGAATGAAGAAGAATCCATGATGAAATCCAGAATTGAGATATGGAGAACAATATGATAATTGATTAAGTCGGAATATGTTATTGAGGAGTTTGTTACCGAAGTTACATTGTAATTGATGAGACTTATGGATGATAATAGAGATTAATCTGAGTTTTAACATAATAGAGATCATGTGATATGACTTGATGAATAAGAATGGTTTGGAAGTGAAAGATTGTAACTTAGATGACGTTAATGAGATATATGTAATAAAGATAGAAGAGAGATACTCTATTCTGCTAGTACAACGTATACTTCGACGATTAACCCTAAAAAAAAAATTTTTATTGAATGGTTATTATATTTTCTTGAATCAGTTGGAGTAGATTAAAATTATATGCAGTATAAGAATACAGTATATGAGGTGACAATTGATAATAGTATTGAGGAGTTGAAGTACAACATCCTGAATCACCAAATGGAAAATGATACTCAAGGAATGGGAAGATAAATGTGGTGGAAATTGGAATGATGAATACAATGTACTAGATGGTTATATTTTTGTTAGAAGTTAGAATTGATCATATGATTAGCTATTAATATAAGTTAGGATCCTATTGATATTTTAATAGATACAGTAGTGCTCATTAATGGATATATATTCTTTAAATATGTACATATGCTATGATGTATTATATACTTGTGAGTAAGAATGTGAAAGAGGATTGGATGCATCTTAGGTGACCGATTTTGGAAGTGTTTTGTATATGTAAGAATTGGTGGTTTATTGAAGTGATTTAGGCTGAATGAAGTGTAATCTTTGAGTTAATATAGAGTGGAGGTGTAAAGAAATTTGATAGAACCGATCGGTAGGATATGCTAATATTGTGGATGAAATTCCTAAGAAGTTTGTTGATGAATTTGTGTTGTAATCAATGTGATGCAATGAAGTGACGAGACTCATGAACAATAGTGGAAATCAATTTGAGTTTTGGACCAAGAGAGATGTGGTGATATGTATAAAAAAAAAATTAAGGTGAATCTGAAACTCATAGGATTTGTGAGATGATCTTAGCTTGGTGCTTGGTATAAATATGAGGTAGTATAAATTGAAATGAAATAAAGAATGGTATAGAAACGGATTCTAAGAAGATAAAACATTGAGAGGGAAAAGTTAGAAACCGATTCAGAAATGAATCAAAACCTATACTAGAGGTATAATCAAAACCCAAGTCAAGAATAAACCTTATATAAAATAAGAATGCAGTATAGGAGATGATAAATGATGATAATAATAAGGAGTCTAATGATCAAAGGTATATGAAGTAATCGTTATTTCTGATTTTGTTCCATGGAAATATAAAGGATCAAATCAACAAGTGGAAATGATATTGAATTAATTAGAAGACAAATGTAGTGGAATTCTTTTGAATGAATAGTTGTTATAAGTAATTTGAATTTTGGATATGGTATGATAGTTGATCGTGTTTTCTTAAGAATTAGAATTGACCCTGCATTAGTTATTTATATACGTGGATAGCCAAACGATCTTTTAATGGATGTAACAGTGATTCTTGATGAAGTGTAAACTTTTGGACATCTGCAAATGCAATGATGATTGACATATTTGTGGCTGGGAGTATAAAAAGATCAAATGTATTTTGGTAGACAATCTTGGAAGTCTTTTATATGTGTAAGAACAGTAGAAGGAATAATGTTATGAGGTTACAGTCAAATTAAGAATTCTTAGGTTTTTAATGAATCATGAATTAAAGAATTATAAGTTGGAGTAATGATTAAGTATGAGTAAAGCCAAATGAATAAGAAATGGATCATGAGATTTTTATGTAGTGCTGAGGCAAGTACAATGATATCATTATATAGTACTTATAATTGGTAAATAAGATAGATAGTTATTAAATGATACCTAAGAAATAAAATAAAATTGCTACGTAAACTACAACTGAGTAAGTATTCCCTAAAATATTAGTAGGATGAGTAACAAGCGATGGTAGAGATGGAATTAAAGTAACAATTTGGAGATGATTAGGACTTTTAATCAACAGTTACTTAGTTATTTTAAGGATCAATTTGAAAAGGCATAACTCTCCAGAGAGTAAATTTTATGAGACAGTCATCTATTAGTAAACTACTTAGGATAAGAAATGTTAATCACGGATAGAATTTAAGGATCCGAGCTTAAAAGGATTAGAAAATAAGCAGTGATTTCATTGAACAAAAAGATTTGTTGATGAGTACCCTCACCATAGAATATACAAATGAATAAAATGTAAGTACAATGATGATATTAAGGTATTCATTCCGTATAAGTTAGAAACTAGTGAATGGACAAGGATTTTAAGATAATTGAGATTTTTGTTACCTATTAGTTTAGAATATATATTGGAGAAAGGATATTGATCCATAGAATCGTAGGATATGACGGAAATGGAAGTTAAAAGGAAAGTTACTGATGGTGGGTTATGAGAGTTTGTCTATATCCATAAAGAGAAGATTGAGGAAAATATCAATAAGTATTGATCTACTAGTAACATATAAGGGTTCAAATGTATCACTGAAGATCATTTTGTGGATATTTGAATTTCATGATTTAGTTAATTAAGAATCAAACCCATGATCAAAACTCTGTATTGAATATTGTAAATGATGCCTTAAGAGTTTGAGGAGTAACTGTCAATTTTTAGAATAATATGAGATTAGAAGGGCATCAAGATCAGTACATAAATTGTAGTAACAGAATTAGGAGAAACAAATGTATGCCAACTATATATGAAAACACTTATTGTGGTATCCTTCAATAGTATTTTGATATACAAAGTATTTGTGGACAGCATTTGAATGATCATAAGTGATATATTGAAATGGAAGACATGTGATTTCCAGAGGAGATAGTACGTTTCCATCAAGCTCGTTATATTTAGAGAAGGGATTTCAGTGGATATTAAAAATGTTGAATTGATGATTAGAGGAAAAATCCATTGAAGTAATCCAGTATACGAAGAAGATTTAAAGATACAATGTACTTCATATTAGCAATTGCAATAGGTAATCCAACAGGAACATGGCAAATCTGAATTGTCCAATTGTTGTTGTTGAGTCTCATGTCTTGTCGATCTGGTCAGTATATCTCGTTGTGTCATGTTTTGTTCACTAATAATCTCAATACTGTTTCTTTTGCTGAGTTGGTCAGTCAAAAGTTATATTCATCTCGAGTCGAGTCAAGTCAAGTCAAGTCAAATTGAGTTGTTAACCATCTCATTTGAATCCGAGATGGAGAAGCGTCAAGATTTGCCAAATTTGCTTCTGTTGATCCTATGCTAAGCTGTATGAAGAGCAAATGAGAAGCTATGATAGTAGTATAAGCATTTGAGTGGAAGAGTTTAGATGAAAGGAAGGGTGATGATATGAAGTAAATGCAGAATCAGTAATGATCACAAATAAAACTTAAGAAACAATCAAACAAGGAATAAATGGAGATGAAACCAATAAGAGAATTTGTGAGGCCATAAACCTAGGTATAAGATAGTACAATACAACTGGAGGAGACTACAGCAATGAAATAAGCCCTAATTGATACTAAGATAAGGAATGTAAAGAAAGGAAATTAAGAGATCGAGTAAAGGTCCAAGTAGAGAAGAAATGGAATGATAATTAGAAAGCAATTAAGGAACTTAATCAGTAGACTACACAGATGTTTCACTTGAAGATAGTTCGGTAGAATGGAAAGTGGGTTTTAAAGGATATGAAGTAACCCCCAAAAATACTGGATAATCAGGTTCAGAAGTTCAAGAGTTGAGACACGGAGTAGGTAAAGATACGACCTCATGAAGGTCTAGACTTAGAAACTAAAGTAGAGCTAAATGTAATGAAGACAAAGTAATACTTATAGGTTGTTCGATTTTTAGAATAATAATAATATATAAACTATCAATCCTAGCAAGTAAACAATACATGGATATACAGTAGTTTCGAGGACGAAACTATTTTAAAGGGGGGTAGAATGTAAGCCCCAAAGTTCAGCCAAGTAACCGTAGGATTGAATTTAGAACCCAAGGTTTAGGGCGATCGGCTAAAGAATCCAATCACACCCAAATTATAAACTATTGAGAGAAATATTAGTAAAAATGACCTCGTAAACTTAAATTTAAGAAAATAAATAGCAAAATAGGAGACTATAAAATTTTCAAATTTTAAGCATAATAACTGCTAATTGCCGAAAAGGCAAAAAGTGTAATATAATAACCAATAAATTATTAGAGATAGATTATATGTATACTAAAAATCTTAGAATGACCAAAATAATATTTAGGAATGTTCACGTGTACCTACATGTATTTACGTGTAGATAAAAATACGCGTAATTACTAAAATTGGCCGAAAACTAAGCAAATAATTAAAGAAAAATATAAAATAATTATGGAAAAATAAGAAAAAAATCAGAAGATAATAGGATGAATCAAGATAAGGTCGTGGCAGGTCCAAAGCTGCAAAATAAAAATTAGCCAATAAAAATTGAACAACACAAAAGCCAAAAATTAAGGAATTTGGACAAAGTCTTGTCAAATTAATGCATATTAATTACAGCAAATGTCTATAAATAGGGAAAAAATTTACAGAGCTCATTTGGACAATTTGGAAAGTGAGAAAATTAGGGAGAGCCAAAAATTCGAGAGAAAATCCATAAAATAAAAAAAATAAGAAAAACTGTGCAGTTAAGCGTTTTAAAAGGAACCCACACCAGAAGAGGAGCTGGAAGTGGACGGCCACCACCACCACACGGTGGTGGCAGCACCCAGGCCGGCCGATAAGGCCACGGCGGCCCGCGGTGGCCGGAGCCACCCAAACCGGTGAGTCCAAATTCCAGCCCGATTCTTGTGAAATTTTGTAAAAATAGTAAATATAATTATAAAATTATGAATTTTGTTATTCTGGGATATTTTTGTATTTAGTTTGTAGGAAAAATATTATTTAGATGAAATCATGTCCCGTAATATTGGGTCCTTAAGAAATCATGCGAAACCGAGCACATTTCGGTTTAGAAATAAATGACCTTAGGAGTGTAGTTTGGAGCTCAATTTTTTTTCTGTAGGATGCTCATGTGATATAGAATAGTACTATGAAGCCCTTTTTCAAAAATTAATTTTCGAAATTTTTAGATAATTTTTAAGCCCTAAAATGAGGCATAAAATGGGTAATTTAGGGCTAATTATGTAATTAAATGATTAATTTCTGATTTAGTGAATAATTACATGTTTTAGGATGTTAAAATCTGATGGAGTATGATACTTGTAGCAATTAGAGTGTTAGATGTAATTATTAGGTTAATTATGTAGTAAATAGGCAATATGGAAAAATAGTACAATTTAAGATAATTTTGTAAATTAGGGTAAATTGGAGTAAAATTTGATTTAGGATGAATTTATACATTTTGAAATGATAAATGAAGTTTAGAGATGATAAATAGAGTAATAGAAATATTAAAAGTGTAATATATACATAAAAGGTAATAATACATAATAGGTAATTATTGAGAATATAATAAATAGGAAATATTATAATAAAAATTGATATTGTGTTAATAATAAAAACGTACAATAAATCTGATGGGAAACTTGAATTTATGTAATTATATGAAAAATGTAAAAATTTCTCACATTAGGAGTAAATTCAGTACACAAATAGGGATTTAAGTGTACTGAATGGAATAAAATACTAATTAGAGTTAATAATGGTATTTAAGAGATTGGGAAGTAATGCGATTAATTTCACATTATAGGTTGAAACGAATTTTTAGGGTTGGAGTCTAAAACATTACTTAAAAATTGAACTAAAAACCTGGTTTAGAAATCGATGCGAAAACCGAACCTGAACCTAACCCCAAACCTAGAATAATTGTAAAAGCCTTAATACCTAGATAATTAGGCATATTAAACCTTAAACAAAACCTAACAATAAGCATTATAGGATAAAACGAACCTATAACAGTTATATGAAAAGCTGAAACCACGTTCGTGTTATAGGGATAACCGGCGATGGCCTGAGCAAATCGGACCTCGAGTGAGCGAGCGAGGAGTCGAGGTAAGTTGGGATTAATACGATGCTGTATTTTTGGAGGCTTAAGATTATGCTTGGTTGTGCTTGTTAGATAGTTGAATGTGTGCATGTGCTTGATTATGGGTGATGCTATGATTCTGTTTGTTGCTTTGGCACATGTTGTATGAATTGTATGTAATGATTGATCACCCTGAACTGGACTTAATCAAATATACGACCAGTAATCATAATCGAACATGCATGGCAACCCGTTAGGGGAACTTAGGACTCTCCGACCAAATACCGACCCCCTTCGGAAGGGATAGCGCAGGATTGCAAAATGGTCCCTTCTTCATCCTCAGTCGAACTAAGTGACAGGAGAGGAGGTCGCGGCGAGGGTGAAGGCAGTGGTTCGAAGGTAGTCACGGGAGGAGCAAGGTCTCCATTACACAAGCCTGGGTTTGGTCGTGAGCTGTTGCATTAACGGCAACTCCTCAACCCGGATTAGAGCGGGCGTAATTTCTCTAATTTCACGATGGGCCGGACAACGTCGTGCGATGGCATTTGCTTGCACATGCATTGCACCTAATAAGCGATTGAAAACCTTGTTGTGTGTATGGTATAGTTTTAAGTCCTCCGTCCTAACTTACTGAGCTGTGGTTGCTCACATCCCTATAGACATCGTGCAGGTGCTGGCTAAGAAGCGGCAACAACTACTCTGAAGCTAGCAACTGCTGGATCTTGGAGAGTGAGGAAAAACATTGAAGAATCAAAACATGTTTTACTTTTCACTTCTGATTAATGTAATAACTGAATTATAGTGACTATATATAACTTTTCTCACTTTCTTAAATGATTTGTTTAAATTACAAATTGTCTACTTCAAAGCGGGTTAGTCGTGGACGCCTTGTGTAGATCAGGTCTAAGATAACGGTTGTAAGGCTAACTTCTATCTTAGGGCGGTTTACACGACGGGGGCTGTTACGACTCTACCGCTTCGGGGCGTGATAGTAGCTTTGCTGGATTCACCAACACAAGTACACCAATTAATATAAACATGGAAAAAATATGAACTTACATTTTTCGTGCTCAAAGTTCACTATTCTCCCCCCAAGTCTCGAGAATGGTTTTCCTCGTGGCTATACTCAGCACGGCAGGAGCACATTGGCATACCTTCTTTTTCTAAAAGTATTCGTTCTCCATTTTCGTAATGCCTTATAATTCTTTTGGCATCTTAGAAGAACATTTTGTTTCTCCTTTTCTCTTGAATTTTCTTTGCTGTTGCTACATCATTCGACATCAAATCTATGTCTTTTGTATGTATCAGCTCAATCCATTTGGTCCAGAAGTCCAAGTCTTCGTCAGATATTATTGACATGAACTTGTCGTACTACTTGTGAATCTTGGATTCCAACTCATCTATGAACTTACGCCCATGCCTTGTAGTAGCAAAGTATTACCCATCAAGTTGTCTCTGAATAGTGAAGAAATATCGAAACAGTTGAGGCGTCGCCCTGACTTTGACTTCTTCGTAGACTATCTCAAAGGTCACTAGAAGCTGATATGTGTTGGGTGAGAACATACTTAGCGTGACTCTGAAATAGTTGAAAAAGCCCTTGATAAAAGCTGAAAAAGGCAAGTGCAACCTAAAATCCAAGTATTTCAGGTATATATGAAACTTGTGCTCCATGAGGAAGCATACCCTCTCCCCATCTTTCAGCCTCCTCAAGTTCCATGTCTTGGGAAGATCTTATTAGTACTGATTATATTTTGTCACAAGAACCCTATCAACGAAACTAACGGTTCCATCTGGAGAATCACAAAAATAAGCTATCGTGTTGAATAAATTTCTAGCCAAAGACCTCCTTTCCTTATCCTTGGGATAATTATCTATAGAGAGATCATTGATAAGAGTAATTTTATCCTACCTTTTCTCCATGTTGTCAATCAAACTGTCCGAAGAACAAGCTGTCTCACTCCATATATTGGGGGGAGGGGGGGGGGGCGGGCGGCGGGTGGGGTGGGGTGGGGAAGTGGCCTTAATCTCTGTTGACTCAGAATTAAAAAGCACAAGTTGACGAGCAACTTTGTGAACCCTACCTGAATGGTTATGTGAAATGATATAACATAAATCGAAGAATTCAAGTTGAAGATAAGGAAAAAAATGAAAGTTTAAGATGTGACTAGAGAGGCTAATTCTAACTGTAAATATCACTTCATATAAGGACAATTCATCCCTGTAATTGCAAATCTACTTCTGACAGTAATGATGTGCGGATATGGTAATCCTGTGGATTGTTGACGCATATCTCGTGACAGAAATCTAACAGCTAAAAACTTTCTGACAGTTATTAGGCTTATCACAAAATAATGACTTAAGCGATAGATGTCATGCCTCCAATTTCTTGGTTTCTTGAAAGGGTGGGAGTTTAGAAATGGTAACCTTTCAGCTAGGATGTGATCCGTCCTGCTTCCCATATTACTCGGCATAAATCTAAAAAGTCTCTCCCCACTCAGCCTTTGGTGCAATATATATGTGTAACTCCTTTTGTTGATTGCTTAAACACGGGAGTTAAGGGGAAAATGTTGATAGTCAGTTTTTATTCATCTAACACTTAGCCTTTCTTCTACTAAGAAGTCGCATAACTAACTCTTTCGACATTTGCACCACATATATAATACACGACATTTATGCCGAGTATAAGAAGCGCTTTTGGTTTGAATTTAAGTTTCGCGTGGATAGTTATCATAAGTATGGTTCTATTATACAACCACCTCCTATTCCTACATATGAGGGGGGATGTCAAGTCAAGAAGCTTCAATGTGACTTAACGGTTATCCTGACAACTGCCTTGAACACTATAATCATCTATAAATACTAGAAAGAAACTCTGTAAAGGGTTTTAACACTTCTTATTCACATACTTACTCTACTAAGTTACCTTAATGACTTAGGTATTGGAGTAGCCGCATTGAATTGGCTCTGGTACCAAGTATTTCACTTTCTTTTGTAGGATTTTTCCACCTCCCAAAATTCACTAACAACAATATATACTTGAAATTCTGATGAAGTATATTCTTTGAAAGCTATAGTAACCTCTTTCCAGAAAAAGAATAAGAGGTCATGGCACTATCATCTACATTTCAGGGCCAAATTGACATAATATATATATATAATAATTGTATTAATAACTTATTGCATCATCCAGTCAGTAAATGTTAATTTTCATTAGGCATTAAAGCCCTTAGATCATGTTACACCAACTTTATTGATAATTTTCTTTCGCTTTTGTTATGTTATGTTTTAGTTTAGTTTAGTTTAGGAATAGAGTAAACAAGCAACAAAGATTATTTTGTTTAGTTGCATTAACATTAATGATATAGTAATGAATAAATCTAAAATTACCAATAATAGCTTGATAAGATACATATAAGGTCTTATGAGCAAATATGGAATTATATCGGAAAAACCATTCCTTTACAATTTCTAATTCCCTATTAAAAGGAATTATGCGAAATAATGATTTCACTAACCAAATACAAAATTGGATTTATTAAAAAAAAAAAGAGTGGCTATTACTTGTCCAACGTAACAAGGTTACCAAAATTACTAGAACTATGGACATGGTTTCATATGCAACCAATCTAGTTCAATACTGTGTTTATTATAAGGAATCTTGTCACATTACCCTTTGTGGCATCCCTTGCAAATTATGAGATACAATTAACCTATAAAAATAGGTCTTTTTGGTGATTTTTTTTTTAATGAAAATCTGTTGAAATTCGAAAACTTTTTTAAGCTTTTAAAATTTGTTTTTGGTTTAAAGAGAACTTGATGAAATATATATTCGTACATGAAAATAAGGCTTCAAACTCCTAAAATATTTACATGTATATTATATGTTTTGCATGCTATAAAACACTTACATAATCACACTTATGAGAGAAAAATTTGGAATATTCAATAGTACTCCTCTAAGGGTTAGGGGAGCCTCAACACAGAGAGAAACATGTGGAGGACAATAATGGTGTCGTATGCTAACTTTTGGGATTCAGGAATTCTAAAAACTTCAAAACTTCGTTGAATTTAGGCTAACCAATTGTCAGCTAATGTTGACTTACCCATTTCTCCCTTAAAGTTACAATTTGTTAGGTTATTTACCTCTTATGGTCATTCCATTCTTTATTTAGCCACTTGTGGTCTATTTCCCATACTATCGCTAGTCATAAAATGCTTAATCAACATTCCTTGCTACCTCATCATCGTATGCATAGTAGTAAATAATTGCCTAATTGGTATACCCTCTTATGGTGGTGGTAGGGCTATATCCTATCTATGTTGTTCTCTTAAGGGTGATGGTACTTGCGGTAGAGGGTTTTGATTTCCCTTGATCTTCCGTTACAACTCCATTCTCTAGCTTTTGCCATACTTGCTTAGTATTTATAATTTATAAACCTACATACATATCTATTTATAAATTATTCAATTCCTTAGTTTTATAAACTTTTTCAAAAATTTTTAAATTCCTATAATTTGTACATATGTAACATAACAATAACAATATCATTTCAATCAATGTACATAATAGATATCATTTTTACTATTAACTTAATTCTACCTTCACATCATTGTAGTTGATTACAATTTTAGAAACAAAAAGGTACAACTAGATAAACCTTTAAGTATATATATAGAATTTACAACTCGATTACATCATTATCTACATTAGCTAGTACAGACTCGATATTTACAAATGTACAACACAAAAGATTACATTAAGCTCATTTATATTAGACTTGGTTACATCATACTTGATTATAATGTTTAGATATGATCCAGAAGCTACAAAACATATCAAAAGTTAGAAAATACATCAAAGAGTCAAATATACATCAAAAGATCAAAGATAGTTTTAGCCAAAATTGCTAGTGGATCACACCTAAAGATCTAACTAAATAAGCCAACCAACTGTATCTAATCCTCATCAAATTATCTATAGTAGCTACTTGATCAAAGGGAACCCACTCTATGTATCCACATACTATGTTATTTTATTCATCACTTACATATTCATAACTTATTGATATTACTTCTGAGCTATCAAGAATCACAATTACCTTATGCACCTCATCATCCTCAAGCTCAACTACACAACCATTTCCTATTCCCTCATGTCTTACTTCTTCCTTTTGTACAGGTTTGACCTCTACCTATCCTCTTTATCTATTTCCTATCCCAACTATCCTAGTGTTAGCTATCACTTGCATAACTAAAGTATGAATATCTAAACTAGGTTCATTTTCACTTTCCATCTCTTATTCCTCCTCTTCGAGTTCTTCCTCCTCGGGTTCCTCTTCCTTTAGATCCTCCTCAATATTAGCCTCATTCTCTTGATATCTACCCTATGTATCTGAATGGGCCGCCTCTTGTGGTTCTATTGATGGTGAATTTTCCTATAGTGGTCCTAGTATTATAAGCTCTGGGTCAGGTTCATTTGGTTCCAGGGATATCTCTATTTCTGCTTCAGTTAGTTCTGGAAAACAATTAATAATCCCTGGTGGATAATGTTAAGGAATATGTGGGACTCCATTAGGAATATGGGTGATACAAGCAAGGTAAGGTCTCTCCTCTTCTAACCTAGTTGGAGAGTATCTCAAAGGTATCATCGAAGATATAATTCCTTCTTTCTCTAACCACCTTTACTCAAAGGCTACTATGGCAGTATATTTATTGTATTGAGACCTTAAACTCATCTCCATCCATATCGATCAATCTTGCCAATTATAATACATTTCATCATAAAATTTATCAATGGTCTCATCAATAGTCTTAAATATATTCTAATTAGCCAACTCTAACAACAATTGTTCCATCTTAACCCTATAATTAATGGGGGACTCTTCACCATTCTAACCAAAATGTACCCAACTAATTGTTAACTCTCCGATTCGACTTTGTAATTAAACTTAGTATCAATTAACATTTAATGTACTAAATATTATACTTAATTCTACTTTAGTATGTTTAGTACAATCTTTTACTGCCCACTTAATACTACTCACTCTCACCGTGATCTTATAATATCTATTTCTTTTAAATTATGACATTTTAGAGCAAGTTCACTAGAACTACGCTCTGATATAAATCGAGAACTGTTACGTCTTGAAGTAGTAAAGTCCCAATACTCATGCCATGTAAACCAACCTATGATAATAACTAGCCTTATAATTATCATAAATACGTTTTACACAAGGTGTACACAACTCTTTGTTTTGAAGTAAATAGCTTATTCATAATTATAAACAAAATTTATAAATATAAGTAAAAACGTTAAATCATATTTACATAAAGATACTCATATCGAATTACAATCTTAGAAAATATTTACATGACATAGTAGTTTGATAAGTATAGTATTACAAGACCTGTACATTAACCTAAGAATACTAACAAAACACTAAAGGACTCGATTATTCAACAAGTTGATTCCCACTCCCCTAAGGCACTTCAAAAGGAAACTAACCTTAGGATAGTTATATTGCGGCATCTCAATTAGAACCTCTAAGAAAATCTATAAAGGTATGAGCAATAAATAGCTTAGTGAGTTAGGATGGAGACTTAAGAATATATAACAAACATAAATAGGGTTTTCAAACAATTAATTATATGCAATGAAACATACAAATTCCATCATATAGCGTGGTCCAATCCATTGTGAAACAAAAGTAATTTTATTCACTCTAATCCGGGTTGAGGAGTTTCAATGTTTATGTAATAGCTTACAACCAAACCTAGATTTGTGCAATAGAAACACTACTCCCCCCATAACTATCCTTCAAACTATTATCCTTATTCTTACTGTAACCTCCTCTCCTATTACTTAGTTTGATTAAGAATGGAGAAAATACCATTATGTTATGTAGTGTTATCTTTTTTTAATATGTCGTTATTTGGTTAGAGAATCTTAATTTTCCTTTAAAGGGTTGTAATGCATATCTAATTGAGATATTTAGGTTGTTTATAATTAAGTTTGGTTTAGGGTGACCAAACAATCTCACACCACTCAATTTATAACTACTTAAACACAATATAAATTTTCAGCAAATAATCACAGATACACAAGCACATATACGTATAACTACCTACAAGCACAATCGCATACAATCCTAAGCTTTTGAGGACTTCAATATAGTACTCCAAAATATAGCGATGTATTGAAACCAATTTACCTTAAATCTTCGATTCACTCACTTAACTTGATGCAAGTCAACTCATCTCCTCGTATCCTATAATATAAGTATTTTTTTAATATTTAATATTCCTATGATATATGAGGTTTAAATTATGATTTGATTTGATTTTCCAAATAGATATATATATATATATTACTTATTATTGATATTTTCTAAGCCAGTTTCTAAATCGGTTTTTGAATCTAGTTATGATTTAGGTTCTAATTTAGTTTTTTAACTACAGGTGCTATATGTAAATCCTTAGAAAGCGTTTCAAACCGTAATGTAAAATTAATCACATTACACTCAGGTATCCTAAATACCACATTTGGCTCCTAACCAGTATTTTAGTCTGTATGATACACTTTAATCCAAATTTAATTACTGAATTTGCTCTCGATGTGAGAAAAATTGACATTTCTTTCATATAATCTACTAAATTTAAGTTTCATATAAGATTTTTTGTGTATTACTATTATTATTATATTATTAATTTTAACCTAATATTTTCTATTTATTATATTTATAATTTCACATATTATTAATTTACATGTATTTACCACATAATATACATAATAATCATATCTAACATTCTGAATACTGCAAATATTATACTACATCAGATATTAACATCTTAAAATACCTAATTACACACTAAGTCCGTAATTAAACATTTAATCATTAATTTAGCCCAAAATCATTAATTATATATATGATTTAAAGGTTTAAAAATTTCAAAAATTCATTTCTTAAAAATCTCTTTATAACACTATTTTACATCCTTTAAATAGCCTACACAAAAATTTTGAACTTGAAACTATACTATTAAGGCTATTTATTTCTAAATCAAAATAGGCTCAAGTTTGCGGGATTTCATAAATATTGTATATTTCTAAATCCAAATTCATCAAATTAATATATATATTTTTTCTTAATCTACATACATAAAATCCTTAAAATACCAAATTTCATAATTTTTCAAATACATTTAATATTTTAATAAAATTAAACAAATATCAGGTTGAAGTTGGACTCGCTTGTCCAAGCAGTTTCTAGCCACCAAGGGTAGCTCCAAGCATATTGGCTAGATAAGGCAATGGTGGTAGGATGTGGTGGCGGTGGTTGTTCATTTTCAAGTAGCCATAGGTTGTAAGTTTGCTTTACAAGCTCTAATTATACACAATTTTTGCTATTTTTTCTAAATACAATAAACTCTCACTTTTTGGTTTCTCTCTATTTTTCTTGGATATCAATTTGACCAAAATAAAGTGTGATGAGGGGTTTCTGATTTTATAAAGGTGTTTAGGGTTTACTTTTGATTTTTGGGTGCCATTTATCCTTTATCCTCTTCCAATTTGCTTTCCATTTGCCTTAATTTGATTAGTTAATTTTTTTTCTTCCTCATCCCAACATGCCATGACCTGAATCTAGACATTTCCTTAATTTTTGTGATTTTTATTTGATTTTTTTTGTAATTTTATTTAAATATTTATTATATTTCTGACATTTTAAGTAATTTTGAGATTTTTATCCACATGTAAATACATATGGAGTACAAGTAAGTACTTATAAATATTTTTTATATTATTGATAGGAATCAGCCCCTTAGACCAATCATATGTAGTCGAGCTAAAGGACTCCAAAGACTTGTATAGAGAACACTAATTCAAAGCAATATGTAAGACGAAGATTTATATTCTAAACTGATCTCCTACCAACTTAGCTGTCAAATCTTCATATGTATCGGATCTGCTCCTATCTAGCAACGATGCTTCATTCCAGAAGATAGCCTAGGACTAACCAAGCTAAGCTCCCGAATTAACCACAGACATCTGACTCCAATTCAGTTGACTTCTTTACAGGATTGATTGCCTCCCGACCTAATCCAGATTAGGTTGGCCCTTGACTGTAACGCTTTTCTGCTTCTACTTTCTTTATATCATATTTCTAATGTTAAGCCACTAAGCGACGTGTCTTTTGACACAACATTTCAAAATGATTAATTCTTTTTCTATACTGAATATTCTTTATCTCTTTTACCCCTTTTGGAACATCCTATGTAACATAATAGTAAGAATACCCTTTTGTCTTTTCATACATGTAAAGTAGCCCTAGTAGATGGGTATATAAACCTCCACTTACTTATATGTAGACGATCATTCATCAATATAGAAATTATTCATATACCCTTTGAGTAACCTTAGTATTTTCATTATTCTTGAACTCTTATCTATTTCCTTTAGCAAGAAGCAGTGGTGACTGACCCTTCAGTTTAGATCAGTGTGTCATATTCAGTGAATTGTAAGCCAAGTAAGATTGAGTGGTGCGTCATCTTCATTCGGCAGTTGCCCGAACTTTGCTAGCTTTTTTTTTGTTCCTTTTGGTTTGCTTTGTTGTAGTGCTTCTACATATGTCCAACCCTAAAGATGCATCAAATTTACTGGTATCAAAACAAGGTTTCGACAGTGAGTGTGTGAAGTTACAGTGAAGTTTTGGTTCACTTTGCTATTAGTGGTTGTTGTGCTCCTTTCGTAGTTACTGTAGTGTGTTCGAGTGGAGTAAGTTTAGGATTATGAATTGTGTAGTGAAGATTTGTGTGTTGTTAAGTGCAGTTTCATTATTACTTTGTTCTTACCCTTTTTTTCACCACAAGAGCAGAGACATTATATCATATCAGATTTGAGTTTTTAAGGTATTGTTGGTGACTAGAGTAATAGTGTACAACCTAGTTATGGTCATAATGGTAATAATACCTTAGGGTTAGTCGATGACAAACTTGATAGACTCACCAACCTTATCGAGAGTCCAGTCATGGAAATGCAAGTTAATAGGCAACAACCTAGGGTATACCGCCATACAACCCCTTAGAAATTATCCAAGAGAGAAGTTATGGCCAAGGTGGCTGAGCTTGTCACCCAGTTCGACCACCTCGAGCTAGAGGAGTTGTAGACTGAGCTGTTAGATAAAGACTGGAGTTAAAGGAGATTAAGGAAGATGATGAGGAGCTGGATGTTAATGGGTTTGGGGAAGAAGAAGAAGAAGAAACTAACTATCACCAAGAACAGGGATGAAGACATCGAGCTCCTTGAAGGCTAGACAATGTCAAGGTTCAAATCTCACCCTTCAATGGAAGTGGAGATGCAGATGAATACTTAGAGTGAGAAGAGAAGGTCGAGAAGGTGTTTAACTGTTATAAGTATACAGAAGTTGTCAAAGTCTGACTTATTGTACTAGAGTTTATTAGGTATGCCATAATGTAATGGAAAAATCTAAACACAACCAGGGCAAGGGATGGATAATGGAGAGTAAGTACCTGGGATGAGAATAAAAGGTTGTTAAGGTATAGATTCGTACCAGAGACCTACTTATAGGATACATTTGCAAAGTTGCAAGAACATTGCCATGGAGGTCAATCTACTGATGACTATGTAAGAGAGTTCTAGATGCTCATGATTTGGGCTAACGTGGAAGAACCTAAGGCTCGTATAGTAGTGAGGTTTATTTTTAGACTCCAATTCGAGATTCGTAACATTGTGGAAGTGTAAAGGTTTTATACCTTAGAATAAGCGATTGAGAAAGCACAGAAGGTTGAAAAGCAAAGGAGAAGTGCTCTAAGCAAACCTGGGTCAACGTTTTCTTGAACCCTTACCCCAAACTGACCTAAGCAAATCGATTCGAGGGGGCCATACCTAGTTGAGGAAAGGAATGAATAACCTGATGAAAGCTAAGTAGGTTAGCTAGGTCAAACTAAAACTAGGCTGACCTTGAGAACATATGAGAGAAGACAAACCTCCGGATAGAAGACAACGAGGTGAAGTGCTTAGGCTTCGAACACATGACTGCTGAATATCCGAACCAATGTATTATGGTGCTCCGAGTAGATATAGTGGATAACACTGACAAGAGAAAACCTAAGGAGGAAAGGGATGTTAGAAAACTGAAGCCAAAGAGGAAGAGGAAACCTGTGTCTATGCTGATTAGGGAAACTGACCAAGGAGACGTAATGACCATAGTCTTCAGATGAGTACTAAGTTCCCTATCGAACTCTAATGAAAACTAGATGGAAAACTTATTCCATACTAAATGTACCATCAGGGGACAATTGTGCACTATTATAGTGGATGGAGGAAGCTGTACTAATATAGTTACATAATCCTTTGTGTAGAGGCTGGCTTTGCTAACCTCAAAGTATCCCCAATACTATAAGCTGCATTAGCTTCATGATAAGGGTGCTTTACACGTAACCAAACAAGTTATCGTACCATTTAGTATTAGGAGTGTGTATAGGGATGAAGTAATTTTCACTATTGTCCCCATAAGAGCTTCACATCTATTACTTAGATAACATTGGTTGTTCAAGTGACGTGTAACTCACGACGGATGAGCTTCATGGTGCTAAGATGTTCTCAAAGATCGATCTGCGAAGTGGTTACCACCAAATTTGTATGAGACTAGGCGATGAGTGGAAAACTTCCTTCAAGACTAGGCATAAATTCTACGAATGGTTGGTTATGTTGTTCAGACTTACTAATATACCGTACACATTCATGAGATTAATGAACCATGTGATGTGCCCCTTGATCGGAAGATGTCTGGTCATGTACTTTGATGACATACTAGTATACAATACCGACTTGAAAAACTATGTTCAATAACTTCGTAAAGTATTTAACATCCTGTGAACTGAGAAGTTATGTGGGAATTTGAAGAAGTGCACGTTCTACTAAGATGAAGTGATTTTTCTAGGGTTTGTGGTGTTAGAGGAGTCTAAGCAGATAAGGAAAAGATCCGAGTTGCTTTAGAGAGGCTGATATTAAAGAATGTCACTATAGTCCAAAGTTTCTACTGTTTACCTTCTTTCTATAGGCAATTCATTAAAAACTTCAGTACAATAGCAACCTCCTTGATTAAGTTGACAAAAAAGAGTGATGGGTTTCATTGGAATGACTGAGCTAAACAGAGCTTTAGGGAGATCAAGGAAAAGCTCACCTCCACCCTTATCCTATCACTACCAAACTTTAATAAGCCCTTTGAGTTAGAATGTGATGCATTGGAAGTTGGAACTCACGCCATCATAATGTAGGAACGATGACCTGTTGCCTACCACAGTGAAAAGCTTACTAGTGCTGCCTTGAACTATTTTGTGTACGAAAAGTAGTTATACTCTCTTTTTCAAGCCCTCACTATTTGGAAACACTATCTATTACTACGATAGTTTATTATTCACACTAACCATGAATCATTGAAGCATCTTAGGAGTCAAAACAAACTCTCGAAGAGAAAAGCCAAGTGGTTAGAGTTTATGGAGGGATTTTTCTATCATTCGACACAAGAAGGGAAGCGTAAATGTGGTCACTGATGCTTTGTCACGACAATAAGCTTTGCTAATCGCTTTGCAGACAAAATTATTGAGATTCTCACTCATCATTGAGTAGTATACTCATGATCCTCACTTTAGCCCTATTATAGAACATTGCAGGGATGCAATTGCTGTTAAGGGATACTATCTTAGGGAAGGCTATATGTTCAAGGACTGAAGGTTATGCATACCAAACTATTCTATGTATAAGCTGTTGATTAACGAAGCTCATAGCGATACATTATCAAGTCACTTTGGGGAAACCAAGATAGTTAATCTGTTGAAAGATAACTTTTACTGGCTAGGTTTGGCTAATGATGTCTATAAGGTAGTTGGTAGTTGTAACGTGTGTAAGCGTGTTAAAAGAAAGTGAGAACCCCATGGAGAATACATACCTTCACTGATGCCAACCTTACCTTGGGCCGACCTCAGCATAGACTTTGTCCTAAGATTACCCCAGACATCAAAAGGGAAAGATTCTATGTTTGTTATAGTAGACCGTGTTATAAACCATAGCAAAAAACAAACGAGATTGGTCGCTGAATGGGTCCAAGCTTACAGAAAGCTTGAAAAGAGTCAATGGGGGAAAGGTACGAAAGGGTGAAAGCAAAGGATGAAAACAGTAAGCAAAACCCACAAACAGCTCTAGAGGATATGATGCACCAATGGAACTTCCAAGGACTCACGATACAATTCGATATGATGTACGAATTGGTCTAATGAAGTTACTCACCACCTAACCTTGCTTAAGGGAAAGGGTAAGAGTGATGCTAAGAGTAAACAAAAGTGTTTACATAGGAAAGAAGGTACTCAAAAGTGTATTGAAGATTATCTAATGTCTTACAACTACAAGTATAAGGGTATTTATACCCGCAAACTAGGGAAACTTTCTTAAAAGGGAAAAGACAAAAAGGAAATTTCCAAAGGGGAAGCAATGTTCATGTTATAAAGGGGCAAAAATGAATATAGAAGGAAAATAATCATTGGTGCTACTGATTCTACATGTGATACTGTACACGTGGCGATGCGGCATTGGTGAGGTCATTAGGAGATGCGAACAAAAAGTACGGATAGATGGGCTTGTCCAAGTAAAGATGGCTTAATCAATCTAGATTATCTCTCTCGACTTTTCAGCAAAGATGTTGCAGAATGATTGTACGGCTTGGCACTGGAGAGTACTCATCTACTCGGCAAACCACAGAATAATGGGCTGTCATATGGCACGGCATTAAAGGTGATTTGGCAAGGAAGTACTTGACTTCGATAGGGGTTGGTTGGAACATAAGGATTCAACATACCAACCCCTCTAGTCCTCAGGCTTGGCTGCGTATCAGGGGTCTCGTAACTTGATTCCCATCATTCCTTTTGGATTGTTTTGTATTTGGAATCAAATTTGAATGGTATTTGCTTAGTCCTCTGTTAGGGTGATATGGGCTGAGGTCGGCAATGTTAAAGGCATTAGAAACCCCATAATCCTCAAGTAGCTCCAACTTGCAGGCGTTGTCATTGATTTTTTGGAGGACTCTGAAAGGTCCTTCTGCCCTTGCAGATAGCTTGTTCTTCCTTTCACTCGAGAACCGCTTCTTGCTGAGGTGTAGCCATACCAAGTCCTCCAGCTGAAATTGTTTGGTCAACTGACCTTTAGTCTTTTCACCCATTCTCCTAGCAACTTGGTCGATGTGCTGAGTGACCTTATCATAGATGTACTAGAGAGATTGTGTTCTAACTGAGGAGTTAGGGTCCTCTTGTGTGAGTGCTGGTACAAGGGTGTAGTTGAGGGACAGCTAGGGATTGAATCCATAGACCACCTTGAAGGGAGTTTGCTTAGTGGTGTCATGTATGATTCGGTTATAGGAAAATTCAACCACTGGTAAGTAGACGTCCCAATTAGCCATGTTTTTTCCTATTACAGCTTGGAGTAGTGACCCTAAAGTACGATTAACCACCTCCGTTTGGCTGTTGGTCTAGGGGTAACACGAGGTACTGAAGAGCAATTTAGTTCCTAGCCGACGCTATAGGATTTTCTAGAAATGGCTCAAGAACTTTGGGTTTCTGTTAGAGACTACACTTCTTGGCACACTGTGTATCTACACAACTTCTTGTAAGAAAAGAGAAGAAAGAGCCGAAGCGTCGTTAGTTTTGGTACAGGGTACAAAGTGTGCTATCTTACGGAACTGATCCTTGATAACCATTATAGAATCTTTTCCTCAAGCAGTTCTTGGTAATCCAAGAATAAAGTCCATACTTTGCTCAGTCTATGGTCTCGTTAGAATAGGTAGGGGCATTGCTTTCCCTTGTATGGCTTGGCACTTGGCTTTTTTGCACACAACATAGCCTTTAACCACTTGGTGCACATCCCTTTTCATTTTCGGCCAAAACAATCGATCATTTAATAGTTCACAGGTGCTCCGTTCTCCAAAATGTCTGGAGTATTCGCCAGTGTGGGCTTTTCTAATTAATAATTCCATAAGAAACAAGTCGGCACGTACAGTTTCCTATCTCAGAATAGATAGCCATCCTCCACATAATACTCGTCCACTGTCCTCCCATCCATGCATCGCAAAATTATTGGTCTAAAGTGTAGATCCTTAGAGTACTGTTCTTTAATATTTGCAAAACCAAACAGTTTAGTCTGCAGTTCTAACAAGAGCATATGCTTCCTTGAAAAAGCATTCGCAACTACGTTGCTCTTTCCTTGCTTGTATTTGATCACAAAATTGGATCTCTTAAGGAATTCATCCTATCTTGCCTGCTACTTAAATAGTTTGGTTTAACTTCGGAGGTAACACAGTGACTCGTGTTCAGTATATATGATAAATTCTCTCAGTAGTAGATAATGCTACCATATTTACAGTGCTTGGATTAGTGCCAAGAGTTCTTTGTCATATATAGAGTAATTTAACTAGGGTCCTCGGAGCTTCTCACTATGGAAGCAATTGGATGTCTTTCCTGCATCAGGATAGTGCCTATTCTAATGCTTGATGCATCCCACTTTAGCTAAAAAATTTTGTCGAAGTCGGGGAGTACTAATATTAAGGTAGAGGTCAACTTCTCCTTTACTTCAATGAACTCCTCTCCTCCCTTTCTCCCTATTGAAAGTTAGTGTTTTTCTTTGTTCATTCAGTAAGTGGTGCAGTGAGGGTACTAAAGTTCCTGATGAACCTTCAGTAAAACAAAGTCAGTCCATGGAAACTTCTTATGTTGGCACAAGTAGCAGGGATTGGCCATTTAACAGTTGCTCGGATCTTCTCATCACCAGAGCCTTCTTCGATTCGTGAGCAAGTTTCATTTGTAACTTGTGAACCTCTCTCGGTAGCATTAGATTTAGCGTGATCTTCCGATCATCCTTCTCAAACATGTAAGTATTCCTATAACTGTCATGGATGACTCTCCTATCAAATAGCCACGGTCTTCCTAGCAATACGTGGGAACCGCACATGGGCAGTATGTCACAGAGAATCTAGTTGGAGTAATTACTGATAGTAAGTGGCAGTAGTACTTGTCGAGTGGCGTATAATGTTCCCTTATCACTTAACCATTATAACTTGTACGGCTTCGGATGCTCAACAGTCGGCAACCTCAGTTTTGAGACGAAGTCAGCTAATGCCACATTGGTATAGTTCCCATTGTCTATGATGAGGGCATACGTCTGTTCATTCACCTTGCAGGTGATATGAAATAAGTTTTCTTTTTGATCCTTCTCTCGTGAGGGTTCTACGCTCATAGTGCGTTGGACAACCATGAGTAGCTAGTCCAGGTCCTCAACATACATGTCTTCCTTGATCAACTTTTTCTTGGCATTCTCATTCTCGGTAAGAACCTCCTCTTCCTCGGGGTTCCTCATTTGTACTCTCTACATCTAGCTTTGGGATGTCTCCCTTAATGACCATTGTCCTTTGGTTTGGGCACTGAACAGCCATATGTTTGAACCCCTAGCACCTGAAGCATTTGATTTGGCTAATCTTCCTACTAAACCCTTGCCTTTTCTCATACGTTTGGGTTGGCACTACATCTTCGAGCCGGATTTTCTGCTCGGTTATAACATCTATCATACTTCTCAACTTGGTACTCAATAGTATCCGATGACTTGTCTATCCGAATCTGCTAGTCAACACTCTGGTCGCTACTTATCTTCTTCTTTACCTTTACCCGCTGGGCAATCTTAACGGTTTTATCTATTGTGTCAAATTGTTGGAGTTCCACAATGTCTCGGATGTCTCCTCTCAACCTAGTGACAAACCTTGAAAGGTGGTTCCTCCACTTCGCATCTTATCATAAGCATTTAGAATTCCTGAACATATTCATCAACAGTTCGGCCTACTTATCTTAGCTCCTGAAGCCGTGTGAGAGTATCTTGGAGATATGTTTGCGACACAAATCTGTTTCTAAGCACCCTCTTCATCTAAGGCCAAGTATTAATCTCTCAGTACCCCTCTCTTCTTCTCATGGATTGAAAATTCTTCCACCACATGGCGACATATCCAGAAAATTCAACAACAACAATCTTCACTTTCTCATAATCTTTATATTTGTAATAATCAAATACACGCTCCACCTTCTCTTCCCAATCCAAGTACTCGTCAACATTCCCAAACCTATTGAAACTCAAAATCTGAAGCTTCATATAGTCGGATGCTTTAGGGACTCGTATATGTTCCTCTTTAAAATACTCTTCTTCCTCCTTATCAAGCTCTCTCAGGTCTATCCTTCACCTTACTCGTCTGCCAACTCCTCCACCTCGAAATGGTTGAGTTAGGTTCTTACCTCTAACAGGTTAAGTAGCTTGTGGAGTGTTTTGTGTGGCCTCAATGGGTCAATAAGATAGTGTATAAACAGCTCGGGTCAGATCTACCAAGAGGTTAGCTACCTCATTGAGTCTCTCGTCAGTGCTTTTGGGAGTTCCTAAGATTGACGCCTATGGTGGATAACTCCACTATCATCACCAGTACCAACATTCATATTTAGGTATGTCATTTTTCCTCACAAATTCAAAATTTAAATAAACACTTAAGAAAGTGAAAAACTAATAATACCACAGTCAAATGAACTCAATAGCTAACTCTGTTTCAAATAGGCAACATAGACCATAACAGAAATCCAAGAAGAGTTAACTATAGTTTACACAAAACCTCCACTCTGATACTAAGATGTTGCGAACCGTATCCTAGAACATACTAGGTTGGTCGCTAAATAGGTACGAAAGGGTGAAAGCAAATGATGAAAACAGTAAGCAAAACCCACGAACAACACTAGAGGATATGATGCATTCATGGAACTTCTAAGAACTCCCGACACAATTTGATGTGACACACGAATTGGTCCAATGAGGTTACTCGCCACCTAACCTTGCTTAAGGGAAAGGATAAGAGTGATGCCGAGAGTAAACAATAGTGATTACGTAGGGAAGAAGGTACTTAAAAGTGTATTGAAGATTATGTGATGTCTTATAACTATAAGTACAAGGGTATTTATACCTGAAAACTAGGGTAACTCTCTCTTGGCTTCTCAGCAAAAATGATGCCGAGTGATTGTACGGCTCAGCACTAGAGAGTATTCATCTATTCGGTAAACCATAGAATAATAGGTTTTCATACAACACGGCATTAAAGGTGATTCAACAAGGAAGTACCCAGCTTCGGCAGGGGTTGGTTAGAACATAAGGATTCCACGTACTAGCCCTTCTAATCCTCGGGCTCGATTGCGTGTCTGGGGTCCCGTAGCTTGATTCCCATCAGATATTTTCAGCAAAATGGCACACATCATTCCGTGCCATGAGACTAACGATGCTTTATATATTGCCGATTTGTTTTTGCAGGAAATTGTCCTATTACATGGAGTACCAAAGACTATTGTTTCGGATAGAGATACAAAATTATTGAGCTATTTTTGGAAGACTCTTTAAAGAAGACTTGGAACTAAACTTGTGTTCAACTTTAGTAGCCATCCTCAAATTGATGGCTAGATTGAAGTGGTGAGCCGGACGCTAGGCAACTTACTCAAAGTTATTGTGGGAAAGAACTTAAGGGATTAGGATTTGTGCTTACTAGTTGTGGAGTTCGCATACAACTAGATTGTCCATAGCACCATTAGGAAGACTCCATTTGTGGTTGTCTACGACCTTAATCTAACAATTCCCTTGACATGATCAGCACCCCAAAAACTGTTGAGGAGAGTCAATAGATTTGGTTTTTCTTTTTTTTCCTTTTAATTTTTCACTATTTTAATTATATTAAATAAACAAATGTAGATAATTTTATTAGATTAAATGCTATGGACCAATGACATATTGACACATGCCTAGGCAAGTAACGTCAACAAATGGTTATAAAGTACCATATACAAAAGATAAAAAATGTGTTTGAAAAAGTTTGAAAGGACAAGATCACAAATTTGTAAAATGTAATTTCCATAAATTTTCGTAATAAAATCTAAACTTGATCTCTTTAGACAAATAACTATTTAATGCATAATTGTTACAAGGTATATTAGATAATTCCCATATTAAAATTTGACCAAATATGCTTAAGACTAATTATATAGAATTTAGATTAGTCATAGATTTATAAAGTTACGGTTGAATAGAACATGGGTAAAGTGAAAGTACAATTTAAAACCACCTTCAAATACGAATTGCTTTAAAACAATTGGGGTGGACGAGCTAAGTTGTTTTTAAGCAACTCCATTTAGGAAAACGAACTGAACTACATTAATATTTTTCAATTTTTCCCTTTAAAATCTACTTTGGTTCTATTTATTTCATCATCATCCTCATTAAAACTAAATTTCGAACTTGAAATTTTTTCTTAATCACCCTTGATTACAAGTAAAATGGTTCTCGAAACTGTGTAAATGAATCGAGGTTTGCAAGTAGATCCGTTGAATCCACTTAAAAGGGTTAGGGTTGACAAGCTAAATAAACCTAGCTTATTTCACCTGTCTGCTAAAGTGAGTCATCCATTATGGCCGAGTTGGCTTGCTAACCTAAAATGAGCAAGAAGGTACAAATTTATACCTCAACATTTCATTGTTTTTTATTTTATTTTATTTTGCATTTAAGTTCTCAATGTTACGTTAATTTTTTCTGTTAGAGAATGATAATGGCCTCTAATTTGTCTAAGTAATTATATAAATTAAATAATATAACAAAATATAATATAAATAAATAAAAATATAGAAAAAAATAAAAAAGAGAGAGAATATAAGTGAAAGTTGAAAAAAAAAAAAACACCTCTAAGGTTGCTTGGGGGGAAAGGGGTCACTCAACCGCAAAAGGTGGCCGTTGGCTAAAAGTCTTGTTATATAGACTATTTTAAGATAGAAGATGACCTCACACTGCTATTGTAGACATAGTCTATACAAAGTATACTCGACTAAACTAACTTTTAAGCTTCCAATTGGGTACCTATTATATTTAAAACCTATCATACATTCTTTTAAACACTTTTTATTTTAAACTTGTAGTACATAACTCTATGTTATAATAATATTTACAAAGAGTACATTTACATAAAAAGTTTACATTTTCAAAAGAAGCTTATAATCCATAGGTTCTTTATACACACACACACATAACAAACTAAAAGTTGAAAGCTACTAAGATGTCTAGGGATACCCAATTAGTTTTCCAAAAAAGTATACTAGACAATAAAAGATATCTAAAAGTACAGCCATCTTCAATTTGCTTCACTTCCTAGCCTATCAACTACTAAATTAGGTTTATTTATAAGGCTACATCTTTTATTTAGTACTTGTAAAACAATCTATAGAGATATAAGTGACAATTTACTTAATAAGCAGGATAGAAATAGAAGAGTACCAACAAAATACAAGCATGGTTATCAATCATTACCAAAATGCAATGAAATAAGCAAATGAAACATTATGTAATGTTACTGATCCATTATAATATTAAAGAAATTGTGTCTACTCTAACTCCCAATTGAGGAGTTTCCATAGTATTGGCATGATGCCACAAGTCAAAGCCAAATTGAGGCTTATGCAAGAGAGACTTGCTTTTCTTATGACTATATTCTAACTAAGGACCTCAACCTTACTGTGATCTCAACTTTTGTTCAATAAAAGGTGAGGAAAGGACCTATTTTCTCTATCCTTTGCAAAGAGGTCTAAATTTGACCTAATATTCCTAACTATCCCCTAGTGAATTATGATGTGTATCGGATAAGGGTTTAGGTTGATTTAGTTAGTTCCAATTAAAGATGACCATCCAAACTCAAGATAAGCCAACCAATTCATCAATCAAACAAGCAAACATAACATGGAATTTAACTCCTAATCAACATTACAATATCACAATCACACATATTGCATGTGTACAAACATCTAAATACAATCACAAACAAGCATATTCTCATGTTGTAACACGCCTATCCTAACTTACCTTGATGTTTGTTGCTTATTATCCTTTATTGTTGAACTCATCTACTTCAATTATCCTAAAATATTAAGGTGATTAGCTTTAGTTTCCACCTAAATTAGGATATAAGATTTCAATTCAAAGGTTAAATGTGTGCAATATTTAAGCTAAATACAGTTTTTAAACCAATTGTCAAGTAAATTTCATGTTCGGTACTTCCTAAGTTAGGTCTGAGATAGTTTATAGTTTTAATTTCTAATCAGGGTAGATTCTGAGTCACTTTCTAAGTCTCATTTGTCCTAAATGTCCTAAACAGGGTACTTTTTGAACTAAATTCTAAGTTAAGGTGTTGGTGGAGTTTTTAAACGAGGGACTTTCTAAGCAAAGTTCTAAATCTGGCAAAGGTTATGGCTTCTAAACATGATACATTTTGAGATAGTTTTTCATACTAAGGATCACATATTTTTATGCCAAGGATCTCTTAAGTTACCTTCTGAGTATTGGTCCTACTTGGTGTTTAGCTTATATAGAGGTTCTATCTTACAATCTATGTTGAATTCCTTATCAATTAAACCACCAAATCATCACATTTTACCTCCTACTATAATGGTATAGCAGCAAAACAAATTGTATCATCACTCCAACTCCTTTCAGCAAGCCAAATTCAAGTCTTATCCATGCTTAAAGCCACTTATTTGCACATATAGTTAGAAATACTTGCTTATACTTACAAACCCTAAACTCCAAAACAAAATATCATGATCAGCAACTACTACTCAACATCAAACTTCAATAGATCTCAATTCATAATCATTCAACTTAATTATACTAATTTATCATAAATTCAATAAATAAATGCATGAATTTGGTGGAATGTATGCAGTTTTCAGTCTTGGATTTTAATTAAAACCAGTTAATAAACAAGCTTTTCACTAGAAATCTAATGTTTCCTTTCACTGATGAACATATAAAACCATAGAACATTCAAATTATGGCAAAAATCAAATATAATACATTAAAGAAAATTAGGATAATCAGTTACCAACTTATTGCTCTTCACAAAATTAAAATTTATCAAAAATCAAACTTCAAAATTTAAAAAAATCTTTACATAGGTCAAAACTACGCCCATTGAAGATTATGCATACAAAAATTTAGGCTAAAGTTATATCATTGGGGTTTTGGAAAATGAAATAGAAAATTGTTAGATGCTTGTGATTTCTTAAGGAAACCATACATGTACTTAGAATTTAAAAAATTTAGGTTCATTTTTTGATAGTACATGCAAATCACCTATAGAAACCAAACTTCATAATTTTTTTAACTTCATTTACTATTTTTTAGAATTTTGGAGAGGAAAAATTGAAAAATTGAGCACTTATTAGAATCCTGTGGTAGTTCTTGTAAGGCAGTGGTGTTAAATTATACCTAGATGCCCGAACTCGAATATATGGTTTCTCTCTCTAAGGTCATTAAAAGGACTAGAAATGCAGTTAGGATGACCTATATATAGCTTATGGTTTTTAAAATGGGACTAATAAGTATCATTTATACATTATTTCCTTAATTATCTTTCTTTTTTTTTTACCATTAATAGGGAATTTCCTTAATTTCCTTTAGAAATTATGTTTTGTCACATGTTAACCCCACTCATTTGATATATTAATGATTGCAAATGAAGTTGCCTCTTTTACTATTTTTCTTGGTCTTGTAATCTTTTTTTTTTTAATTATTTTTCCAATTTATTTAGTAATTTTAATGTATTATGCACTTAAATTCGAATTTTCCAATTACTTATTGATGGGAATTAACCTCTGACTATATCTAAGCTAAAGCCCACATGTCCCAAGCCAAGGTTGATCAACTCTTGCCGAGGTCGAGTAGGTACTAGAAGGACGAGAGGAATAAAAGTATCAACTCAGCATCAAGTCTATTAAGAAGCTAAGAGACTACACAGTTTAATACTCAAGACTAGAGAACCATTCGACATGGTACAGAGAGACTAGTATCGACTAATTCTAAAACTCGATAATTATGGGCCGACCTTTCTGGTGTCTTAGCCAAGCAATGCAAGACTTTAAAGATTCCTTCCCAAACCTAGGCATCCAATTGCTGACCCTGCTCAGATCGAATCTTGCTCCTTCTAGGATATGTCGAATGACCACATGCTAACTTCCCCTATAAAACATACAATTTTGTATTTTTGTACATGTTTGTCTTTATTTTATTTATGGGCTCAATTCCTTGAGGTTTAATACCTTGTACATTATTTACAATTTTGTCACTAGAGTTTAAGGCTTATTATAAATAGCAACATTTGTAATTAGTAGACATCATCATCATCAAATAAGGAAGACAATCATTAGATAGTGAATACACTTGAAACTTTTTTCTTTTGAGCAAGGTTATTCTTAAGCTCTTAGAGCTTACTTTGCCAGATTATTAAGTATTGATTAAACTCTTTAATCTTTTCCGTGCTCTTATTAATCTTGTTCTTAAGCTTGTGGTGAACCTTTCATTTGAGCGAGTTAATGAGTTGCATCTAACCTCTCTCTTGAAACCTAAAGTAACATTTAGTATTTGTGAGTTGTATCGAACCTGATATCCATTCACAATCATACTCAAAACCCCCATTCTCACTCTCTATTTCCCGTTCTCACTTGAACCCAGATGGCGTCATCTTTGGTTTCGAGACCCGCTGCCACATCACTTATGGATATAATTATATTATATATATATTTATACATTAAATATATCTATCGTATATACATGCTTTAAAATAATATTTATACCATTTACAGATATTTATGGCTAAGCAATTTATTTATAGGAGTTGGTTTACTAACGGATTATATAAGCACATTATCAATAAATAAATAATAATTTTAACTATTACTAGCTTTTTAATTATAATATTTTATTATTATTTGATTTTCAAAATCTAACTCCATGTTGTCATCTTGTATAATGTCTATGGCTTTCTTGCAAAAACCTAACTAAATCAACCTAACTCGCAATAATGCCTTAAATTAGGATACTATTGTCATAGGGTGCCAAAAATGTAGAGCTTACACTGACCATTCTTTGGCCATTATGACAAAGTAGGATGATTCAACCCATTTTTTTTAATTAAAAAACCGATTTAGTAGAAAAATATATCTCAAATATTACATATATATGGTACTTAAATACTAATAAAATGATATATATAATGGTCAAATCACGCAACTCAATTTCTTAAGAAAGAAGATTAAGCAAAACATGGCCAATGAATCACGCAACTCGATTGACAATTAGGTTTTCTTTTCCCTATCTTCTTCTTCTTTGTTTTTTAAAATTCCGCGATCGTATGTGACTGTCGATCACCTAAGGAGTCACAATTTCCAAGTGAAAGAAGTAATGGTTCATTTATCAAAGCGTAGCCCCATATGCTCATTGATCACGCCTTAATTGCTTAATTATTGGAAGTTGTGGAACAAATGATGTGATTGTAGAACGTGATGATCGGAATGCAAATGAAACTAAATCAGGTTTATGTCCAAGTACATGCATAATCTTCCTTGTTATTTCAGTTTATTTAACAATGTTGAAAATTGAGATTATACAACATGTCGTTTATCGTTTTGTTTTTTTGTTTTTTTGTTTTTTTTTTTTTTTTACTGTGTTTTTGTCAACAAGGAATTCATCTGTGTGGCAAGAGAGAAAGCATTAGCGAAGACAGGTCTCTTCTTCCTGCAATAGATTTTTTATTGCTAAGTGAATCATGAATATCCTTTTCATCTCTTTGGAAATTTAGTTCATTCTTTGGGTGTAATTTGTTGTTAGTGTCTTACATATGACATGCTAGTTAGTCTTTTTAACTTTTAATGCGTATGCAATAACATAAACATTTTTAGCCCGCTGGATATCGCTCACATCTTCCATATTAGTACTACTCTTTTTAGTCTAGTTGTTGCTCGGCTCAGACCCAGCTACCTTGTGGTGGTCCTCTATGACTGTTTGGACTTACTTATGGTAGAATGGGTCAAATAAGAAATGCACAACATGTGTATATGATAAGTTAAAGCATTTTCACTTTCGTGCTCCTTTATGACCAGTGCTTCATTGTCCGGGACAAATATGAGAGATGAAAATACCGATATTTTTCTACTTCCACTTGTCTCACATGGCAAATTATCTCCTTCTTTTCTTAGTTTTTCAAGCCTATATTTGCTCGTTAATATTGTCAAACTTAGGATGATCCAATGGTTCAAACCATTGGAGGTCTACCTCGATTGTTCCTTTAATCCTTCTCGTATATATCCAGATTAGTCACTCAGACTGAATCTGATAATATCTATCATGATCCTAAAGAGGGCTTAGTAAGATTATTTAAAATTTTCATATTACCTATGCATCCGTAATACAAAAATCATCTTGCAAGCTTGGGATTGCAAGATTTTAAATAATTAGTCACTAAGGTTTTCAATTTTAATTAATTTACTATAAAACATAGTAACTATGATTATGGATATTCGATAGACTATAGTCCATCAGAATCGTAGAGAATCGGTATCCTCTACCAAATATTAAGATAAGGTAAAAAAAATTACTAATTTACAAGAAATACTACATAATCTTATCATATGAATATACTTTACATAAATTGTTTTGTATTGCTATACACTTTTCAATCACCTCTAGCATTGCCAAACATCTCTTTAGTTTGTACTTTGCTCTCAAGCTTATCCTAATCCTTGCTTATAAGAAACTTGCGAAAGAAACTATAGGAGAATGAGTAAACTATGGCTCAATGAGTTTGTTCCTTACCACTACAAATCAAGCGAATCAAATAAACATTATTGGCACACATGCAGGCTATCTACATACGAAATGAATGCAAGCGTGATAAATGCAGGCAACACATCTATTGGAGTCTGAAACTATGGAAGGTATAGTGTTATGTCATCTACATGTCAATTTTTCCTCCGTACTTACTTGCATAGAGCACCTCACCTACACTGCATGAGGCTGGGGTACAGTCCCACTAGACGTTACTCGATTATTATCCTAATTTGAGAATCAACAATCAATATAGGTGAACCCTAACTAGGGTTGCCCACCAAACATATGAAAGGCTCCTCGGGCACAAATAGCGAGTCAATCTCGCTATCAACAAACATCTAAGGCCCTACAGGCACTAATATGCGAGTCCTCTCGCAAACGATTGGAGATACCATGCTAGCTTTGCCTTAACAATGAAGACATCATTTACGGATTTACGAGCCTTTTTAGAAATCATTTTAAAGTATATTTAAGATAAGAAAAATGTTTACCAAAATACTTTTCTCAAAAATTTGCAAAGCTAACATTCTCCGTTAGTGTACTAGTTGGATCATAGACATGCAACAAATATAACTTGTTTCTTTAATCAAATAGTTACATTTACCAATTTTAGAAAGTGATCACACGAACGATAGCATACAAAACAATCAGTCATTTAACAAATAATGAATATCAATCCACAAGCAACATACAAATAACAAACAGCAAGCAAATAGCAGATCATAAGAACTCCCTTACTTGAGTTAAGGCTCACTTTCTCGACCTTTGAGAATTCCAAATCTCAATAATTGAATACCTAAAAGATGAGAAAACCTATAAGTATTTTGAAAAACTAGGCTTCTTTATTAACTAAATATCTATTATTATTTACCTAGTTTCCCATTATAACTCAAGTTTAGTGTAACTATAGTTTAACTTAAATTTTTTACTCAGATTATCTTAAATTTTCGATTGCATATAATTTTTTCAATTTAACTCAAATTTTTATGAACTTATAGTCAATTCTGACCGTTTTCAAGCATACTTTCTTGTAGCAAGGTCCATTTTGAACGTTATAATTCGTAATTTTTACGATGATATAAAAATATCATAAATTTTATTATTTCGACTTAAATAACTATAAAATATCAATTTAGGCTTCTCTTAATATAAATATGATTTAATAATTATTTGAATTGTATAATTTTGCAATTTTCTTATTTTAAGTCTATTTTATTATAATTAACTTTTTTTACTTATTTTTAAGATTTTAGAATTATTAACTCAAATATTTGCTACTTTATCATTTTTCTAATTAATTAATTATTTTATTATTATTATTATTATTAATTAAAAAAATTAATTAATTTATACTTATCTTTGTACTTTTTCTTATATTTTCCTATTATTTTATATTTTATGGTTATACATATATATAAGTATATTAATATTCATTACTATATTTTACTAAATTTTCTAAAATAATTATTTACTATAATTTTTCCAAATGTTATATTATATTCATATATATATAATTATTAAATTACATTATTTATTAAGTTAATATTATAATATACTATGTCTATACTTATTCAAATATAATTGTATTTCTACATATACAAGACTATTCATATACATATACTTATACGTATAATATTCTTATGTACTAAAATATTCTAATCTTAGTAATATTTTATATAATATATGTATGAGTATAATATGCACGTAAATATACTCTATATATATGTACATATACGTTTATATTACATGTATATATATATATATACTAAAATACTTAATATAGATAATATTATACATAAATACATGTATATATCCATCACGTCCAACACATGCATATATATACACATAAAATTTTATAAGGTGAAAATACTAAGTATATATACATATATCTACTATACACGTCTACAAATGTATATCATATAATAAAAATAAAGGGTATATATGCATATATACATAATCACGCATAGATAAGTGTAAATAAATATAGAAAATACTTAGTATATACATATGTATATGAATAAAGGAAATACCCATTACATTTATATATTATATACGTATATGTACATGTACAAATACCTAAGTTTTTATACAAATTATTTGTATAAATTACTATATCATGTACATTACACATATAAGTATACTTTAATACTTATGAACATAAATACTTAAATACATGTATGTACAAGAATATAATTAAATAATTATTACAAAATACATATAATATATATACTAAAACATACTTGGAGAGTATTTGTAGGTGAGGTTTCTAGCTTCTTCTTCTTTTTATCTTTGCAAATTTCTAGCAAATGGAAGGGAAGAGAAGGAGCAAAACTTGCAATCAATTGAAAAAAAAAAATGAAGACTTTTGTGGTGAATTTTGTTGGACAATTTGTAGACATAACTTAATAGCAATATAAGCTTAAAACAAACAAGAAAAGAAAAGGGAAAAGCAAATGAAAGTTAATGTGATTTGACCCAAAAACTTATCCAATGTCCTTATCATTTTACACACAATTAGCACATGAAAATAACTCAATGAAACCCAATTCTAGAAGCTGCTGGACGTGATCTACAAGCCAACGTAGAAGTAGAAAAAAATAGGACAAGGAAAAGGGAAAAGAAAAAGAAAGAAATAAAGGAGGAAAAAGAAAATAAAAATAAAAATATGTAATTTTTCCAAACATAACAATAATAAAAATGACATTTATAAATAAAATTTGAAAATTTATTAATTTAATTGATACTTGTTACGATTATAATTTTTACGAGTTATTTTGACGTTTTTGTTAAAAGTTTTCACGATTACGCGTTTTAGTTGATAATTTTCATTGACTACGATTATATTACTATTAAGTAATATTTATTCATCTTATAAGCTTAAAGTTATAGTTTTAAAGTTTCGGTCAAGTTCGGGTTCGATTTTAAGCATTTGTGCACATATCAAATTTAGGATTTTTGTATGCGATTTAGGTTTTGATCAATTTTTTTTTAGGGTTTTTACTACTTATAATATATTTGAATTTATAATTTATTAAATTTTTATTTTGCTCAACTTTAATGACTCATGAAGTCATCCACGACATTAGGGTTCAATTCTACTTTTAAATAGCTAAATTTGTGGGATTTATAATATCGATCTTATTTGGAAGAGATCTTGATTTTGTAATTTCTCTAGTTTCTCTCATTGTGTCCTTTTCTTTTTATACAATTTTAAGTTAAGAAAATTATTATTAGTTAATTGGTGAATTTGTTAGTATTAATATAATTTACAAAATGTATAAATAGGTTAAATGGATCATATTAACTCATTTAACTATCAAAATATATAAATAGATTAAATGAGTTAAGTTAATGGTTTAGCCATTTGACCCACTAGCTTGTGCGAGCTAGATAAGGCCAACAAATTATGACTTATTTATTAAATGGCCATAATGGGTTGGCTTATCTAACACGTCGACTAAGTAGATTAAGTTAGACGGATCCATTTAATCTACTTGCATAAGTTATTCTTTTGCCCCTATTTCAAAAAGAAAAGTATTTGTTAAAAGGTACACATGATAGTTTTTAGGGTTATCTTAATTCATTGATGGAAGAAATAACAAAGAGATGTAAATTAAATTTAGATATAAAAAATGAAATTGAAATATTCTCTTATGTGTGTAAGCGATTATTGTCTTCTCTTTTTAGCTAAGAGATTCAATTCAAGGATTGATATGAATTGTAAAGATTTTGGACCAATTTGAAAAAAAGCTGTAAATCCATATCCATACTGGACGAAGATCCAATTCAGTTTGATGAACAAAAGCCAAGGAAGAATGGAAGGTCCAATGCTGTAAAATGCACAGATATCTATACTGGACAGGGAAAAGGAGAGGGAATTTAATGTTAGTTGACTCTTCTTCATCTCGCCCCATCTCAATGGATGATATACATCTGTTGACCCCTCAATAAGGAGATCCATTCCTTAACATAATGGAAAATCGACTCTTCTCTCCTACACTGGAATATGGGATAGCTTGCAATCTATTAAGACAACCTTGTAGAGTTATTCACTTGTTGATAAACATGCGATTTGAATCAAGATGTAAACGGGAGGGCTTTTATAGGATACTCGGACCGTCCAATACAAACATATACATAATGCTTATAAAGTCTTAACACCTCATAACAACCAGAATATAATAAATTTTATTTTAATATTTAAACTCCGTTTGGTTCATCCTTTTTTCATTTTATTGGTATCTTGTTGTTATCTATTTGAATTTTTATGTTTGGTAATAATAAGACATCAAAAAGATGAAAATATATTTTTTAAAATATACCAATTAAAATAATCATTTTTAATTTATAAAATATATATATGTTTTAAATCATTTTCCTTAAAAATATGTTAATTTTTATTTCTCAATTATGATAATTTAATCATCATTTTCATCATTTTCATCATAATTATAAAATAGAAACAGATAGGATACAGAAAAAACAGTTTTCCAAATATTAAATTTTGAATAGATACAAATTAAATATAAATAATATAAAAATAAGAAAAAGACAATTTAAACAGAATATTAAAAAGTAGCATATAATATATTCCTAGTGTTTAATCTTGCTTTACTTCTCTTTCTTCTCCATCAAATAGCACGAGTACACACATCTCTCTCTCTCTCTCTCTCTCTCTCTCTCTCGTTTACATCCCTCTTAGTGAGTACAATTTCAGGATGATGAAAGTATAGGAAGCTTGGAAGAACTATGGGTCAAAAAATGCCCTCTTACTATTCATTTTACTAAAATTACTTGAACTGTGAATGATAATTGAAAAAACAAAGTTTTGTTGCAACTATGAATAAAGAACCTCCAAATTCCAATACAAATGCTTTAAACGTATCAATGCATACTTAACATTTTGAAGAAGCTTCCTATTTGAATATCATATTAACAAGGAAAAAAAGATACACGATATTTCCAAAATTATTTTAACCTAATGGTCAAATAATTTCCATTTTCTTAAACACAACTATATTTTTACACTCTTAACACATGTTTACAAACAATTAACTTAAAGACCATCAATGTACAGACATGGAAAGCAATCACATAATATTCGTGTTCAAGATTAAACATCAAGTAATAAGATAGGGGGCCTTCATTGCAATGCCACAAAGTCCTTCCTTCGCATCAACATCTCTCTTCATCCTTATGTATCTTTGTTTGCCCCATTCCTTAACCCATGAGTTCTTCACTAGCCAATACTTCATGCCATCACTGCTAACCCCATATCTTAACACAGCGACTCCATGGTTTAGATTAGTTCCATATTCTCCAGTTAATATACCACTTGAGTAGAGTTAAAACTTGAGATCACCTGCATTTATTGCAATAGAAACTGGCTGATTGGCAATTGCCTTAAGTAATGCCTCTTCACTATTAGTGAGCACATCCTCATAGCCCTTCATATGCACAATACTGTTAGATTCTTCTTTTGTGTTGCATTTTCCATCAACACCTTCATAAGGGTAATTGGCTTCTATAGTTAGGCCATGGTGCATGATGAATTGGAAGGCGTTGTCCATCCATCCTCCATTACAGCCTTGGTCCTCAGTTCTAATGTCATAATCAATAAGTTCTTGCTCATACAAAGAGACTAATATACCTGATGTTATTCCAATGATTCCTTCACTGCAACGGCAGCCTGCATTTTTCATGGAGTTAGCAATTATGATTACTGCATAAAGATGGAACATTATAATTTTGAAGAAAGCAAAGCACAGGTTGGTCACTGCATTCCCCTTGATTCTTTATTGGTTTCACAACTCTTTTAGTTCTCCAATCCATGGAAGAGGGCACAGATGTGACATTTTCATGCTTGAAAGATAGTTTAGGGGAGCACATATGTGTCTTGAAGCCGTTACGTAAGGCCTTAAACTCTTCATTGGTGAGATCCGCATACGGATTGACACATAGCTTATAAGGTTTATTATTAGCCTTATTAAAGGATTCTATTCGTTCTACATTTTCCTTATATCTTGAACTGTCTCTCGTTTTCAGCATCATCATTATAGATACGCCCATAACAAACCATCCATTGTTCATGTCCGTCATGCATAGATAAGTCCTGAAGGGTGTAGGATGTAGCTTGTGTAAAACTCAGTAAAGAAAAAAAAAAGGAAAATTAAAAAAAAAAAAGAAAAGAAAAGAGGTTATATGATTATAATAATAAATTTTAGAAATATAAAATAATGGAAGGAATATACTAATATAATAATTAAAAACATGGTATAACTTATGATTAACTAAAGATAGAAGGATAATATTGTCAAGGGAAAAGATTTAGATATCAGTATAGTATGTAATTAGACATCAAATGCTATAGGTAGTATGGTTTAGGAAAATTTAATCTCTCTATTACTTGTAATATCTCCCACTTCTCCGATATTTCTTTTATTCCACAACAACAATAATAAATGATATCTTTTTAACATAGAAACCGCACAAAACCCCTCTCAAACTCAAAGCCAAAAATTGGATTTGGGGGCTAGGACACGAGAAAACTAACTAATCTTCAAGAATAAGTCCTTCGTCTATTTAACATATAAATTCATTTTTCTTCAAGAAAATATCATAAAAACCATAAAGATTTTCATTTTTGCAATTTCACGTGTTTATAATTTGAGTATAAGGTGTTTCTTATCAAGAATTACATGTAAGTATTATTCTTACCCTTTTTCTTTAAAGAATTCTTAATTTTGTTGTTTTGGTGTAGGTTTAGTAAAGGTGGTTGATGAGGTGGATGGGAATGATAGTGATATGGTTACAGCATAAATTGCATATTGTTGGTGTTGTCAAGCTGGTGTTGGGGTGCACAATGTTAGGGTATGCAATATGGTGGTGTGCGCCCATCATGCATGAGTGTGAGACTCTATGTGTGTTGTACAACTGTGTCTTTATATGTGTTGTATAGGTGTGTATGCCGGTGTTGGGTATGGGCATGTTAGTGATCATGGGTGTATTGGCGTATGTGCTATGGATATGTATCGATCAATGTGTTTGTGTCGTATATTCCATGTATATGTGTGTCAAGTGATATGTGTGTGGATGTGAGACAAGGGAAAGGGGGACATGTACGGGTGTATGCTGTTTGTTTGTGGGGAAAGGAAGAGAGGAAAGAAAAGATGACGAGAGGGAGAGAGAAAGATGGGATGAGAGAGAAGGGTGGAGAGAGAGAGAGAAAGTTACATTATATTATATAGTTATTATATTATGTTATATATAACAAATATATTATGATTAATATAAAATAATGTATATAATATGTGATGTTCATGTGTACGTATAAGAGTGCTGTGTATATATTATGGGACGTTAAAAAGAATATGGAAAGATATGCAACTTAGAAGTTGAGGCGATTGAATAAAAGCAAAAGAATGTTGAGTTGAGTTAAGGATTAATGAATTAAGTTTTAAATCTAGTATTATATTTGAAACTAAGTATTAGGAGTCATGTGGTGTCAAACCTCGTTTAGAAAGGAGTACTAGGTACGGAATATATGCTTAATGGATGTGCATGTTAGGCTAGGATTTATAAACTGGACTAAACTGAAACTTGGACTTAAATTGTTTTGTTAATTATGCTTGGCTTCAATCACCCACTGGTCGAGTTTAATGGTATTGGTGAGGCATATGGCGATCCTTATGCGACGCTGTCCGCATATTAAAAGAACCTAGGTAGATCTAGGATGGTTTTTTTTTGTATTCAAGTGATTGGGGAGGACCCAATACCAATACTTATATAGTATTTATATATTATGTCTATAGGGGTTATGAGTAATCCTAAGTCTTAGGACACCGAGACTGTATTATTTATAAACTTAAAAAATAAGATGTAATCAGTTGTTTATTGCTTTTATGATTGTTACTTGTATGTGCTTGGCTTATTACATGTATGTTCAAGCGCATATGTATGGTATCTTATACTAGGCATTGGCTCTCCCTATGGGAATTACTGTTTTTCAAATGCAAGTTTAGGTATTATTGATGATGTTGAGCATTATGATGATATAGGATATGACCACTAATTGAAGATAGGGATTATTGATATTTGGTAGTGAGTTGAGATATGCATAAATGCTAGGCCTAGGTTATGTTGAGCTATAAGCTATTTATTTTAGTTGTACAGGTTATGTCGTGTATTTACTGTACTTGGTAGATTGATTGGTTTATTATGCTACTCATAGTTGTAAATCAATGAGATTATTTATTATGAGAGTTGGTAGATTAGTATTTAATTGTGAAATTTAAACAGGTTACAGCTTTTTAGTTGCCTAACGTATCAGCATAAGCTAAAAACACATGACAGGTTGTAACGTCCAGGGTTTTGAAGGGTTACAGTTTTGCTAAACCAAGCATCCACTATAAAGATTAAAGTGAGGCAAAGTCCCTGGTACTAGCTCCCGATTGCCATATTGTAGCTTTAGCAGTGTTGAGATTAAATTATGAAATAACCAGGAAGACTTGTATCTTCGAAAAAAACATGTTACCTATATTTATAGTAAAATTCTTGCACTTGCGTCTTAACTACATGGTTGGCCTAATTTGAGGTCATTGTTAATGTGCTTTGACTAATCCATCTAACACGAATTCTCATAATTAGCTAGTATATCCATTGGTATCATCATGTCAGATCAAGTCTCTTCTCTCAAGATTCTATGTAATTGTCCATGTTAATCTTGGATAGAGAGTTGAATGGAGTATACTACTATAACTATAGTATCTCTCAAGACATCCAAATAGGGGGCTTTCATGGTACCGTCTATCTTATTTTGGTGAGAGTTTACTTTAAGGTTAGCAATATGCATTTTCCTTTTTCATGGAGCAGGGATAAGCTTTTAGTTTAGACTAACATAACCATAATATGAGAAGATAATAATTGTATATATATTTAATCAAGTATATATTGAGGTCAAATTAGAAAAAGTGATTTTTGTATTCACTCTTTTACAATTCACAGACTTATATTTGTCTTTTTTTTTTATATAAATACATGACCTATTTTATTCTCCATTAAGTAATCATCAGTGTAGGTTAAAATTGATGCATGGCATGCACATGTCCACCTAATAGGACCCCATGTTTACGTAATGCAAAAATTTGTAAATTAAAAAAATCCATATAGCCTCTTTGTTATTAAAAACTAAATCAAGAAGTTGTCCCATGTATCAATTTAGGATTTACGGATAAGTTATGTATAATTTTGAGCTTTTCCTTAAAAAAAGAAAATAAAAGAAAATGCATGTCAGGTAACGTTCTTTAACAATGATTGTTAATTGTTTAATGGAGTATATCATAGGACATGCATTTGTGAAAAATAAAGCATAAATCGGTATATTGCATAAACATAAAAATACAACTCATGTTATGTAAACACATGTATGCTTACTTCTGTGTGTGCAATTGAGTGTATCCTGTGATTTACGTACTTCATTCCTCCTTCTGTCCTTTTTCCAGGCTCATAAGTTTAGGGTCAATTGATTGTTTAGGTGTCGTACGAGGGCCGAAAATTTTATAGTTGCCACCAATCTTATCACCCATTTATGGAGGTTTTTGCATAGCTAGTTTTCAAAGACATATAAGAGGTCAAAAGATGAGCATTGTCAAGGAAACGTGAAAAATGATACAACTTTCAACATCAGAACTTTAGAATTAAAACCTTCAACAATGTGAGAACAGGAAGGTGTCCTATCTTCATATTAAATTTGTAAGTTAAACAAACTATTTAATGTCCCTTTCCGCTTGATGAGAAATCAATGACCAGATTATATAAAGAAATATTATATATATATATATATACTATATTTGAAATCAATAATGTTTGTCGTGCTAGGTCACATTGGGTGCATAGAGGCTGGCATTTCATTGCTTTGGTTGTAGTGACTAAGTGTCAATTGAGTTTAGTAGATGGTGGTTATGGTTACTTGTGGTAGTCAAGGGTTGGCTGGATTCTTATGTAGGGAATAGTCATTGACTCGTAGTGTTTGGAGGTTAATGGTTTAGCTAATTTTTTAGGGTAGCTGATGTAAGGGGTTGTAAATAGGGGTAGGCATGATTCGGTTTAGTATGGTTCACCTCCCTTTATCCAATCAGCCTTTCTTACCAAACCAAACTTAATACAACAGTTTTTTTTTTTAAATTGAATTTAACTATACAGTTTGGTTCATCAATTTTTCGAACCTAAGTAAAACGGGTTTGGTTCGATTCTAATTGTTTATATTAAATTTTCGCTAAACTTTCATATGTTTGCAATGAATTTCTTATATATTTATCATGTGTAATGATACTTAGTAAAAATTGCATAAGATTTCAGCAAACTTAACTTGATTGAACTAGGATAAGAGATTCTATTATAATAAATAAACAACAAAGAGGGAGAAGTAAAGTTGTCTATCAAAAAGAGATACAAAAAGGACAAAAAATAAACATATTAAAGACTGGAAAAGAAATAAGAAACACATAAAAAGTGCTAAGCTGAGACTCTTAATTTGAAAATATATAAGAAAATAATAATTTAAGAAAGGAAAATTTCTATATGTGAAATTTCAAATGAAACTTACTCAACTTAATCATAATAATTTACCCAAAAATAAGATGAAGAAGAAGGAGATATGAAAAATTTGATGAAATCCATAAAGATTGATGAAAAAAAATAAAAGAATTACATGAAATTATTTTTATTTAACAAAATGGTTTGGTTCGGTTTGCTTTCCCAAACCGAACCATGAGTCATTTATATATAATTGAACCAAACCATGACCAAACGGTTTGTAGAAAAAAAAAACCATTTTTTTATTCGGTTTCTAATTCAATCCACAATTTACAGTCTGTTTGCCCAACCTTAGTTATGGAGGTGGTGATTTGTCTAATGGTGTTGGTGGATTATGGTAGGTATGGTGGTGGTGTATGGTTTTGATAGTGAGTTACTTTTGATGAACTTGCTTTGGTACCTACCATGTTGTTTTGGCTAAGTAAGTATTGGGATAACACAATTTGTTAGCATAATATTATACTAGTAGATGTGCACTCGCATTATGTGTATTAAAAATAAATATTGTAATATAGTAAAATTTAAGATAATATCACATATTATACTTTAACCTTGACACTTTTAGTAATTATACATTTAAAATTTCGACATATCCAATTATATACTCAATTGAAGATTTAATTATCACTATCTATATCTCGATTGACTTTAATTTGCATAATTAGTCTAGTCAACAAAATAAGCCAATGAGGTGGTTACCTATAGCCTTATGAGGGTCCAGCAATCCCCTTAAGTGTCATGGATGGCCACTCATGGATGCTAGCGGTCTCCTAACCCACATATTTGAAGCTGATCATGAAACATTATTTTGGAAGGGTTGACTCATGGCTAGCTACTAAGGTTTGTGTGACCTTAGCATCTGAATTGGTTGAATGTGCTAACTATATTGATGGTATGAATTAGAGTTAATTGAAATATAAATAGTAATAACTAAATTTTTGAGTATATAATTAGATAAATTAAAACTTCAAGTTTGTAATTGTACAAAATAGTAAAATTAAGGTATAAACTGTGACATTAGCCTATAAAATTTTGAGGAGAAAATGAAAATAACCCCCTTACAATTTAACTTGAGTGTCGATTGACGTCCTAAATCATGAAACTAATAGCATACTTTAAAAGTTTAGAAGGTTAATCTGCACTTAAATCAAAATTTAAGAAATTATTTATAATTTTCCTAACTTTTAACATATCATAATCATGAACTAACCTATATATACACTATCGTGATTGAAAAAAGGAAAAAAAATAACACATGTTCCTACTGTAAGCAATGCTTAAGAACTTTTGTACCGGATGTGCTTAGATATAATTGCAAGTTAAGACACTAAGTTATAATCACTTAAACTTTAAAAATAAACGGAAAAAAAATACAAATTTCAAGATTTGCACCGTAATTATCCTAACAATGGACAATACATTTATGAAAATATTATACAAACCATCACGAACGCTTTTTGGTTCTATCATATTACATTTAATTTCATTCTTAGGTTATCCATTCCTTTAAGAATTTGTCAACTTGAAAGAATGTTTAAGGAATTTGTTTTTTATGTCTAATTTTTTATATAAATTTTTGACACCTGCATCATTGGTGCGTGTCATTTATTATTCCATCTCTACCACTATAATAACATAAACATCCAATGGTATTTTCATTTCAAATAATTTTGCATGAATGTTAGTGAGAGAAAAGTTTTTTTTTTTTTTTTTTTCCTTTTCCCAAAACCAAGTGTCTCTCATATGGGGTAGTGCATTGCTTCCAAAATCCTGTTGTTTGTTTTATATTTTATAGAGATAATATATGGAAACATCATATGTAAATATGACACCATGCTTATTTACATATATTTTGTCACACTTCGGTTAGATAATTTAAGGGATGTTTCTCCTTAATAAATCCCAAACTGTTATTAATATAAAGGACCTCAATCTTATTAATTAGTTATGATCATATGATCTAGTCTTTTTACAAAACATCAGCCTTATTAATATTTCCTTAGATAAATGCCAAATGATTATTAATTCATATGATTTCATTCTCCTCATGGAAATTTTCAATTTGGAAAATTTGAACTACAAAATGCATGACTAAACTCTAATTTGAAGTACACTCTGTTAGTCTCTATCATCTCCATATCATAATTAATTCTAGAAAATAAAGATAATCACATTGAGCTTGAGATTATCTAGATGTGATTCTAAAGGTATATGTCTTCTTAACAGTATGATTTCATGATTGGTATATATAACATTACAATATACTATCTTCATCTACACGATACATTCAAAGGAATGCGTATAGTTATATCATAAAATTTTTATATTAATTAGCAAAAGTTATATGTGTATATATATATATACATATATATATTATATATGTATAAATGAACTAATAAAAGACATACACACAACATTAAAAGCGTGCTCACATGGTAGGCTTTGAAAATTGATACATATGCAACAATAAAATAAGAAATTTGGCACAATATGATGGAGTATCTTTTGTTGTGTCTTTATTGATTTTAAAAAGAATTACTTAATTCGAAGGTGTTGTATCAATTGATAATTTTTTCAAGTCTCTTACTCCAGTAAGCATTGTTTTCTCTGATTATTATTTTTTTTTCTTGTTGGCCAAAACATAATTCTTTTTCATGGTTTATGGTTCGGATAATTTTTCTCCCCAAAAAGATAATATATTTTACACAATGATTTGTTTTTATTACACTTGATTATATTTTAATCATTGTCCAATGGATGTTATAGCTAGAAAAATTTACAAATCAATGGTATACTTAGAAAGGGATATAAATTAGACAATTAGTTCTTCTTGTCATCACCTGGTAATATATCTTGAATAGTGTAGCTTTTGTGGGACATATAAAGATAAAAATAATTTTTACAAAATATTTCTAGTATGTGTTACAACGAAGTACCTATAATTTTTATATTCTCAATATGATCCGATACATCATTGAATAATTTTATATCCTCATATGTATTTTTTCCTTTTCTACCAATCTTTCTTAAACTAATTAATAAGATAATTATTTTGTCTTAAGCACCCCTAAAGCATACTATTTTCCAATATTATGAAAAAATAACCAATAGCAAATATATATAACAACACAACCCACTCACTATAGCATGCTCTAATTCACTACACCCGATATACGCATAAGCAAATATTTTAGTAAAATGAGAACTAATTTCATTAATATACATGAACCGATATTTCGTAGAAATTATTGCTTCCTTATGGGAATTTCATCCATTCACACGTATCATTCAACTACTAACTTATGGGAAAGAAAACATACTTCAAATTCGCTTAATCAATAAGAACAAGCTTTAAACATGAAAAATAACAATGAAAATAAACCCTGTTTATATGTTTGTGCTCTTTCTTGATACCTAAGTGGTTTAAGGTTGAGTCAACTTTCTTAGCATTGATCTTGACAGTATACAGGGAATTTGGTTGAGTGTTGTGTAAGGGATGGATCTGCAATAGGCATGAAGAAAGAAACATGTTAATTAATGCATCAATAAAGAAAAAGTGAAGGGAAAAAAAAATTACCAATGGTACATCTAATTGATTGTTTTTCATTACTATAGGTTTTGCACTAGCACTAAAAGTTTTTGTTTATCCCAAAAAAAAAAAATCAACCTAATATAAACATATTTTTATTAGGAGAAATTTTAAAAGATATATATAATTAATCAGATTGTAGTAGCATTATCACAAAATTATGAAAAGAGACCCTATAAAAATCATAAAATACAATAGTGAGGCTCACATTTGCATCCTAAAAAACTATGCATGAGATGATGTTGGTATCATTTCTAACTGCGCATTAAAGAGATATGTGCAATTTTTATGAGTGTGAGTTTATGTTACAACCAAATTTTCTTTAAGAAACCATTCATTCCTAATTCCAAATCATTTACTTTGAAATTTTATAAACCATCATTCATTCTCCTTCTTCTACATCATCTTCTTCCTCACCTTCACTTTCTTCTCAACCCCCTTTGTTGCCTATACCAAAACCAACCTCACTTATTAAACAAATGAGTCAAGATGATTTACAAGCACGACGTGATGAAGGCTTATCCTACAATTATGATGAAAAGTATCATAAGAGATACAAGTGTGAAGCTAAATTTTTGTTGTTAGTACAAGAAGGAGAGGAAGAGTATGAGGTTTTCCAAGAAGATTAGGTTGAAGTTGCAGATCAAGATCTTATAGACAGACAAGAGTCTCTTTCCATTAGTTATCATGCTCTTTTTGGAGATATGGTACCAAAGACATTGAAATTTCAAGGTTTTCTTAACAAACATTAGGTTCATATACTAGTTGATTCTGAAAGTACTCACAATTTTGTGCAACCAAGGTTAATGAAGCATCTAGGTTTTACTATTGATTCATCTCCGAAGTTCCAGGTGATGATTGGCAATGGTCAGAAATTAATTTGTGAAGGACGTTGTGTAGATGTTCCATTAATTAATCAAGGAGTAGAATTTGTTGAAACTTTCTATGTCCTACCTATTCAGGGGGCGGATTTAGTTTTGGTTGTCAGTGGCTTCAACAGTTAGGTCCTATTACAATTGATTACGCCAAATTGTCTTTACAATTTTAAAAAAATGGCCGTTCTATCATGTTGAATGGGGATCTTATCCTTGAGAATTCTTCCATTTCATCCAGCCAATTTAAGCATTTGCTTAAGACTAATGCTATTGCATCTTGTTTTCAATTAAAGGCTTGAATGGTAACATCTACTTCAACTCAATCCACCTACAATATGGCTATAGAGTACGCATTGGGCAAATTTGCCCATATCTTCAAGGTACCTTCATCATTGCCTCCCTTACAAGACATTTAACATAAATTCATCTTAAGGATAACAAGCCCATCAATGTCATGCCTTATCATTACCTTCATTTTCAAAAGAAGGAAATTGAGCAGCTAGTGGTAGATATGTTGAAATAAGGAGTTATTCAATATAGCACCAATCCATATTCTTACCCAATCGTCTTGGTTATGAAGAAAGACGGTACATGGTGTTTTTGTGTAGATTATAGAGCTCTGAATCATGCCACTATTAAAGATGAGTTTCTGATTACCACTACTGATGAATTACTTGATGAATTGTATGGTGCCTTTATTTTCCCTAAATTATATTTAAGGGCCAGTTATTGTTATGCCATGAAGCAGTGAAGTTGCAATAGTCACACCGTGTAAACGAAACTATGATAGTAATTGACCCCATAATCTCTATTATAGATACGATTTACGTAAGACATCCATGACTTTTCACTTTGAAGTAAATAACTCATTCATAATTGTAGACAAAATTTATTGATATAACTAAAAACTTTAAGTTATGTTTACATAAAGATACTTATATTGTCTTATAATGCCAAGAAATATTTACATGACAGTAATTTGATAAGTATGGTATTACGAGACTAATACATAAACCTAAGAGTACTAATAAAACCCTAAAGGACTCAATTATCCAGTCAGTTGATTCACATAACTCGAAGGCACTACAAAAGGCGACTAACCTCAAGATAGCTATATTGTGGCATCTCAATAAGACCCTGAAAGAAAATTTATAAGGGCATAAGTAACCAATAGCTCACTCCCCCAATCCATTACTTGTTTTTTAAGTCTTTCTTATCTATGATAGGAATTTGATGTTATATGGTAAAAATAAAGCATTCAATGACTTCATACATGTATTTTTAGTATACAGTCATAAATTAATAATTTTGTCAGGTAAATAATGCATAAAACTTATGCTAATGATCTTTTCCTTTTCCAATAATAAAGAGTGCGAGAAGCACATTTTAAGTGAAGGAGTAAGCCATCAAGAGGTTAAACATTATGACTCAAACTCCTATTGGAAATATACAACCTTAGATCGTAATTTAGAAACTTATAATTGATAAATTCTTATAGATGCATAAGAAAAGAATTGAAAAGTGGCATGCTATTCAAGCATGGAGAATTGGAATGAGCATGAGAGATCGAAAAATTCATCTACTGGTCATATGATGCAGGTATGATCGAAGAGCTCTTAAAATTCAATATATTTTAAGTCAGGATATTAGATTATCTTATTACAATTGTTGATTTATTCCAATATTACACAAGATCTGCTCTCAACTTTAGTGTAGTAAAAGAGATGCTATAAATGAAATGCGATTTGGCAAACTATTCCACATCACCTGTAGCAAAACGGATAGGGAATTCTATGTGTTGCTTATTGAAAACTTCGACATTCAGAGCTGTTATTTACAAGTTAATGAAATAAGGTTGGAGGTAAGTTTGCATGATATGGATGGGTTTTTTGGGCTTGAATAATATTGGAGAAAATGTACCAACAATGTTCTAATTTGAGATGGTGTTAGAAGTAATGGTTCAAGCGAAGGTGGTACTCTCTTGAGTGTGAAAGAAATAATCATAAACAAAGATATTAAAGATGCTACCCTCCATAATACCCTCCCCTCTTGTATCCACGTACGTGCAGTCGAATTAAGAAGAAAAGGGAAAAAAAAAAAATTCCTACTGCTTAACTATTGATATTTTGGAATTGATATGACTCTTACAAAGTTTTGGTTACTAAACCTTTGCTGTGTTTTAGTTATGTTCATAGAATCGGTAAATAATTTCTTAAATGAAATTATTATATATATTATTGATATTAGTCTATTTCTTTAAAAAACCAGTATTTATAACGCTAATTTACAATGATAAATATACCGTATAAATGCCTAAACTTAACTATAACTAACGCATAAATAACTATTCCTCAAATCATTGAACATAATAAAATGGCTCAAATTTATTTTATTATTTCATGAAAAAATATAGCACGGTTGCGATAGTTGATAAATAAGAAAAATGGTTGTCTTTTGAATATAGGCATTTTAAGACAGAAAGTTATACGTACTTGAAATTCTAATGAAGTATATTCTTTGAAAGCTATAGCAACCTCTTTCCAAAAAAAGAATAAGAGGTCATGGCAGTATCATCCACATTTCAAGGATAAATTGAGATAATATATATATATATAATAATTGTGTTGATAACTTATTCCATCATCTAATTAGTAAATGTTAATTTCTGCTAGGCATTAAAGCTCCTAGATCATGTTATACTAACTTTATTGATAAATTTCTTTGGCTTTTGTTATGTTACGTCTTGGTTTAGTTTGGGAATAGAGTAAACAAGTAACAAAGATTATTTTGTCTAGTTGCTTTAACATTAATGATATAGTAACAAATAAATCTAAAATTACCAATAATAGCCTGATAAGATACATATAGGGTTTTATGAGCAAATATGGAATTATACCGGAAAAACTATTCCTTTACAATTTCTCATTCCATATTAAAAGGAATTATGCTAATGGATTTATTAAAAAAAAGAGAGTGGCTATTACTTGTCCAACATCAGAAGTCTACCAAAATTACTAGAATTATAGATATGGTCTCATGTGCAACCAATCTAGTTCAATATGGTGTATATTATAAGGAATCCCGTCCCATTACCCATTGTAGCATCCCTTGCAAATTACGAGATATAGTCAACCTATAAACATAGGTCTTTTTTGTGATTTTGTTTTAAATGAAGACTTATCGAAATTCTAAAACTCTTTTAAGCCTTTAAAATTTGTTTCTGATTTGAAATAGAACTTAGTGAAATATATATTCGTAAATGAAAATAAGGTTTTGAACTCCCATAAAATATTTCCATGTATATTATACGTTTTGCATGCTATAAAACATTTATATAATCACACCATATGAGACAGAAATTTGAAATACGCAACAGGACTCCTCCTTTAAGGGTCAGGGGAGCGTCAACATAGAGAGTAACAAGTGGAGGACAGTAAGATAAACATGTTACGGTGGGATATTGTAGCAAGCCTACTTAGGCAGTCGGATACGAAGCCTTCATGGCAATGCCACAAAGCCCTTCTTTCGCTTCTACATCTCTTTGCATCCTTATATATCCTTGTTCACCCCATTCCGTACCCCATGAGTTCTTTACCAACCAATACTTCATACCCTCATCACTGATGCCAAAGCCAATTGCAGCAACCCCATGATCTAATTCAGTGCCACATGCTCCAGTGAATATGCCACTCTTGTAGAATTGGAACTCAAAGCCTCCTGCATCAATTGCTACCGAAACTGGCTAACTGCCTTGAGCAATGCATCTTCACTATTGGCTGGCACATCCTCATATCCTTTTATATGTACTGTACCATTTGCTTCTTCTTTCTTGTTGCATTTTCCATCAACACCTTCATAAGGGTAGCTAGCTTCAGTTGCCAGGCCGTGTTTCTCAACAAATTGGAATGCACTGTCCATCCACCCACCAGCGCAGCCTTGATCTACACCTCCAATATCACAATTAACGAGTTCTTGCTCTGATAGTGACACTAACTTACCAATTGTTGTTGCATTGATTCCTTCAACAGCCGCCACAGCAGAAAAAGCCCAACAACAACCTACATTTTGGACATGGTTAGCAATTGCAATCTCTATGCTAAGGATGTGATACGATTCTAGTTTACAATAATGCAAGCTTTTACAAAATTTTAGTTTAATTACCGCATTGCTCTTGATTCTTTATTACTGTCACAGCTCCTTTCTTTCTCTAATCCATAGAAGAAGGCAGATAGTGAGATTTTCATACTTGAAAGATTGCGGGTTGCACATGTGTGACTTAAAGCCATTGCGCAAGGCCTTGAACTCTTCATTGGTGAGATTCGCATAGGGATTGACACCCAACTTGTAAGGTTTATCATTAGCCTTATTGAAGGACTCTATGTGCTCCACGTTTTCCTTGAATATCATAAAACGTCTCTCCTTCTCAGTGTTGTCTCTATAAACACGCCCATAACGAGCCATCCACAGTTCATGTCTCTCATGCATAGAGAGGACCTGTAGGGTGCGAGATGATACTTGGAAGGGTAACATTCCAAGAATGAAAGCCAAGGCAAGAAGAGCACATACCTTTGAGAATCCCATGGCTTATGATTTATTGTTGAGGAGTCAAGGGTGAAGTAATGAGTAGAGATGCTGATACCGAGTTTGTTCCATGTTTTTCTAGGGAATGGATCTCCACAAGCTGAATGTTGATTTGTGGATGGCTTTGCAAGGAATTTGAGCCCTATCTTTTAGTTGCTGATTGATATAGCAAATAGCATAACTTAATTCCCATTTCCAAGGCATATGTGTTCGGATTTTGCTTAAAATATAAAATTTATGCTTTGTCCTCTAGCATATATGGAACTTCATTTCGACGTTCCTATCAAAGTGGTTTGAGATCGACTTGTTCTGAAAGTTTAGTGCTTGTTTTAAAGACTAATAAAATGTTTTTGATCAAGAATTGTAAATTCATTCAAAAGAAAGGCATTTTCATCTTTGCTCAGTTTATTATGTAATATTTTAATCAATCGCCAATCAAATAGGCACTTTAAACTCAATAAAATTGGTCAATCTTAAAACATTTGCTCAGCCACGTCAACAAGGCCTCTAAGTTTGTAGAGGACAAAACATGTTTCGTTGTTTAACAAAGTCTAATATTTAAATCCCTTCATCATGGATTCATGGAAGGACAGATTCTTTTCTTAGTGCATTAACCGGCACGCAGAAGATAATCATAACACTTTCTATTACAATAAGACTTAGGGGAAAATTGGTCCTAGTGAAGACTACACTAAGTGGTCGATGGATGATACTAAATATGCATTAAGAAAATAATAATAAGGAATAATGAATCTACCCTTAAAATGTTCATTTTTCTGTAGTTCTGCATATGCACAATTTTCTTTGTAGCAAACACCACGCCTGGCAATCGGACTACCATTTTCGACTACTCCTACCCCTACTCAACAACTATCTATAAATACTTTGAGATTGTTATAAAGCTTTGATCATTTTCAAAATCAAATTATAACAAACGCTTAAAAAAATTATTTAGAATGTGTTTTCCATGGAATAAAAACGTGGCTAAATTTCTATCAATCAACATATATAGTTGAAAATAAAATATAAAAAACAATTTAATCCCTAAAATACCACATTTATGCTCCTTATATAATGTTAATGCTATAAAATCTCTCCTCCAATTCATTAATAGTTTGTTGAAGTCGATTTACTGCCTACTTTAAGCATATTGTTCACGACTTATTAACTAAAAAAGGAAAGCAATCAAAGTGGATGATGAATCACATTTAAAAAATAATTAAACACTGTATATTTATATGGTAGAGCTGTCGACTGTCACTCTATAAGATTCATTTCTTTTTTCCTTTTTCCCGAACCAATATCGATCAAACTATTGTCAAGTTTAATAGCCCCAATTGATCAAATAATCGACAAATCAATTTTCTTTTTTTTTTTTCTTTTAAATGCACTCTACAATCAACTTCTTGACATGTGCCGATCTATAGCTCTAAAACAGTAGACATTATTATTATACATTGTTGACAATTTAATATGTACTTATCTATAGATGTTGCAATGTACAATTTGGATACTAAGAGGTTGTTATTTTAACTGTCGATAGGTTGAAATGTGCAAATCAATAATTAGTGTGTAATTTCTTTTTATAGGAAGTCATTTAAGGTGTCAATAGGTTGATAATAACCGCCAATTGTCAGACATGAAAAAGGACTTTTTTTTTAGTCAAAATTGTTTGATCTAGTTTTGATCGATGTGCACAAGTCATAGTACATTGTTTTGAAATGGTTACATAAATAAGAGGAGTAATATGATAACATACTCGTTTGCCTCACTTTTTTCTATGTATCATTGGTTGTTTTTTAAGTCTTTCTTTTTTCTATGTATCATTGGTTGTTTTTTAATTCTTTCTTATCTATGATAGGTATTCGATGTTATATGGTGAAAATAAAGCATTCAATGACTTCGTACATGTATTTTTAGTATACAGTCATAAATTAATAATTTTGTTAGGTAAATAATGCATAAAACTTATGCTAATGATCTTTTCCTTTAAAATTAATAAAGAGTGCGAGAAGCACATTTTAAGTGAAGGAGTAAGCCATCAAGAGGTTAAACATTATGACTCAAACTCATATTGGAAATGTACAACCTTAGATCGTAATCTGAAAACTTATAATTGATAAATTCTTATAGATGCATAAGAAAAGAATTGAAAAGTGGCATGGTATTCAAACATGGAGAATTCGAATGAGCATAAGAGATTGAAAAAATCATCTACTGGTCATATGATGCAGGTATGATCGAAGAGCTCCTAAAATTCAATATATTTTAAGTCAGGATATTAGATTATCTTATTACAATTGTTGATTTATTCCAATATTACACAAGATCTGCTCTCAACTTTAGTGTAGCAAAAGAGATGCTATAAATGAAATGCGATTTGGCAAACTATTCCACATCACCTGTAGCAAAACGGATAGGGAATTCTATGTGTTGCTTATTGAAAACTTCGACATTCAGAGCTGTTATTTACAAGTTAATGAAATAAGGTTGGAGGTAAGTTTGCATGATATGGATGGGTTTTTTGGGCTTGAATAATATTGGAGAAAATGTACCAACAATGTTCTAATTTGAGATGGTGTTAGAAGTAATGGTTCAAGCGAAGGTGGTACTCTCCTGAGTGTGAAAGAAATAATCATAAACAAAGATATTAAAGATGCTACCCTCCATAATACCCTCCCCTCTTGTATCCACGTACGTGCAGTCGAATTAAGAAGAAAAGGGAAAAAAAAAATTCCTACTGCTTAACTATTGATATTTTGGAATTGATATGACTCTTACAAAGTTTTGGTTACTAAACCTTTGCTGTGTTTTAGTTATGTTCATAGATTCGGTAAATAATTTCTTAAATGAAATTATTATATATATTATTGAAATTCGTCTATCTCTTTAAAAAACCAGTATTTATAGCACTAATTTACAATGATAAATATAATGTATAAATGCCTAAACTTAACTATAACTAATGCATAAATAACTATTCCTCAAATCATTGAACATAATAAAATGGCTCAAATTTATTCTATTATTTCATGAAAAAATATAGCACGGTTGCAATAGTTGATAAATAAGAAAAATGGTTGTCTTTTGAATATAGGCATTTTAAGACAGAAAGTTATACGTACTTGAAATTCTAATGAAGTATATTCTTTGAAAGCTATAGCAACCTCTTTCCAAAAAAAGAATAAGAGGTCATGGCAGTATCATCCACATTTCAAGGATAAATTGAGATAATATATATATATATATAATAATTGTGTTGATAACTTATTCCATCATCTAATTAGTAAATGTTAATTTCTGCTAGGCATTAAAGCTCCTAGATCATGTTATACTAACTTTATTGATAAATTTCTTTGGCTTTTGTTATGTTACGTCTTGGTTTAGTTTGGGAATAGAGTAAACAAGTAACAAAGATTATTTTGTCTAGTTGCTTTAACATTAATGATATAGTAACAAATAAATCTAAAATTACCAATAATAGCCTGATAAGATACATATAGGGTTTTATGAGCAAATATGGAATTATACCGGAAAAACTATTCCTTTACAATTTCTCATTCCATATTAAAAGGAATTATGCTAATGGATTTATTAAAAAAAAGAGAGTGGCTATTACTTGTCCAACATCAGAATCTACCAAAATTACTAGAATTATAGATATGGTCTCATGTGCAACCAATCTAGTTCAATATGGTGTATATTATAAGGAATCCCGTCCCATTAACCTTTGTAGCATCCCTTGTAAATTACGAGATACAATCAACCTATAAACATAGGTCTTTTTTGTGATTTTGTTTTAAATGAAGACCTATCGAAATTCTAAAACTCTTTTAAACCTTTAAAATTTGTTTCTGATTTGAAAGAGAACTTAGTGAAATATATATTCATAAATGAAAATAAGGTTCCAAACTCCCATAAAATATTTCCATGTATATTATACGTTTTGCATGCTATAAAACATTTATATAATCACACCATATGTGATAGAAATCTGGAATACGCAATAGGACTTCTCTTCTAAGGGTTAAGGTAGCCTCAACATAGAGAGAAACAAGTGGAGGACAATAATGGTTTCGTATGCTAACTTTTGGTATTCAGGAATTCGAAAAACTTCAAAACTTCTTTCAATCTAAGCCAACCAATCGTCGGCTAATGCTAACTTACCCATTTCTCCCTTAAAGTTACAATTTGCTTTTATAAACTCGAGAAGCTTATTTACCTCTTATGGTTGTTCCATTCTTTGCTTAGCCACTTGTGGTCTATTTCCCATATTACCGCTAGTGGTAAAATGCTAAATCAACATTCCTTGCTGCCTCATCATTGTATGCATTGTAGCAAGTAATTGCTTAATTAGTATACTCACTTATGGTGGTGGGGGGGGGGGGGGGGTATATCTTGTGTTGCTCTCTTAAGGGTGATGGTACATGCGGTAGAGGGTTTTAATTTCCCTCGATCCTTCTATTATGACTCCTTTCTCTAGCTTCGGGCATACTTGCTTAGTACTTGTAACTTATAAACCTACATACACATCTATTTATAAATTATTCAATCCCTTAGTTTTATAAACTTTTCAAAAATTTCCAAATTCCTATAATTTGTACTTATATAAAACAGTAATAATAATGTCATTTCAATCAATGTACATAATAGATATAATTTTCACTATTAACTTTATTCTGGCTTCACATCATTTAGTTATTTACTACTTTAGAAACAAAAAGGTACAACCAGATAGACCTTTAAGTACATACATAAAATTTACAACTCGATTACATCAGCATTTACATTAGCTAATACAGACTTGGTGTTTACAATTGTACATCAGAAAAGATTACATTAAGCTCATTTATATTAGACTTGGTTACATCATACTTGATTACAATGTTTAGGATTTGATCCCGAAGCTACAAAATACATCAAAAGTTAGAAAATACATCAAAGAGTCAAATATACATCAAAAGATCAAAGATAGTTTCAACCAAAATTGCTATTGGATCACACTTAACGATCTAAAAAAACATGCTAACCAATTGTATCTAATCTTCATAAAAGCTATCTATAGCAGCTACTTAATCAAAGGGAACCCACTCCATGTAGCCACCTAGTATGTTTTTTTCTTCATCACTTGCATATTCATAACTTATTAATATTACTTCTGAGCTATTAGGAATCACAATTACCTTATACACCTCACCATCCTCAAGTTCAACTGCACAACCATTTCCTATTCCCTCATGTCTTACTTCTTCATTTTGTATTAGTACAACCTTAACCTGTCCTCTTAGTCTATTTCCTATCCCAGCTATCCTAGTATTAGTTGTCACTTGTATGAATATCTACACTAAGTTCATTTTCACTTTCCATCTCTTATTCCTCCTCTTCGAGTTCTTCCTCCTCGAGTTCCTCTTCCTTTGGATCCTCCTTAATATTAGCCTCATTCTCTTGATAACTATCCTATGTATTTGAATGGGCCGCCTCTTGTGGTTCTATTGATGGTGGATTTTCCTATAGTAGTCTTGGCATTATAGGCTTTGGGTTAGGTTCATTTGGTTCTAAGGATATCTCTATTTCTGCTTCGGTTGGTTTTAGAAAGCAAGGAAACCAATTAATAATCCTTGGTGGATAATGTTAAGGAATATGTAGGACTCCAATAGGAATATGGGTGATGCCAGTTGGGTAAGGTCTCCCCTCTTCTAACCTAGCTGGAGAGTATCTCAAGCGTATCATCGAAGATATAATTCCTTCTTTCTCTAACCACCTTTGCTCGAAGGCTGTTATGGCAGTATATCTATTGTATTGAGGCCCTAAACTCATCTCCATCCTTATCGTTCAATCTTGCCAACTATAACACATTTCATTATAAAATTTATCAATGGTCTCATCAACAGCCTTAAATATATTCTAATTAGCCAACTTTAACAACAACTGTTGCATCTTAACCCTATAATTAATGGGGGACTCTTCATCATTCCAACCAAAACGTACCCAACTAAGTGTCAACTCTCCCATTTGACCTTGTAATTAAACTTAGAATCAGTTAACATTTAATGTACTAAATATTATACTTGCTTCTACTTTAGTATGTTTAGTACAATCTTTTACCGCTAACTTAATACTACCCACTTTCACCGTGATCTTATGATATCTATTTCTTTTAAATTATGACATTTCAAAGGGAGTTCAAGAATTATGCTTTGATACAAACTGAGAACTGTTACGTCCTGAAGTAGTAAAGTCCCAATACTCCTACCATGTAAACCAACCTATGATAATAACTAACCCTATAGTTATCATAGATACGATTTACACAAGATATGCACAACTCCTCGCTTTAAAGTAAGCAGCTCATTCATAATTATAGAAAAAATTTATAAATATAAGTAAAAACTTTGAATCGTATTTATATAAAGATACTCATATCGTCTTACAATCTTAGAAAATATTTGCATGACATAGTAGTTTGATAAGTATAGCATTACAAGACCAGTACATAAACCCAAGAGTACCAACAAAACACTAAAGGACTCGATTATTCAACCAGTTGATTCCCACTCTCCTAAGACACTTTGAAAGGAAACTAACCTTAAGATAGTAATTTCACGGCATCTCAATTAGAACCTGCAAGAAAATCTATAAGGATATAAGCAACCGACAGCTCAGTAAGTTAGGATGGAAACTTAAGAATACATAACAAACATAAACTGGGCTTTCAAACAATTAATTATATGCAATACAACATACAAATTCCATCACATAAGATGGTTCGATTCATTGTGAAACCAAAGTAATTTTGTTCACTGTAATCTAGGTTGAAGAGTTTCAATGTTTATGTAACTGCTCACAACCAAAACCAAATTTGTGCAATAGAGACACTACTCCTCTCATGACTATCATTCGAACTATTACCCTCATCTTTACTATAACCTCCTCTTTTATTACTTAGTTTGATTAAGGATAAAGAAAAGACTATTATGTTATGCAGTGTTATCTTTTTCAAATATGTCGTTATTTAGTTGGAGAATCATAATTTTCCTCTAAAGGGTTGCAATGCATATGTAATTGAGATATTTATGTCGCTTATAATTAAGTTCAATTTAGATTGACCAAACAATCTCTCACCACTCAATTAATAACCACTTAAACACAATATAAATTTTTAGAAAGTAATTGCAAATACATAAGCACATACACTTATAACTACCTACAAGCACAATCACATACAATCCTAAGCCTTCGAGGACTTTAATATAAGTATATTTTTAATATCCCTATGATATATAAGGTTTAAATTATGATTTGATTTAATTTTCCAAATATATATATATATATACATATATTACTTATTATCGATATTTTCTAATCTAGTTTTTCAATTTAGTTCCGATTTTGGTTCTAATTCAGTTTTTTAACTATGGATGTTATATGTAAATCCTAAGAAAGTGTTTCAAACCATAATGTAAAATTAATCACATTACATTCAGGTATCCTAAATAACACTTTTAGCCCCTAACTTGCATTTAAGTCTATATGATACACTATAATCCAAATTTAACTATCAAATTTGCTCCCGCTATAAAAAAAAAAATTACATTTCTTTCATATAATCCACTAAATTTAAATTTCATATCAGATTCTTTTATGTATTACTATTATTATATTATCAATTTTAACCTAATATTTTCTATTTATTACATTTCTAATTTCACATATTATTAATTTACATATATTTAGTACATAATACACATAATAATCATATCTAACATTCTAAATACTACAAATATCATACTACATCAGATATTAACATCTTAAAATACCTAATTACATACTAAGTCAATAATTATACATTTAATCATTAATTTAGCCCAAAATCACCAATTATATATATATATATGATTTAAAGGTCTAAAAGTTTTGAAAATTCATTTCTAAAAAATCTCTTCATAACACTATTTTAAATCCTTCAAATAGCCTATACAAAAATTTTGAACTAAAAACTATATTATTAAGGCTATTTATTTTTAAATCGAAATAGGCTCAAGTTTGCGGGATTTCTTAAGTATTGTATATTTCTAAATCTAAATTCATCAAATTAATTTTTTTTTTCTTAATCTACATACATAAAAACCTTAAAATACCAAATTTCATAATTTTTTAAACACATTTAATATTTTTACAAAATCAAGTTGAAGTTAGTGGCTCCAAGCATATCGACCAGATAGGGCGATGGTGGTAGGATGTAGTGGTGGTGGTGGTTCATTTTCAAGTGGTCGTGGGTTGTGAGTTTGCTTTACAAGCTCTAATTGTATACAATTCTTGCTATTTTTTCAAAATATAATAAATTCTCACTTTTTGGTTTCTCTCTATTTTTCTTAGATGTCAATTTGACCAAAATGAAGCATGATGAGGGATTTCTAATTTTATAGAGGTGTTTAGAGTTTACTTTTGATTTTTGAGTGCCATTTATCCTTTATCCTCTCCCAATTTTCTTTCTATTTGCCCTAATTTGATTAGTTAATTTTTTTTTCTTCTCCATCTTAATATGCCATGACCTGAATCCAGATATTTCCTTACTTCTTCTTATATTTCTTTGATTTTTTTTTTTTGTAATTTTCTTTAGTTGTTTAGTATTAATTTAGTATATTTTTTATATTTTAAGTAATTTCAAGATTTTTACCCATACGTAAATACATATAGAGTACAAGTAAGTACTTCTAAATATTATTTATGTTATTGATAGGAATCAGCCTCCTAGACCAATCACATGCAGTCGAGCTAGAGGACTACAAGGACTTGTGCAGAGAACACTAACTCGAAGCAATATCCGAGCTAAGGATTTCTATTCCAAGCTGATCTCCTACCGACCTAGTTGTTAGATCTCATATGTATCAAATCTGATCCTACCCAACAACGATGCTTTATTCTAGAAGATAGCCCAAGACTAGCCGAATTGAGCTCCTGAACTGACCACAGACATCTAACTCTAATTTAGCTGACTTCTTTACTGGATTGATTGGCTCTCAACCTAATCCAAATCAAGTTAGCCTTTGACTGTAACGCTTTTCTGCTTCCACCTACTTTGTATCAGATTTTTAATGTCTAGCCACCAAGCGATATATATCTTCTGACATACCATTCCAGAATGATTCATTCTTTTTCCATACTAAATATTCTTTACCTGTTTTACCCCTTTTAGAATATCCTATGCAACATAATTGTATGAATACCCTTTTGTCTTTTCATACATATAAAGTAGCTCTAGTAGATGGGTATATAAATCCTTACTTACTTATATGCCAATGATCATTCATTAATATAGAAATTATTCATGTACCCTTTGAGCAACCTTAGAATTCTCATTATTCTTCAACTCTTATCTATTTCCTTTAGCAAGAAGTAGTGGCGACTGACCCTTCAGTTCAGATTAGTATGTCATATTCAGCGAATTGTAAGCTAAGTAGGATCGAGTGGTGCGTCATATCCATTCGGTAGCTACCCGGACTTTGCTAGCTTTTCTGTTGTTCCTTTTGGTTTGCTTCGTTGTGATGCCTCTACATATGTCCAAACCTAAAGAGCCATTATCTTCAATGGTATCCGAACACGCTTTCGAGAGTGAGTGCATGAAGTTGCAGTGAAGTTTTGGCTTGCTTTGCTATTAGTGGCTATTGTGCTCTTTTCGTAGCTACTATAGTGTGTTTACGTAGAGTTAGTTTGGGATTATGAGCTGTATAGTGAAGATTTGTGTGTTGTTAAGTGCAATTTCATTATTACTCTATTCTCGCCCTGTTTTCACCACAAGAGTAGGGTAAGTTCATTTATATTCTGTTTAAGCTATTATTAGGTATTAAGATTGTTGGTGTGTTAGTCGAGGTTTTGAGAAATACGAAAGCATTGTTTCTTGTGTATTGTATTGTTAATATGTTTCAAGGACATTATATCATATTGAATTTGAGTGTTCAAGGTGTTGTTGGTGACTAGAGTAATGGTATACAACCTAGTTATGGCCATAATGGTAGTAATACCCTAGGGTTAGTTGACAACAAACTTGATAGACTCACCAACCTTATCGAGAGTCCAATCACAACAATATAAGTTAATAGGCAATAACCTCAAGGTATATCGCCACACAACCTACTAGATATTATCTAAGAGAGAGGTTATGGCCAAGGTGGCCAAGCTCATCACCTAATTTGACCCCCTTAAGCTAGAGGAGTTGTAAACTAAGTTGTTAGATGAAGAGTAGAGTTAGAGGAGATTAAGGAAGATAATGAGGAGCTAGATGTTGATGGGTTTAGGGAAGAAGAAGAAGAAATTGACTATTACCAAGCACAGGGACAAGGATGTCGAGCTCCTTAAGGGCTAGACAATGTAAAGGTTCAAATTCTGCCCTTCAATGGAAGTGGAGATGTAGATGAATACTTAAAGTAGGAAGAGAAGGTCGAGAAGGTATTTAACTGTTATGAGTATACAAATGCTACGAAAGTTTGACTTGTTGCACTGGAGTTTACTGGGTATGCCATAATGTAATGGAAAAATCTAAACACAGCTAGGGTAAGTAATGGACAATGAAGAGTAAGGACCTGGGATGAGAATAAAAGGTTGTTAAGGTATAGATTCATAACAGAAACCAACTTATAGGACACATTTTCAAAGTTGTAAGAACTTCGCCAAGGAGGCCGATCTATTGATAACTATGTAAGAGAGTTCCAGATGCTCATGATTCAGGCCAACATAGAAGAACCCAAGGCTTATGTAGTATTTAGGTTAAATTCTAGAGTTAGATTCGAGATTTGCAACAATGTGCACGTGCAAAGGTTTTATACCTTAAAAGAAGCAATTAAGAAAACACAGAGGGTCGAAAAGCAAAGGAGAAGTGCTCTGAGTAAACCTAGGCCAACATTTTCTCGAACCTTTACCCTGCACCAACCTGTATAAACCGAATCGAGGGGGCCATACCTAGTCGAGGAAAGGAATGACCGACTTAATGAAAGTTGAGTAGGTTAACTAGGCCAAATTGAAACTAAGCTGACCCCGAGAACATATGAGAGAAGACAGACCTCTTAACAAAAGACCAGCGAAGTAAAGTGCTTAGGCTTGGGATACATGATTTTTGAATGTTCGAACCAACGTATCATGGTACTCAAAGGAGATGTAGTGGATAGCATCGATGAGAGTGAACCCAAGGAGGAAAGAGATGTTGAAAAAGCTTAAGCCAAATAGGAAGAGGAAACCTATGTCTATACCAATTAGGGAGACGTAATGACCCTAGTCTTGAGATAAGTACTAAGTTCCCTATCAAACTCTGATGAAGATTAGAAGGAAAACTTATTCCATACTAAATGTATCATCAAAGGACAGTTGTGCACTATTATAGTGGATGGAGGAAGTTGTATTAATGTAGTTGCATAATCCTTTGTGTAGAGGTTGGGTTTGCTAACCTCAAAGCATCCATAACTCTACAAGCTGCATTAGCTTCATGATAAGATAACTGAACAAGTAACTGTACCATTCAGTATTAGAAGTATGTATAGGGACAAAGTAGTTTGCAATGTCGTCCCTATGGGAGCTTCATACCTATTCCAGGATAACCTTGGTTGTTCAAGTGACGTGTTACTCACGACCGATACAGGAACACTTATGCCTTTGTTAAGAATGAAAAGATGAATGTATTACAGCCTATGACCTTGGCCCAAGTAAATGAGACCCATCATCAGCTTACCCGAACCAATAAGAAGAAGACCTAAGTGATGAGCTAAAGAGAGCTTCGAGCTACTGAAAAAAGCTGAAAAGCCTATGTTCCTGTTGATCAGAAGATTGTTAGAGATGAGAGATTCAGAAGATATTCTTGATCAAATATAAAGCCTGCTAAATGAGTTTTCTGATCTATTTCCTAAAAAACTGCCTAGAGGATTGCCTCCAATCTAAGGTATGGAGCATTGTATTAATCTACAGCTAAACTATGCCCTACCAAATCAACTTGCATATAGAATGAACCCTGAACAGGTTGTAGAGCTGAAAAAGTAAGTGTACAAACTCATAGTACGAGGGTATGTAAGGGGGAGCATGAGCCCTTGCATGGTACTGGTTCTGGTTGTTTTAAAGAAAGATGATTCATGGTGTGTATGTATCGAAAGTCGAGCAATCAAGCAAATCACTGTCAAGTACAAATATCCGATACAAAGGCTTGATGACATGTTGGATGAGCTTCATGGTGCTAAGATGTTCTCGAAGATTGATCTGCAAAGTGGTTACCACCAAATTCGTATGAGACCGGGCGATGAGTGAAAAACTACCTTCAAGACTAAGCATAAATTTTATGAATGGTTGGTTATGCCATTTGAACTTACTAATGTGTCGTACACATTCATGAGATTAATGAACCATGTGATGCGCCCCTTGATCGGAAGATGTATGGTCATGTACTTTAATGACATACTAGTATATAGTACCGACCTGAACAACCATGTTCAACATCTTTATGAAGTATTTAACATCCTACAAACTAAGAAGTTATATGGGAATTTGAAGAAGTGTACGTTCTACCAAGATGAAGTGATTTTTCTAGGGTTTGTGGTGTTAGGGGAAGGAATCTAAGTAAATGAGGAGAAGATCTGAGCTGCTCTGGAGTGGCCGACATTAAAGAATGTCACTATAGTCCGAAGTTTCTACGGTCTACCTTCTTTCTACAGGCAATTCATTAAAAACTTCAATACAATAGCCACCTCTTTGACCAAATTGACAAAGATGAGTGATGGGTTTCGTTGAAATGACTGAGCTGAACAGAGCTTTAGGGAGATCTAGGAAAAGCTCACCTACACCCCTATCCTATCACTACTAAACTTTAACAAGCCCTTTAAGTTAGAATGTGATGCATCGGGAGTTGGAATTAGTGCCGTCATAATGCAAGAATGACGACCTGTTGCCTACCATAGTGAAAAGCTTAGTAGTGCTGCCTTGAACTATTTTATGTACGAGAAGTAGTTATACTCTCTTTTCTGAGCCTTCAATGTTTGGAAACACTATCTATTACCAAGATAGTTTGTTATTCACACTAACCATGAATCATTGAAGCATCTTGGGAGTCAGAACAAACTCTAAAAAAAAAAAGCCAAATGGTTGGAGTTTATGGAAGGATTTTCCTCTGTCATTTGATACAAGAAGGGAAGCACAAATATGGTCACCAACACTTTGTTACGATGACAAACTTTGCTAATCGCTTTGTAGACAAAATTATTGAGATTCTTACTCATCATTGAGTAGTATGCTCATGATCCTCACTTTGGCCCTATCATAGAACAGTATAGGGACAGAATTGCTGTTAAGGGATACTATCTTAAGGAAGGTTATATGTTCAAGGACTAAGGTTATGCATACCAAACTGCTCCACGTGTAAGCTGTTGATCAGGAAAGCTCATAATGGTAGATTATCAGGTCACTTTAGGGAGACCAAGATAGCCAATCTGTTGAAGGAGAACTTTTACTGGCTAGGTTTGGCCAATGATGTCTATAAGATAGTTGGTAGTTGAAAAGTGTGCAAGCATGTTAAGGGGAAGTAAGAACCCCATGGAGAATGCATACCTCTACTGATGCCAACCTTACCTTAGGCTAATCATAGCATAGACTTCTAGGGTTGCCTCAGACATCCAAAGGAAAAAATTCTATATTTGTTGTAGTAGACCGCCTTAGCAAAATGGCGCACTTCATTCCGTATCATCAAACTAATGATGCTTTATATATTGCTGACTTATTTTTGTAGGAAGTTTTCCGACTACATGGAGTATCGAAGACTATTGTTTCAAATTGAGATACAAAATCCTTGAGTTATTTTTGGAAGACTCTTTAGAGAAGAGTTGGAACTAAACTTGTGTTCATCTTCAGTAGCCACCCTTAAATTGATGGCTAGATTAAAGTAGTGAACAGGACGCTAGGCAATTTACTTAGAGCTATTGTGGGAAAGAACTTGAAGGATTAGGATTTGTGTCTACCAGTTGTGGAGTTGGCATACAACTAGACTGTGCATAGCACCATTAGGAAAACTCCATTAGGAAGACTCCATTTGAGGTTATCTATGGCCTTAATCTGACAATTCCCCTAAACATGATCAGCACCCTAATAGCTGCTGAGGAGAGTTAATAGATTTGATTTTTCTTTTTTTCCTTTCAATTTTTCACTATTTTAATTATATTAAATAAATAAATGTAAAGATAATTTTATTAGATTAAATGCTATGGACTAATGACATATTAACACATGTCAGGAAAGTAACGTCAACAAATGGTTATAAAGTACTATATACAAAAAATAAAACATGAAAAAAACTTGGTTGATAAAGTGAAAAAGGGCAAGATCACAAATTTGTAAAATTTAATTTCCATAAATTTTCATAATAGAATCTAAACTCGACCTCTCTAGACAAATAACTATTTAATGCATAATTATTGTAAGGTAGATTAGATAATTCCCATATTAAAATTTGACCGAATATGCTTAAGACTAATTATATAGAATTTATATTAGTCACAGATTTACAAAGTTATGGTCGAATAGAAGATGGGTAAAGTGAAAGTACAATTTAAAACCACCTTCAAATATGAATTGCTTTGAAACAATTAGGGTGGATGAGCCAAGTAGTTTTTAAGCAGCTTCATTTAGGAAAATGAACTTAACTACATTAATATATTTCAATTTTTCCCTTTAAAATCTACTTTAGTCCTATTTATTTCATCATCATCCTCATCGAAACTAAATTTCGAACTTAAAATTTTTTCTTTATCACCCTTGATCACAAGTAAAATGGTTCTCGAAACTATGCAAATGAATCGAGGTTTGCAAGCTAATTCGTTGAATCTACTTAAAAGGGTTAGGGTTGAATTTTACACCCACAAGCTAAATAAACCTAGCCTATTTCACCTTTATGCTAAAGTGAGTCACCTATTATTGCCGGGCTAGCTTACCAACCTAAAATGAGCAAAAAGGTACAAATTTATACCTCAACATTTCATTGTTTTTTTTATTTCAATTATGAACCTCTATTTTTGTTTTGCATTCAAGTTCTCAATGTTACGTTAATTTTTTTTTTTTTTTTTGTTAGAGAATGATAATGGCCTCCAATTTGTCCAAGTAATTATATAAATTAAATAATATAATAAAATATAAGATAAATAAATAGAAATATAGAAAGAAATTAAAAAGAGAGAGAGAATATAGGTGAAAGTTGAAAAAAAAAAAACCTCCAGGGTTGCTTGGGGGTAGAGGGGTCACTCAACCACAAAAGGTGGCCATTAGCTAAAAGTCTTATCATGTAAACCATTTTAAAATAGAAGATGACCTCACACTACTATCGTAGATATAGTCTATATAAAGTGTACTCAACTCAACCAGCTTTTAAACTTCCAGTTAGATACTCGTTATATATAAAACCTATCATACATTCTTTTAAACGCTTTTTATTATAGACCTTTAGTACATAACTCTATGTTATAATAATATTTACAAAGAGTAAATTTACATAAAAAGTTTACATTTTCAAAAGAAGCTTATAATCCATAGGTTCTTTATACACACACACACACACATAACAAACTAGAAGTTGAAAGCTATTGAGATGCCTAGGGATACTTAATTAGTTTTCCAAAAAAGTATACTAGACAACAAAGGATATCTAAAAGTGCAACCATCTTCAATTTGCTTCACTCCCTAGCCTACCAATTACTAACTTGGGTTTAGTTATAAGGCTACATCTTTTATTCAATACTTGCAAAACAATCAATAGAGATGTAAATGACAATTTACTTAGTAAGTAGGATAGAAATAGAAGAGTACCAACAAAATATAAGCATGGTTATCAATCATTACCCAAATGTAATGAAATAAGTAAATGAGACATTATGTAATGTTCCCGGTCCATTATAATATTAAAGAAATTGTATTTGCTCTAACCTTCGGTTGAGGAGTTTCTATAATATTGGCATGATGCTACAAGTCAAAGCCAAATTGAGGCTTATGCAAGAGAGAGACTTGGTTTTCCTATGACTACCTTTGAACTAAAGACCTCAACCATACTATGATCTCATCTTCTATCACTTAGTTCGATAAAGAGTAAGGAAAGGACCTATTTTTGCTATCCCCTTTAAAGGGGTCCGAATTTAGCCTAATAATCCTAACTATCCCCTAATGAATTACGTTGCATATTAAGTAAGGGTCTAAGTTGATTTAGTTAGTTCCAGTTAGAGATAACCATCTAAACTTAAAATAAGCCAACTAATTCATCAATCAAACAAGCAAACATAACATGGAATTTAACTCCTAATCAACATTACAATATCACAATCACACATATTGCATGTGCACAAACATCTAAATATAACCACAAACAAGTGTATTCTCATGTTATAACGTACCTATCCCAACTTACCTTGATGTTTGTTGCTTGTTATCCTTTATTGTTGAACTCATCCACTTCAATGATCCTAAAATATTCAAGTGATTAGCTTGAGTTTCCACTCAAATTAGGATATAAGATTTCAATTCAAAAGTTAAATGTGTGTAATATTTAAGCAAAATACTGTTTTTAAACCAATTGTCAAGTAAATTTCATGTTTAGTACTTTTTAAGTTAGGTTTTGAGATAGTTTACAATTTTAATTTCTAATCAAGGTAGATTTTGAGTCACTTTTTAAGTCTCATTCGTCCTAAATGTCCTAAATAGGGTACTTTTTGAACTAAATTTTAGGTTAAGGTGTTGGTGGAGTTTTTAAACGAGGGACTTTCTAAGGTAAGTTCTAAATCTAGCAAAGGTTATGGATTTTAAACATGATACATTCTAAGGTAGTTTTTGATACGAAGGATCACATATTTTTAAGCCAAGGATCTCTTAAGTTACCTTCTGAGTGTTGGTCCTACTTAGTGTTTAGCTTATACGAAGGTTCGATCTTACAATCTATGTTGAATTCCTTATCAATTAAACTACCAAATCATCACATTTTACCTCCTACTATAATGGTATAGTTGCAAAACAAATTGTATCATCACTCCAACTCCTTTCTCTGATCCAAATTCAAGTCTTATCCATGCCTAAAGCCACTTATTTGCACATATAGTTAGAAATACTTGCTTATACTTACAAATACCTTAAACTCCAAAGCAAAACATCATGGTCAGTAGCTGCTTCTCAACATCAAACATCAATACAACTCAATTCATAAGCATTCAAATTAATTATACTAATTTATAATAAATTCAATCAATAAAGGCATGAAGTTGGTGGAAAATATGCGATTTTCAGCCTTAGATTTTAATTAAAACCAGTTAATAAACAATTTTTTCACTAGAAATATGATGTTTCCTTTTACTGATGAGCATAGAAAACCATAGAATATTCAAATTATGGCAAAAATCAAATATAGTACATTAAAGAAAATTAAGATAATCAGCTACCAACTTATTTCTCTTCACAAAATCAGAATTTATCAAAAATCAAACTTCAAAATTTTAAAAAATCCTTTACATGGGTCTAAACTACGCCCATTAAGGATTATGCATACAAAAATTTACGCCAAAATTATATCATTTGGAGTTTTGGAAAATGCAATAGAAAATTGTTAGATGTGTGTGATTTCTTAAGGAAACCATACATGTATTAGAATTTAAAAAATTTAGGCTTATTTTTGGATACTACATGCAAAATCACTTATAAAAACCAAATTTCATAATTTTTTTAACTTCATTTACTATTTTGTAGAATTTTGGAGAAGAAAAATTGAAAAATCGAGTACTCATTAGAATCTCATGGTGGTTCTTGTAAGGTAGTGGTGTTAGATTATGCCTAAATACTTGAACTCAAATATACCATTCGGCACAATATGGAGAGACTAGTTCCGACTAATTCTAAAACTCGATAATTATAAGCCGACCTTTCTAGTATCTTAGCCAAGCAATGCAAGACTTTAAGGACTCCTTCCCAAATCCAAACATCCAATTGCCGACCCCGCTCAGTTCAGATCCTACTCCTTTTAGGACATGCCAAATTACCGCATACCAACTTCCCCTGTAAAATACATAGTTTTGTATTTTTGTATATGTTTGTTTTTATTTTATTTATGGGCTCAATTTTTTAAGGTTTAAAACTTTGTACATTATTTATAGTTTTGCCATTAGGGTTTAGGACTTGCTATAAACAGCAACATTTGTAATTAGCAAACATCATCATCATTAGATAAGGAAAACAATAATTAGACAGTGAATATACTTGAAACTTTCTTCTTTCGAGCAAGGTAATTCTTAAGCTCTTAGAGTTTACTTTACTAAATTATTGAGTATTGATTAAACTCTTTAATCTTTTCCATGTTTTTATCAATCTTGTTCTTAAGATTGTGGTGAACCTTTCATTTGAGCTAGTTAATGAGTCGCATCTAATATCTCCTTTAAAACCTCCAGCAACTTTTAGTGTTTGTGAGTCGTATTGAATTCTATTTTGAACTCAACCTTTGACTATGTTTATGTCTTAGTGCGTGATATCCATCCATATTCACACTCGAAACCCCCATTCTCACTCTCTTTTTCCTGTTCTCACTCGAACCCAGATTGTGTCATCTTTGGTTCCGAGACTCGTTGCCATATCACTTATGGTTATAATTATATTATACATATATTTATACATTAAATATATCTATCATATATGCATACTTTAAAATAATATTTATACCATTTTATGAATATTTATGCCTAAGTAATTTATTTATAGGAGTTGGTTTACTAATGGATTGTATAAGCACATTATTGATAAATAAATAATAGTTTTAACTATTACTAGCTTTTTAATTATAATATTTTATTATTATTTGATTTTCAAAATCTAACTCCAAGTTGTCATCTTGTATAATGTCTATGGCTTTCTTGCAAAAACCTAACTAAAGTGGGATGAGTCAACTCAATTTTTTTATTGAAAAACCAATTTAGTAGATAATATATCTTAAGTATTATATACATATAGTACTTAAATATCAATAAGATGTTAATATATATAATGTGCAAATTACGCAACTCAATTTCTTAAGAAAGAAGATTAAGCAAAACATAGTCGATGAGTCATGCAACTCGATTGACGATTGGGTTTTCTTTTCCCTATCTTCTTCTTCTCTGTTTTTTAAAATTCGACGGTCGTATGCAACAGTCGATCCCCTAGGGAGTCACAATGTCCAAGTGAAAGAAGTAATGGTTCATCTATCAAAGCTTAGCCCCATATGCTCACTGCTAATGCTCTAATTGCTCAATTATCGGAAGTTGTGAAACAAATGATATGATTGTAGAACGAGGTGGTCGGAATGCAAACGAAACTAAATCAAGTTTATGTCTAAGTACATGCATAATCTTGCTTGCTTTGTCAGTTTATTTTACATTGTTGAAAATTGAGATTATACAACATGTCGTTTATCGTTTTTTTTTTTTATTTATTTTTTTTATTTTTTACTATGTTTTTGTCAATAGGGAGTTCATCTGTGTGGCAAGAGAGAAAGCATTAGTAAAGACAGGTCTCTTCTTCCTGCAATAGATTTTTTTTTATTTTACATTGTTGAAAATTGAGATTATACAACATGTCGTTTACCGTTTTTTTTATTTATTTTTTTTATTTTTTACTATGTTTTTGTCAATAGGGAGTTCATCTGTGTGGCAAGAGAGAAAGCATTAGTAAAGACAGGTCTCTTCTTCCTGCAATAGATTTTTTATTGCCAAGTAAATCATGAATATCCTTTTCAGCTCTTTGGAAATTTAGTTCATTCTTTAGGTGTAATTTGTTGTTAACATCTTACATATGACATGCTATTCAGTCTTTTTAACTTTTAATGCGTATGCAATAACATATATATTTTTAGCTCGCTGCATATCCCTCACATCTTCCATATTAGTATAACCCTTTCTGGTCTAATTGTTGTCTGGCTTAGACCCAGCTGCCTTGTGGTAGTCCTCTGTGATTGTTTGGACTTGCTTATAGCAAAATGGGTCAAATAAGAAATGCACAGCATGTGTATATGATAAGTTAAAGCTATTTCACTTTCGTGCTCCTTTATGACCAGTCCTTCATTATCCGGGACAAATATGATAGATGAAAATACTGATATTTTTTCGCTTCCGCTTGTCTCGCATGGCAAATTATCTCGTCCTTTTCTTAGTTTTTTAAGCCTATATTTGCTCGTTAATGTCGTCAAACTTAGGATGATCCTATAGTTCAACCCATTCAAGGTCTACCCCAATTCTTCCCTTAATCCCTCTCATACATATCTAGATTAATCACTCAAACTAGATCTAACAATATCGATCTTATTTGGAAGAGATCTTGATTTTGTTTACTTCTCTGGTTTCTCTCATTGTCTCCTTTTCATTTTATACAATTTTAAATTAAAAAATTATTATTAGTTAATTGGTGAATTTGTTAGTATTAATATAATTTACAAAAATGTATAAATTGATTAAATGGATCATATTAACTCATTCAACTATCAAAATATATAAATAAATTAAATAAGTTAAGTTAATGGTTTGGCCATTTAACCCACTAGCTTGTGCAAGCTAGATAAGGCCAACAAATTCTGACTTGTTTATTAAATGGCCATAATGGGTTAGCTTATCTGATATGCGGGTCAAGTAGATTAAGTTAGATTGATCCATTTAATCTACTTGCATAAGTTATTCTTTTACACCTATTTTAGAAAGAAAAGTATTTCTTAAAAGGTACACATGACAGTTTCTAAGGTTATCTTAATTCATTGATGGAAAAAATAATAAAGAGACGTAAATGAAATTTAGATATAAAAAATGAAAATAAAATATTCTTCTATATATGTAAGTGATTATTGTCATCACTTTTTAGCGAAGAGATTCAAAACAAGGATTGATATAAACTGTAACAATTTTGGACAACTTGAAAAAAAGCTATAAATCAATATCCATATTGGACGATGATTCAATTCAGTTTGATGAACAAAGGCTAGGGAAGAATCGAAGGTCTAGTGCCGTAAAATGCATTGATATCTATACTGGACAAGGAAAAGGTGGGAGAATTTTAAGGTTATTTCCAAGAATCAATGGATGATTCAATTCACTTTTTGCTTTCCATTTTCTTAAATAAGACTATATTTTTACACTCTTAAAACATGTTTACAAACAATTAACTCAAAGACCGTCAATGTACAGACATGGAAAGCAATCACATAATATTCATGCTTAAGATTAAACATCAAGCAATGGGATAGGAGGCCTTCATTGTAATGCCACAAAGTCCTTCCTTAGCATCAACATCTCTGAGCATCCTTATGTATCCTTGTTCGCCCCATTCCTTAACCCACAAGTTCTTCACTAGCCAATATTTCATGCCATCACTGCTAACCCCATATCCTACTGCAACGACTCCATAGTCTAGATCAGTTCCACATTCTCCAGTGAATACACCTCTTAAGTAGAATTGAAACTTGAAACCACCTGCATCTATTGCAACGGAAACCGGCTGATTGGCAACTGCCTTGAGCAATGCCTCTTCATTATTCGCAAGCACATCCTCATAGCCCTTTATATATGCATTGCTGTTGGATTCTTCTCTTTTGTTGCATTGTCCATCAACAGCTTCATAAGGGTAATTGGCCTCTATAGTTAGGCCATAGTGCTTGATGAATTGGAAGGCGCTATCCATCCATCCTCCATTACAGCCTTGATCCTCACCTCTAACGTCACAGTCAACGAGTTCTCACTCGAACAAAGAGACCAACATACCCATTGTTATTCCAATGATTCATTCAACTCCTGCAACAACAACCTGCATTTTTAATAGAGTTAGCAATTATGATTACTACGTAAAGATAGGACATTAGAATTTTGAAGAAAGAAAAGCACAGGTTGAATACTGCATTCCCCTTGATTCTTTACTAGTGTCATAGCTCCTTTAGTTCTCCAGTCTATGGAAGAGGGCATAGAGGTGACATTCTCATACTTGAAAGATGGTTCGGGGGAGCACGTATGTGTCTTGAAGCCGCTGCGTGAGGCCTTAAACTCTTCATTGGTAAGATCTACATACAAATTGACACTTAGCTTATAAGGTTTATTATTAGCCCTATTCAAGGATTCTATTCGCTCTACATTTTCCTTGAATATCTTAAACCTTCTCTCCTTTTCAACATCATCGCTGTAGATACACCCATAATAAGCCATCCATTGTTCATGTCTGTCATGCATAGACAAGTCCTGGAGGGTACAAGATGTAGCTTGACTAGACCAAGCACCCATTATAAAGATCAAAGTAAGGCAAAAGCCCTTGATATTGGCTCCTAAATGCCATATTGTAGCTTTAGCAGTATTGAGATTAAATTATGAAATGACTAAGAATACTTGTACCTTCAAAGAAAACATGTTACCTATATTTATAGTAAAATTCCTACACTTGCTTCTTAACTACATGGTTAGCCTAATCTGAGGTCATTGTTAATGAGCATGACTAGTTCGTATGACATGGATTCTTGTAATTAGCTAGTATATCCATTGGTATCATCATGTCAAATCAAGTTTCTTCTCTCAAGATTCTATGTAATTGTCTATGTTAATCTTGGACAGAGAGTCGAATGGAATCTTGTCTATACTATTAGAACTATAGTGTCTCTCAAGATATCCAAATAGGGGGCTTTCATGGTGTCATCTATCTTATTCTAGTGAAAGTTTACTTTAGTGTTAGCAATATTCATTTTCCTTTTTCATGGAGCAGGGATAAGCTTCTAGTTTAGACTAACATAAACATACTATGAGAAGATAATAATTGTATATATATTTAATCAAGTATATATTGAGGTCAAATTAGAAAAAGTGATCTTTATATTCACTCTTTTACGATTCATAGACTTACATTTGTCCTTTTTTATAAATACATAACCTGTGTTATTCTCAGTAATCATCAGTGTAGGTTAATATTGACACATGACATAAACATGTCCACCTAATAAGGCCCCATGCATACCTAATGCAAAAATTCGTAAATTAAAAAAAAAAACATATAACCTTTTTGTTATTAAAAACTAAATCAAGAAGTTGTCCCATGTATCAATTTAGGATTTATGGATAAGTTATGTATAATTTTGGGTTTTTCCTTAAAAAAGAAAAGAAAAAGCATGTCAGGTAATGTTCTTTAACGATGTTTGGCTATTGTTTAATGGAGTATATCATAGGACATGCGTTTGTGAAAAATAAAGCATAAAGCTGTAAATTTCATAAACATAAAAATATAACTCACATTATGTAAACACATGTATGCTTACTCGTGTAAGTGCAATTGAGTGTGTTCTATGATTTGCGTACTTCATTCCTCCTTTTGCTCTTTCTCCAAGCTCATGAGTTTAGGGTCAACTGACTGTTTAGGTACCGTAAGAGGGCCGGAAATTTTATAGTTGCCATCAATCTTATGACCGCTTTCCAGGGGATTTTTGCAAAGCTAGTTTGCAAAGACATAAAAGAGGGTAAAAGATGAGCATTGTCAAGGAAACATGCAAAATGATACAACTTTCAACATCAGAACGCTAGAATTAAAACCTTCGATAATGTAAGAACATGAAGGTGTCCTATCCTTGTGTTAAATTTGTAAGTTAAACAAACTATTTAATGTCCCTTTTTACATGATGAGAAATCAATGACCAGATTATATAAAGAAGTATTATATATATATATATATACAATATTCAAAATCGTTTATGTTGGTTGTGTTAGGTCACACTGGGTGCATGGAGGCTAGCATTTTCTCACTTTGATTATAATGACTAAACGTCGATTGAGTTTAGTACATGGTGGTTATGGTTACTTGCAGTGGTCAAGGGTTGGCTAGATTCTTATGTAGGGACTAGTCATTGGCCTGAGGTGTTTCGAGGTTAATGGTTTGGCTAATTTTTTAGGGCAGCTAGTGTATGGGTTACAAATAAGAGTAGGTGTGATTCGATTTGATATAGTTCACCTCCCTTTATTGAATCAACTCTTCCTTACCAAATTAAACTTAATAAATGAATTTTTTTTTTTAAAATTGAATTTAACTATATAGTTTGGTTTATAAATTTTTCAAACAAAAGTAAAACAGGTTTGGTTCTGTTCAAACTATTTATATCAAATTTTTGCTAAACTTTCATATGTTTGCAATGAATTTCTTATATATTTGTTATATGTAATGATACGTAGTAAAAATTGCACATGATTTCAACAAACTTAACTTGATTAAACTAGGATAAGAGATTTTATTATCATAAATAAACAACAAAGAGGGAAAAGTAAAGCCGTCTATCAAAAAGGGATATGAAAAAGACAAAAGAGACATATTAAAGACTAGAAAAGAAATAAGATACATGTAAAAAGTGTCAAGGTGAGACTCTTAATTTGAAAATATATAAGAAAACAATAATTTAAAAAGGAAAATTTCTATATGTGAAATTTCAAATGGAACTTACTCAACTTAATTTTAATAATTTACCCAAAAATAAGATAAAGAAGAAGAAGATATGAAAAAATTGATATAATCCATAAAGATTGATGAAAAAAAAAAAGAATTACATGAAATTATTTTTATTTAACAAAATGGTTCAATTTGGTTTGTTTTCCTAAACCAAATGACGAATTATTTATATATAACCAAACCAAAGCATGACTAAAAGGTTCATAAAAATAAAAAAAGGAAAAAAAAAAAGAAAAAAACCATTTTTTCAATTCAGTTTATAATTCGATCTACAATTCACGGTTTTTTTGCGTGAGTTATGGAGGTGGTGATTTGTATAATGGTGCTGGTGAATTATGGTGGGTATAGTGGTGGTGTATGGTTTCGATAGTGAGTTACTTTTGATGAATTTGCTTTGGTACCTACCATGTTGTTTTAGACAAGCAAGTGTTGGGATAACACAATTTGTTAGCATAATATTATACTAGTAGATGTGTACTCGCGTTGTGTGTACCAAAAATAAATATTGTAATATAATAAAATTTAAGATAATATCACATATTATACTTTGACTTTGCTATTTTTTGTATATACATTAGAAATTTTAACATATCTAGTTATATACTCAATTGAAAATTGCAATATCATTATCTATATCTCGATTAACTCTAATTTACAAAATTAGTTTAGTCAACAAGATAAGCCAATGAGATGACCACTTACAGCCTTATGAGAGTCGAGCAATCCCCTTGAGGGTCATGGATGGCCACTCATGGATGCTAATGGTCTCCCGACCCACATATTTGAAGCTGGTCATGAATCATTATTTTACAGGGATTGACTCGTGGCTAGCTATTAAGGTTTGTGCGACCCTAGCCTCTCAATTGGTTGATCATGCTAATTGTATTGATGGCATGAATTAGAGTTAATTGAAATATAAATAATAATAACTAATCTTTGAATGTATAATTAAACAAATTAAAACTTCATGTTTGTAATAGTGAAAAGTAATAAAATTAAGGTATAAACTCCAAGTATGCATCTTTCTCTTTGATTATTTTTTTTCTTGTTGGCTAAAACATAATTCTTTTTCACGGTTTATAGTTCGAATAATTTTTCTCTCTAAAAAGATAATATACTTTACACAATGATTTGTTTTTATTACACTTGATTATATTTTAATCACTATCTAGTAGATGTTGTAGTTAGAAAATTTACAAATCAATGGTATACTTACGAAGGGATATAAATTGGACAATTAGTTCTTCTTTTCATCACCCAATGATGATGTATCTTGAATAGTGGAGCTTTTGTGGGAGATATAATGATAAAAATTACTTTTACAAAGTATTTCTAGTATGTGTTACAACCAAGGACCTATAATTTTTATATTCTCAATGTAGTCCGATACATCATTATATAATTTTGTATCCTCATATGTATTTTTTCCTTTTCTACTAATCTTTTTTGAACTAATTAATAAGATAATTATTTTATTTTAAGCACCCCTGAAGTAAGTGCATTGTATATTATTTTCCAATATTATGAAAAAATAACCAATAGCAAATATAGATAACAACACAACCCACTCACTATAACATACTTGCTCTAATTCACCGCACCTAATACACGCATAAGCAAATATTTTAGTAAAATAAGCAATAATTTACGTAATATACAAACCGATATTTAGCAGAAATTATTGCTTCCTTCTGGGAATTTCATCGATTCACATGTATCATTCAACTACTAACTTATGGGAAAGAAAATGTACTTTAAATACTCTTAATCAATAAGAATAGGCTTTAAACATGAAAAATATCAATGTAAATAAATCCTATTTATATGTTTGTGCTCTTTCTTGATACCTAAGTGGTTTAAGGTTGAGTCAACTTTCTTAGCATTGACCTTGATAGTATACAAGAAATTTGGTTGAGTACTACGTAGAAATTGCTAAAGTTAAGGGATGCCTCTACATTAGGTATGAAAAAAGAAACATGTTAATTAGTGCGCTAATAAAGAAAAAATGAAGGCAAAAAAAATTACCATATGTCAATGGTACATCTAATTGATTGATTTTCATTACTTTGGGTTTCATACTAGTACTAGAAGTATTTTGTTTATCACGCCCCACCCCCTACCAAAAATAAATAAATAAATAACTCAACCTAGAATAAACATATTTTTATTGAGAGAAATTTTAAAAGATATGCATAATTAATCAGATTGCAGTAGCATTATTACAAAATTATGAAAAGGGAACCTATAAAAATCATAAAATTACAATAGTTAGGCTCACTTTTGTGTCCTAAAAAACTATACATGAGATGACGTTGGTATCATTTCTAATTGCGTGTTAAAGAGATATGTGCAATTTAAATCAGTGTGTTAAAGAGACGTGACATTATTTACCTAACAGATTTATTAATTTATGACTGCATACTAAAAATACATGTATGAAGTCATTGAATGCTTTATTTTCACCATATAACATCAAATGCTTATCATATATAAGAAAGACTTAAAAAACAACATATAATATATAGAAAAAAGTGAAGCAAATGAGTACATTGTAGTATCTCCTCTTATTTATGTAACCATTTCAAAACAATGTAGCATGACCAGTATACTTCGATCAAAATTGGAGCAAACAATTTTGACTAAGAAAAGTCCTTTTTTGTGATTGACAATTGGTAGTTATTATCAACCTATCGATTTCCTATATTGAATAACTCCATGTTTCAACATATCTACCATTAGTTGCTCAATTTCTTTCTTTCGAAAATGAGAGTAGCAATAAGGCTTGACGTTGATGGGCTTGTTACCCTTGAGATGAATCTATGTTGAATGTTACATAAAGGAGGCAATGATGAAGGTGTCTCAAAGATATGAGCAAATTTGCCCAATACGAGCTCTATAGCTGTACTGCAAGCAGATTGAGCTAAAGTAGATGTCACCATTTGAGCCTTTAATTGAAAACAAGATTAAATAGCATCAGTCCTAAGAAAACACTTAAATTGGCTAGATAAAATGGGAGAATTCTTAAGGATAGGATCCCCGTTCAAGATGATAGAGCAACCATTTTTTCAAAATTGTAAAGATAATTTAAAGTAATCAATCGTAATAGGACCTAACTATTAAAGCTAATGACACCCAAAACCAAATCCGCCCCTTAAATAGGTAGGACATAGAAAGTTTCAATAAATTCCACTCTTTAAATAAGTAATGGAACATCCACACAACGTCCTTCACAAATTAATTTCTAACCATTGCCAATCATTACGTAGAACTTGGGAGATGATTCAATAATAAAACCTAGATGCTTCACAAGCCTTTGTTGCACAAATTGTGAGTACTTATAGAATCAACTAGCATATGAACATGATGTTTGTTAAGAAAACCTTGAAATTTCAAAGTTTTAGGTACCATATCACCACATAAAGCATGACAATTGATGGAAAGTGACTCTAATCCATCTGCAAGCTCTTAATTTGGAACTTTGACCTAATCTTCTTGGAAAACCTTAAAGTTTTCCTCTTCTTCTTGTACTAACAACATAAATTTAGCTTTACACTTTTGTCACCTACGATACTTTTCATCACAATTGTAATATAAGCCTTTATCATGTCATGCTTGTAATTCATCTTGAGTAATTTATTTTATAGGTAAGGTTGGTTTAGGTGTAGGCAACAAAGGGAGTTGAGAAGAAAGTGAAGGTGAGGAAGAAGATGATGTAGAAGAAGGATAATGAATGTGAAAGTGAAAGTGGACTCGTAACAACCCCGCCGTGTGAACCATCTTAAGATAAAATATGTCCTTACAATTGCTATCCTAGACCTAGTTCATAGCAGGTGTACTCAACTCTACCCCCTTAAAGTATCCAATTCGATATCTATTTGATATAAACCCGTAGAGTCATCCTCTAAAATAATTTGTTAAAAATAAACTTATAATTTGACCTTATAAAAGAGTGATAGTAAATCCTATAAGTACCTATCAATTCATATACAAACCAAAATATTAAAAACTACTAACCTCTTGAGGGGTCCTATGTAATTTTCCTTAAAAGATAAGAAAGCTATTGCTAAGGGCAATAACCAATCATTTCTTGTTACATCTTACTCCCCATCCCAGTTTACTAGTGTTCTGGTGTTAGGTAGGCACTTGTAATTCAATTGAAACCTATAAAACAAACTATAGAGGAATGAGTGATAACTTGCTTAGTAAGTAGGGTGGAGATAAAAGTATATATTCAGCACATCATAAGCATGGTTTTCAATCAAGTTGGTTAGATGTAATGCATGTACAAGCAAATACCATTGCACGACATTATCCACTTCATCGTGAGATCAAAGAAATTGCACTTACTCTAATCCAGGTTGAAGAAATTGACGTTATACACTCATGGATAGAAACCAAATAAGAGCTTGTGCAATAGTGAACACCGTTCTCCTGTGACCACCTTTGAACCATGGCCTCCAACCTTGTCGAGACCTCTTCTCCCGTCACTTAGTTTAACTAAGAGTGGGGAAAGGACCATTTCAGCTATCCTTATCAAAGGGAGTCCGTGTTTAGCCCAAGAATCCTAATCATTACTCCTAATGGGTTGTGATGCATATCAAGTTAAATGTTAAGCTAAGTTTGAGTTAATTCATTTTTAGGGTGATCAACCAAGCTCAAATAATTTAAGCATAATAATTTTCACGAAATAACCATATCATGGAGCTTAGCTCCTACCACGGCAAATCGAACCTAACCATAAATGTCATATGCACAAACAGCTAACTATAATCACAAGCTAATACATACTAAAATTCTCAAATATTCTGAAATGATATCCCAAAATACTGTAAAGCATTAATTCCACTTACCTGTACTGAAGCTTACTCCAATAAATCTGGAAAGTTTGGCTTTACTCACTTAGAAGTCATATATATATACCAAAGCTCAAATTCAATTTTCCTGAGATTTATAAAAATGTTAGGATTTTATCTAGTATTTAGTTGAGATATTATTTATACAATTATTTAGTAGATTTCTTTATCTATATATTTATATAAATCAATATTATATATTTATATACACATATATATATTTTAAGCATTTAATTTTATCATATAGCTTATAGCAATTTACTTAATAATATTTACTATGCACGGTTTACTACTACTTATACTATATCATTTCGATTATATCGAAATATATTTACTATTGTTTATATAATGCTTTAATTATAGAAAGATCGTCATAGGATGATATTTTTCGTGATATTATAGAAACATCTAGTTTATTACCTAAAGTGATTTAGTTTAAATACAGTCAGTATCGTAAAGTTTGCATGAACTCAACTATACGTGTTATGTGTTTTATTTAAAAAATTATCTCTAAAGGGTATTTCTAATTCCAGTATATAGATAAAGCTATATAATAACCAATATCATATTAATCTCGTATTAGGTAATGAAAAATATATTTTCACACAATTTTGCAAAAAAATATAATAAATCATATATACTCAAAATTTACAGAAGTAACAATGTTAAATTTGTAAAAATATAAAGTTCAATTTTTAATAGTTCTAATAAATTATTATCACTAGGGATCCACTCATTTTGAGAATTAATACTAATAATATACTAGTCTTACAACTACCAATATTTTAAGTTTATTATTCGAAAAGAATGAAATGGTGCAAATAGAATACTCCATTTAACAAAATAATGAAATAACATATATCTCCTCTTTATAATTATTAAATATCAATTAAAAGATAATACTTATTTCCATATGCAACGCTAACTTGAATCAACTTTCACATAATATTATTTATAATGTCTAGGTACTAATAGACAATAAAAGTTGAATCAGTGAAAGCTATGAGCTCATTATCTAATGGATAATAACATGTGATATGTTAGAATTACAAAAGTACCTTACCTGTTGTGAGTTTACTAGAATTGAAGTAGATCACTTTCCCTTGCTTTTAAACTTCGCATGAAAATTCTATAGTTGCTATGTCATTTCCATTATTCGTTTAATTACTTCTTCTTTCTAGACATTGTGGGGTTATTCTTTGTGCAAGTTAAAAAAATATCCAACCTTAATATCACATTCCTATAAGTAAAATAAAGTCTTCATACCTCCTAGAAGCTTATCAGCAAATGAAAATTAAGTAGCTAGATGGCAGTTCACTAGGTTGGCCAACAATTAAATGTTTTGCCTACGTTACCTTTCCAAACATGCCTAGTGTTGTTTGTAAGGATTAGTCACCACGTCTTATTTTTTTTTTTTCATTTTTTTTTTCTAAGCTCTACAAACGTCAAAGTAGGACAATCAACCACAAAAGGAAAAAATTTATATATATACATATATAGTAGAAAATTATATTATAGACCTAATTTAAAATTTTCATTTCTAAACTAAATAAAATTTAACCCAATAGATTTTATACTATGATCTATATTAGTTGTATCTCAACCTATTCTTAAAATCCATCTTCACAAGGTTATTTCTTATAACTTTTTGAGAACTCATATCACTATTTGGTCTTATTTGGAACTGATTTTTCATTGGCTTTCCTTTCCAGAATAAAGTTCTAAATACATTTTTCTTTAATATATGATATTAATAAATAGGTTCCATTAATTATTTTAGACTTATTTATATAGATCTTAATATAATTTTATTCACTAATATTAATTATTAAAATCATGTAGTTGACTCTAAAGGATTTATCAAAATCTATATTACGAAACCTTAAGTTATAGCGATTGAACCCGATAAACTTAATACCTCTAAGAAAATTTCATATAAATGAGCTTGAATTGAAATGTTAAAGTTATACAGTTACCTCTTTTAATTTAATTAATTTTTTTTATTACCTAATCATGAGAGTTCTTCTTAATTCCACGAACATTACCATAAATCATAATTTCTTGAGTATGCCTTAGGCATTAAATTTTTTTTCAATTAGTTTCTTATTAATATATATAATTATATATCCATGTCTAGGTGTAATTCAAACATTCTCACACCTATGAATATTTCTAATCAATTTAATGAAGAAGAGATATCCGGCCAATTAGGTTTATATTAATTCAATTACTTTTACATATTATCTCATGTCATTAGTAATATTATCATATTCACTGTTCTGTTATCAAAATCCACATCCTTGTGGTTACTGGTAACATTAGTATAAATCGTTTTATACCTATTAACCTAACTTACAAGTGTGTGTGTGTGTGTGTATATATATATATATATATATTTTATGAAAGGTATAAATTACTTAAAAGCTAATAGGTTAGAGTCATGTGGTATTACGTATTATATATTTTTAGACTTTTAAGTTAATTTACGGGTGTAATTATTATTTATTCTAAGTATATTCATAAAAATATATATATTCATATAGTAAATTTTACTATGTTATCTCATTTTATAGCTTAATTAACTTTCTTTGATTTTTTATTACATTCCGAACTTGATTTTAGAGGTTTCGAATAATTTTGGACTACATTAAGTAATCATATTTTTAAAGGAAAAATTGAGATTTTGGGTAATTATTTTCAAAAGTTAACTTCAACTAACTTTTTTATCTTAGTTATAAAGTTTGGACTTAATTAGAGAAGTTTTTCCGAAAGCTCTAAATTTAGGTACGATTGCCTTGAGTATGACTTTAGGGCTTACATAAAGCAAATCTTGACTACCTTGATTATATTCTTAATTTTTTTTATAATTTTGACTTCTAAGCCTACGAGATTTTCTCAATTAGGGGCATCATATTTCTCATAAGTCTCTAACCTAATCGAATTACTTTCCTAAAAAACTTAAATCGATTGTTGACCCTAATTGTACAAGAATAAGGCCTTACCCTAATATTCAGATGTTTACGTTCTAATTGCTAATTTTTGGGATATCACAAATAATACATAAAACTTATGCTAATGATATTTTTCTTTTACAATAATAAAGAGTGCGAGAAGCACATTTTAAGTGAAGTAATAAGCCATCAAGAGGTTACACATTATGAATGAAACTCATATTGGAAATGTACAACCTTATATCTTAATTTGAAAGCTTATAATTGATAAATTATTGTAGATGCATAAGAAAAGAATTGAAAAGTGGCATGGTATTCAAACATAGAAAATTCGAATGAGCATAAGCAATCAAAAAATTCATCTACTAGTCATTTGATGCAGGTATGATTGAAGAGCTCTTAAATTTCAATATATTTTACATTAGGATATTAGATTATCTTATCACGATTGTTGATTTATTCCAATAATATAAAAGATGTACTCTCAACTTTAGTGTAGTAAAAGAGATGCTATGAATGAAATGCGATTTGGCAAACTATTCCAAATGGATAGGGAGTTCTACATGTGGCTTATTCAAAACTTCAACATTTAGAGCTGTTATTTACAAGTTAATGAAATAAGGTTGGAGGTAAATCTGCATGATATGGATGATGCCTTTAGGCTTTAATAATATTGGTACTCTCCTCATTGTGAAGAAAACAATCATAGACAAAGATATTAAAGATGGTACCCTCCATAATACCCTCCCCTCCTGTAGCCATGTACAATTGAATTAAGAAGAAAAGGAAATAAAAAAAAAAAAAAAAATCCATGTTACTTTATGTATGCTATTTGGGAATTGATATGACTCTTACAAATTTTTGGTTACTAAACCTTTGCTTTGTTTCAATTATGTTCATAGATTTGGTAAATGATTTTCTTAAACACAATTATTATATATATTATCGAAATTAGTCTATTTCTTTACAAAACCAGTATTTATAGTACTAATTTACAATGATAACTATACTATGTAAATGTCGAAAATCAACTATAACTAACGCATAAATAACTATTCCTCAAATCATTGAACATAATAAAATGGCTCAAATTTATTCTATTATTTCATGAAACAATATAGCATGGCTGCAATAGTTGAAAATAAGAAAAATGGTTGTCTTTCAAATATAAACATTTTAAGACAAAAGGTTATACGTACTTGAAATTTTGATGAAGTACATACTGTGAAAGTTATAGTAACCTCGAAAATGAATAAGAGGTCATGACGTTATCATCCATCATCCAATCCATAAATGTTAATTTTTTCTACGTATTACAGCTCCTAGATGATGTTATACTAACTTTATTGACAAATTTCTTTCACTTTTGTTATGTTATGTTTTGGTTTAGTTTAGGAATAGAGTAAACAAGTAACAAAGATTATTTTGTTTAGTTACGTTAACATTAATGATATAGCAAAGAATAAATCTACAATTACCAATAATAGCTTGATAAGATACATATAGGGTCATATGAGCAAATATGGAATTATACTAGAAAAACTATTCCTTTATGATTTCTCATTCCATATTGATAGGAATTATGCGAAAAAATGATTTTGCTATCCAAATACAAAATTGGATTTATTAAAGTAAGAGTGACTATTACGTATCTAGTGTATGAAGTCTACCAAAATTACTAAAACTGTAGACAAGATTTCATGTGCATCTAATCTAGTTCAATAAGGTATATATTATAGGGAATCCTATCAATTACTCTTTGTAGCATCCCTTGAAAATTATGAGATATAATTAACCTATAAACATAGGTCTTTTCGGTGATTTTGTTTTAAATGAAAACTTATAGAAATTTTAAAAATTTTTAAAGCTTTTGAAATTTGTTTATTATTTAAAAGAGAACTTAGTGAAATATATATATTCATGCATGAAAATGAGGTTTCAAACTCCTTAAAATATTTACTTGTATATTATACATTTTGCATGCTGTAAAACATTTGCATAATCACACTGTATGAGACAAAAATCTGGAATATGCAATAAGACTCCTCTAAGGGTCAGGAGAGCCTTAACGCAAAGAGAAACAAGTGGAGGACAATAATGGTGTCATATGCTAACTTTTGGGATCTAGAAATTCTAAAAGCTTTAAAACTTCATTCAATCTGAGCCAACCAATCATCAACTAATGCTGGCTTACCCATTTCTCCCTCATAGTAACAATTTTCTTTTATAAACTCAAGAAGATTATTTACCTCTTGTGCTCGTTCCCTTCTTTATTCAACCACTTGTAGCCAATTTCCCATATTACCGCCAATTATAAGATGCTAAATCAACATTCCTTGCAACCTCATCATCATATGCATAGTGGCAAGAAATAGCCTAATTGATATACCCTCTTATAGTGGTGGTGAGGATATATCCTATCTATGTTGTTCCTTTGGGGGTGAGGGTGCTTGTGATGGAGTGGTTTAATTTCTCTCGGTCCTTCCATTACGACTCCTTTCTCCAACTTCTACCATATTCGCTTAATATTTATAACTTATAAACCTGCATACATATCTATTTATAAATTATCTAATTCCTTAGTTTTATAAACTTTTCAAAATTTCCAAATTCCAATAATTTGTACTTAAGTAAAATAGTAATAACAATATCATTTCAATCAATGTACATAATAGATATAATTTTTACTATTAATTAATTCTAGCTTCACATTATTGTAATTGATTACGACTTTAGAAACAAAAAGGTACAACTAGATAGACCTTTAAGTACATACATAAAATTTTATAACTTGATTATATCACTATATACATTAGCTAATATAGACTTGATATTTACAATTGTTCGACACAAAATATTACATTAGATTTTATTACGTCAAGCTCAATTACATTAGACTTGGTTACGTCATACTTGATTACAACATCTAGATATGATTCAAAATCTACAAAATACATCAAAAGTTAAAAAATACATCAAAAAGTCAAATATACATCAAAAGATCAAAGATACATCAGTTTTAGCCAAAATTGCTACTGAATCATACCTAAGGATCTAACTAAACAAGCTAATCAACTGTATCTAATCCTCATTAAAGCTATCTATAGCAACTACCTGATCAAAGGGAACCCACTCCATATGTCCACCTACTATGTTTTTTTTCTTTATCACTTATAGATTCAAAACTTATTGATATTACTTTTAGGCTATCAGGAATTACAATCAACTTATGGACCTCATCATCCTCAAGCTCAACTACACAACCATTTCCTTTTCCTTCATGTCTTACTTCTTCATTTTGTACAAGTCTGGCCTCCGCTTATCCTCTTAGTCAATTTCCTATCCTGACTATTCTAATATCAACTATTACTTACATAACTAAAGCATGAATATCTACACTACGTTTATTATCACTTTTTATCTCTTGTTCCTCCTCCTAGGTTCCTCTTCCTATGGATCCTCCTTAATATTAGCCTGATTCTCTTGATAACTACCCTATGTGTCTGAATGGGCTGCCTCTTGTGGTTCTACTAGTGATAGATTTTTTTGTAGTGGTCCTAGCATCATAAGCTCTAGGTAAGGTTCATTTGGTTCTAGGGGTATCTCTATTCTTGCTTCAGTTGGTTCTAGAAAACAAGGAAACCAATTCATAATCCCTAGTGGATAATGTCGAAGAATATGTGGGACTCTAATAGAAATATGGGTGATGCTAGCTAGGTAAGATCTCTCCTCTTCTAACATAACTGGAAAGTATCTCAAATGTATCATCTAAGCTATAATTCTTTCTTTCTCCAAGCACCTTTGCACAAAGGCTGCTAGGGCAATATATTTATTGTATTGAGGCCCTAAATTCATCTCCATCTGCACCTATTGATTTTATCTACTGTAATACATTTCATCATAAAATTTATAGATGGTCTCATCAACAGTCTTAAATATATTCTAAGAAGCCAACTCTAACAACAATTGTTGCATCTTAACCCTATAATCAATAGGGGACTCTGTGCCATTCCGACCAAAATGTACCCAACTAAGTATCAGCTCTCCCCTTCGACCCTGTAATTAAACTTATGATTCGTTAACATTTAATACACTAAATATTATACTTACTTCTACTTTAGTATGTTTAGTACAATCTTTTACTACGCACTTAATCTTACGTACTCCTACTGTATTCCTATAATATCTATTTCTTTTAAATTATGATATTTCAAAGCGAGTTTACTAGAACTATACTCTAATACCAACTGATAATTGTTATATCCAAGCGATGAAGTCGCAATACTCCCGCCATGTAAACCAACCTATGATAATAACTGACCCTACAATTATTATAGATATGATTTACACAAGGTATCCACAACTCCTCGTTTTAAAGGAAACAGCTTATTCAAGATTATAGACAAAATTTATAAATATAACTAAAAACTTTAAATCGTATTTACATAAAGATACTCGTATTGTCTTACCATCCTCGAAAATATGTACATGACATAGTAGATTGATAAGCACAGTATTATAAGACCAGTATATAAACCTAAGAGTACTAGTAAAACACTAAATGACTCAATTGTTCAACCAATTGATTCTCACTCCCCTAAGACACTTCAAAAGGAAATTAACCTTAGGATAGTTATATCACGACATCTCAATTAGAACCTACAAGAAAATCTATAAGGGTATGAGCAGCTAACAGCTTAATAAGTTTGGATGAAGATTTAAGAATGCATAACAAACAAAAATAAGGTTTTCAAATAATTAATTATATGCAATGCAACATGCAAATTCCATCACACAACATGGTATGATCCATTGTGAAACCAAAGTAATTTCATCTACTCTAATCCGGGTTGAGTAGTTTTAATGTTTATGTAATATAACTTACAACTAAACTTAAGTTTATACAATGGAGACAATACTCTCGTTATGACTATCGTTCGAACCATTGCCCTCATCCTTATTGTAACCTCTTCTCCTATTATTTAGTTCGGCTAAGGACAAAGAAAAGATCATTTTGTTATGTAGTGCTATCTTTTTTGAAGATATCGATATTTGGTTGAAGAATCATAATTTTCCTCTAAAGGGTTGCAATACATATTTAATTAAGATATTTAGGTTGCTTATAATTAAGTTCGATTTAAGGTGACTAAACAGTCTCACACCACTCAATTCACAACAACCACCAAAACACAATATAAATTTTAGCAAGTAATCAAAGACATTCAAGTACATATACATACAACTACCTACAAGCATAAGCATAATCATATATAATCCTAAGCCTTCAAGGACTTTAATATAGTACTCCAAAATATAGCGATGTATTGAAACTAATTTACCTGAAATTTTTTATTCGCTCAGTTGACTTGATGTAAGTTAACTCATCTTCTTGTATCCTATAATATAAGTTTTTTTTTTTAGTATTTAATATTCCTATGATATATAAGGTTTAAATTATGATTTGATTTGATTTTCCAAATATATATATATATATATTATTTATTACCAATATTTTCTAAGCTAGTTTCTGACTTGGTTACCGAATCTAGTTCCAATTTAGGCTCTAATTCAGTGTTTTGACTATGAGTGTTACATGTAAATCCTATGAATGTGTTTTGAACCATAATGTGAAATTAATCATGTTATATGTACGTATTATTAATATCACTTTTGGCCCCTAACCATTATTCTAGTCAATATGGTACACCTTAATCCTTATTTAACTACCGAATTTGCTCTCTATGTGAAAAAAATTTACATTTCTTTCATATAATCCACTAAATTTAAGTTTCATATTAGATTTATTGTGTATTACTATTATTATTATATTATCAATTTTAACCTAATATTTTCTATTTATTACATTTCTAATTTCACATATTATTAATTTACATATATTTACTACATACTACACATAATAATCACATCTAACATTCTAAATATTACAAATATCATACTACATCAGATATTAACATCTTAAAATACATAATTACAAAATAAGTCAATAATTATACATTTAATCACTAATTTGGCCCAAATTACTAATTATATATATGATTTAAAGGTTTAAAAATTTTGAAAATTCATTTCCTAAAAATCTCTTCATAACACTATTTTACATCCTTTAAATAGCCTATACAAAAATTTTGAACTCAAAACTATATTATTAAGCTCAAGTTTGTGGAATTTCTCAAGCACTGTATAATTCTAAATCTAGATTCATCAAATTAATATTTTTTCCTAAATCTACATACATAAAAACCTTAAAATACCAATTTTTTTAATTTTTTAAACACATTTAATATTTTTGCAAAATTAAACAAAATCAAGTTGAAGTTAGACTTATCTGTCCAATTAGTTTATAGCTACTAAGGGTAGCTCTAAGCATATCGGGCAGATAGGGCAGTGGTGGTAAGATGTAGCAGTGGTTTGTTCCTAAGTGGTTATGGGCTATAAGTTTACTTTACAAGCCTTAATTAAACACTATTTGTTCTAAATATAACAAACTCTCACTTTCTAGTTTCTCTCTATTTTTCATGGATGTCGATCTAACCAAATGAAGTGTAATGAAGGATTTCTAATTTTATAGTGGTGTTTAGGGTTTACTTTTGATTTTTGGGTGCCATTTGTCCTTATCCTTTATCATTTATCCTCTTTTGATTTGCTTTCTATTTGCCCTCATTTAACTAGTCAATTTTTTTTTTATCTTTTTCATCTAAGCATGCCACAACCTGAATCCAAACATTTCCTTACTTTTCTGATTTTTTTGTAATTTTTTTAATTATTTACTATTAATTTACTATATTTCAAGGATTTTAACTAATTTCAGAATTTTTACCTACCCATAAATACATATAGAGTACAAGTATTAAATATTATTTATGATATTTTATGATTTTTAGTGTATATATAATTTATTTCTATTGATTCATTAATTATCAGAACTCATTTTACATATTTCCGATAAATAACAAGTAATATGCTTATAATTCAATATTATGACATTTAATTATTTTATTACTTATTTTTCTAAATTCAAACTTATGAGGTCACTTTTACTAATACTTCTAGCTTCGTCAAATAATTTATGCTTGATTGAATATATTATCTAATTGCCCTAAAATTTACGAATCGATTTCGAACTTCTATTTGTAAGGCTTACAGTTATCATCAAATTCGAATACACAATAACGATGTTGAAAAGACTACTTTTTGTATTCATAAAGGACATTACAAATTTTTAGTAATGCCCTTTCGATCGAGTAATGTCCTTACTACTTTCCAAGCTATTACGAATAGGATTTTTCAACCTTATTTGAGAAATTTTGTGATTATGTTTTTCGATCATATTTTGGTGTATAGTAAATCGTTAGACCAACATATACAGCATTTGACTATAATGTTACGAATATTGTTTGATAACACTATGTTCTCGAAGAAAACCAAGTGTGCTTTTGGTCAGACTACTATCAATTATTTGGGCCATGTTGTTTCTGTGAATGGGGTGCAACTAGACCCTTCAAAGGTGAAAGCTATTAAGGAATGGCCATTACCATAGAATTTGAAGCAATTAAGGGATTTCTTAGAACTCTCTAGTTATTATAGAAGATTTTTTAGAGGGCATGCCATCATTGCTTCTCTACTTACAGATATGTTACAGTAGGACAATTTTAAGTTGACTAAGTTAGCTAAGGAAGCTTTTGAGAAGTTGAAACAAGGTTTAATATCTACTCCCATTCTTGCTTTACTTGATTTTTCTAAGGAGTTTATGGTGAAGATAGATGCATCATCTTTAGGAATAGGGGTTGTTTTATTACAAGAAGGCCACCTTATTCATATTTTAGTAAAAAAAAAAAAATGCCTTCTCATCTCATGAAAGCTTCAGCTTACATTTGAGAGTTGCATGCTATGGTGGAGGCCATATGAAAATGGCAATAGTATTTGCTTAGGGTGCATTTCATTATTAAAACAGACCATAGAAGTTTGAAGGAACTCCTAAATCAAGCTATTCAAACAATGGTGTAACATACATCTTTGGCTAAATTGCTTGGCTATGATTATACTATAGTATAAAAGTCAGGCCAGAATAACAAAGTAACCGATTCTCTTTCCAGGCAGCATGATATGGCCTATATGGCTTATTCTATAGCTCACTTTCATTTGTTGGCAAATTTAGTAGAAGAGTATCATCATCTACCATATTTCAAGTGAGTAATTGAAGATTTGAAAAGTGGGAAGCAACTGAAATGGGAGTTGCACTGGAGATATGGTATTTTTTTTTTTTTAAAGATAAGGTCTTTTTGGTGCCTACTTTGAAGCTTATACTAAAGCTTCTCTATGAATTCCATTTTGCACCAGCAGCTAGGCATTTTAAAGTACTCAAGACGTACAAACGTCTTACTTCTAAGTTTTATTGGGAGGGCGTGAAATCTGACATAGAAGCTTATGTTCAAACATGTACTATTTGTTGGCAAACTAAATATAGTACAAGATATCCACAGGGTTTATTATCACCTTTACTGATACCTGATCATATATGGGAGGATGTTTAATGGATTTTGTGACTTCACTTGCTCCGTCACAAGGATACTCGGTTACTTTAGTGGTTGTGGACAAACTATCTAAGTATTGTTATATTGGTGCATTGGAGACTCACTTTATTGCATCCAAAGTAGCCTCATTATTCCTTCACGTGGTGGTTAAGTTGCATAGGTTTCCTAAGTCAATGGTTTCTAACAGAGACCCCATTGTTGTTAGCCAATTTTAAGAGGAGCTATTTTGGTTAAGTGGCACCAATTTATCTTTCAACACTGCGTATCATCCTCAATCTTATGGGCAAACTAAGGTGCTTAATCGAGTGATTCAACAGTACTTGTAAGGATATGTGATGGAACGTCCTCATGAATTGGCAAAGTTTTTACCATGGGTTGACATTCCCTATAATTCTTCCTATCATCAGGGTGCCCTTATCATACCTTTTAAGGTGGTATATGGTAGGAAAGCTCCTATTATTTTAACTATATTAAAGGCACTACCAATATGGAAGTACTGGAGAAGGAACTAGTGGATGGGGATGCATTGCTACGCTTATTAAGGGAGAATTTATTGAAGGTTCAACAGTATATAAAGTCTTACACTAACAAGCATCGGATTAATGTTTCTTTTGACATAGGGGACTCAATCTACGTCAAGCTTCAACCTTATAAACAACTTTCTCTTTCTCAAGGGTTTCATAAGCTTTCACAAAAATATTATGGTCCCTTTTCGATCACTAAGAAAGAGGGCCTCTGTGCTTATGAACTAGCTCTACTAAATTCAGCTAAGATTCATAATGTTTTTCATGTTTCCCTATTGAAAGTAGCTAAGGGTTCAACTATTCCCTTTTTGGCCTTTCCTCCAACTTCGTCACAAAGCCATCTAGTTATTGAGCCACTTTCAATATTAGACACTAGACATATAGAGAAATAGGGTCAATAGGTACATCGGATTTTGGTTCAGTGGCAGGACTTACTGCCAGAGGATACATCTTGGGAAGATCTCAACTTATTTTGACAAACTTATTTAACTTATGACCTTGGGGATAAGGTCACTTTTCAAAGGATGGAGAAAACTATTAAACTAAAGGGAAAATAGTGTAACAACCACAGTGGAGAAGAGATTACAATACATGATTGTAAATTTTAGTTTTAAATATCATAACAAACCTAATAGATCTAATTAGATATGGCACTAAAACTACCATTAGAACATAGTAATGAAGAGAAAATAGCAAAGAGATAATAGATTTGTAACAAGTATATAAATAATAGTAAAGAGAAGAAGAGGGTATTAAAAACCCTTGTGAGAATTGTTCTTATTCCAACATTGCTTTCTCTTCCACCTTTTGGAGTTTAATGAACTCAAACCACCATTATACCTCATGTAGAAAACATGTCACGGTTAGTAATTGAGTATCAATGAAAGATCTTATCAATAAGGAACATAAACACTTAAACAAACACTAGAGACTTATGAAAAGTTAGCGTTTTGCATAGCACACTGCTAGCAAACCCTAAGAGAGAGATATTGGTGAGAGCAATAGAGAATTCGAGAGAAGAAAGGATGGAGTACAACTTAATGTTGTTTTCGAGTGTTGTCAATTTACCCTAATAGCGATAAAAGGAATTGTAGGCTAAGCCTAACAATTTACCAAAGAAAAAAAGGCAACATGTGCGAAATCAAATTAAGCGATTATTTTAATATTATCGTTATTCCCATAAGTTTTAACATATAATATCATAAATTAAAAAAAAAAAAAAGAAATGTTCAATTAACATCTCCCTTTTATACGTCCGATGTCATGGATTTTTTTACAGTCTCGTCTTCATTTTTTATAAGATTGGTATCACCTTTTATTTTATACTTAATTTGTATTCCTTTAAATTTAAACTATTGAATAAATTATTAATTCAACAGTTTACATTTAAAAAATTGTAAAATGAATGATATAATAGAAAGTGAGATTGGTTTCATCAAAATAGAGGACGGGATCATAGAATCTTCCCTAATGTCATGGCATTTCTTTCTCTGCAAAAGAAACTTGGAAAGTCTTTACTTTTAAAATTGAAACTTTATCAACAAAATGAATAGAGATAGAAAAGTAAACATGTAACTTTTCAGCGTCTTCCCAAAAGAAAAGAAAAAATGATTTTTACCCATACCTCACAACACATAATATTCTATAATATGATTACACACAATAACTGCATAGTAAAGATTGTATTAAAAAAAATTACCTTGTAAAAATTATATTTTTACTTATATCACCCTTTTTATAAACTTCAACTTCATGACTAACCTGGAAAATAAATGTAGCAAAAGGTTCCTTCCTTCCCTTTTGAAAAAAAAAAAAAAAAACCTCAAAAAAGGAAAAAAGGGAAACTTTTACAAAAGTTCGGTTATTTATTTTACTTTTACTTTTTCAAAAGAAGAAAAAAAAAAAGACTTGTATAATGCAACATAGAGTCCATAACATGATCCGATATATGAAGAGTGTTGATAATACCTTAAAGTGGAAGAAGAAAGGGTGTCCAACATGACGCCTTGTAGAAGCCACACCATCAAATACCCAGCAAACCCTTTGACATGGAGTGTATTGTGTTATGTTGAGCCAACTCAAACCATATACTAGCACGAAACCTTTGATTATTGTTTTATATATCAAAGTAAAAATATGTAATAAGTAAATAAATTAATCCTTTACCTTTTTTTAAATATAAACCAAAGCTTTAATAGCATTTAAACTAAAAATGTTATTGCATAGAATATTGAGATATGATGATTACGAAACCGACGACAGATGTGACGAAGAAGAATCGGTTAAAGTGGGAAAAAGAAAAGGGGTATTAAGAAGGCAGTTTATAGTAGTTTTCTAAATGAGAAGGTAAAGAGGCGGTGAAAGTAGGGAAGATTAAAGATGTATTAAATGGCGCACAATTTAATACATCAGCATGAGGAGATTTCGGGAGAAATAAATAAGTTTCGAAAGTTTAATATAAAATATTGGAGTCGAATGATTTTGTTATTCACTTAATAATAATAGATAAAATAATGTAAAATGTGAAACACTATATTACCTTGACGAACACAACTGATTAGTTCTAACAATGGCAAGTCCAACAGAACATTCTCATGACTCCATTGTTACGGGTTCGACATATGATCCTAATAGAGAAAGGATAGGTCTCCGACTTTATGATAAGTTTAGGTTGGATTTTCATTCTCTCTCCCTTCCATCTTCTCCAGTCAAAAATACCTGATTAATTCCTCTGGAAAATGTAAAGTTCTAAAGAATAAGGAAATTTCTTCTTTTTCTTTTTTTTATAACTGGAACTCATATTTTTTAATGGAAAAAAGAATCAAGTTTTTTAATCCTAAATGATTTTCCCATTCATATTTTCTTTGATACATGAAGAACTATATTGATATAATTTCATAAGAGCCTATTTAGCAATGAATATGTTAAAGTGTTACATCAACTATTTAAGAAACTTTCTCTATTTAAAGAATTCTCTATTTTATAAATGGATTATATTACTTTAAAAATTCCTTAACAATTTTTAAAAACTTAGTTGCATCCTATTTATAAGACTTTTACATTTAAAAAAGGAATTGAAAATCTTAAGGAAGTTACTTTTCAAGTTCCTTTATAGAGGAATATTTCGCAGTTTATGTGCCAAGGAATCCTGATAAAGATGCTCTGTGGATATGAATTATGGTATCATAATCAACAACGTGTTAATACTGCAAAGAATCTTTAATGTTTATATTAACTTTTTCTACTCTCTAATTTGTAATAATACATGAATGATCGAAGCATGGAAGGAGATAAGAAAGTTTGTCGTTCCAAAATGCGTTGAATACTCAAAAATATTTTGTAGACCATAAGAGGTGCGTAGTAAAACACATATATCCACAAACTAGAAATTTCTATGGTACATTTAAATTCAGCAAAGGAGCAAAAACGCCAACAAGAATAAATGCAGAAGATACAAAGATACGATAGTAAATCGGCTGGCTCCGGCTGAGGCGTTAAAAGTGGGGTAATAGGCCTCCATAGCAATGCCACAGAGTCCTTCCGCGGCATCCACATCTCTTTGCATTCTTATGTATCCTTGTTCTCCCCATTCTGTACCCCATGAGTTCTTCACCAGCCAATACTTCGTACCATTATCGCCAACCCCGTAGCCGACTACAGCCACTACATGGTCCAAATCCGTGCCACATTCACCTGCGAAAATGCCACTTGAGTAGAGCTGGAATTCGCGACTTTGCGAATCTATTGAAACAGAAACCGGCTGATTGGCAACTGCCTCGAGTAATGCCGCTTCACTGTTGGCTGGCACTTTCTCGTAACCATCTATACGCGCAACACTGTTGGCTTCTTCTTTCACATTGCATATTCCTATAACACCTTCATAGGGATAAGTAGCCTCGGTGGCGAGGCCATAATCCTTTACGAATTGGAAGGCATAGTCTACTGATCCACCGAGGCAGCCCTCGTTCCATCCTTCAGTGTTGCAATCAACTAGTTCTTGCACGGACAATGGGATCAACTCACCTTTTCTTATTGCATTGATTCCTTCAACTGATGCCACAGCAGAAAATGCCCAACAGCAACCTGCATTTCGGACACAGCTAGTTATACACTTTTTTTGATACTTCTTGCTAAAAGATTACAATCAAAGCGATGATAGCTTAACAGAGAGGATCTTGAGGGGAGTGAGAGAAGATTTAGTCGCTATAATATGATAAATAGTTATTTGATAACAGCAATTACTCCTATACAAGGTTGTAAACCTGCTGATTCCATCTAAAATTGCAAAAGAGCGTAAAATCAGAATGTAGATTCGGAACATGAAAACATAAGAGGAGATTATTCTATATGGACACTAGATTTCCAGGAAGCAAAAACAATACGAAAACCTTCTGTTGATTACCGCATTCCCCTTGATCCTTCACTGGTGTGACAGCCCCTTTTTCTCTCCAGTCAAATGAAGAAGGTACAGCAGCAGTGACATTTCCATACTTAAAAGATTGCGCAGAGGTGGCCATCCGTATCCTGAAGCCACCGCGTGAAGCCCTGAATTCTTCGTTTGTGAGATCCGCATAGGGATTGATACTTAGCTTGTAAGATTTGTCATTGGCCCTGTTGAAAGATTCCACGTACTCCACGTTGTCCTTGAAAATCACAAAACGTCTCTCCTTTTCGGCATTATCTCTGTACACCCGATCATATTGTGCCATCCAGCGTTCATGTCTCTCACGCATATACGGTTCCTGGAGTGCGTCGGATGTAGCCTCAGAAGTCCACGCTACCAATATAAAGAAAGCAATGCAAATTCCTTGATACTGGCATTTCAATGCCATTTTAGAGTTTAGCAGTTGAGATCTACTTATCAAATTACCAGGAAGCCATACCACTTCTGATCAAACATCTTAGTTCTATTAATTGTTGTGTAGTGTAGGGATTATAGATTTAGTTAGGTATGATTTACATAGATTTTAGAATATTTCTTAAGATTTATTATATGCTAGGATATATATTAGAATCTTAGATATGGTTAAATTAGATTTTAGAAGATTCATAAGATTTGCTTTTCCTCTTCCTTTATTTTTTTTTTTTCGACCAGTACCGATCATATTGATCGGTTTTCAATATTATGTTAATAAATGGAAGAGTTTTTACACCAATTTTTTCATTAAAATTTTCTTCAAGTTGAATTCCAATACATGATTTCTAATAACATAATTTTCTCTGACATGGAATCTCATAATTGGCTAGTTTTCATTGGTATATTATTCTATCGGATCAAGATTTGTTTTCTCTATAATTTTATGATTAGGCAGAGCTAATTTTATACAGTTCCTAAGAGTTGGGAAACTTTGATGGGAGTCTTTTCTTTACCATAACCTAAATAAAGGGCTTTCACAGTGCTCTCTCTCCTGAGATGTTGTGATTTAACTCCAGTTATTGCAATATAGGCCTTTCTTTTGATAAAAGCAATTGCAGGAGAATTACATCAAACTGGAGCTACATTATTCTCACGAGAGCCCTAATTAAAAAGAAATCTGTTTCAAGTGATTATTTATTTATTTATTATTATTATTTTTATTATTTTTTTCTTTTTACACCATTGCTAGGATAGTGTTTTGTATAATGTAAGTGAAAGACCCGTATTGGGTGAAGAACGGGCTCGATATGCGAACCGTAATGTAAGAGCTGCAAGTACAGTGATCTGATATGCCATTGATATGACAACATAGCTGCAGTTACCGTTAGAAGTAATTAGTTGCCGATTGATAATTGTTGATGGATGCTTTCTCGAAAGATCTAGAAAAGTCGGAAACATTGTCGAACAATTCAGAAGTTTGTTTAAAGAGGTTCTTGCGTTTTTAGCAAATATTGCAACTATAACTTATTTTCTACATTTTTTCTTGGAAAGGTCATATGGAGAAAACTTGACCATTGTAGCTAAATTTTAATAATTCTTCTTCTTCTTCTTTGAAATACTGTTTAGAGCAATACCACTGACGAAAATCATGCCATTAAGACCGTTGCAAAATGGGGCTTTGCATTGGCCGACATAACCTTTCTATTCATTATGATAATATTATCAAATATTTTATTGAATCAATTATATTTGAAAGTATATTTAGAGATTGAAATTACAATTCTATAAAATCAATAATTCGATTTTAAAAAGAAATTGATTCCACCTTTTAAAAAATGGAATTAGCAATTCTATTCCATCTAGATTTATTATTATTAATAAAATTACTTATTTTTAACATTTAATTTAATAATAATATTTAATAATTAAGAATACTTTTGATAATTATTACTAAATACCTATTTAATTTCATTCTATTCTATTTCATTATATTTATATTTTCAAACATGAAAAAACATTTCTCATTTCATTTTATTCTATATCATTCGTACACACAAATATGACATTAAATATCCCGACGTCTTCAAGCATGATGCACATGTGGCTGTTGGAGTATCAACTTTTGTTTTGCTGGCCCTCTTTCAGCCGCGTCTTGGTCAATTTTCACATCCTGTTTGCAAATGTTCTCTCAGTTTGTTTGGCCAAGCACACATATAAGAAGTTAAAAATTGAGCTCTACTAGAGAAAACTACTTCGCGAGAACTTTCGAATTCAGAAACCTTAGAATTAAACTTTCTTCGTTTTATTTGTTAGGAGAGTTGAAAAATGTAATCAAATAAAATTCATTCATTATTAAACTCAAACTCAACTTAAAAACTCAGCTCGATTTAAAAATATATAAAACAAATTCAAACTCAACTCGATTAACTCAATTAAATTTAAATTTAAACCTTTTTGTAAATTTTTTTTAACTCATATTATATTCGCTCCTTCGTTCGTAAGGTAAACATGTTACCACACGACAACAGGACACGCTCCTCTGTTTACTTCAGGATAGAAGCACGCTGTATAAATTACTAATATTTGCACCATATAGTTATTTGGAGATAAGATTAGCGATAACTTCAAGTTGAAACCCTATCTAGATGTTGAGATTGTACTCGAATTAGGTACCATTCCATTTAAGAAAAATACATCCTTCGAGAAAAGCTCTTCGATCTTTCATCAACATTTCTTAGTCCTCCCAAAAACCATGCCACATGTTATAATGAAAAAAGCACCAGCTACACGTCTTTTCGTTCCAATTTTATTCAACTTCGTTGTAGGCAATGGAAAAACAGTCCATGTAGCCAACCTCACACAGTAAAACGAGGGTATTGTTGACTTGTAGACAATGATTTAAGAGTGTCAGTCCCTCTGCAGCTATTCCACCACCATGCGATTGATGAAGGAACCCCCCAAAAGCTGCAGAATAGCATCACAAACGCATTAAGAGCTACACATAAATCTACAACGAAGAATTGTTTTCTAAGGCTATCTAATTATATTTATAGGATGCTTTCTGAAGAATTGATCTACTCCAAAGAATGATTTCTAAGGCCATTTCAACAAAGCGTACACTATACTTCTACAACATAATTTGTGTGGCAGAACAAAAATTATTCATCCACAACCAGCAGGAATTGGAAAGAACGAAAAAAGAAGTATTTTCACAGAAAAACCTCTGACAACTCACCTTCCAAATATTCCAGTACATCCATACATACATTGTGCAATGACTAGAAGCAAGCTGAAGAAAGTCTCCAGATTAAAATTACACTGGAGTGAACAGCACAAATTCTTCAACAGACATCATCTAAGGCTTTACCCATGGACACTGACAGACTCAAAGCACCTCAACTTTAACAGCAAGTGGTTTTTATCTCATAACTACTGCATGGACCATATTAAATTAAACAGGATTTAAGTAGAATAACCACACCTTCACTCACACCTTGAAATGTTGCTTAGGGTCCTTTTGTGATAACAACAATGAAGACAATGACCAAAGAAATCATCACCAGAGCTCAAACTCAAATCAAGAGCACCTCATCCAAAATTCACAGAACAGTCTCATTAGATTGAACATCCATGAATGACATCATTGCAAAAGGAGTAAAAAATAGATAATACAGCCACAAGTCACAATCTGTATATTTCAAGGAATAAACTCCACTAGTTTAATGCATCAAAAGATCTAGGAATAGAATTTCTACATAGAACTTCAAGGAGCATCAACATTAAGGTTCGTTTTGGTAGAAACTTTGAAATTGAGTTCTTGGACTAGGAAATTAAGGCCACAAAGATCACAAGAGTTGAAAGTGCTGCTTTCTAATGGTAGAAAACAATTTAAGAAATTGAACTATTAATAAGAGTTCTTCCAAGTATCTCTTCTCTTAGTTTCTTGGAAGAAAGTGTTGAAAAAAAATAATAAGAACAATAATTTGTTAAAAAAAAAAAATTAACAAAAGAAACCACAAAGAGGTATCATTGTATTAGCAGAGTTTGTTCACTCAGTTTTCAGAATATCAATTCATGATTCACATAATAGGGATATCAATTCCGAAAGCAAAATAAACCCCATCCCAGCATCAAACAGTTCTTATCAACACGTCCATCCCAAATCCGCTTCAGAAAACTGGAAATAAACCTAAACAAAAGCTGAATTTAGAGATGAAATTTCATTTCTTTAGAATTCCATATGCAGCCCATTTCTCCACCACCAGAGCATTTGTAAATGCATTGATACAAATTGTGGCATGATAGCATAGCTTGAACCATTAGCTAAACACAGATACATGAGATTTCAGAAAAATACTTCATTCAAAAAAATCTATTCATATCACACCATTTTCACGTCTTTTCACACTGATACTGTTACGAAGCGAATTGCAAGATATGAAACTCAAGCCCCACATTCAAAGGACTAGATTTTAGAAGGGGCTTCTTACACAGAACTCTAAGTATTATTCTGCGAATAACTTCTCCAGTCATTCAAAGCCTAAAACTCTACTAAACCTAAATTAACCCTAACTAACGTTACTAATCTTTCCGAATAAATAAACACCGAAAAAACCAGTTATTAGAATTCACAAGAACCTAACCTGCTCAATTAATTTCTCAATTATCGCCCAAGAGAAGGCGAAGCCGAGAACCGAAGGCACCAGTGGGTTCCAGAGCCGCTTCACGGCGAAGATCACGCTTAATGTTATTCATACGATCGGTTAGGGCTTGGTGCTCTTCTTTAAGAGCAGAATTATCTTCCATAAGGTCGTGTAAACGGTACTTCTGGCCGAGGGATCGAACGCTGAGGAGTAGAATTCCGGTCATGGCGAAGAACTGAATGAAGCTGTCTCTCCTTTTCATGGCGTTCTTGAAAAACCCTAGAGGTTTTCTAGGGTTTCCGGAGTTGGTAGTGGTGGTTGAACTTGCGAATGACATTGCTGGAGAACACGGCAGCTAGCGGTTCTTTGTGAAAAGGTTGGAGTTCCAGCTCTGTCTGTTATCCGAGGTGACGGCGCTCTGACGAGAGTATTTTTCCGGTGGGATAGAGCTGGATACTGTAAGGGAAAAAGGAGGATGAAAAATTGTACCATGTTAATGTTTTTCTTAAATATATCAGATAAAAAAATTAAATAACTTATTATCAAATTATATTTTTTTCTAAGTTGAAAATACCCTCAAACCCAGAAAACAGGACATATGGTTACTTTTTGTTATATTCCAAGTGCAATTTAGACTACTCGCAATAATAGTTATTTTCGGTAAATAACTTTTTTATCATCTATTTATTTTATTTTAGAAAGTAAACTATAAAAGTGTTATTTGAATGGTGATCAACCTGTATATAATTTAGCATTCTATAAATATTATTTATTAATAACTTCTTGCATTATATTACAATAACATTAATACGTATTATTATCGTATCTTTTGTCGCCACTAATTTCATAGTTTTCTTTTTTTCTCTTTTTCCAATGACTATAAGTGGTAATAATATTGTATTTGTATCCGTATTCATATTATAATATCATATTACAAATTGTAACGTTATTTAAATATATAGCCGTTAGTTAGAGATTTTGTTATTTACTTCATACATATGTGATTTTTAGATGTAACAATACATAATTTATATTATTAAAAATAAAGAGCTTTAATAACTATCAACAATTATTAAAATTTGATATTTTACATATTTTAAGAAAATAAATTAATAAAATTTCATCTGCATTTTTTATTATCTACCATACCACTTATATGATATTTGCTATATTGAAATAGACCAAAATGGATTTTTATTTTGACTTTCATGACCTTTGTTGATGTTTCAAAATATATTTAGAAAATAAAATTATGATGCGATGAATCGAGAATTTTAGCTTCAATAGAGTATTCGATTCTTTAATTGTATATATCTATAATTTATATATTTCATTATTTGAATTTATAGTTTTTAAAAAGTTTTAAGATTGAATTGCTAAAATTAAAAAAAATATATATATCTAATTAAAAAATTCCAAAAACTTTTAAAAATTGATAATGAAATTAAAAATTTTATAATTTAAAGGAAAAAAATTCTTAAAAAACATTTAATTATTTTTTTATTCTTTTTTTAACACTGCATTATGGGTATGCAATCTATTAGTATTATTTAAACCCAAATAAACTTAAATAAGTATCTTGCATCTTATTTTTTGAGATTACTATTTAACCCTTTAATGTTATATCATATAATAAAAAAATCAACACTAGAGTAATATTTTAAAATTATAAATGACTTATAATATAAGTAAATTTGATAATTTCCTCAATTTCTCTATTCCATCGATCTTCAATCTCTCTTTCCATTAATCCCTCTCTCCTCATTGATCTCTCCCTCCAATTCTCACCACTTTGTGCTCTCTCTCTATGGTACTTCACGGAGATCAAGGAAATTGGTGTCGAGAGTCAAATCGAGATTGTCTATGAATTGAAGTAGGTCCCATTTCTTGTATATGATAGTAAACTATGGAAAGAGAGTGTAATTAAATTAACAAGTGTTCTTAATTTAATAAAAAAGAACTTTTTTATTTTCCTTTTTAAATTAAGCACAATAATATATATATATGCATTATCAAACGTTTGTAATTTATTCTAATAATTATAGTCTTCTTTATCTTTGGAAATTTGTAAAACCATTTATGAATAAATTCACTTGTCACTAATTTAGTTCAATAATTATTTTATATTCTAAATCTAATTGTGTTGCTATATCTAATTTCTGCACATGCATTACAAGTGTTCGTCTGCTAATTGTAATAAGACGAAAAGGAAAAGATGGTGTTAGTGAATGCTGTAGTAAGCGAGTTTGTCGACGATACTGAATCTGCATTAAAAAGGAATAATATCCCTGTTCTTAAAAGTGAAAAATATTTCCCTCCAACTCCATTCAGGGCAAACATCACCCCCACAACTACTCCTACCCCCACTTAAGAGCCACAAATGTTTTCAAATTGTTACGAAGATTTAGAGATTTGTAAAATTAAATGATAATGTAATATCCTACGATCCTAATCCACTAGCTTTCAAATAGTTTATATTCTTTATATAGTTTATATTCTTTATAAAAAAGCATATTCATCAAAAGTATAAAATAATATATAGTAGTTTTATTAGTGATTATGAGAATATATATCTTGGTAATAGAATAATGAATATAATAATATCATTAGTGACACGAAATAATTTATAAAAGTAATTTATACTCATTTATTATAATAAAATGCATGCCTATAAATTAATAAAACCATAAATATATATATATGCACATATGATAAACCTATATTAGCTAAATAATTAACAAATCATTATTAAGTGATGCTTCAAAGGCAATGTATAGTGCATAAATATAGCACAGTAACCACTAGCAGCAGATAGTGATTTAAAAAAAAATGAGAGTTTTATATTCACTTAGCACTTATTAGGATTATATTGGAATATGAGATCATTTGAGAATGATACCTAGTTGGCTAGATATCTCTGCTTCATTGGATAGATTAGAAGCAATCATTAGTGTAGGGATGTTTAAATTATACGTAGATTCAAATATATAATTATACAAATTAATAAGAAATAAATTAAAAAGTTTAGTACTTGAGATACACTTTATAAGTTATGATTTATAACAACATTCTTGGAGTTAAGTTTGACTTTCATAACTAGGTAATAAAAATTAAAAGAAATAACTATATAGTTTTAATATCTCAAATTAAGCTCATTTATGTACAATTTTCTTATAACTTTTAAGTTTCTTGGGTCTCATTGCTATAACATAGAATTTTATAATTTTAGATGTAGCTCACGATAAATATTTTAGAACCAATTATGTAATCTTAATAATTGACATTATTAAGTAAAATTATGTTTATTAATAAGTTTCAAATAATTAATAGAACTTATCTATATATTATATTACTAATATTTTGCTAAAAATTACTTTAAAATTTACTCGAAATAACAATATGTAAGAAAAAAAATTGGGACTACGAATTATTCCTTACTAATAATGTTGGTTGTAGAAAAAAAAAGGAAATATTCTTTAAACATTTTAGAAATTAAAATATGTATTAAATAAAATATAATAAATTATCAAAATATTTAGAAAAAAGAGAGACAAACCACCTTGAAATTAAGGTGGTGAATCTCCTACTATAAATATGGCTTAATAAACCATTATCATCACGAAAAATGAGTTAGAAAGAGAGCATGGGTTGGGTAAGAGAGAGAGAGAGAGAGGATTAAATAATTCAATTTTTCTTGTGTCTAATATATTTTTAGATAATTTTGTTTCATAGTTATAAGTGTTATTTCTTTTAATTGATATATTTAATAGTTATAGAAAAGATAGATTTGTAATCTCATTATTTTTTTTAAATAGAGTATTTATCGATAGCATTTCATAAATTTCTTATTTTTCGAATTTTAAATTTATAATATTGATAGTAGTAAAACTTATATATTATTAACATCAATTATTCAAATGAGTGGATCTTTAATAAAAGTATGGTTTTACAAGTATAATTATTAAAATTATTAAAATTGAACTTTATTGCTTTCTTAAAATAATTTTTAGTAAAAAGTAAAAGTTTTTAAAGTAAAATTTTTTTGGAAAGGTAGAAACTTCTTAAATAATACTAAGAACCGATGTTATATAAATTTCAAATATAAAGTTAAATTACAATGATATTATGTAATAAGTATCCATGACTACATTAGGCTTAGTCAAAAGGGGCTAAGTCTAATATACAAAGTAAGTCTCATTTAAGTACTGTATTTTAATTTCCATTATTTTGTATTGAATAGGCTAAATCTATAACCTTATCGAGGGCTTTTGAGAATAATTTGGCTAAGTAGAAAGGTAAGTAAAATCAATGCTTTATAGCATTTTGGATTTCAGAATACTTTAAGGATTTGGTATGTTTTTGGCTTGTGACTGTAATTTAGTTCTTTGTGCATATGTGACACATGTGCATGAATAGTTTTTTGCTGTCATAAGAATTTAGATCTATGTGATGTTGTTTTATGATTATTATTTCGATTGGTTTGTTTAATCACTTTGGAAACGATCTAACTTGAACTTGACCTAACATCTAGCTTGACATGCATTGCAATGCATTCTTAGGCCAAACACAAACTTTCTTTAATGACGATAGCTTAAATGGTCTTTTTCCCACCTTAGTCGAATTAATTAATGAGAGAAGAGGTTATAACAAGGTTGAGGATTGTAGTTTGAAAGAGGTCACGGAAGGAGGGTATTTTTCATTACACAAGCCCCAGTTTGATTTTGATCCGTGAATGTACATCATCAAACTCCTTAACTCATATTAGAGCGGACGCAATTTCTATAATCTCACGAAAAACCAAATAACATCATGCAATGACATTTGTTTATACATGTATTGCATTTAACTAATCTGGTTGAAAACCCTACTTATGATATGTTGAATGTATACTTCTATCTCCATCCTACTTATTAAGTAAGTTGATGCTCATTTTCCCATAGTCTGTTTTGCAGATTCAAAATGAAACTACAGGTATTGTATACCAAAACCAAAACTTTTGCAAACGAGGTTGTAGAGTAAGGATCAAGAAGAATTCAACTAAATTTAATTCTTATTATTGACTTTTTCTAACTGTTAAGGAAACTACCCAAGTCTTCTCAAGGGGTTCGCTAGTTTTTCATCTTTTGGTTTATACACTAAATAACGTATACCTATAAGTTTTACCAGTACTCTTTCGAAAGGACAAATTGATGAGTTTGTTTTATTAGTTATTTTAAAAGAATTCTTCTAAGGTTTATATCAAGTATCAAATTGAATGCTTTAAAGTCATAAAGTAAAGTACGCTTGATGTAAACTAGGTCTATAATAGCAGCTGTAAGGTTAGTTTTTATCTTATAATGGTTTACATGGTGGAACTATTATGACTCTACCTTTTCGGGATGTGATAGGTAAGAAATGTTTAAAGATCATTTTGAAAGTGTTCCTTACAAATATAAAAGAAGTAGCTAAATTTTTATCATTTGGCATGAATGGTTAAGGGGGAAGGAAACCTAAATCCCTAAAATACTACATTTATGCTCCTTATATAATATTAATGTTATAAAATTTCTCTTCCAATACATCGATAGCTTGATCAAGTCAATTTACTACCCGCTTTAAGCATATTGTCTACGACTTATTAACTATCCAAAGAGAACACTCAAAGTAATATAAATGATTCAGTAAGTAATATACGTCAAATTGTTGCTTTGTGATTTTGGTATCAACTTTAGTAGAGTTGTCGATATTGTGATTTTGGTATCAACTTTAGTAAAGTTGTCGATAGTTACTCTATGAGCTTTTTTTTTTTCTTTTTAATGGAGTTGATCTCAATCAAACTATTGAAAAGTTTCAATAGTGCCTATTGATAGTCTAGCCAGTAAAGTAGTAATTTTTTTATTTAATTACATTATATCATTAATAGCTTGATATGTGGCTACCAATAGCTCTAAAATAGTAGATGGTCTTATTGTATACTATGAATAATTTACTATGTACTTCTCAATAGATTTTACAATGTACAATTTAAATAAAGATAGATATATTTTTCACTTAATCATTGCAATATGTAATGTTCTTATCACAAATTATGTGATGCTTGATTTGCATTTTGGGGTTTACTGTCTAAATAATAAAAATAGATTCTTATTTTTGTGCCATGGTCACATAGATTACTCAATCAATTGTCAAAAGTTGTGTTCTTATATTTAAGGGAAGGAAAATATTTTTGGAAGTTGTTACTTTTAATTTGATGTTATTAGAATTGCGCACGCATGGTAAATGCAGGTTTGCTAGTTTGATATATATGTGTTAAAAAAAGAAAAAAAATCCTTAAATACCACATTGATGCTTTTTAAATGATGTTAATATTGTAAAATTTATTCTTCAATACATCAATTGCAATAGTTTGTTGAAGTCAATTTACTGCCAAGTTAAAGCATACCATTTATGATTTATTAACTATTGACGATCAACTCTTAACCTGCGACTCTATAGGCTTAAGCCCATCACTAAGCCTAACCAACGACATCCTTAAGAATCTCTCTTAGCCCTGCCAAATGGTTTCCCTAGCAAGTGCCTAAGCCAACTTAAACAAATGCACCTACATTGCTTATCATGCCTATGGTATAGGTGAAAAGTCTAGGTGGCTCTTAACACCTCTTTGGATCCGAATGGCTGAGAGAACCTAAAGTCCCCGAGCCCTCTTAATCTAAGCTTCGAGCACTTAGGAAGTCTACCTCAATCAATAACCCATTATTTGACCACTAAGGGGAGACATGCCCCCTGTCTAAAGTGCCCTTCAAAGGGTGCATTAAGAAAGGAGTTGAGCTTCCTTTCTTGTATCCCTCTTTCTCTCTTTTCATTAAATGCTACATGACATCTTGACGTATGGCCTAAGAGTCTCGTCACTAAGCTATGGTGGTTACCCATTCTAATGTGATAAGCTCTCTTTCCAGGGTTTACCAACTTGCATGAAAGGTGCCTATACTTTGTTGTATTGATAACGTTCTCACCTTGGATTGAGCCTAAGCTAATCTTCACATGCTACGCAGCTGAGTAAGTTAACTCTCCTTTCTTATAAATAGGAGGTAAAACTCTAGGTAAAGTGATAGAATCCTTTAGCTCCCCCTAATTTTACTCTTGTCTATATTCTCTAAAATCAATTTCTTAATTGTCTCTCCGCTAACTTAAGTGTAGAAAGACTTTCATTAGCTATGCCATAAGAGGCTTTTTGTAGGTTTACCATCATTACAGGTTATCGGACCACTAAGAGTATAGCTAAGATCCACATTTGTGATGCCTACTATCACCATTAACTATCTAAGGAAACACTCAAAATAGATGATGAATCTCATCTAAAAAAATAATTCAAACATATATCTATATAAAACATTGGTTTTAGAATAGCTAGTATAGCTGTCAAAGGTCACATTGTGAGCTTTCTTTTTTTCTTTTTTTTTTTTTTTTATAGTTGATCTTGATCAAACTATTGTATATTTTTAATAATACCTTTCGATAGTCTAGCCAACAAAGTAGTAAATTTTTTGTTTAAATACATTGCACTCTAAATGGGTTAACGTATGCCTATCAATAGCTCTAAAATAGTAGACAGTTTAATTGTACAAATTGACAATTTAATATGTACCTACTAATAGATTTTACAATATATAGTTTAAATTGAGGCAAATTTTTTTTACTTAATTATTGCGATATGTAATGGTCTTGTTACATGTTATGTGACTCCTAATTTGCATTTTAGGGTTCATTGTTGCAATAGTATAGATAAGAATATGTTGATATTTTTGTGCCATGGTTATAGATTACTTTTCAATTGATAAAATTTGTGTTGTCGTTAAATTTGGGGGATGGAAAACATTTTTAGAAGTTTTTGCTTTTAATTTGACATTGTTAGATTTGAACATGCATATCGAATGTAGTATCCACTAGTTTTGCATATATGGGTGAAAAAAAAAAACTTAAATCTCTAAAATACCACATTTATGATTCTTAAATAATGTTAATGTGTAAAATTTATCCTCAATTGATCATTTTTAATAATTTATTGAAGTCAATTTATTGCCTACTTTAATCATATTGTCAATAACATATTAACTATCTAACAAAACACTTAAAGTAGATGATGAATCCCATCTAAGAAATAATTAATACACACACATATATATAAATGGAGCTGTTGACTATTGCTCCATGAGTTTTTTTTTTTTTTTTTAAGCTGGTTTTGATCAAACTATTGATAGATTTAATAGTGCCTATTGATAATGTCATCGATGAAGTAGTAAATTTTTTGTTTAAATACACTACATTGTCAATAGCACAATATGTGTCTATTAATAACTCTAAAATAGTAGATAGTCCGATTGCACATTGCAAACAACTTAATATGTATCTGTTGGGAAATCTTATAATATACAATTTAAGTACTAAGAGCTTGATATTTTAGCTGTAGAAAAGTTAAAATCGGCATGTCAATAATTATTATGTATTTTTTTAATGGAAGTCATTTGAGGTCTTGACATGTTGATAATAATTGTCAACATATAGTCGTAAAAAAGACTTTTTAAATTGAAATTATTTATCTATTTTTGTCTTAGTTGTATGAGTCTTTGTCGAGCCTGATTTTTCTCGATTTCTTTTATTTAAAATTAATTTCCCCATTTCCGATTAATATTAAATCTTAACCCGATTAATATTAAACCTTAACCCAATTAATATTAATCTTCAACTAAAGAAATTAAGAAATTCTGATTTTTTATTGAAAATAATTTTTGGATTCGTCACCCAACCAAAGTCGGGAAAATAAAAAAAAAAATCGTAATCAATTGGGTGGATTGATTATGATTTGGCTATCAATCTTTAATTTCAATTTGAATGAAGAACTAGACGGTTTCGAATTTGGGAGCTAATTTATTAAACCCTAACGAGTACCACTATCTATTTATCGAAATTAGGATTATTTTTCTAATTATAATATTTAAAAATAAATAATCAAAAGAAAAAAGAATCTAAGTTTCTATATATTTTCTCGTTGCTTTAAAGGTATCTACGTACCCATTAGCCGGGATCAAATAAGCATAGTTTTTTCCGAAAACTTTAACGTGTTGGTTCTTTTTATTAAAAGAAATAATCGGTTGAATTTGCGTTTTTATTAACCATTTTATTTTTATTAAGAAAAATCCTTAGAAGCCTAATTTTTATTCCTAATTATAAAAAAAATAAAAATAAAGACCTAATTTTTGAAAAGTCATAAATTAATATTTTTTATTTAGAAAAAATTAAGTGATAATTATTTTTATTTTCAAGAAAAAACGCTAAAGATTTTATAAAATATGCAATTTTATGAAATATGCAATATTCTATATGATGAATCTTTTATATAGAAAAGACACTTAAAACGTTAAAAAAAAAAGAAAAATAATTCCTAATTATAGAAAAGATGCCTTAATCATAAAAAAGATACCTAACCATAGAAAAAATGTCTAAACTATAGAAAAAATATCTAAACTATAAAAAAGATGTTTAAACCATACAAAAAAATCTAATTTATAGAAAAGGTGTCTGGATCATAAAAAAAAAAAAACTTAACAATAGAAAAGATATACAAACTATAAAAAAGAAGTCTAAAATATGGAAAAGATATCTAATCATAAAAAAAAAAGATGTTTAAACTATAAAAAAGATGTTTAAACTATAAAAAAGATGTTTAAACTATAAAAAAGAAACCTAAACTATGGAAAAGATATCTAAACTATGAAAAAAACATTTAAACTATGGAAAATAAGCCTAAACTATAAAAAAATGTCTTGCCATAAAAAGGAAATCAATTAAAGATTTATTTTTTATTTTTTTATTTTTTTTATTTTATGATCATCAAAATGATTTTTTTATCTACAAAACCTTAATATGCCTAATGCAATTTTTCTAAATTAATATAATATGTAAAGAACGAGATTTTGTAAAAATGTCATTTTGAAAATATGAAATCTAAAAAAAATAATTAAAAAATAAAATAAAATTTAACTTAATACATGTTCACTATACACTAATGCTATAACTAATTACTAGCAATTAAAGATGTAATAAAAATAAAAAAAAAAAATAGTACAAGTCTTAAAAATAACAGCGCATATAGTAAGTGAGATAAAAATAAATAAATAAGACAATCTATAAACAATAATTAAAAACCACTATTATGTACTTGTAAGGAAAAACACGTAAAGCTGATGAAAGGGAACATATTGGATCCCTAATCCTATCGCGAGCACAACTATAGAATTGGTCCAAAGAGTGGGTTCGAGCATGTTTTTTTTTTAACAAATGTGTAATTGTTCTTTTTTTTTTCTCACACCATGCAACCCCTATTTATAAAACTTGAAAACAAATTTTTTGAATCGAATCGAATTAAATCAAATCTAAATTGATAAAGATCCAAAATAGATTCGAATCTTACAAATCTTGATTTTATTAGATTTAACATCATCGTATCAGATTTTCTTTTTCTTTTTTACAACTATTTAGTCAAGATTCCATCAAATTAATTTTTTCGAATTTTTTCTTTTTTCTTTTTAAATTTTTTTCCAACAATTTTCTTTTTTTCTGTCTTTTTTTTTATCATTTTTTTTTATTTTTTAAATTACAATCCTAAAAACAAAAATTATAACTATAATGAGCAAAAATCGAGTGTCTACAGTCTTCCTACATTGTTTTCAAATGGTTACATAAGTATGAAGAGTACTATTACAATTATATGATATACTTGTTTATTTCATTTTTATTTATGCATTATTTATTGTTTTCTAAGTTTTTCCTATTTATAACAAGTATTTGTTATTGTACGGTGAAAATAAAACATCAAATGACCTCATACATGTATTTCTAGTATACAGTTATAAATTAATAAATATGTTTTGTTAATAATGCATGAAATATATGCTAATGACCATTTTTTTTCAGTAATAAAGAGTATGGAAAGTAGACTTTATGTAAAGGACTAAGCCACTAAGAGGTTAAACATTGTGACCCAAACTCATATTGAAAATGTTTAACCTTACATTGTTCATCTGAAAACTTATAATTGATGTTTATTTCTACATATGCATAAGAGAAAGTTGAAAAGTGGCATAGTATTTGGACATGGAGAATCCAGTTTAGTATAAGAGATTGAAAAACTCATCTATGGGTCATTTGGTGCAAGTAAGATTGAAGAGCTCTTAAGACTCAATATATTGTACATTGTGATAGTAGATTATCTCATTCTAACTAGGTATGATAAAAGTTGTGCTCCTGAACACATGATAAAGGTATAAGAGCTTTGATAACTTGATTCTATCAACTAGTCCATAAATGTTAGTTTTCAACAAGCATTAAAGCTCCTAGATCATGTTATAATAACTTTATTAACATATTTCTTTTGCATCCATTTGGTTAAATTTCATTTATAAAATGAAGTAAGATAAAAATAAAATTAAAATTAGTTTTTAAATAAAGTGAATAAGCAATAACGATTACTTGGTTTATCTATCTTAAAAATAACATTAATGATATTGTAAGAATAAATCTAAAAATACCAATTATAGCGTGATATGATATATATATATGGTCTTATAAGTATATATATGAAATTATAACAGAAAATAATTAAGGAATAACTATTCATTTACAATTTCTCATTCCATATTGAAAGGAACTCTCTAAAATAACTATCTCAAATCAAATGCAAAAATAGACTTTCTAAAAAAAAAACGACCATTACGTATCCAACATATGAAGTCTACTAAAATTACTAGTGTTGTGGGCATCATTATTTTTATCTCATTGGGCCTTATTCCTTCTTTTAGTATCCATTTATGTCTAGCTTTTTACTTTATGTAATCAACCAATTTAGTTCAATATGGTATATATTATAAAGAATCCTATCCCATTAGCCTTTGTAACATCCATTGTGAATTGCAATATACAATTAACCTATACATAGGTTTTTTAAGTGATTTTGTTTTAAATGAAGTCCTATTGAAATTTTAAAACTTTTTGAAGCTTTTACAATTTGTTTTTGTTTTAAAAGAAAACTTAGTGAAATACATGTTCGTACATGAAAATTAGGTTTCAAACTCCTATAAAATATTTACATGTATATTATAAAATTTTCATTCTATAAAACACTTAAATAATCACACTATATGAGATGGAAATCTAGAATATGCAATAGGACTCCTCTATGGGTTAAGGGAGCCTCAACATAGAGAGAAACAAGTGGAGGGTAATGAGATAAACATGTTAAAGCAGGAGATTATAGTATACCTACTTAGGCCATTGGATACAAGGCCTTCATGGCAATGCCACAAAGTCCTTCTTTCACTTCTACATCTCGTTGCATCCTTATATATCCTTGTTTGCCCCATTCTATACCCCATGAGTTCTTTATTAGCCAATACTTCATACCCCCATCACTAATGTCATAGCCAATTGCAGTAACCCCATGATCTAATTCAATGCTGTAAGCTCCAATGAATACACTACTCTTGTAGAATTGGAACTCGAAGCCTATTACATCAATTGCTACCGAAACTAACTGACTAGCAACTGCCTTGAGTAATGCATCTTTGCTGTTAGCTAGTACATCCTCATATCCTTTTATATGTACTACACTATTTGCTTCTTCTTTCTTGTTGCATTTTCCATCAACACCTTCATAAGGGTAGGTGGCTTCAATTACTAAGTCATTTTTCTTAATAAATTGGAACACATTGTCCATCTAGCCACCATCGTAGCCTTAATCTACACCTCTAACATCACAATCAACGAGTTCTTGCTTTGATAACGAAACTAACTTACCATTTGCTATTGCATTGACACCTTTAACAGCCGCTACAGCAGAAAAAGCCCAACAACAACCTGCATTTTAGACATGGTTAGCAATTGCAAACTTTATGCCAAAGATGTGATACGATTCTAATTTACAATAAAGCAAGCTTTTACAAAATCGTAGTTTAATTACCACATTGCTCTTGATTCTTTATTACTGTCATAGCCCCTTTCTTTCTCCAGTCCATAGAAGAAGGCACAATAGTGAGATTTTCATACTTGAAAGATTGAGGATAACACATGTATGACTTGAAGCCATTGTGCGATGCCTTAAACTCCTCATTGGTGAGATTCGCATAGGGATTGACACCCAGCTTATGAGGTTTGTCATTAGCCTTGTTAAAGGACTTTATGCGCTCTATGTTTTCCTTGAATATCTTAAATTGTCGCTCATTTTTAGCTAAGTTGTCTCTATAAACATGCCCATAACAAGTCATCTACAGTTCATGTCTCTCATGCATTGAGAAGTCCTGTAGGGTACGAGATAATACTTAGAAGGACAACATTCCTAGAATGAAAGCAAGGCAAGAAGATTAGGTTGCTTTGAGTGTCCTATAGCTTATGATTTATTGTTGAGGAGTCAAGAGTGAAGTAATGACTAGAGATGCTGATATCAAGTTTGTTCCATGTATCTATAGGGAATGGATCTCTACGAGCTGCATGTTAATTTGTGGATGCCTTTGCAAGGAATTTGACCCCTATCTTCCAGTAGTTGATTAAGACAGCAAATTTTCTTAGAAAATAAAATTTATGCTTTGTCCTCTAGCATATATGGAACTTTATCACAACGTGGCTGTGAAAGACCCCTATCTTCCAATAGTTGATTAAGACAGCAAATTTGCTTAGAAAATAAAATTTATGCTTTGTCCTCTAGCTTATATGGAACTTTATTAAGACGTAGCTGTGAAAGTGGTTTGAGATTGACTTGTTCTTAACATTTAGTGCTTGTTTTAATTAAAGACTGTTAAAATATCTTATATCAAGAGTTGTAAATTCTTTCAAAGAAAAACATTTTCAACTCTGCTTGGTTTTGTATGTAATATTTTAAATCAATGACCAAATAAATAAGTACTTTAAACTCAATAAAATTGGTCAATCTCAAAACATTTCCTTAGCCATGTCAACAAAGCCTCTATGTTTGTAGAGGATAAAACATATGTCATTGTTTAACAAAGTCCAATATTTAAATCCCTTGATCATGGATTCATGGAAGGAATGATTCTTTTCCTAATGTGTTAACTGACATGCAGAGGATAATCATAACACTTATTATTAGAATTTTGATATATAATCTATCTATAGATTATTATATAGATATAATGTCATGACCCTAAAGAGGGCTTAGTAGGATTGCTTAAAATTTTTATATCATGTATGTACCCATGATTTGAAAATTGCCTTTTAAGTTAGAGATTACAAGAATCTAATCAATTAAACACTAGGTTTTCGATTTTAATTAAATAGTTGAATATTAAATATAAGTGAGTATGGATCTCCGATAAGCCACGATCCATCAGAATCGCAGAGAATTGGTATCACTTACCAAATACTAAGATAAGGTAAAACCACTTACTAATTTACAAGAAATACTCCATAATCTTATCATATAAATATACTTTACATAAATTGTTTTATGCCACTATACACTTTTCAATCACCTCTAACATTGCCAAATCTACCTCTAACATTGCCAAATCTTTCTCTAATTTGTACTCTACTCTCAAGCTTATCCTAATCCCAGCTTACCAGAAACCTACAAAAGAAATTATAGGAGAATGAGCAAACCATGGCTCAGTAAATTCGTTCTTCACCACTAACGTCAAGCGAGTTATCAAACATTATTAGCAAACATGCAAGCTATTTATATACGTGATGAATGCAAATGTGATGAATGCAAGCAATACATCCATAGGAGTCTAGAACTATGGAAGGTGTAAAGTTACGTTGTCTACACATTGATTTTTCCTCTGTACTTACCCATAAAGAGCACCTCACCTTAACCGCATAACGCTGCCTGGGGGCACTGTCCTACCAGACGTTACTTAACTATTATCTTAGTCTAAGAATCAACAATCAATGTAGGTGGACCCCAACTAAGATTGCCTACCAAACATATCAAAGGCCCTCAAGTACAAATAGTGAGTACATCTCATTATCCACAAATATCCATGGCCCCATGGGCCCAAATATGCGAGTCATCTCACAAACAATTAGAAATACAATACTAGCTTTGCCTTAACAATGAAAACATCATTTACGAGCTTTACGAGCTTTTTCAGAAATCATCTAATGGTATATCTAAGATAGGAAAAACATTTACCAAAACACTTTTCTCAAAAATTTGCAAAGCTAACACTCTCCATCCACATACCAGTTGGATCATAGACATGTGACAAATATAATGAGTTTCTTTAGTCGAATAGTTACATTTACCAATTTAGGAAAGTGATCACATAGATAATAGCACATAAAGCAATCAATCATTCAACAAACAATCAATATCAATCAACTAGCAACATACAAATAACAAACAATAAGTAGATAGCAAATCATAAGAACTCCCTCACTTAGGTTATGCTCACTTTCTTGGCTTTTGAGAATTCCTTAACTCAATAATCAAATACCTAAAAAATAAGAAAACTTATAAATGTTCTAAAAAACTAAGTTTCCGTGTTAACTAATTATTTGTGATTATTTGTCTGGTTTCCTACTATAACCTAATATGATATAAATATAATTGAACTTAAATTTTTTACTCAAATTATCTTAAGTTTTCAATTGCATATAATTTTTTTGATTTAGTTCAGTTTCTTATGAACTTATAGTTCATTTCAATCGTTTTCGAGCATACTTTTTCGTAACGAAACCTGTTTTGGACATTGTAACTCGCAGTTTTAACCGTGATATAAAAATATCACAAAGTTCATTATTTTAACTTAAAAAGTTATAAAATATCAATTTAAGCTTTTTCTCAGTATATTTACGATTTAATAATTATTTAAATTGTATAATTGATAATTTTCTTATTTTAAGCCTATTTTACTATAATTACCTATTTTTACTTATTTTTCAGATTTTAGAGTTACTAATTCAAAATTTTCCACATTATTATTTTTCTACTTAATTATTTATTTATTATTATTATTATAAATTACGAAAATTAATTATTTTATTATAAATAGTGACATGGCAACACATAAAAGCGCCACGTATCAAGCTTGTACCTTTTTTCAAATTTTTCCATTATTTTCCATTTTACGATATAATTATATATAAATACTTATGATTATATTCAATTAAATCTTTCAATTTAATTAATTATTAAAAATTTTCTCCAAATTATGGTATTCTTATATATATATATATTTATTATCTTACTTTATTTATTAAATTATTATTATTATAGTATATTGTATATACTATTTAAGTATACTAGTATTTTTACATATGTACATTTATACACACATATATATATACTAAAATACAAATATTATTAATAATATGTATTCTTATTATTTTAAACATACACACATATATATGGAAAATACAAAATAGGTATATATATACATATGTACACATATATATATGGAATTACATAATACATGTATATACATATCACATATTAAAATAAAGATTATGTACCTATACACCATTATATATATGTTCATGCATATATATATAATTAATTAAGTAAAATACTAAATATATATATATGTATATAAAGGAATTATTTAGTATACATACATATTATACTTAAGAAAAATACTATGTATATATACACACACTTATATATATATTCATGTGTACATACATATATATATCAATACCTAAATAGTGAAAATACTAAATACATACCATATGTATTCTTATTTATACATACATACATATACATATATCGTATGTTATACATAATAATTCATATGTACATGCCCACATACATATGTTTATACACAAATAGAGAAAATACTTAATACCTATATATATATATATATATTTATGCATACACATATGTACATGTATTTAAATAAATAAACACTTAGTATGCATGTATATACTATATGATATACATATGTTTAAGTAAAATAAATAATCTTACCTAAATATTTTAATAATGTAGTTGTTGAATTTCTTTAGTTTTCTTCTTCTTAGTCTTTTCTTTTTCTTTTTATTTTTTTTCCTTTGCTTTCTTATTCTAATTGTGTATGTGTGTGTGTGTGTTATAGCTTTGCTCTCCTTTATTTTCTGATTTTAATTCCAATATCCAGTAACTTCCAACGTGAATGACAATGGATAAGAAATATAAAGCAATTTGCAAATCTTAGCATTAATTGAGATGAGACAATCTCATCATTACTTTTGATATTTTGCCTCAAATTGTAACACTTGGAGGAGAATTAAATCACATGGGTTGCTGCCGTGGTTGTTGTGCTGGAAATTCACATGGAGAGAGAAAAAGTGGGAAGAAAGAAAAAAGAAAAGAAAAAGAAAAATAAAGATAATCATATGTAATTTTTCCCAAATGTACAAATAATAAAAATAACATTTATAAATTAATTTTGAAATTTTATGAAAATTTATTAATTTAATTGGTACCCATTACAATTATAATTTTTATGAGTTATTTTAACGTTGTTAATAAAAGTTTTATATGATTACGCGATTAGTTGATAATTATAATCGACTATGATTATATCACTATTAAGTGATGTTTATTTGTTTTATAAGCTTAAAGTTATAATTTTAGGGTTTCGATCAAGTTTAATTTCGAGTATTTGTGCATACATGAGATTTAAAGTTTTAGTACGCAATTTAGGTTTCGAGCAAAATTTTAGGATTTTTATTCTTCGTATTATGTTTGAGTTTAAAATTTTAGTTAGTTTTAAATTTAATAACTCTATTGAGTTAGGGTAATTACCTATAATATTTAAATCGATTCGTTATCTAAAATACTAAATTTGCGAGGTTTACATATAGAAATAGATATATGGATCTTAGAGATCTTATTCGCATAATAGGTGGTTGGTAGATAATACTAAATATCCATTTAAAAAATAATAATAAGGAACAATAACTCTATCCTTAAAATGAAAAAAATTATTCTACGGCTCCATTCACATTTTTCTTTATAGCAAATAGCAATCTCGGCAACCAAACCATTATTTTCAACTACTCCCATCCTCACTTAATAACTATCTATATATGCTTTAAGATTGTTATAAAGATTTGGTGATTTGCAAAATCAAATTATAACAAATGCTTAAAAAATTATTCAAAATGTGTTTTCCATAAAATAAAAATGTAGTTAAATTTCTATCATTTGGCATATATGGTTGAAAATTAAACGTATATAAAAAAAAACCTTAATCCCTAAGATATCGCTTTTATGCTCTTTGTATAATGTTAAGAGGATATTGCAAATAACTCATCTAAACTTTGACTTACGTGCAGACTGAGTTCCTAAACTTTTAAGGTATAGTTTTTGACCCCATAAACTTTGATAAATTGATAATTTAAAAAACATTTCCATTTTTTAATACAAAAAAGTTGCACTATGGTCAAACTTTAAGGTGTCTTAAAGCATATTTTGATAAGTTAAGATAGGTATTTATGTGTCAAAATTAAAGTTTAAAAGGATTATTCTTAATTTACAAGGGTTATTTATCAATTTATTAAAGTTTGAGCGATAAAAAATCATACTTTGAAAATTTAAGGAGTCAATCCGTATAGAGATCAAAGTTTAGAGGGATTATTTGTATTTTCTCCTAATGTTAATGCTATAAAATCACACCTCCAATGCATCAATAGTTTGTTTTAAGTCAATTCACTACCCATTTTAAGCATATTGTCTATGACTTATTAACTAACTAAAGAAACCACTCAAAGTAGATGATGAATCTCATTAATTAAATAATTAAAAATGTATCTTTATATAAAAATTGATTTTAAATATCAACTTTAGTGGACCTATAGATGGTTAATTTGTGAACTTTTTTTTTTAAGAGTTGATTTCGATCAAACTATTGAAAAGTTTTAAGAGTGCAATTGCCCACTTAAAACATATTGTCTATGACTTATTAACTAACTAAAGAAGCCACCTAAAGTAGATGATGAATCCTATTTAAAAAATAATTAAAAATGTATCTTTATATAAAAATTGATTTTAAATATTAGCTTTAGTAGACCTATTGATGGTTAATTTATGACCTTTTTTTTTAAGAGTTGATTTCGATCAAATTGTTGAAAAGTTTTAAGAGTGCACATTGATAGTCTTATAGATAAAGTAATAATTTTTTTTAAATACATTACATTGTTAATAGCTTGATAAGTACCTATTGATAGCTCTAAAATAGTAATTGTACATTAGTGACAGTTTAGCTATGAACAAATTTCATAATATATAACTTAATGGAGAAAGATTTTTCTAGTGAATCATTACAATACATAATGGCATTTTTACAGATTATATGATTCTTGATTTGCATTTTAGGTTTAATTATTGGAATGATATAGATATTAAAAAATATATTAGTATTTTTGCGCCATTATCATAAATTACTTAATTAATTATCAAAAGTTGTATTATTGTTAAATGTAGGAGAGGAAACACTTTAGAAGTTATTGCTTCTAATTTGAAAAGGAAACTAAATCCCCAAAATACCACAGTACGCTTCTTAAATAATGTTAATGTGGTAAAGTTTCTCCTCCAATACATCAATTGTAACAGTTTGTTCAAGTCAATTTGCTACCCATTTTGAGCATATTACTAATGAAATATTAACCATTCAAGTTTAAAAAATAACTTGAACATATATTTATGTAAAAAATTGATCTAGTATCAGCTATAGTGGAGTTATTGCATTCACCACCCTACCCCCGCACCACCACCACCACCCAACCCCCCTTTCCCCTACCCACCTACCCACCCCTGCTTTTTTTTTTTTTTATTATTAAGTTAGTCTTAGTCAAACTATTGAGAAGTTTGATAGTGCCTATTGATAATGTAATTGATAAATCAATAAATTTTTTGTTTAAATGCACTATAGCTCTAAAATAGTAGATAGTCTAATTGTACATTGTTGATCAGTTAATATGTACTTATTTATAGATCTTAAATATACTATTTGAATGCTAAGAGCTTGATGTTTTGATTGTCAATAAGTTAAAATTTGCATGCTTAGCATGTACATTCTTTTCATAGAAAGTCATTTAAGGTATTGACTGGTTGATAATAATTATTATCTTACCAACAATTAGTGATGAAAAAGAAATTTTTTGAGTTTAAATTGGTTGCTCCAATTTCGACCAAGGTGCATAAGTGTTGTTATATTGTTTCAAATGGTTACATAAATATGAGGAGTATTACAATTTACTTACTTGTTTAATTTTTTTTTCTATGTATTATTTATTGTTTTCTAAGTTTTTCCTATTTATGATAGGTATGCAATATTGTGTGGTGAAAATAAAGTATTAGATGACTTCATTCATGTATTTTTAGTATACAATCATAAATTAATAATTATGTTTTGTGAATAACACATGAAACATATGCTAATGATCCTTTCCTTTTGCAGTAATGAAGAGTATGGCAACAGATTTTAAGTGAAGGACTAAGCCATCGAGAGATTAAACAATATGAGTTAAATCATATTGAAAATGTATAACCATGGATTGTTCATTTAAAAACTTATAATTAATAAAGTCTTGTAGATGCATAAGAAAGAGTTGAAAAGTGGCATGACGTCTAAACATGGAGAATTCAAATGAGTATAAGATATCAAAAATTTTATCTTTGGGTCATTTGATGTAGGTAAGATTGAAGCCTTTGAAATTCAGTATATCATACATTAGGATATTAGATTACCTCATTTCGATTGTAGATTTATTTCATTATGATACAAGATGTGCTCTCAAACACATGACAAAGGTGATATAAGATTTTAGTGTAGAAAAAGAGATGTTATAAATGGGATTTGTTAAACCATTTCATACGACCTGTAGCAAAATGAACACAGAGTTCTATGCGTGGCTTATTAAAAACTTAAACATTGAGAGCTATTATTTACAAGTTAATGAAATAAGGTTAGAGGTAAGTTCATGTGATTTGGAAGATGTTTTTAGGCTAATAATGTTAGAGTAGATGTCCCAACAATGCTCTAAACGAGATTTTAGATGGAGTTGGAAGTAGTAGTGATTTAAGCGAAGATGTGGTACTCTTCATTATACGAAGAAAATAATTATAGACAATGATATTGAGGATGGTACACTCCATAAGAACCTCCCTTCCTATGTTCCTTATACAATATAATTAACAAGAAAAGAAAAAAAAAATTGCTTACTACTTAATTGGTGATATTTTGAAATTGATATGACTCTAAAAAAGTTTTTGTTACTTAACCTTTGCTTTGTTTCGATTAGGTTTGTAAATATGGAAAATAGTTTTTCTTTGGTCACCAATTATTATATACCAGTAGTCACACTCTGATCTGTATATAAAAATTAAATATAACGATATAATAAATTTATACAAAACTATTGTTGAAATAACCTACTTACATATATTGCTTGTTATGCTCTTACCGTGCAAACCATTTTAAAATAGAGGTTAACTTTACAACCATTATCTTAAACTTGATTTACATAAAACGTCAATAACTAACCCACTTTAAAGTAAGCAGTTCACAAATTAAACAAGCTATTTACTTAAGAAAGTATGAATATATATATATATATTATGATACAAATATTACATTACTTAAGTAATACTTTATTTGAAAATGGAAGATTCTAAAATAAGAACTAAGACCTTATAAATATATCTGTTTTGTAGATTTATTTCCCCACTCTCTACAATCTAACGGTTTTTGGTCTTAAAGTAATTATAAGGCCACTTCCTAGTTAGCACCTACAATAATATAAGTTGGGATGATGACTTAAAACTATACATAAAACATAAATAGGATTATTAACCAAATTAGTTAGATACAATATATGTACAAGTAAATACCATCATACAACGTTTTCTAGTCCATCGTGAGATTAGAAGAATTTCACCCGCTTTAATCCGGGTCGAGGAGTTTAGTGCACGTTTCAATAACTCATGACCAAACCTAAGCTTACACAATAGAGATACTGCTACTTTCATGACTATCTTCGAACCATTGACTTCACCCTTACCGTGACCTTCTTTCCTATCATTTAGTTTGGCTAAGGATGAAGAAGGACCTATTATATTATCTAATGCTGTTCTTTTCAAAAGGGTCGGTATTTGACTAAAGAACCCTAAACTTTTCCCCATTGGGGTTGTTATGCAAGTTCATTTTAGACTTACAAGTCATATATTTAATTAGGTTTGATTTAAGGTGTTTAAGTATTTCATACAAATTAAATAAAGTTCAATCCAAAACATCAAACTAGAATCATATAATCAAGTCCAAAACTACGTATACACAAGCATTTGTATAGTCAACTATGTAGCAAAAACAATCAAGTATAATCTTGAGTCTTTGAATACTATAAAACAGTACTTCAAAATATAATAAAGTATCAACCTCAACTTACCTAGATTTCTTGCTTACTCACTCACTCAAGGTGTAACTTGTATTGACCATTGTCGATAATCCCTATAATATAAAAGTTGTTTTAGTTCTCATATAACTACTATAGATAGGTTTTATTCTGTAATGTAGGTTATGATTATCTTTAGTTTAGATCTTACTATATTTAGTGATTTAGGTCTAAGTTTCTTGGGATTACTTTTCTTGTTTAGCCAGGTTTTAAATTTGCTTCTTATTCCGATGTCGATTCAACTTCTAAATTATTTTCTACTTGACCTTTTTATTATCCTTTATTTGTAAGTCTTTTAAATGCCTTCTAATCTTTTTCTTACGATTTATTTAACGAGTATAACCTTTGGTTTAGGTTTTTGACTTACTATTTAATATACCTATATTAACACTAATTTTGTTTCCACTTTTGAATAAGTTTATGATTTAGAAATTATCCACATTTTAACATACCACTCATACATATGTGTGTGTATATATATAAGCTTTAAATCTTTAGTTTTTAGTTTAAAATTATAATTTTATTCAATTATTTAAGTTTTATATTTCTTAAGACTAAACTAGTTTGTTTTAGCTTCTAATTACTGTTTTTATTTATAAACCCTAGGAATTCTTCCCAAACCAATATGTAAAATTCATCTTACTATACTTAGGTATTATAAATCTTCATTTTAGCTTCTAACCAGTATTTTAGTCGGTATGGTATACTATATTCCTAATTTAACTACCATATTTATTCTCAATTTGAGTATAACTTACATTTTTCACATAATTTCCTAAATTTACATTCCAAATCAATTTTATATAATATTCCTAATATTTTATTATGATCAATTTTAACCTAATTTATTTTAGTCATCTAATTTCCATCTTCACATATTATCTACTATTTCCTAATTTACATATCTAACACATATCCAACATCACTAATACCATCCTTAATTAGTATCTAACTTCTCAAAATATCTAATTACACCCTAAATCATAAAATTAACTTAAATATATCATTTTACCTATTACTCCTTCATACTTATTTATTACAGAATATCCATATTGCATATAACCAATACCTCAAACTCTACAAATACCATCCCACATCATTAACGATCATCTAAAGATACCTAATTACATACTAAATTAGTATTTTTACCAAATTAATATTAAATTACTAAATTAAGCCCACAAATTACCTTTTATGCATGATTTTAAGGCTTAAAAATTAAATAAAATTTTAAAAAAATTTAGAAAAAACTCTTTATAACTCTGTTATATATATCCTAAGTAGTTTACAAAAAAAATTTAGGTCAAAAACACATTGTTAAGGATATTTAAATCAACATAAAAAATTAGCTTTGATTTAATTATTTCTTAAGAGTAGTATATCTTGAGACCTAATTTTATCAAATTGATATTTTTTCCTAAATCTATATATAAAAATATTCTAGAATATCAAAGTTCATAATTTTCCATATATATTTGATATTTTTACCAAATTAAATAAATTCGGAAAGGAAATCGGAACTTACCAATTGAAGAGCTTCTAGCTATACCCTTGTTGGCACCACTAGGCGGTGGATTTGCTATTAGGTAGTGGTGGCCTTCCCTCTCCAAGTGGTCATCGGGTTTGGGTTCTCCTTATATACCCTAATTGCAATATAATTTATCTAATTTTCTAAATAATATTCTTTCTTCTCTTCTCTTCTCTCCCTATATATATAGAACTTTAGACTGACTAAAATGATTTTCGGTAAATGTTCTCTTAATTTATAGTAGTGTTTAGGGGTGTTCTTGATTTATTTGTTGCCCAGTGTCCCCTTTTCTTTTCCTTTTTCACTTTTTATTTGGCAGTTTTTTATTTGTTGAGTTTCCACCTTCTATTCCTAGCCTTCCACACTTTAAATCCAAAAATTTTTACATCTTTCACAATTTTCCTTCATTTTTTTATCAATTTTTCATAATTAATTTAGTATTATTTTGACGTATTTCGAACATTTTTACTTACATGTAAATACATTTATAGTACAAATAAATAACCCTAAATATTATTTAAGTTATTTTATGATTTTTTGTGTGCAAATAATTTATTTTTATCTATTTGTTAATTATCAAAATTCATTTTACGTATTTTCAATAGATAACGAGTAATATATATAATTAAATATTATAATAATTAATTATTTTATTATTTATTTTCTAAATCCAAATTCATGGGATCACTTTTACTAATATTCTTAACCTTATTGTAAAATTTGGACTCAATTTAGACAACTTATTTGATCACCCTAAATTTTACGTACCGAATTCCGACCACCTAGTTGTAGGGCTTACATTGCTTGCAAAAGAGAATAAACATTATTAAAGTAGGTTAATTGTTTTGAGGAAAAGTAATTCAAAGTATGAAAAATTATTGAAATAATTTTATATAATAATATGGAAGATATAAAAATGCTTTTGTTTGAGAATATCGATGATGATCTCTAAAAAGTTCTACTTAATAGTCTAGCCATGATTTTCTATTTTGAAATTAAAAGTCAATTCTTTGAGCAAGGAAAAAAAAATAGAAATGGAAACTTAATTTGGAGATATAAAAAGAGAAAATGTTGAAAAAGTAGGAAAAAATGGAGGAAAAAATTGAAGATCAAATAGGTTGAGTTGAACAACATGGAGGAGAAAAAGTTGGAGCTAAAAAGAAGTAAGGGAGAGAGAGAGAAAAAAAAAAGGTGGAAAAAGAATATGAGAAAGTTGAACAATTTATTTATAAGGTATGATATTTATAATTTAAATTTTTCATTTTAGTATTGGTATTTTTGTTAAATAATTTATATTAAGGCTAAATAGGTAATTTATGAGATGATAATTCAAAGGCGATTACACAAACCCTTAAGGCTTTAGAAATATAGATATTACTAAAATTAATATATTTCTTTAGAAAACCAATAGTTATAGCATCAAATTACAACGATAAATATATTGAATAAATGCCTAAACTTAACTAAGGCATCAATAACTATTCCTCAAATCATTGGTTATAATAAAATGGCTCAAATTTATTATGTTATTTTGTGAAACAATATAGCATGGCTACAATAGTTGATAAATAAAAAAAAAAAATGGTTATCTTTCCTATGTAAGCATTTAAAGGCAAATAGCTATATATAGTTGAAATTTTGATGAAATTCATTTTTTCAAAGCCATAACAACCTCTTTTCAAACAAGAGTTAGAGGTCATGGCACTATTATCCACCTTCTAGGGTCAAATTGAGATAATTTTTATAATAATTGTATTAATAACTTATTCCATTGTCTAGTCTATAAATGTTAGTTCCTGTTAGGCATTAAAGCTCTTAAATCATGTTATAGTAACTGTATTGATAAATTTCTTTTGCTTTCGTCATGTTACATTTGGCTAGTTAAGGAATAAAGTAAACAAGTAACAAACATTACTTTGTTTAGTTACACTTTAATTAACATTAATAATATAGTAAGGATAAACCTAAAATTACCAATAATAGTTTAATAAGATACATATAGGGTCTTATGAGTAAATATGGAATTATACCCAAAAAAAAAAAACTAAGGAATAACTATTCCTTTACAATTTCTCATTCCATATTGAAAGGAACTCTCTAAAATAATTATTTCGCTAATTAGATGATATAGATTTATTAAAAAAAAAAAAGAATGACTATTACATGTCTAGTCTATGAAGTCTATCACAATTACTGAAAACTATGGACATGGTTTCATGTGATCAACTAATCTAGTTCAAATGGTATATATTATAGGGAATGCTATCCTATTAGTCTTTGCGACATCCATTGCAAATTATAATATACAATTAACCTATAAGACCTTATTAAGCAAAATGTAGTAAACTACCAAGCAAATTTACTCTTTTTACTTTTTAACCTTGCCTTTAGTTTGTTTTATTTATATCTCTAAGATCTCGGTATTGGGTTCACCTAAGTGAATACCTTAAGAGGTAGGATTAGTACCTAGCTTTTCCTAAGTTACTGCAAATCCTAATAAATGTCACATAAACATTAAGCAACACAACTATAGCAACCAAATCTAATGTCAAAACATTACTCAGCTAATGACAATATTAAAGAGAAGCTCTATATGACTCACTAAGCAATACATCAAACTCACAACCAAGATCAACCAAGCCAAAATATCATAAAGCAAGCAAAGTTAAAACTAGACATAAGTCTACTCAAGATATACAAATATCTACTTACTTAAATATGTTGATCATTTTAACACTACATGTAGATACAAGGTTCCTCTTTAGCTATTCCTCCTAATTAAAATACATAGTACTAAAGTCATCTATCGGTGACACATATTCAAGATTATTAATAACTTACTATTCTTATGGTTATGACTTGAGATTGTTCTTTAGGATAATATTCTTCTTAGACCTCCTCTAATTCAATCTCTATCTATTCTCGGTTTAACCTTTGAACTATCATTAAAATTATCCTCTGAATTGGATTAATTTCAAAGGTCCTAAATGAATACTCTCAAACATATGCCCTTAATACCTACTAATTAGGTATCTCAATTTGTAATGCCTTAGAACTTAAGGACACCATAACTTGCTATGTATCTCTAATTTTCTAATAAGACGTTAAGACTCTAAAACTAACTACAATCTCTATAATCACTTCTAACAATTGCTTCTCAAAATTAAAATAACAATTGTCCTAATGCACCAATTGGCTTACAAGTGACTTACTTCAACCACAAACATACTAAATAACTTGATCTTCTACAATATATAAAACTAATTGCCTCTCTTTTTTAACCTGAAGATAGCAGTTTCCATACTTATCATAATTTATTGAATTAACTTGTAGTTGTAAAAATAAAAGAATGAGCTGGAGTTTAATACGTGATGCACAAGTATACATGAATGCTAAACTAAGTTATATAAATGCATATAGTGCATGTTACATTAAGTATAAAATAAACAGTTAATTAATTATCTTGAATTTAGGCCAGTAACCAACAAAGTGGTAATCATGACCTCGTCGCTTCATAATCTTTGTTTACGTATATAGATAGATATAAATATACACGAATCTATTTGAAATTAAGAATAAATAAGTATACATTAATCTTCAAATGATTAATAACTAAGTTTCTATCCAATTATTGTTATCCATGAACCTTTTATTAATAAATTACTTGTCACTATAAGCATATTCCAAGTAAAAATTAACTGAACTAATTTAATGGTTTGGAAATCGATAAAAGATAGATTGAACTAGCTTGGGAGTTATTTTGGATCCGTTTCAAATCTTTAGGGAGATTTGATTCTAGTATATTTGATAAGACAACATCATAAATTAAATTGATTAGCTCTTCGATAGGATCGGTTTAAATCTTGGATTTCTTAGTCATATACTTATTAATTATATTAGCTATTTGTGATGAGAATAGCCACATTATAAAGCATGAGTTAAGGCATTCACTATTAGTAACAAATGAGTCAGTGTAAGTTAGGTTTGAACGTAAGAGGAAATTGGATATTAAATTTACGCCAACCATTTAAAAATTAACCTCAAAATAACCATATCAATTATAATTAGTGATACATGATTTACCCTATTCAACTTTAGGAAAATAAAGAATAAAGAGTTATATTACATACGGAGTTTAAATTAAACAAGACAATAGGTTAACATTAGTCCGCAAAGCATTTTTCATAACAACTTTACAATAGCTAATAGTAATATTTAAATATGATTGATGTAACTAAATTTAATTAGTATAACTTGTTATTATAAAATAAACATACTATAAGGCAACTTAGAAAACAATGGTAATATAGCAAGCCATACGGTAAGATGAAATTGGAAATAAAATGTACAGGTCATCCACAAGAATCATTAATTATATTAATAAAATAAATAAAAAAAGGTGTAGTGTTATTAATGATTAATATTAGACTAAAACATTTTATAGGAGAATATAACAGTAGTATTTACTAACTTGTCAACCTTCTTAATATGCAATTGGAACTCAGAAAAGGAAAAAAAAAAAAAAAAGTAAAGGAGCATACAAGTTATCCGAAGTGCAGCCCGCCGTCACCGGAGAAGAGAACTTGATAGAAATGTGGATTTAACCTTTGAAGTTAAGAAACCGAGTCACGGAAAGAGAGTGCACAAGTACGCTATGAAAGACGAAGACCGCGATGCAGGGGAGTTGCAGGTGACAGAGGTTCACAATGGCTCCACCAAACTTGACTCAGCTTCGGCTTCGATGGACAAAGTTTGTTGAAGCATGAAAACGGAAGCACAAAACATATTCAAAATAGAGAACAAGATGAACGACCATGTAACGAAGAAATGAAAAGGAATGCGACGTGAAATCGAAGTCGTACGAGCTACTTCCATCTGTTGGTTTGCTTGCAAGTTCATATGATCTCGCCGGAAAATCTTCGTCCATCTCCGGCACCGACGAACGAAGATGGCACGTGTTCACAGTTTGCGGAATGTGAAAATACATTGAAGCGGGAAAGGGAGAAAATAGGTGACATGGATAGGTGATAGGGAGTGAGGTTGCAGGGAGAGGGTGACTAATGTAATGTATCCCTTAATGGCAGCTTAAAATTAGTGAATGAAATGTTGTTTGTTCCCTTTCCAGATGGAAGAAAAGGTTTGCCGGCTTACTATTGAAAAAAGGTAGGATTTTGGGTTTTTCTAGTAAAACAGGACAAGGGCCACTTGGTAGAAGAAAGAAATTTTCGAGAACAAGACAAAACAGTAAAGGAGGAATACTAGAATAAAATAAGCCATGTCCTCTCAAATATAATAAAAAAGATATTGGTTTTATCCAAAAATAAATAAATAAATAAATAAACCATGTTAGAAGACTATAATTAACACTTGAGTAGCAACAAAGTATATATGTACATTATAATTTATAATAAATCGAAATTAACAATAATAAGCTATGTTGATAACAATTAAGTTTATTAGTAATTAGCTTAATTATTGTAAACATTAGCATTAATTTAACCATCTCCATTATAAAATTTACAAATTAATATTTTACTCTAATGGTTTAGTACGGAAAGTGTCTATTAACTTCATTACCTTTAAGTTTTCATATAATAAGGTCAGCATTAATCATTGGTAAATTTTTCAACTGAGTTGGTTTAAAGAAAAATTAGATTTCCTCGAAATAATTTTTACTTACTTTTCTTGACTTGCTTGTTTGTATATTATTTTATTACTCAATTATTTTCACTTTTTCATTTTTGGGTTATTTCACAATCACATCTTCAAATTTAGTCTTTAGGTCAAATCCCGTAGAAACTCATTTAACATATCCTCTAACATACTTTTTGAGACTCCAATTTGTACTTTATATTGTGAATCCTTTGATTCACCATATATCAAAATAGTTGATACAATTTCATAAGTTTGCATACTAAGTGTACAAAACTACAATCATGAAAATATTGCTAAATAATTGCTTTGGCATTTATTTTCAATTCTTTTCTTTTCATTAATATTTTTATTACTATCGCTTTTACAAATGATCATCAACAGCTATTCCTTTTTCTGAGTATCCACAGGCAAAATCTACTAATTCTAATAATCAACTCATTGCCGTACATTACATAAGTAATATAAATATACACATACACACATAGTTTAGAGGATTAAAGATGACCGGATGCGGATCCGTATCCATTGCAAAGCATCCATATGAATTTGCAAAACAAAAGTTAACACAAACAAGTTAAAACTTTGAAGAAACTGATGATAAACCAATTTTTAAATGAATAATGTATGTGTACTAAAAAGGGTTAATCTTTAAAATATATATATATACACGTATGTATATGCGTATATTATTCTCATTATTATTTCTATTATTATTATTATGTTTAATTTTCATTTCTTCTAGCGTTGCCAGTATAGATAAAGTTGGAGTACCGCACCACAGTGAAACCCGTTACAGAAAGAACTGGCTTGAAGACAACTTGTTTCTCCGAGGCAATGGACGGTGTCGAAACAATCCCACTGGTGATGCTCCTTAGGCCCTTCATCACTTACAGTTTCAGGGGTTAGTTTACTATAAGGAATCGACAGTGTAAATTCTATCTTACGATTGTCACACTTTTCCGGAAAAACCCAAAAATGAATTCCTATGCTGCTATTTATATTAACTAGGGTGGGTAGTTGCTTGCATTATAGCGATGTCGGTGTCTTCTCTTCACTTCACACTATAACTTATCGGTTATGTTTTCGTCCGTCATTTTATATTCCACATGACTCCACTACTAAGTAAACAACATAAGGTGCAGGTGATGTTTATTTATCTTAGGAAATAAAAATATTATTATTTTTATGCTCTCATGTTACCTTTAGTTTGCCGGAAAATTAATGCTCCGATACGTCTAACTTGTGATGTATTTTCAATTTGCTGTCATCACTAACCATCAACGCCTATCCTATATCCCAATCAGTCCAATAGAAAAGAAAAAAAAAAAAAAAAACTCATGGCTTTGTTACACATTTTGGCCACAGCTGGATTTCTTCTTGTTGGTTTAATCCCAAGCGACAGATCAATCGGGCATCCCGAGGTGAATAATGACTACATCCTCCCTTTTGTCACCTGGAGGTGCCTTCATGATACAAAATGGAAGATGATTCATAAGTCAAACTAACCCTTTTCTTCCAACGCTCGATAGCATGCAGATGTTGGTGAAGTAACTTATTTTATTATTTTGTTTTGACAAATATAATAAACTAGGGATATATTTATTCATATTTAATAATACGATCGTCCATATCCACATATATGAAATATCTTGTAAGGCTGCTGAATTTCGAGACTCTCCAATTCCATTCTATTTATGGACACATATTCAATATTAAGGTATCGATATGTTGATAATAACTATCAACCGTCAATCGTGAAAAAAATGACCTTTTTCAATCAAAATTGTGTACTCCAGGTTTGATCACGGTGCACAAGTCATGCTACATTGTTTCGAAATAGGTATATAAATAAGAGGAGTAATACTACACTGTACTTGTTTGCTTCACTTTTTTCTACGTATTATTTGTTGTTTTTAAAGTCTTTCGTATATATGATAGGTATTTGATGTTATATGGCGAAAATAAAGCATTCATTCACTCCATATATGTATTTTTAGAATATAGTCATAAACTAATAATTCTGTTAGGTAAATAATGCATAAAACTTACACTAATGATCTTTTCCTTTTACAGTAATAAAGAGTGCGGAAAGCAAATTTTAAGTAAAAGAGTAAGCCATCAAGAGGTTCAACGTTACAACTCATACTCAAATTGAAAATGTAAACCCTTAGATCGTAATTTGAAAACATATAATTGATAAATTCTTGTCAATGCATAAGAGAAGAATTGTAAAGTGGCATGGTATTCAAACAAAGAGAATTCAAATGAGGATAAGAGATAAAAAAATTCATCTACTGGTCATTTGATGTGGGTATGATTGAAGAGCTCTTAAAATTCAATATATTTTACTTTAGCATATTAGATTATCTCATCTTGATTGTTGATTTCTTCCAATATTATACAAGATGTACACTCAACTTTAGTATAGCAAAAGAGTTGTTATAAATGAAATGGGATTTGGCAAACTGTTCCATATCACCTATGGCAAAATGGATACGAATTTTTGTGTGTGGCTTGCTAAAAACATTGACCTTTAGAGCTGTTATTTACAAGTTAATAAAATAAGGTTAGAGGTAAGTTTGCGTGATATGGATGATATTTTTAGGCTTGAACAATATTGGAGAAAATATACCACCAATGCTCCAATTTGGGATGGTGTTAAAAGTAACTATTTAAGCGAAGGTGGTACTCTCCTCAGTCTCAAGAAAATAATCATAGGCAAAGATATTGAAGATGGTACCATCCATAGTACCCTCCTCACTTGTGTCCTTTTACAATTGAATTAAGAAGAAAAGGGAAAAAAAAAATTCCATATTGCTTAACCGATGATATTTTGAAATTGATACGACTCTTTCAAATTTTTCATCACTAAACCTTTGCTTTGTTTTAGTTATGTTCATAGATAAGGAAAATAATTTTTTAAAACCCAATTATTATATATATTATTGAAATTAGACTTTTTCTTTAGAAAACCAGTAAATACTGCACTAATATGCAATGATAAATATATTGTCTTAATGCCTAAGCTTAACTATAACACATGTGTAAATAACTATTCCTCAAATAATTGAATGTAATAAAATGGGTCAAATTTATTCTATTATTTCATGAAACAATATAGCACGGCTGCAATAGTTGATAAATAAGAACAATGGACGTCTTCCGAATGTAAGATTTGTAAGACAGAGTTATACGTAGTTGAAATTCAGATGAAGTACAAACTTTGAAAGCTATAGCAATCTCCATCCAAAAAAGAAAAAAAAAAAAAGAAAAAGAGGTCATGGTACTATCATCCACGTTCTGGGGCCAAATTCACATAATATATATATATATATAGAATAATTATATTAATAATTTATTCCATCACCCAATGCGTAAATGTTATCAGGCGTTAAAGTTCGTAGATCCTGTTATACTATCTTTATTGATAAATTTATTTTGCTTTTGTGACGTTACATTTCAATTAGTTTAGGAATAGAGTAAACAAGTAACAAAGATTATTTTGTCTAGTTGCATTAACATTAATGATAAAGTAAAGAATAAATCTAAAATTACCAATTAGAGCCTGATAAGATACATATAGGGTCATACAACCAAATATGGAATTATGCCTGAAAAACTATTCCCTTACGATTTCACAATCCATATCGATAAGAATTATGTGAAATAATGATTTCGTGTTCAATACGGTGTAAGTATCCTTTGCAAATTACGGTGTACTATTAACCCATAAACGTAAGGCTTTTTGGTGATTTTGTTTTAAAAGAAGACCTATCGAAATTCTAAAGCCTTATGAAGCCTTTAAAATTTGTTCTTGACTTAAAAGAGAGCTTAGTGAAATACATATGTTCGTACATGAAAATAAGGTTTCGAACTCCTATGAAATATTTGCATGTATATTATACGTTTTGCATGCAATAAAACATTTACATAATCACACCGTATGAGACAGAAATCTGGAATACGCAATAGGACTCCTCCTCTAAAGGTCAGAGGAGCCACAACGCAGAGAGAAACAAGTGCAGTACAATAAGATAAACATGTTACAGTAGGATATTGTAGGAAGCCTACTTAGGCAGTCGGATACGAAGCCTTCATGGCAATGCCACAAAGCCCTTCTTTTGCTTCTACATCTCTTTGCATCCTTATATATCCTTGCTCGCCCCATTCCGTGCCCCATGAGTTCTTTACTAGCCAATACTTCATACCCTCATCACTGATGCCATAGCCAATTGCAGCAACCCCATGATCTAATTCAGTGCCGCAAGCTCCAGTGAATACACCACTCTTGTAGAATTGGAACTCGAAGCCTCCTGCATCAATTGCTACCGAGACCGGCTGACTAGCAACTGCCTTGAGCAATGCATCTTCGCTGTTGGCTGGCACATCCTCATATCCTTTTATATGTACCGCACCGTTTGCTTCTTCTTTCTTGTTGCATTTTCCATCAACACCTTCATAAGGGTAGCTGGCTTCAGTTGCCAGGCCGTGTTTCTTGACAAATTGGAACGCACTGTCCATCCACCCACCAGCGCAGCCTTGATCCGCACCTCCAACATCACAATCAACGAGTTCTTGCTCTGATAATGAGACCAACTTACCAGTTGTCATTGCATTGATTCCTTCAACAGCCGCCACAGCAGAAAAAGCCCAACAACAACCTGCATTTTGGACATGGTTAGCAATTGCAATCTCTATGCTAAGGACGTGGTACAATTCCAGTTTACAATAAAGCAAGCTTTTACAGAATTGTAGTTTAATTACCGCATTGCTCTTGATTCTTTATTGCTGTTACGGCTCCTTTGTTTCTCCAGTCCATAGAGGAAGGCACGGTAGTGAGATTTTCATACTTGAAAGATTGCGGGTTGCACATGTGTGACTTGAAGCCATTGCGCGAGGCCTTGAACTCCTCGTTGGTGAGATCCGCATAGGGATTAACACCCAGCTTGTAAGGTTTGTCATTAGCCTTATTGAAGGACTCTATGCGCTCGACGTTTTCCTTGAATATCCTAAAACGTCTCTCCTTCCCAGCGTTGTCTTTGTAAACGCGCCCATAACGAGCCATCCACAGTTCATGTCTCTCATGCATAGAGAGGTCCTGCAGGGTACGGGATGATACTTGGGAGGACAACATTCCTAGAATGAAAGCCAACGCAAGAAGAGCACGTTGCTTTGAGAATCCCATGGCTTGAGATTTATCGCTGAGGAGTAAAGGGTGAAGCAATCAGTGGACATGCTGATACCAAGTTTGTTCCATGTATTTATAGGGAATGGATCTCTACGAGCTGAATGCTGATTTGTGGATGGCTTTGGAAGGAATTTGACCCCTATCTTCTAGTTGCTGATTGATATAGCCAAGAGACTAACTTGACTCCCCATTATCGATGTGTCTATGTTGGGATTTTTCTTAGAAGACAAAATTTGTGCTTTGTCCTCTAGCATACATGGAGCTTTATTTTGACGTGCCTACCAAAGTGGTTTGAGATCGACTTGTTCTTAACATTTAGTGCTTGTTGTAATTGAAGACTGTTAAAATGTTTTAGAGCAAGAATTGTAAAGTCATTCAAAGAAATACATATTCAACTCTGCTTAGTTTAGTACGTAATATTTTAATCAATCGCAAATCAAATAAGCACTTTAAACTCAACAAAATTGGTCAATCTCAGAACATCTGCTCAGCTACGTTAGCAAGGCCTTTATGTTTGTATAGGACAAATCACGTTTCATTGTTCAACAAGAGTCAAATATTCAAATCCCTTGGTCATGGATTCATGGAAGGACCGATTCTTTTCCCAATGCATTAACTGGCATGCAGAATATTAGACTCTTATTATCCAAAATACTGTGAAATAATCCTTTTCACAGTATCTTCTCATGGAGTTACCTTGTCTATATATATATAACACCATTGTCACATCTTTTCTCACCGATACTGTTACAAAACTAATTGCAAGATACCGAACTTAAGCCCCATATGGCGAAGGAACAGATTTTAGAAGGGGCCTACTGTATAGAGTTCTAGGGTGTCATTCTACCAATAACTTTCTCCGGTCATTGAAAACCTAAAACTCTAACTAAACCTAACTTAATCCTCACTAACACTACTAATCTTTTAGAGCAAAACAAGTTCAAAACGATACGAGTTATTTGAATTCACAAGAACCGAACCTCCTCAATCATTTTCTCAATTATTGCAAAAGAGTAGGCAAAGCCAAGAAGCGAAGGCACCAGTGCGCTCGAGAGCCGCTTGACAGCTAAGATCACGCTTAAAATTTTTCATTACGATCGGTGAGGGCTTGGTGCTGTTCTTTAAGAGGAGAAGTGTCTACCGTAAGGTCGTGTATACGGTACTTCTGGTCGAGGGATCAAATGCTAAATAGTAGAATTCTGGTGGGCGAAGAACTGAATGAAGCTGTCTTTCCTTTTCATGGCGTTCTTGAAAAACCCTAGGGGTTTTCTAGGGTTTGGGGAGGTGGTAGTGATGATTGAACTTGCGAATGACGTTGCTGGATGACGTGGCAGCAAGCGGTGATCCCTGACAGAGTTTCAGCTGTGTCTGTTATATAAGGTGATGGCGCTTTGATGGGAGCATTTTTCCCTGGATTAAGAGAAGGGGAAAAAAGGGATAAAAAAATTGAGCCATGTTAATTTTTTTATTTCCAAGATATATTAGATAAAAAAAAAGTGAACAACTTATTATCAAATTATATTTTTTATAAGTTGAAAATACATTCAAACTCACAAAACATGACATATTGTTAATTAGTGTTATATTCCCACCTCAATTTAATAAAGAGTAATTATACTACTTGCAATGATAGTTATTTTAGATAGATAACTTTTCTATTATCTATTTATTCTATTTTAGAAAGTAAAAAAAATTGCAAATCTTTTGGATTAAAGTATTTTTTAAATGGTGATTAGCAATAATATAATTTAGCATTCCACAAATATTATCATAGTAAGACCAAAAGGAAAAGATGATGCTAGCCGAGACTATAGTTGGTGGATGATACTAAATATGCATTAAAACAAGGAATAATAACTCTATGCTTAACTCTATTTAAGAAAAATCTTTCTCTATAATTCCATTCATATTTTTCCTCATAGCAAACACCACCCCTCATAACCAGACTTCTTATTTTCAACTTCTTCCACCCTACCTAGGAGCTTTAAATGTTTTGATATTGTTATGAAGATTTGGTGATCTACAAAATCAAATTATAACAAATCCTTTAAAAAAATCATTTTGAAAGTATTTCTTACAAAATAAAGAAATCTCTAAATTTTTATCATTTGGCATGTGGGGTTGCCAAAAAAAAAAAAAAAACCCTAAATCCCTAAAAAAAGTTCAACATTTATGCTCCTTACATAATGTTAATGCTATAAAATATTTCCTCCAGTACATCAATAGTTTTTTTAACACAATTCACTACACGCTTTAGTCATATGACTTATTAACTATCTAAAGAAAACAAAGTGGGTGTTGAATCTCTCCTAAAATAATAAGGGGAAATTAAAATTACTCCTAAACTTCATTAATCTCTTGAACTTTCAAAATGTACTTTAAGGCCTTCTAACTTTTAATAAATTAGTATCATATAAGATGATTTCTTTTTTAGTTAAAGAAAGTCATAAATTTAGGAAGTTTTAAAGCATGTTTTGATAATTCCAAGGGATGCTTCTACAGTAAAGAATAAAGACAAAGGTTTGGGAAGAGAGTATTTTCAACCAATGAGAGTTATTGGTCAATTTGAAAGTTTAGGAAGTCAATTAACACCTAAATTAAAGTTTATGGAGGTTACTTATATTTTTACTAAAAAATAATTAAAATCTATATTTATATAAAAAATTTATTTTGGTGTTAGCTTTAGTAAAGCTATCGACAATTTCATTGTGAGCTTTTCTTTTCTTATTTTTGGGAGTTGATCTGGATCAAACTTTTAAAAAGTTTTAGTAGTTCCTATTGATAGTCTGGCCAATAAAGTGGTAAATTTTTTATATTTTTATTTAAATATGTTACACTATCGACAACTTAATATGTACCTGCTAATAGATTTTACAATATACAATTTAAATGGAGACAATTTTTTTTTTTTTTAATAAATCATTGCAATATGTGATGGTCTTATTAGGTATTATGTGATTCTTAATTTGCATTTTTGGGTTCATTATTGGAATAGTGTAAATTTAAAGAATTGATTGGCATTTTTTTTTTTGTCATGGTCATAGATTACTTAATCAATTGACAAAAATTGTCATGTTGTTATTTGGGAGAAGGAAAACAATTTTAGAAGTTGTCGCTACTAATTTGATGTTGTCAGGTTTGCATACATATCACAAATGTAGTGTCTATTAGTTTGGCATATATCGATGGAAAAAGAACCTAAATCCTTCAAATACTACATTTATTCTTCTTAGATAATTTTAATGTTGTAAAATTTCTCCTTCAATACATTAATTGTAATAGTTTGTTAAAGTCAATTTACTATACATTTTAGTCATATTTCCAATGACATATTAATCATCCAAGAAAACACTCAAAGTTGATGATGAATATCATCTAAGGAATAATTAAAATGTATATTTATATAAAAAATAATTGATTTGGTATAAGCTTTAATGGAGCTATTCACTATTGCTTTATCAACTTTTCATTTTCCTTTTTTTTTATTAATCTTATCATACCATTAATAAGTTTAATAATGCCTATTGATAATGTAATCAATAAAGGCAATAATTTTTTTTTTGTTTAAACATATTGTAATGTCAACTACTTAATAGATGCCAATTGATAACTCCAAAATAATAGACACTCTGATTGTACATTGTTGACAATTTAATATGTACATGTTGACAAATCTTACAATATACAATTTAATATTAAGAGATTGATGTTTTGTGTGAAACCTTATGGCTAAGTGTCTCACATAGATTGTGAGAAGTCGTAGTATTAGTTTATAAGGCCATAGTTGTGAATACCTTGTCTATATAAGTTTGAAACTTTTGGGCCAAGTGGTTGAAATGGACCAATTAGTGTCTGTTGGCTTGGTTATTCACTACTTTTGACTTAAAACATTACAAATAGTATCAGAGCAAATCTCCTATCAATAGGTGGATAATTCAAGTTTGGCTCCAGTTTAAAGAAGAGGTCCACGAAAGGTGGGAAGTATCATTATTAGGGTGTAACTCCTTAAATACTTCCAAGATAATCTATAAGTAATGAGTGGCTCAAATCATATATCAAAAAAGGCGGAAGATATAGGCACGATTGTAAAGTCTTGCAACAAGGATGTCGTGTGCTTAAGGGGAGAAGATTGTGAAATCTCATGGTTAAGTTTCTCACATAAATTATGGGAGGTTGTAGTACTAGTTTATAAGATCATGACTGTAAATATCTTTTCAACAGAAGCTTAAAACCTTTGAGCCAAAATGTTGAAATGAGCGCATTAATATTTATTGGCTTGGTTATTCACTGCTTTTGGTTTAAGACGTTACATTTTGACTTTTAATTGTTGATGGGTTGAAATGTGTATGTCAATTAGTACGTAATTTTTTTTTTCTTACAAAAGTCATTGGAGGTGATGATGGGTTAATAATAACTATCAAATGTTAGTCCTAAAAAGGACTTTCTCAATTGAAATTGTTTGCTCCAGTTTTGACCTGGGTGTACAGTTCTTCTTACATGATTTTAAAATGGTTACATAAGTGTAATGTACTTGTTTGTTTCATTTTCATCAATGCATTATTTATTGTTTTCTAAATCTTTCCTCTTTATATCAAGTATTCGATATTGTATGTTGAAAATAAAGAATCTAATGACTTCTATTTCTAGTAAATAATCATAAATTAATAATTGTTTTTTATGAATAACGCATGAAACATATGCTAATGATCTTTTAAATAATTACAATAATGAAGAGCACAGGGCGTAGATTTTAGGTAAAGGACTAAGCCACTAAGAGTTCAAACATTATGATTTAAACTCATTGAAAATGTACTGTCATGCCCCGAACTAGAAGATTCATAACAGTCCCATCGGGTAAACTGATCTAAAATAGAAGTTGATCTCACAGCTGCTATTGTAGATACAGTGCATATAAGGCGCATAACTCAACCAGCATGAACGTTTGTTCTGACACTTGTTAATAACTAAACCTGTAGTAGAGCTTTTACAAAATACCTGTTCTATATAACCTGCTGTTTAGTACCACAATTGTATTTGTACAAACGTTTTATGTCCAAAGGTAAAGTTTACAATAAGAGTTTATTAAAAAAGCCACAAGTTTTGCAATCTATATACAATAAGTTAAGAAACTAGTAGGCTCCCAGGGAATTCCCAATTAGCTTCTTCAAAACTTAAAGACAAAGTCAAAAGCCCGGGTTCAGTTGATTCATCAATCCTCACTTTCCCAAATAGCAACATACTAACTTGGGAACGGTGGTACTGAACATCCTGTCTTTACTCAACACCTGCAAAAGAGCCTATAGGGATGTGAGTACAATTAGCTCAATAAGTGGGACGGAGTCAGAAGAATACTGCACAATCACAAATAAGGTTAATAATTATAATGAAATGCAATGCAATCACTCAAATGAAACATCGCACAGTGTTATCCGGTCCATTGTAAGGTTAGGGAAATTACATTTACTCCAACCCGGATTGAGGAGTTTCATTGTGACTCAAGTCAGACCAAACCCGGGCTTCTGCAATGGAAAACACCTTCCTCCTATGACCGCCTTCGAATCACGGCCCCCTACCTTACCGCGACCTCCTAACCTATCACTTAGTTCGACTAAGGATGGGGAAAGGACCATTTCAGCTATCCTCATAGAAGAAAGTCGGTATTTAGCCTAACACTCTTAATCATTTCCCTCAACGAGTGTTACGCATGTTCAGTTTCATTTTAGTTGAATAACTGTTAGTTTTAATCAGGGGTGACCAACAAGTTCACATAATACAGAATCCATGCAAATATGCAGAACAGCACACCAAGGAGTTGAACTCCTATCACAACCGAGTATCATCTACATACACAGTATGCGTATAATCATCTAACTTCAAACACAACCAGTAGTACTCTTGAGTCTCCGGATATTTTAAATAGTATCTAAACAAAAGGTGTAGCCACAATCTCAACTTACTTGTTTAGGCATTCATTATTGCTGACTCGAATCGTCAACCGTCTTTGTATCGGAAGGTCCTAATTATACAAAACACCCAAATTCAGTTTTCGTAATAATTATAAAAATATTAAGGTTTAATAAAAAATGGTTATATATATATATATATTATTTTCATAATATATAGTTACGTTATCACTATATATCGAATTAAGTTATTAATTGTTGATACTGTATATCATATATACTATTATGTATTATATATCGTTTTGATCGTATCGAAACGTACTTTGAAATTATTAATTCACGTTTTAATTCCGATAAGGTTACCGAAATGTCTACATTCTTGAATATGATAAAGTTATAGGTTAAATTACTTAAGGTTGCCGATTTTAACAAAATTAGTGCCATTGGGTTCGTATAAACCTAACAACACGTTTCACGAATCCTATTTTTAAAGACGACTTTTAATGGGTAGTTTGAGTTTTTAATACAGTTATACATAATTATATAAATATGATCGTATTATACGTAATTTACATTATTAAATTGTATTTTATCTAATTTATCCATATATTGTTACAATATAAGTATTATCCAATTCTAATATACCTAAAGTATATCCCGATCAGAAAATATTAATAAATATAATAAAAATATTCATTTAATCCAATATGATCAGCAATCCTATATATAGTTTTTATTTAACTATTTAATTCATTTTAGCTTATTAATATTACAAATATACCCTGACTTATAAATTAAGCTATTTTACTTAGTAAATTTGTAATAAATAGTTCGGGTTACCAAATAATTCCCTGAAAATTTTTATAGACTCCTAAAAATATAGGGGATTCAGTTATCACTTGGTTTCAAGTTTCCAACCTGTTGCCTATATATTCGTATTGACGATTTTATCCTTAAATTATTATAATTTACCTAAGTATGATGCTTTAAGCACCAAATTAATTTCAATCTGACTCTATATAGTTATTATTTATTATAGATCAGTACATGTCCATTTCATCAATTAATTTCACAATTTCCTATTAAATTCATAATTTTAGCCTATTTTCAAGCTATTTTTATGCCTAAAAATGCAATAAATATTAAAAATATTCAAATCAAATTTGGGTTACATAGCAATTATCTATATATCATACACATCCTACACAAAAATTTTCAGCTAGAAACAACATCATTTAATATACTTATTTTATAAATAATAATTCGGGTGAACAGTATATTTCTTAATAAAGTATATTAAATATTATGAATTTTTCAAAAATAAAAATATCACATTAAACCATGTTTAAAATAAATAGTGACATGGCAATACGTGAGAGCGCCACGTGTCAAGCTTGCACCTTTTTTCAAATTTTTCCATTATTTTCCATTTTATGATATAATTACATATAAATACTTATGATTATATTTAATTAAATCTTTCAATTTACTTAATTATTAAAATTTTTCTCCAAATTACGGTATTCTTATATATATATATTAATTATCTTACTTTATTTAATAAATTATTATTATAGTATATTGTATACACTATTTAAGTATACTAGTATTTTGATATATGTGTTATTTTTCACATATGTACATTTATACATATATATATATATAAACATACACGTATATATATGGAAAATACGAAATAGGTATATATATACATATGTACACGTATATATATGGAATTACATAATACATGTATATACATATCACATATTAAAATAAATATTATGTACATATACACCATTATATATTCATTCATGCATATAGATATAATTAATTAAGTAAAATACTAAATATATATACATGTATATAAAGGAATTATTTAGTATACATACATATTATACTTAAGGAAAATACTATTTACATATACACACACTTATATATATATATATATTCATGTGTACATACATATATATATCAATACCTAAAGAGTGAAAATACTAAATACATACCATATGTATTCTTATTTATACATACATACATATACATATACCGTACATAATAATTCATATATACATGCCCACATACATATGTTTATACACAAATAGAGAAAATACTTAATACATATATATATCTATTTATGCATATACATATATAAATGTATTTAAATAAATAAACACTTTATATACATGTATATACTATATGACATACATATGTTTAAGTAAATAAATAATTTTACCTAAATATTTAGTAATATAATGGCTGAATTTTTTTATTTTTCTTCTTCTCCGTCTTTTCTTTTTCTTTTTCCTTTGCTTTCTTATTCCTATTTTGTGTACATGAAATTGCTTTTCCTTTTTTTTTTTTTCTTCTGATTTTAATTCCAATCTCCAATAGCTTCTAACGTAAATGGCAATGGACAAGAAATATAAAGCAATTTGCAAATCTTAGCATTAATTGAGATGAGACAATCTCATCATTACTTTTGATATTTTGTCTCAAATTGTAACACTTGGAGGAGAATTAAATCACATGGGTTGCTGCTATTGTTGTTGTGCTGGAAATTCATAGGGAGGAGAGAGAAAAAGTGGGAAGAAAGAAAAAAGAAAAGAAAAGGAAAGAAAAAGGGAAGAAAAAGAAAAATAAATATAATTATATGTAATTTTTCCCAAACGTTAAAATAATAAAAATAACATTTATAAATTAATTTTGAAATTTTATAAAAGTTTATCAATTTAATTGGTACCCATTACAATTATAATTTTTACGAGTTATTTTAATGTTTTCATTAAAAGTTTTATGCGATTACGCGATTTAGTCGATAATTGTAATCAACTACGGTTATATCACAATTAAGTGATGTTTATTCATTTTATAAACTTAAAGTTATAGTCTTAGGGTTTCGATCAAGTTCGATTTCAAGTATTTGTGTGTACATGGAATTTAGGATTTTAGTACGCAATTTAGGTTTCGAGCAAAATTTTAGAATTTTTATCCTTTGTATTATGTTTGAGTTTAAAATTTTAGTTAGTTTTAAATTTAATAACTCCATTGAGTTAGGGTAATTACCTATAATATTTAAATCAATTCGTTATCTAAAATGTTAAATTTGTGGGGTTTACATATAGAAATAAATATATAGATCTTAGAGAGATCTTATCTACATAGTAAGTAGTTAGTGGATGATACTAAATATCCATTTAAAAAATAATAATAAGTAATAATAACTTTATCCTTAAAATAAAAAAAAGTTATTCTAAGGCTCCATTCACATTTTTCTTTACAGCAAATAGCAATCTCGACAACCAAACCATTATTTTCAACTACTCCTATCCTTACTTAATAACTATCTATATATGCTTTAAGATTGTTATAAAGATTTGGTGATTTGTAAAATCAAATTATAACAAATGCTTAAAAAATTATTCAAAATGTGTTTTCCATAAAATAAAAATGTAGTCAAATTTCTATGGTTGAAAATAAAATATATATAAAAAATCCTTAATCCTTAGGATATCGCTTCTATGCTCCTTATATAATGTTAAGAGGATATTGCAAATAACCCACCTAAACTTTGACTTAGGTACAGACTGAACCCCTGAACTTTTAAGGTGTAGTTTTTTACCCCATAAACTTTAATGAATTGGTAATATAAAAAATATTTCCATTTTTCAATATAAAAAATCATACTATGGTAAAAGTTTAAGGTGTTTTAAAGCACATTTTGATAAGTTAAGACAGGTATTTATGTGCCAAAATTAAAGTTTAAAAGGATTATTCTCAATTTATGAGGGTTATTTATCAATTTATTAAAGTTTAAGCGATAAAAAACCAAACTTTGAAAATTTAAGGGGTCAATCCACGAGGGATTATTTATATTTTCCCCTAATGTTAATGCTATAAAATCGCACCTGCAATGCATCAATAGTTTGTTTTAAGTCAATTCATTGCTCACTTTAAGCATATTGTCTATGACTTATTAACTAACTAAAGAAACAACTCAAAGTGGATGATGAATCCCATTTAAAAAATAATTAAAAAAGTATCTTTATATAAAAATTGATTTTAATTATCAACTTTAGTGGACCTATTGATGGTTAATTTATGAGCTTTTTTTCTTAAGAGTTGATTTCAATCAAACTGTTGAAAAGTTTTAAGAGTGCAACTGCCTACTTAAAGCATATTGTCTATGACTTATTAACTAACTAAAGAAGGCACTCGAAGTAGATGATGAATCCTATTTAAAAAATAATTAAAAATGTATCTTTATATAAAAATTGATTTTAAATATCAGCTTTAGTGGACCTATTGATGGTTAATTTATGAGCTTTTTTTTAAGAGTTGATTTCGATTAAATTATTGAAAAGTTTTAAGAGTGCATATTGATAGTCTTGTAAATGATGTAATATTTTTTTTTAAAATATATTACATTGTCAACAGCTTGATATGTGCCTATTGATAGCTCTAAAATAGTAGTTGTACACTATTGACAATTTAGCTATGAACAAATTTCATAATATATAGCTTAATAGAGAAAGATTTTTCAAGTGAATCATTACAACACATAATGGCATTTTTACATATTATATGATTCTTGATTTGTATTTTAGGCTTAATTGTAGGAATGATATAGATATTAAAAAATATATTAGTATTTTTGCACCATTATCATAAATTACTTAATTAATTATCAAAAGTTGTATTATTGTTAAATGTAAGAGAGGAAAACACTTTAGAAGTTATTGCTTCTAATTTGAAAAGGAATCTAAATCCCCAAAATACCACATTACGCTTACACTTCTTAAATAATGTTAATGTAGTAAAGTTTCTCCTCCAATATAACAATTACAATAGTTTGTTCAAGTCAATTTACTGCCCATTTTAAGCATCTTACTAATGACATATTAACCATTCAAGAAAAACACTCATGAGTAATGATGAATCTCATTTAACAAATAACTTGACCATATATTTATGTAAAAAGTTGATATAGTATTAGCCATAGTGGAGTTGTTGCATTCGTACCCCCCCCCCCCCCTTTTTAAGTTAGTTTCGATCAAACTATTGACAAGTTTAATAATGCCTATTGATAATGTAACCGATAAATCAATAAATTCTTTATTTAAATACACCATATTGTCAACTGCTTGATATTTGCCTATAGATAGCTCTAAAATAGTAGATAGTCTAATTGTACGTTGTTGATTAGTTAATATGTACTTGTTTATAGATCCTAAATATACTATTTGAATACTAAGAGCTTGATGTTTTGATTGTCAATAGGTTAAAATTTGCATGCTTACTATGTACATTCTTTTCATAGGAAGTCATTTAAGGTATTGATGGGTTGATAATAATTATTATCTTATCAACAATTAGTGATGAAAAAGGAATTTTTTGAGTTAAAATTGTTTGCTCCAATTTCGACCAAGGTGCATAAGTGTTGTTATATTGTTTCAAATGGTTACATAAATATGAGGAGTATTATTACAATTTTTACAATGTACTTGCTTGTTTAATTTTTTTTTTCTATGTATTATTTATTGTTTTCTAAGTTTTTCCTATTTATGATAGGTATGCAATATTGTGTGGTGAAAATAAAGTATTAAATGACTTCATACATGTATTTTTAGTATATAATCCTAAATTAATAATTATGTTTTGTGAATAACACATGAAACATATGCTAATGATCCTTTCCTTTTGCAATAATGAAGAGTATGGAAGCAGATTTTAAGTGAAGGATTAAGCCATCAAGAGATTAAACAATATGAGTTAAATCATACTGAAAATGCACAACCATAGATTGTTCATTTAAAAACTAATAATTAATAAATTCTTGTAGATGCATCAGAAATAGTTGAAAAGTGGCATGATGTCCAAACATAGAGAATTCGAATAAGTATAAGATATCGAAAATTTCATCTATGGGTCATTTGATGTAGGTAAGATTGAAGCCCTTGAAATTCAATATATCATACATTAGGATATTAGATTACCTCATTTCAATTGTAGATTTATTTCAATATGATTCAAGATGTGCTCTCAAGCACATGACATAGGTGACATAAGATTTTAGTGTAGAAAAAGAGATGCTATGAAGGGGATTTGTTAAACCATTTCACACGATCTGCAGCAAAACGAACACGGAGTTCTATGTGTGGCTTATTAAAAACTTAAACATTGAGAGCTATTATTTACAAGTTAATGAAATAAGGTTAGAGGTCAGTTCGTGTGATATGGAAGATGTTTTTAGGCTTGAATAATGTTAGAGTGGATGTCCCAAGAATGCTCTAAATGAGATTTTAGATGGAGTTAGAAGTAATAGCGGTTTAAGGGAAGATGTAGTACTCTTCATTATATGAAGAAAATAATTATAGACAATGATATTGAGGATGGTACACTCCATAAGAACCTCCCCTCCTGTGTTCCTCATACAATACAATTAACAAGAAAAGAAAAAAAAATTGCCTACTACTTAATTGGTGATATTTTGCAATTGATATGACTCTTAAAAAGTTTTTGTTAGTAAACCTTTGCTTTGTTTCGATTAGGTTCATAAATATGGCAAATAGTTTTTCTTTGGTTACCAATTATTATATACTAGTAGTCACACTCGTGATCTGTATGCAAAAATTAAATATAACGATATAATAAATTTATACAAAACTATTGTCGAAATAACCTACTTACATATATTGCTTGTTATGCTCTGAAGTAGCAGAGTCATAACAATCTTACCATACAAACCATTTTAGAATAGAGGTTAACCTTATAGTCATTATCTTAGACTTGATATACATAAAACGTCAATGACTAATCCACTTTGAAGTAAGCAATTCACAAATTAAATAAGTTATTTACTTAAAAAAGTATGAATATATATATATATATTAGGATTTAAATATTACAATCAATGTTTACAAGATTTCATTGTATTATATTACTTAAGTAATACTTTATTTGAAAATGGAAGATTCTAAAATAAGAACTAGGACCTTATAAATATATCTGTTTTTTAGATTTATTTCCTCATTTTCTACGATCTAATTGTTTTTTGTCTTAATGTAATTACAAGGCCACTTCCTAGTTAGCACCTACAACAATATTTATAGAGATGTGCGTAACTAACTACTCAATAAGTTGGGATGAAGACTTAAAACTATACATAAAACATAAACAGGATTATCAACCAAATTAGTTAGATGCAATGTATATATAAGTAAATGCTATCGTACGACGTTTTTTGGTTCATTGTAAGATTAGAAAAATTTCACCCACTTTAATCCGGGTCGAGGAGTTTAATGCACATTTCAATAACTTAAGACCAAACCCAAGCTTATACAATAGAGATACCGCTACTTTCATGACTAACTTCGAACCATTGACTTCACCCTTATCGTGACCTTCTTTCCTATCACTTAGTTTAATTAAGGATGAAGAAGGGACCTATTATACTATCTGGTGTTATTCTTTTCAAAGGGGTCGGTATTTGACTAAAGAACCCTAAACTTTTCTCCCATTGGGGTTGCTATGCAAGTTCATTTTAGACTTATAAGTCATATATTTAATTAGGTCCAATTTAAGGTGTTTAAGTATTTCATACAAATTACATAAAGTTCAATCCAAAACATCAAACTAGAATCATATAATCAAGTCTAAAACTACGTACACACAAGTATGCACACGGTCAACTATGTAGCAAACACAATCGAGTATAATCTCGACTCTCTGAGTACTATAAAACAGTACTCCAAAATACAATAAAGCATCAATCTCAACTTACGTAGATTTCATGCTTACTCACTTAAGGTGCGACTTATATAGATCATCGTCGATAATCCCTATAATATAAAAGTTGTTTTCGTTCTCATACAACTACTATAAATAGGTTTTATTTTGTAATGTCGGTTATGATTATCTTTAGTTTAGATCTTACTATATTTAGTGATTTAGGTCTAAGTTTCTTGGGATTACTTCTCTTGTTTAGCCAGGTTTTAAATTTTCTTCTTATTCCGATGTCGATTTAGCTTATAAATTGGGTTCTAGTTTACCTTTTTATTATCTTTTATTTGTAAGTCTTTTAAATGCCTTTTAATCTTTTTCTTATGGTTTATTAATCTCTTGAACTTTCAAAATGTACTTTAAGGCCTTCTAACTTTTAATAAATTAGTATCATATAAGATGATTTCTTTTTTAGTTAAAGAAAGTCATAAATTTAGGAAGTTTTAAAGCATGTTTTGATAATTCCAAGGGATGCTTCTACAGTAAAGAATAAAGACAAAGGTTTGGGAAGAGAGTATTTTCAACCAATGAGAGTTATTGGTCAATTTGAAAGTTTAGGAAGTCAATTAACACCTAAATTAAAGTTTATGGAGGTTACTTATATTTTTACTAAAAAATAATTAAAATCTATATTTATATAAAAAATTTATTTTGGTGTTATCTTTAGTAAAGCTATCGACAATTTCATTGTGAGCTTTTCTTTTCTTATTTTTGGGAGTTGATCTGGATCAAACTTTTAAAAAGTTTTAGTAGTGCCTATTGATAGTTTGGCCAATAAAGCGGTAAATTTTTTATATTTTTATTTAAATATTTTACACTATCGACAACTTAATATGTACCTGCTAATAGATTTTACAATATACAGTTTAAATGGAGACAAATTTTTTTAAATAAATCATTGCAATATGTGATGGTCTTATTAGGTATTATGTGATTCTTAATTTGCATTTTCGGGTTCATTATTGGAATAGTATAAATTTAAAGAATTGATTAGCATTTTCTTTCTTCTTTTTTTTTTCATGGTCATAGATTACTTAATCAATTGACAAAAATTATCATGTTGTTATATTTAGGAGAAGGAAAACAATTTTAGAAGTTGTTGCTACTAATTTGATGTTGTCAGGTTTGCATACATATCACAAATGTAGTGTCTATTAGTTTGGCATATTTCGATGGAAAAAAGAACCTAAATCCTTAAAATGCTACATTTATTCTTCTTAGATAATGTTAATATTGTAAAATTTCTCCTTCAACACATCAATTGTAATGGTTTGTTAAAGTCAATTTACTGCGCATTTTAGTCATATTTCCAATGACATATTAATCATCCAAGAAAACACTTAAAGTTGATGATGAATATCATCTAAGGAATAATTAAGATGTATATTTATATAAAAAATAATTGATTTGGTATAAGCTTTAATGGAGCTATTCACTATTGCTTTATCAGCTTTTCATTTTCCTTTTTTTTTTTAATTAATCTTATAATATCATTGACAATTTTAATAATGCCTATTGATAATGTACTTCAAGGGTGATTAACAAGTTCACACAATACAGAATCCATGCAAATATGCAGAACAGTACACCAAAGAGTTGAGCTCCTATCACAACCGAGTATCATCCACATACACAATACGCGTATAATCATCTAACTACAAATACAATCAAAAGTACTATTGGGTCTTCGGATACTTTAAATAGTATCCAAACAAACGGTGAAGCCACAATCTCAACTTACTTGTTTAGACGTTCGCTATTGCAAACTCGAATCGTCAACCGTCTTTGTATCGGAAGGTCCTAATTATACAAAAGTCCCAAATTTAGTTTTCGTAATAATTATGAAAACATTAGGGTTTGATCTAAAATGGTTATATTTATATGTATATATATATATTATTTTCATAATTTATAGTCACGTTATCATTATATATCGAATTAAGTTATTAATTGTTGATACTGTATATCATATATATTATTACGTATTATATATCGTTTTGATTGTATCGAAACGTACTTTTAAATTATTAATTCACGTTTTAATTCCGGTAAGGTTACCGAAATGTATACATTCTTGAATATGATAAATATGATCGTATTATACGTAATTTACATTATTAAATTGTATTTTATCTAATTTGTCAATATATTGTTACAATATAAGTATTATCCAATTCTAAAATACCTAAAGTGTATCTCGATCAGAAAATATTAATAAATATAATAAAAATATCCATTTAATCCAATCTGATCAATGATCCTATATATAGTTTTTATTTTACTATTTAATTTATTTTAGCTTATTAATATTACAAATACACCCTGACTTGTAAATTAAGCTATTTTACTTAGTAAATTCGTAATAAATAGTTCGGGTTACCAAATAATTCCTCGAAAATTTTTATAGACTCCTAAAAATATAAGGAATTCAGTTATCACTTGGTTTCAAGTTTCTAACCTATTACCTATATATTCGTATTGACGATTTTACCCCTAAATTATCATAATTTACCTAAGTATGATTCTTTTATCACCAAATTAATTTCAATCTAACTCAATACTGTTATTATTTATTATAGATCAGTATATGTCCATTTCATCAATTAATTTCATAATTTCCTATTAAATTCACAAATTCAACCTATTTTCGAGCTATTTTCAGACCTAAAAATGCAATAAATATTTAAAATATTCAAATCAAAATTTGGGCTACATAGCAATTATCTATATATCATACACATCCTACACAAAAATTTTCAGCTAAAAACAAGATCATTTAATATATTTATTTTATAAATAATAATTCGAGCGAATAGTATATTTCTTAATAAAGTATATTAAATATTATGAATTTTTCAAAAATAAAAATATCACATTAAATCATGTTTAAAATAACCAAAGTACAATTTTTTTCATAATTTTCTAAGTGGATTTACTAATTTTTAAAAATTATTAAAAAATAGGGCAGGAATTTAACCTTTCTGTTCTTGGTATCTCCAACAGCCGTAGGGTGCTAGGGGTATGTCGAAACACCTAGACGCTGGGGGTACTCTTTGGTGGTGGAGTGGCATAATAACAGATCAAAGGACACCCTATGAACTAGCTTAGCTTGGTAATTGCTCTGTTTTTCTTTTTTTTTTTCTTTTCTATTTTCTACAAAATTTTTTCGATTTTTTTCCAATTTTTCTTTCTGTGTTTCTGGTTTCAAAAGATGTAAAATGATGTTGTTTAACAAATTTATAGTGGTTTAGGTCGGTTTCTTTTTTCTTTATTTTTTTTAAAAAAATTTCTTACTTTTTCCTCCATTAATTGCAAGTAGGAGGTGTCATTTGTTTGTAGATTCACCTTTTGATTCAGCAATTGGAAGGCTTTTGAATAATATTTTGCAATTATTTAGGCACTTTAAGTATATTTTATTAATACTTAATTATTTACTTAATATACGAGTATATATATATCCCTTGTAAATATCACACGTAATATATAATTATACTCATATAATTAAGTTTCTAACATATATTTTATTTTTAGAATATGTTCTAAAGTTAATTTATTGATTTCAATAAAATATATATAATTGCGTAATTTAGGGTTAATTTACGGATATAATTATTATTTATACCAGATATACTTATAAAATTACGTGTATTTTTATATAGTAAATTATACTATATTATTTCATTCTATAGCTTAATTAACTTATCTTTAAGTTTTTGTTGCAATCTAAGTTTGATTTTACGAGTTCTAAACATTTTAGTGCTATATTAAATATTCCTACTTCTAAGGGCAAAATTAGAATTTTGGGTCATTATTTCTAAAATCTAACTTCACTGTAATATTTCGACTAACTTTTTTATTCTAGTAGTAAAGTTTTGGCTCAATTGGATAAGTTTCCCTAAAAACCCTAAATCTAAGCTCAGTTGTCCTAAACTCAATTTTGGGAGTTTAAATGTACAATGTTAGATTGTTCATCTAAAACTTATAATTAATGATGCCTGATCTTGCCAATGTATAAGAGATCGAAAAATTTATCTATGGGCCAATTGATGTAGGAAAGATTGAAGAGCTCCTAAAATTCAATATGTTGTACATTAGGATATTAGATTATCTCATTCTAATTGTTGATTTATTCCAATATGATACAAGACGTGCCCCCAAACACATGATGAAGGTGTACAAGATTTTAATGTAGTAAAAAGAGATGTAATAAACTAAATGGGTTATGTTAAACTATTTCATATGACCTGTGGCAAAATGGATGGGGAATTCTATGTATAACTTATTGAAAACTTTGACATTGAGAGCTACTATTACAAGTTAATAGAATAAGGTTGGAAGATGTGGAGAATGTTTTAGGTGTTGGAAGTAGTAGTAGTTTAAGTGAAGATATTATTGAAGATGGCACCTCCATGATATGCTCCCCTCTTCTACTCCTTGTACAATACAATTAACAAGGAAGAAAAATGGTGTATTAGTTACTAGGTGATATTTTGAAATTGACATGGCTCTTAAAATTTTTGTTTATTAAACCTTTGCTTTGCTTTAGAGATATGGTAAATAGCTTTTTTATTTTTATCAATTATTATGTATATTATCAAATTTAGTCTATTTAATTAGAAAACCAATATTTATACTAATTTACAATTATGAACACATTGAATAAATGTCTAAACTTAACTAACACATAAAAACTACTATTAAATCCCTAAACATAATAAAATCACTCAAATTTATTCTATTACATCATGAAATAATATAGCATGCCAACGATGATTGATAGAATGAGAAAAATGGTCATCATTCAAATGTCAGCATTTCAACGAAGCAAATTATAAGTACTTGAAATTTTGATGAAGTACATACTTTCAAAGATATAATAGCCTCTCCCCAAATAAGAATCAGAGGTCATGACATAATTATCCATATTTAGGGGTCAAATTGAGATAATTGATATAAAATTGTATTAATAACTTGATTTTGTCTAGTCTATAAATGTTAGTTTCTGCTAGGCATTAAAGATCTTAAATCATGTTATAGCAACTTTATTGATAAATTTCCTTTGTTTTTGTTATGTTACATTTAGTTTGAGAAATAAAATTTTGTTATGTAAGAATAAAATTGCAATTAGTTGAGAAATTGAGTAAAGAAGTAATAATGATTACTTTATTTAGCTGCGCTTTGGATAACGTTAGTAATATAGTAAGAATAAATCTAGAAATACCAATATAGGTTGATACGATACAATAGGGTTTTATCAGTAAATATGAAATTACACCCAGAAAAATTATGGAATAACCATTCCTTTACAATTTCCCATTCCATATCGAAAGGAATTCTCTAAAATAATTACTTCGCCAATCAAATGCAAAAATAGATATATTGACAAGGAATGACAATTACGTGTTTAGCATATGAAGTTTTCCAAAATTACTATTACTATGGACATATGATCAACCAATCTACTTCAATATGGTATAATATTACAAGGAATCTTGTGCCATTTTCCTTTGCAACATCCATTGCAAATTGCAATATGCAAATAACCTATAAACATGGTATTTTTGGTGATTTTGTTTAATCTTATCGTTCTAATTTGAAGATGTATCACAATATAGAAGTTTTCTCAATTTGTTTTTGGTTTAAAAGAGAACTTGGTGAAATATTTATATGTACAATAACATAAGGTTTCAAGCTCCTATAAAATATTTACATATATATATATTATATATTTTGCATTTTACAAAACATTTACATAATCACACTATATAAGACAAAAATATGGAATTTATGCAATAAGACTCTTTTAAGGGTGATAGTAGCTCAATGTAAAGAAAAAAAAAATAGAACAAAAACATGAACATATTATAGTAGGTGATTGAAGTATGCCTACTTAAGTAGTTGGAGACAAAGCCTTTATGGTAATGCCATAAAGCACTTCCTTGGAATCAACATCCCTACATCCTTATGTATCCTTGTATGCCCCATTCTATACCCCGAGAGTTCTTCAATAGCCAATAATTCATGCCCTCATCATTGATGCCATAGCCAATTACAACAACCCCATAATCTAACTCAATGCCATAGGCTCTAATAAATACACCACTCTTGTAGAGTTAAAGCTTGAAGCCTCCTACATGAATTGCTACTAAGATTAGCTAACTAGCAACTACCTGGGGCAATGCCTCTTCACTGTTGGTTGTTACATCCTCATATCCTTTTATATGTATTACACTGTTTGCTTCTTCTTTCTTATTGCATTTTCCATCAATACCTTCACAAGGGTAGCTGGCTTTCATTTCCAAGTTGTGTTTTCAACAAATTAGAACGCATTATCCATCTACCCCCTACCTAGGGATGTAATTGGGCAAGTCTTTACAAGTTACTCAACCTGCTCAAGCTGTTAAAAACCTTATAAGGTATAACCAGTAGAGTTTTGGGTTGGGTTTTGGGATATAGATAAAAACACATTAAGGTTTTGGGACAGGTTATGGGATTTAAAAAAAAAAAAACTTGATGAGAAACCCATTACCTAATAAAATAATAATAAATTGATGGTATAATATTAATTAAAGTTTCAAACCTAAAATAATAAATAGATGAAAACAAAGATGATAACAACTTTAATCACATTTACAAATTTCTATTATCGAGCCCTATTTTGGTTTCCTTAATATTAAGCCTAACCAGCTTAATATAAGTTACTCGACATTAAACTAAGGAACTATTTTAAAAAAAAAAAATTAAAAAATTGGATTCTCCAACTATTTCAATTGGTAAAAAGTAAAATTAGGGTTTTCAGGTGATAAAACCTTAATTTAGCTACCGATCTGCTGATTTTCTAAGGAAATGATTTTTAGAAAATTAAACCAAACAAAACCAAGTTCGAGAACTAACCTATTAAGACTAAGTCACCATATAAAAATTAAAATATTAATTAATGGGCTTTGTTTTTATAATTTTCTAAAAAATACTAAAATATTTATAAATATGCAAAATATAAGGAAAGTGAATTTATTATTATTTTTTATAATAATTTTTAAGAAAAATGCAAAAAGTTTTTTTTTTTATTTTTTAGACGATTGCCTCAAAAGTGCTTACATACCTACTAATTGAGATTAAACTAGTCATAGTTTTCTTTATAAAATACTTAGTGGGCAGATTCTTTTTATTTCAAAAACCGAGCTAGGTTTACATTTATTTAATAATTTATTATTTAAAAAAAAACCTAAGAAATCTAATTTCATCGAATTAAAGAAAAACCTTAACTAACTAAATCTTTTTGAAAATCTCAGTTAAGATTTTTTTAAAAAAAAAAACACTATGTATCAAAAGATATATTTTCTAAATTCTAACTATAAGATATGTTGAAGATACAATTTAAATACGTATCTCTATACGATCTAGATAATCCTAACTGTAAGATATATTGAATATATGATCTAGATATGTATCTTCGTATGTATTTTTTATAAATCTTAACTGTAAGATCATACGTATCTTTCTAAATCCTAACTGTAATATATGTTAAAGATATGTTTATTTAAAAAAAAAAACACAATTTTACTAAAAACTCAATTTAACTAAATTTTATTGGAAAAAAATATCATGCAATATGAAAGTAATAATAAAAAAAAAACCTATACTAAAATAAAAAATAGATTAGTAAAATAATTGAACTAAATAAAATAAAATAATTTTACCTACATGTTGTGTAGGATCGTGTGACGTGATCGTCTGGGCGTCGCACTCGTGTTTGTATCGGGATTGTGTGTGCTTCGCTAGAGTGCTATCACGTGGATTACATAGCTATTGATGTGAACAAGTGAACGTATGTGGTGGGATTTTTGGCTTCTTATTACTGCCGTTAGTCGGGATGCGTAGAGCTTGTCTAAAGGACTTCAGTCGAGCGTAAGGACGTGTGTATGAATCGTTGTGGACTTGAGTCAGGCAGAGAGGGATGGATGTTGGTCAGGAGATTGAGATCCAAATGTGTTAATTGGCATGTAGGCTATCAGCTTGGAATTGGAGTGTAGGATGTGGCTATTAAGGCGTATTTGGTTTGATCAAAGCATCAGGGAGCTTGCTGGACTTCAATTCGCATAGCGTTATAGGATTTGGATAAGTTTGTAGTGTTAAAGGGTTGCAAATTGCTAACGTTGTCTTATGGAATCAAGGATGTAGCTTGAAATTGGGCTTCGATGATCATTGCTGTCATGTATTAGATTGTGAATCGTTGTGATTTTGGTTAAGTTTTGTTGTAGTATTCGGCTGTTGGGGACATATGTGGTGTAGAGTGAATATGAAGTGGATTTCTGCTGTAGGAAATTGTCTCCAATATAAACGTGGCAATAATTGAAGATTAATGCTAGGGAATTGTGGCGGCGAGTTATGGAGTGGTGGATGTTGGTGAAGCCATAGTGTGGAGCGAATTATGTTTAAGGAGATGTGTAATTAAAAGAAAAAAAAAAACATGTTTAAGTCTACCCATCGACGTACTATTTATAAACCTTCAATTACATCTTTCATATCGAAAATACGGAAGAAACGATTATGATCTTTTGGAGATTTAACCTAATTTGTAAAAACCCTACTTAATTTAAGCTTGCTATTTTTCAAGACTCAATTTGATCTAATCTATTATAGTCCAACAACTTATCTAATAAATTCTAAATCTATTAGATAAAAATCTACTTTAAATTGGATTGGGCCAAAATTATTTTAACAAAGCCCAATTCTTCAATAACTTAATATTTATTAAACTAATTACACATCGTTATCCGATTTGATACTAAACGACCTAACACGATTTAACTCGATATGATGTGACTCGTCTTAACTTAACTCAATTTGACTCGATACAGTTTGACTAGACTCGACTCGACTTAATATGATATGATTAAACTTAACTTAATACGATTGGACTTAACTCGACTCGACTCTCTTTTTTATTTTTTCATTTTTCCTTTTTTTTTTCTTTTAATTTTCGTTTTTTTATTTGTTATTATTTTTTCTTTTTTTTTGTTTATTTATTAACCTGGCTCATCTTAAAATGAAAATGAAAATAGTAAAAATGAGGTGTGTACATCTACTAATATTTATGAACATGTATCCATGTGGGATTTTTTTTTTTTTTTTAACTAAAAGAAGATGGTTATGTATTTATCATATAGTAGAAAGAAATGGTTAAGTAAAATAACAAATATGATACAAATATTAACCATATACTTAAAATCAAAATATATATAAAAAGAAGTTAAGATGATGCTTATATAGATCACTAGACTTATTATCTAACAATACTACTAAGTACTCTACTTATGTCATGAAAAGATACATAAGATGAATAAGGTACAATTAATGGTTCCTCAATCCTCTTTGTGTTACACATGTTATGTAAATAATGTAAATCAATTTCTCACTTAATCATTAATGAAGGTAAAAATGGCCATTTGGCCTAAAAAATAAAAAAAATTACAAATAGGTTTAGCAGGTTAGGAAGTGAATACCCTAATAAGGTAGCAGGGTGGGTTCTAAGTATGGGGTTAAAAACTTTATAGGGTTTTGGGACAAGTTTGGGAAACTTATTAATGTAGCGAGGTTCTGGATTCTTAGGAACTATCTTAAACCCATTTGGTTTACATCCCTACCCTTACCAAAGCCTTAATTCAGACCTCCAACATCATAATCAATGAGCTCTTGCTCAGATAATGAGACCAGCTTACTAGTGTTGATTCCTTGAAAATCTACCACAATAGAAAATGCCCAATAGTAACCTACATTTAGATATGCTTAGCAATTGCACTCTATATGCTAAGGATATAATGTAGTCTAAGTTTACAAGAAAATAAGCTTTTAGAAAATTGTAGTTTAGTTACCGCATTGTTCTTGATTCTTTATTAGTGTTACAACTCCTTTCTTTCTCTAATTTATAGAAGAAGGTATGGTACTGAGATTAAAAGATTGAGTAGAGCATATGTGTGACTTGAAGGCAATGTGGAAGGCCTTAAACTCCTCATTGGTGAGATCTGCATAAGGATTGACCCTTAGCTTGTAAGGCTTGTCATTAGCCATGTTGAAGGACTCTATGCACTCCATGTTTTCCTTGAGTATCTTAAAGCATCTCTCCTTTTCAATGTTGTCTTTGTAAGTATGCCCATAACAAGCCATCCATAGTTCATGTCTCTCATGCATAAAGAGGTCTTGTAGGTTGTAGGATGATACGTAAAAGGACAACATTCCTAGAATTAAAGCTAAGGCAAGAAGAATACATTGCATTGAGAATCTTGTAACTTTTGGTTTATTACTAACAACTCAAGAGTGAAAGAATGAGTAGAGATGACAATACTAAGTTTGTTGCAAGTATTTACAGGGAACAAATCTCCTTAAGGTGAATGTTGATTTGTGAATGGTTTTGCAAGGAATTTGACCCTTATCCTCTAGTTGTCAGTTAAGACAATGAAGAGCATAACTTAATTCCCATTACCATTTACCAAGGGATACGTGTTTGGATTTTTCTCAAAAAATAAAGTTCTTTGGCATATATGGAAACTTTTTCTTAAAAAGTGCTTGTGAAAGCAGTTTGAGATTGATTTGCTTTTAAGATTTAGTGCTCATTTTAATTGAAGACCATTAAAGTGTTCCTATTTAACCTACACAAAATTAGATACTTGCTATCAGTTCCAACTTCTAAATGGAGTATGAGCTTTGAACAACTCATTATCTTAATACCGATTCAATCTTGGTTTAGGGCATTTTGTTTTTTGTTTCTCCTTAACATATATTATTTTATACTACATATGTAAGTGCAGAAAATGGAATTAGAATTGTAAATTCTTTCAAAGGAAAACTTTTCTAGCTCTACTTGGTTTAGTATGAAATATTTTAATTAATGTCTAATTAAATAAGCACTTAATAAAACTCTCATCAATCTTGGAACATTTGCTTCGCTACATCAATAAGGCTTCAATGTTTTTATTAGAAAAAAAAAAAAAAAAACATGTTTCATTGTTTGATGGAGTCCAATTAATAAATCCCTTGATAATGGATTCATGGAAGGAATGATTCTTTTCACAATATCTTAATAGGCACATTGAAGATAAGATACAAATTTCATGTAGAATCATCCTAGATTATCATTCATCATCTTAAGGAGAAACCTTGTCTATAAATGCTAACAACAAACTTGGTATTAGCATCTCCACTTAGTCATTATCTCTAGTTCTAAGCAACCTAAAAAAGTACATGGGATCATCAAAGCAATGTGTTCTTCTTTCCTTAGCCTTCACTATACGAATGATTAACTCTTTCAATTTTAGGCAACCCAAAAAAGGACATGGCATCATCAAAGTAATGTGTTCTTCTTGCATTGGCCTTCATTGTAGGAATGTGGTCTTTCTAAGTGTCATCCCACACCCTATTAGACCTATCTATGGAAGAGAAACATAAGTAGTAGATAGTGTAATGACTTGATTGGAACTCCTTCTATTGAGGTATTATTTATTTTGGTATGGTATGCCATACGGTTTTTTGATAGAAATCAAGCTACCAAACCCCTGACCCAAGCTCGAGGACATGAGAACATGATAAGGCGAGTTTTATCTTTAAACCCCACAACTAAAGAGTCTAAGTTGCTATAGTTTGCTGACCTGATGCCCTACCCAAACCAAGCCCTCTTATGCTTATTGATAGTCTCCAACTACTGACTAAAGGTATACTCAGGCAACAACTTGATCCATTAAACCATTTACCTAACCGACCTGAATCTAAGCTTTACCAAATACATCCAAGCTAAATTCACTTTGGAAGAATTACCTGCTCAACTCGATACTGCCAAATTATTAGCTCGACTTAGCATCATTACTTAACAATAGCTAAGCTAATTGTATAGTTTGTCTATTTACCAAGCACACAACCATTGATCATCCACCATGTGTCTGAGCACTCCTTGTGATAGAATCTTCTATGCAGGATGCCCATTTTGCCGATTTTCGTTTATGCCCTTCAAACATTCTTTGTATCATACTTATTTTGAACATTATCCTTTTTAGCCTTTTCCATTTTAAGTAGGATGCCCTAATGTTTCAAATATAAATAACTATTGTAAAGGTAACCTCAACATGATTAGTAATCATTAATATGAAATATACTTAATTTTTGTAGGAATTTTCTTTGCTTACTTGTTTCACTCTTATCATAACCCTAAAGTAAGGTTAGGTGGCGAATACCCTTTGAAAGTTAGCTCATAGGTTATATTGAGTTTGATTTGTGAGTCCTCGATAGTTCCTTAATATATCATATCTTCAGAGCTAATTATGGTTTACTTAATTGTTTTTTTTTTCTAGTATTTATTCTTTCCATTCTCGTTTTTAAGTTTTCTACAAGCTTGGACCTACCCCTTATGACTGACCGTATCAGTCTTTGGCCCGGTTTGTATCATCTAGATATTAAAGCAAATGTTCGTTCGGGTGAGTTGTATTTGAGCTTTCTTGTGAAGTAGTGTTTCTTATGATTGCGTGTTCTAGTTGCGTAGAGGTTAGCTATGAGTGTTCGAGTAAGTAAAAGGCATAGTAATTTACTGTAGTTATATAATCTATTTTTCCCTATTCTGAACATATGAAAATAGAGCGAGTTTCAATTGGATTTCTTGTTCGTTGGAGTAGTTACTATGTTGATAGCGAGCCTAAACTTTTGTGTGGAGAAGTATATGTATGTATTGTTTGACTTAAGAGGACAGTGTTTGTTGTTTTGCGGATTTTGAGTTTATTTATTGAGTTTATCGAGAGGATGATAAATCCAAGTGTCAACACTAGTATTAGGGATGAAAATAACAGTATTGTCCATAATGGACAATAACCCCAGAACACCCCTAAAAGCACAGATAAGCAAATTGATGAGATGGCTAACCTTATAGACGATTTGACCAAAGCTATTTATGCATTGGCCTTTTGAATTACTGAGACTGTGTAGCATACTCCCTAAGCCACTCGATCTACTAGAGGAAAAATCTTAACTCGACAAGATTGAGATGGAGTAGTAGGATGATGTATGCAGAGAAGAATTAACTTGGGTGATATAGGTAAAGAAGGAGAAGAATAATACATTGAGGAAGAGGAGCGAGCTCGAACATCCCGAACTGTTGACCATGTAATGCTTTAGATTTTGAGCTTCAATGGTTTTAGGAATACAAATGATTGTTTGGATTAGAAGGAAAAGGTTAAGTGTGTTTTTTATTATTACCAATATAAAGACTTTGAGAAAGTGAGGACTGCTATTATAGAGTTCTCAAGTTATGCCATAATATAGTGGAAGAAATTCCAAATTATGAGGAGATGAGAAGGATATAGGGGAGTAAATACTTGGCTTGAGATAAAAAGGATTCTTATAAACAGATTCATGCTAGATACTTGTTTGCAAGATACTTTTACTCTGCTTTAAGAGCTAAGTTAAGGAAACCAAATTGTTGATGAATTTATGCAGGAGTTTTAAATACTCATGATTTGATGTAAAGTGAATGAACCATCAGCTCGAATAGTATCAAAATTTCTTACTAGATCGAGAAGTAACATCTAAGATGTCATTGAGCTTCAATATTTTACTACATTAGACAGGGCTATAAGAATAACCCAGCGAGTAGAAAGATAGAGGAGGAATAGGCCGAGTTGACCTCTAATGAGCCGACTTGTCCAATCAAACTAACCAGCTCAAGGAAGTGACCGAGCTTAGTAAAGTGTTGAATTGAGTAGAAAAGCAAATATCAGAATTGAACAGAAGAGCTAACCAATTGATGGTGAAGTGTCGCTAAGAACTAATGAGTAGGGATAAGGATTTAGGAGGAAGACGAGCTAGATCAAGTGTTCTAAATGTCAATGGTTTGGACACATGGTTGCCCAATGATTGAATAGAAGAACTATGATTATCAAAGGAGACGTTTTGAAACTTGACATAGATAGTACGAATAAGGAGCCCGAGGAAGAGATTGTTCCAAAGAAGGATACAGCCCAAGAGGATGAGCTTATTGGAGAGGATGTGTTTGTTGAAGATTTGGACAAACTAAATTTGGTTGTTCAAAGTACAATGAGTATAGAATCCTCTACTGAGGAGGAGTAGAGAGAGAATCTATTTCACATCATATGCAAAGTGAATGAGCAAGTATGTGCATTCATAGTAGACAATGGAAATTGTAAAGGTGTAACATTTGTCAACTTGGTTAAGAAGCTCACATTGCTAACCATTTTACATCTAAAGCCTTATAAACTACATTTGTTAAATGAAAGGGGATCACTATACATCACTTAGTAGGTGTTATTGTTTATCTCCAATTATTCTAATGAAATTTTTTGTGATGTGTTGCCTATATGTACGTCTTATGTATTGCTATGCAGACCTTAGCTTTTTGACCAGAAGATTATGCATGATGGATTTAGGAACACATATGTGTTTGAGAAAGATGAAAGGAAGATTATTTTGAACCTTATGACTCCAAGTTAAGTTAGTAAGCTACAAGCTAAACTTGCTCGAGGATCAAGAAGACCTTGATTCTAAGTAGAATCAAGCTTTGAGAAGCTATTAAGGTTAACATACTAACTTTTCTGTCGATTAGGCAACTACTGGAGTTAAAAAGGTAGATTGAGCTACATTCAGAGGTTAAGAAGCTATTAGATGAGTATGTCGACTTATTTCCCAAATAGTTGCTCGAGGGATCGTACCCATTTCAAGGTATTAAGCACTACATTGATTTAATACCTGGTGCTACACTGCCGAACAAGCCCGCTCATAGAATGAATCTAAAGCAAGCTGCAAAGCTCCAAAGACAAGTTAATAAGCTATTAGAGAAGGGATATGTGAGATAAAGACTTAACCCATGTATTGTGCCTACATTGCTTATACTGAATATGGATGGCACTTGGCATATGTATATGGATAGCAAAGTTGTCAATAAGATCACGATCAAGTACAGATACCCCATTTTGAGGCTAGACGATATGTTAGATGAATTAAATGGTGCTGAGGTGTTTAGCAAGATTGACTTGAAGTTAGGATACCACTAAATTCGAATAAGGCAAGGGGATGAATGGAAGACTATTTTTGAGACCCAACATGGCTTGTATAAGTAGATGGTCATGCCATTTGGGCTATCAAACGCCCCGAGTACTTTTATGAGGTTAATGAATTATGTTTTGAGGAATCTAATTGGAAAGTTTGTTGTTGTTTACTTTGACGACATTATTGTCTATAATACTGACCTAGCAAGTTATATTGACCATCTTCGAGCTGTTTTTAATGTCCTCTGAGCAGAGAAATTTTTGAAAACATGAAGAAATGCTGTTTCTGTTAAAAATAGGTATCTTCCTAGGTTACATAGTTAGTAAAGGGGGATTGAGAGTTGATGAAGAGAAGGTTCGAGCCATTGTTGAGTGACCGACCCTAATTTCATGTGTTGAGTTAAGGAGTTTTCATTGATTAGCATCATTCTACTGACACTTTATCTGAGGATCTGGTACTATAGTAGCACCTCTAACTAAGCTCACAAAGAGGAATTTAGAGTTTAAGTAGGGAGAGAGAGAGAAGAGAGGATTATTGCCTAGGTGAAAACAAGGTTGACCTCTACCCTAGTTTTGGCTCTACTAGACTTTGATAAAGTGTTTGAGCTTCAATGTGACACATTAAGTGTCGGCATTAGAGTTGTACTGATGCAAGAAGGTTAACTTATCACCTATCATAGTAAAATGCTTAGAGGAGCACAATTAAACTATTTTGTATATGACAAAAAACTCTTAGCATTAATCAAAGCACTTTGCATGTGGAAACATTATCTTCTGCCAGAGGAATTTATCATATACATGGGTCATGAGTCCTTGAGCTATTTGTAGAGCCAATCAAAACTTTCTAAATGCTAAGCTTAATGGATTGAATTTCCAGAAGGGTTTAATTTGGTCATCAAATATAAGCAAAGCAAAAATAATGTAGTTGTCGATGGTTTATTAAGAAGACATGCTCTTCTTACCAAGTTGTAGACCAAACTACTAGGGTTTATAAGCCTTAAAGAACAGTATCAATACGATTTTCTTTTTGGTCCTATATTTCAACAATATAAAGAAGGAAGAATAGTGGATAAATACCACATAGAAGGTGGCAATATGTTTTGAGGTGGAAAATTATATATGCCAACTTATTCAACAAAGGAATTGTTAGTGAGAGAAGCCCATAGTAGAAGATTCATGGTGTACTTAGGAGCTAAGTTATCATTAAGACTTACCATGAAAAATCTGAACTAAATGGATCGTTCGAAATATCGAAGAAATTAGAGGGAAATAGTCCATAAGTGAATAAGAATAGCTAACGTGAAGGTACTCAAAGGATGTGACTCATCAATGAACATATTACGACTTGATACCTCACTTGATATGAAGTACAAGTTGATGTCAATGTCTACTTGTCACTAATCCTAAGTTACTTGGCAAGATTAGATAAGAGTGTATGAAAGATGGACTTGGAGAGAGTTGTCTCACAAAAACAGAATATTCAATATTTAATTGTCAAGTTATCTACAACTTACAAGGGAAATGGACTATTTATAGTTAGTCCCTAGGGCAGCATTACAAATAAAGAAATTACAAAAAAGTATATACAAAAAGGGATTCTTAGTACATACGAAAAGGAGTAAAAAGGACAAAAGATAAAAATGGAAAGGTAGTACAATGTCAGATGGGGTGGACAGTGTAACATTGATCCCATGCGAAGATTCTTTAAACACACCAGGCAAGAGGGATTAAGAAGTTACGGCAATAAAGGGGTTGGGACGAGAGAAATGATAGCATGCTAAGAGAAAACTACTTAGTTGGTAAGTGAATCTATCGTCACTCGATAAAAATCTCTTGGTAGCAGTTGGTCGAATTACTTGGTACAAGGTCCTTGGTAAGGGAATGGTTAATAACGTCACTACCAAGAGTATAGATTAATATATAACAATGCAGAGAGCTCAAGGAGTTCAGTCACCTTCCTTCAATGTAAAGTTTCTCGTCATTAGTAGGTTTTTAAGAGATGATTCTTCAGGTGAGGGATTGGAGTCCTTAGAGCTGTATGTGAGTAATAGGACGGATGGTCAGTAGTTCATCAATTCCTCGAGGTTGCTGAAAATTTGCCCTCAAATCTTAGTCTTCATCATCATCGGGTACATAAGGAGTCAAATTGATGACATTGACTGTGGCGGATACGCCGAAACCTTTAGATAACTCAATCTCACTGGTGTTATCATTAATGCGCCTCATGATCCTATAGGGTCCATTCGTTCTAAGAGATAGTTTGTTGGTCCTTTTGCTAGGAAAGTGTTCCTTATTAAGATGGACCCAAATAAGGTCCCTAAGGGTATAAACGACTCACCTCTTTCCATAATTTCTCACTTCCTTTTGTTAGGCTACAGTTTTAGCCAATTGCTCGAAAATCGTCCAATGTAATCTTTGGAACTCCTTAGCATATATAGTCGAACTATTAATCAAATCTAAGGGTAGGTTTGGGTTAAGTCCATAAACAACCTCAAATCGTGATGTTCTAGTTGAGCTGTGAGTTAAGTGATTGTAGGCAAATTCAATGATGGGCAGACATAAATCCTAGTCACAAGAGTTCTTTCCAACAGTAGCACGCATGAGGTTACCAACGGTTCAATTCACTACTTTAGTTTGGTCGTCTGTTTGGGGGTAACAGGAGGTACGAAATAGAAGCTTAGTACCGAGCTTTCTCCATATGGTCTTCCAAAAGAAACTCGTGAATTTCGGATCATGGTCGGATACAATATTATTTGGCACTCCATGTAGTTATACAATTTCCTGCAAAAAGAGGTTAACGATGGATGAAGTATCATTAGTTCTATAATAAGGAATGAAGTGACCCATTTTACTGAATCAATTGACCACCACCATAATTGAGTTTTTTTTTTTCTTGGTGTGTAGGGAAGGTCGAGTATGAAATTCATGCTTAGATCAGTCTACGGTCGCTCTAGAATTAGTAGTGGTGTATAATCTCCATAGGACTCTCTCCTTCCCTTTGCATATTTATACACCTTGTACGTCTTAAGTATTCGTTGCACATAATTTATCATCTCAAGCAAGTAAAAATACTTTTTCAATATCTCAATTATCCTCTTTTCCCTAAAATAGCTGGTTAGACCCCCAGCATGAGCTTCTTGAATGAGCAGCTCCCTTGCAGAACCACTCAGTATGCACATCTATTTGCCCTTTATGAAGAACCCTCACTCAAGTAGAACCCTTCCACAGCTCCTCTAGCACTGCGTCTAGTTACTAAAGGCCTAAAATGTGGGTCATGCTCATACCGATCAGATAAAGTATCGAATTCAAACACCTTACCCTTTAACGTTGTGATAAGGGTATGATGGCGAGAAAGTGCATCAACCACTGTGTTGATAATACCTTGTATGTTCTTCCGCAAGAGTAGACCATCAAATTTTTTGAATTGCAAACTAAATTAGCAAGTGGATAGATATAGGGGTTAATAACTTTTAGGATTCACCAGGTTTCGATACTTAATCTTACTCATAATACTAAACAAACCACGGTGACATCCATCCGAAAATTTGGCCATACCCTAATTCCTAAACTCTATAAATCGTATGGTCTCGGTTCGAGCATCACGTATTGTCCTATTACATTTACAATGCATAATTGAAATTTCCATGTCATGGTACCGGAAACACATGCTAAATTAAAGGGTAGAAAGCGGTCGTCTCTCTTATCCAAGAAGGCCAGCAATGAAAGGCATTTAGCACAGCATACGAGAGTTGAAACCGCTTTTTACACTTCCCGAATCCCTTCTTACTTTTTCCAACTGCCCAAATAAATCTGTAACCCATTAACTTAGTATAGGAGGATCTAGTGTAAATATGAAAATCATAATAAATAGTCACTGATTTCTCCTGTGATTGATTTATCTTTTTGTTTTCATGTCAAAAAAGGTGAAACTTTGCTGTCTTGCTTTTTTCGAATACGGCAATCACCTTTTGCCAGGCCTTGTTAGCTAAAGATGCTATGTGTTGTACCTTGAGAAGAAAGAAGACAGCATCATTGTGGATCGTTTGTTTTCATTTGGACTTATTGAACTAATTTAGAAAGGGTCAATGGAGGAATGTTTCCTATCCTTAGTTTGCTGGCTAAATAAATAAAGAAAGATTGGTTAGTAATGGAGGTATAGGGATAATAACATTTTCTTTGTAACTTTAATGTGGTATATATGAATACATCCATGAACTACAAGATATAACTTAATTAACATCCTCTGAATTCTTAAAAATTGGTAACATTAAATGATATTTCCTTTTCCAATTAGAGAAAAACACAACGAAATCAATTATTGGTGTTAGATTAACATTGGATAAGTTTGAGGGATTTATTCGTGTTGAAAAAGTTTAGAATATTCATTTATTATCTTTTAAGGGCTATGTGCCGATTTACAAGAATTTAGAGTGTCCAAATATACTTTGTAAATTGGAAAGCATATTTAAGTTTAGGTTAAAGATTTCTTTTAATTAACTTACACTGCTTGTTTTTTACATTATCTCACAAGTGGTTCTTAAGGAAAAGATGACGTATTTTTAAAAGTATATCATTCAATGAATAAATAACTTGAAATCCATAAAATATTTGTACAGCATTTACGAGAAAGTTGGCTATAAACAACCTATCCATTGATTTTTTGTAAATTTTAACTGCTCACACTCTTTATATCAGCTTTCTCTCATATATGTCCGTTTTGTTCACATCGCCTATTTTTTAGGTAAGGCTCCAAAAACTATGATAAAGTGGAATATAAGGCTGTGAACTGGAGTAAACATGTTTTGCTTCATATGATAATGCAGACGATAATTGTAATGAAAATTATGTACATAATTATTAAATAGACTCAACTAATTAGCAACTAGACACACTTATTGACGGAATCAATTGTTGAAAAAAGGGACTAAGTTTTCTACCTAAAGTCTTTTATTAATGGGTCAATGCTGCCAAGGACAACTGGCAAGTTGGCTTTTGACCCAGCTGGAGCAAAGAATATCCAATGAATTAAATATCTTCTTCATCATGCATCCTACATATTACGCAAGGCAATAGTATCCTGTGAATTATTATTATCATTTATCGGCCAAATACGTTGTTATCGTTCCATTTGATACGTTGGGTAATGTGGATGTCCAGGAATGAGAGAACTTCACATGTTGGATATTCGTTGTCTTCTATTTAGACAAAAATGGACGTATCCAAAATAAAAATAAAAAAACAGAGGAAGTTGTCGTGCAACCAAATAATAATAAGCTTATAATATAATATATACTTTTCACAAGAAATAATACAGGAGCACAAAGTGATTATCAGGATTGATTCGAACCAAACCTAACCAAATAGAAAATCGAGGAGGAAACTAACATAAGACGTTTTAGTGGCCCTTGTTGGTTCGGGTTAGTGATAATTTTTGGGTGAGCTGATGCTTGAACGGAGTAAACGGAAATCAACCGTTGCATTTTTTTTTTTTTTAATAAATAAGTTGGCTTGGGCAGCAAATATACAATGCTAATCGACAAGGAAGAGCCTTATCCAAAGCTTTCACAATTTAAAGATATTGAAAATTGAAATTTAAAGGGTTTGATGATGTGGATAACGTGAAAGGTACAACCAAAATTGTTCAAATAATGCCTAATAAAGATGCCATAATTGACAAGTAAAATTAATGTAGGAATTTTTCATGTTTGTCAACATTTATTATCGATCCTACAGCGGGCATCGGTGGATCTCTGCCGGTTCCGATCATGGGTGAACCGGCCTTCCTAAATTTTTTCACTTTTTTTTTTTTTTTCATTCGTCAAAATTTATATATCAATAATCATATGCCACATCTAAAACATGTAATTACTTTAACTAGTTTATGTATTGGCAAATCGTCACTGCTTCATTCATCTTGTTGTCAACATTTATGGGGGTGGGAAGCTATCCTATAATTTTATTGATATAGATTGAGAGGGTAATAAAAATTAGAGGAGGATACAAAACTTTATTCCAATACTTAACCTGCATATTAGGAGTAAAAATAAATAAGGAAGTACTAACTCTCCCTAAAAAAAAAAAAACGAAAAAGAAAAAGAAATAGGGTAAAGTCACTGTGGATAATGAATAAGTTAATATTATTATCCTTATATAAAGTGTTCAAAAGAGAAAAAAAATAATAATAAAACAATATACATGAAGATGTAGAATTAACTAAGGATTACATATTATTTAATTTGATGGATTTATTTGCTTTTCAAATATTCCCACTTTGCGTTTGTTCACGAGTTTGCCCTAATTGTGCTTCTATCTTATGTGTTGAAAATACTGAAGTTAGTCATCTTCAAAGCTAGATGATCCATATGCTTCCTATTCTCGCTTCTTCACTTGGTTCCAATTTTCAATGCAGGCAAGCACTTCAAAGGATATGATTGATAAAGAGACCTTATGATAATCTAAAATAAGCCCTATCGTTGTAAATGCTTGCTTCAAGGTGGCCATTACCACCGAATATATTAGAATTTGTTGACTTATGCAAGAGAGAATTGGGAATGTTTTCGAATATCTCTTTCACCAATTCAACATGTAGAAGTCATGAACACCTGTACTTTCACCACACATAGTGGTTAAACAGCTGTCAAGTTTTATGTAGGACCCGATCCTTACCTCGTCTTTGTGTTTTTTCAATCTTTGAGTCATAATGAGATTTGCATAGAAGAGCCCCTCTATATGGTGGTTTGGGATGAGGGACTTACTGGAGCATAACTATTACTAGTATGCTATGTCACCTTATGAATTGTGGTTGACGCATCATTTGCACAAGCATTTTGTGTGTTAGGCATGTTATCATATTACTCATAATATAAATTTAAATAATCAGTAAGGCTTTCTATTATACAATGAGTTTCCAAAACAAAAAAAAATATACACTGTATAGGAAGGCATTTTTGTAGAATCGTAAAAAATTTGAAGTATTTGCAAAAGCTATGTGCATATATTCCAATCATTTAGATGTAATGATATATTTAGGATATCAAGCATTGCAAAAGCCATTTCCTTTTATTTCTCTCCAAAGGAAAAGTTATATAGATTGGAAAAACTTCCACTCATTTCCACCTAATTAATCCCATTTTCATCTTAACCAAGCATACAATTTCCTTCAATTTCCTTAGCTTTCTCTTAATTTCTATAGATTTCAAGCCATCCAAATATAGTGGAAATTTAGTATATATTATTTGAAGAATATTGGCTAATGTTCATTTTATAACCGTTCAAATTCAAAAAACTTTAAGACTACATTGTGGTATGACATTTGGTCATTATTTTTCGTGTTTGTTGCTTTGCAATATGACATGGCAATGCAAGTTAGTTCAAACACACTTATACACTATCTCTCTCTCTCTGTCTCTAAGCTGCATCCGGCCATGGACCCATTGAGTCTAGATTTTAGCATGATAGCTTGCCTATAACCTATGGACTGAATGGGTCATGAGCGGTTTGAGACCCGTGCATTTGAATCGAGTCTAGATCTAGATCCAACATGTCACATCTGTGCTGATTCATAAAATAGGACTTAACCCTTGCCAAGCTCTAGTCAATCTCGCTTCTCCATGTAGTCACTAGTTGTGCACCTATTTCAAACGGGCCCTTCCACATAAGTAAATTAAACAAGATCTTGTCTACATATACAAATTCATTCAATAAATAACCTATGAATAATATAAATGTTTGAGGTATTACAAGTATCACTTGGATTTTGGCAAATCTGTCACAAAAGGGTTATAAGACTTCATGAGGATCAAATAAAGTTTCCATGTCCATAAGACTTTCACTTGTATTTTTTCTAATCACATTTCCATATATGAGGGGAAAAAGAAGCAAAAAAGTATAATATACAATAAATATTATTCATATATAAGATGTGATTGAAGATGATACAAATAAAGATTACCATTTGAGAATTGGACAACTTAATCCATGAGGATCAAAGCCACACTCTTTGGATTACAATTTGAGGTGAAACAAGAATTAAAGTGTTTATGTTTCTTCGTCCTAGATCCGTACTAATTCTTTAAAACGCCTGTTTTAAATGACTAGAATATTACAACAGCTAAATGGTATGTCAAAATCACTAGGATTGGATGACTCTTTACGTTGATGTGACTCCAAGAGCCAAATCATGCATGCGCAAAAGATTTGAGTTGGCTTCGAGCCTCGATTGCAAAACCGCTTAGGTGGACTCTCATGTACACACATCGGCAAGGACACTCGTATCCACTAGATTACTGGCACAGTAGATTCGGGTTGAAGGCTTGGGGCGAGTGATCAATTTCCAAGCATGCAATATAAAAATAGAAGCATTTCTTCGCGATACATAAATCGTGATATTTTAATGTCTTTTTTTCTTAATTATTTAATTTAAAAGTTTTCAATTAGTATCAATTTGATATTCTCTATTTTGACCATTATTTGCCACTAACTAATCCTTTACACTATTCAAGTCGAACTCCTTTCACATGTGGTATTATATAAAAAATTTCTAATCACTAATGAGGTGTTAGATTTTGTGAAAATGAGGCATATCAGACACTTTTAATACTCTTTATGTGATGGGTTTGTAGTGACCGGTTGATCACCTGTAACAAATGTGCCAATCAACATAGAAAATATCTTGAGTTAATCACATGTGGAGGGAAATCATTAAGAAGAGGTATGGGAAGAAGAACAGGCAAATTCGGTATCCTAAATGCATGTGTGTGATAATAGATCGAATTTGGTGATCTTGATCACTCTTGAATCATTCTTAATTAATAATTTGTTTGATATTCTCTTAAGTGATTTTAATAGAGCTCTGGTGTTTGTCTCAAGCTTGCCATTGCTCTGAATGAACCAAATGAGAGGAGTATCTTATGTATAGAGTTCAGAAGTTGATAATATCCATTGCATGGCTCTAAGATAGATGGTTAAGATTAAGTTATATTATTAAATCTTATAATTTCCTTTAGCCTTCATAGGTTTAGATATTGGCCTAAGTATGTTTAAACCTTTTGTTAGCTAAAAAAGGCCCGTTATCATTATTATTTGCCTTAAAGACCGACTAAGTTTTTTTAAGGCCCAATAAGACAAAATGAAACCCAACTAAAGCCTAAATAGGTCTAATTAGGCGATCCCCATTCGAAACCTATCAAGCCAAATCTCCTTAAAACATCCCTAGATGAGCCGATTTCCTAAACTCTGTCACTAGTTCAAGATATCGGTCCATAGCTTTAAATTGGGTTAAAGGCCCAATTACTGAAATGACCTCTACATTTTGCCCCTTAACCAAAAATCCCTTAAATACAGTAAAGAGGTTTTGGGCATTTCTAGTTGTTTCTTCAACTGTAATGTAAACGTTTTGAATATTGATTTTGCTTACTTGACTACTTCCAATATTGATGGAATTGACACCTCTTTTTGGATTGCTGGCAAGCTAAGCATGATATGTTAGTATTTTATTTTTGCTGCCATAGAACACAAACTTCGATATACTTTTATATTGTACTTTACTATGATTTATTGCTCTCTTAACATTGATTCGTATCCATTGCATAAAGTTAATATAATTGGCTCATCTTAGTATTTCTTCCTCACTTTACAAGTATTGGTAGAAAAATAAACCATCGAAGCATTTATAGAAATCTAGAGTTTTAATAATATTCCATTCAACCATGTTATATATATATATATATATATATATCATTTATATCAATAAATAGGGCAGTGTCGTCGTGAAGTAGAGCTGAGTCATATCGCGTTATGTAGAGATAGCGTAGAAGTACGAGGACAACACCCCTACAGTATAGTATGGTACTTTTGTTATTTATTTATTTTTCTAAGCATACATATACACACACATACATACACAAACTTGTGCCATCTAGTAACAATTGGGTATTAGGCTTTCCAAAATCACAATTCATTTATAAGCCTCATTGAACCAAGTTAGGAAATTAAGCCTACTTTTTTTTTTTTATTCATTCTCAACATAAAACTCAGCCCGCCAAAATTCCTTGCAGCAAAAATACATCTTATTTCTCTTCTTCGCTCTTTGAATTCATATCCCTAATAGAAATGAATAAATCTTCTGTAGATTAACAAAAATCAGTAAGTGAATATCTTCAATCAATGATAGCCCCAAAAAATATGAATAAATCTTCCACATTCTTATCTTTGCTCTATTTGCATATATATCGATGAACCATCACTATTCAAGAATGGGAAATTGCAAGGTAAGCCAAGGAAGTCTTCTCTTCTTCACTATTTGGTTTTCATGCTCTTATAGTTATTGTTTTTTTTTTTTCACCTAATTTCGGTTCCCTTTTTTTTTTTTATCATTATGGAAATCGTGACTTCAAGTCATGCTACCTATGCCCCTTCCATCAGGATCGACTTTAATCTTTAAAAGTCTCCATTAGCTTGAAATCTTTTTAAACATCAATTCAAATCCCTTGTCTCTCTATAATCAAATCAATCTAAGCATTACTAAATCTATTTGATCTTTATCAAATTTGCAACTCATATCATCTAAAACTTATCTTCCATAAGAACAGCTTGGCTATATATATATTCTCGAATGCTTGAGAGTTTTCTACGATAGCGACATCATCAGCAACAAAGTACGGCTCTCAATTCTTCTTTCTGCTTTTCTCTGTTGTTTTCTCTCTCTCTCTCTCTCTCTCTATTTCTCTCTCTTTTAATTTTCTTTCACCTTGATTTCCTACTTCAACCTCAGCCCTTCTCGTACTCTACCAGTAGGTTCAATTTCTTTACGTAACAACCATGCTTCCGATTCCTATTCACGCAGTGCCTTCATAAACGATATTAACTAACCACGACCAGGCTGCTTCCACTCGGTTCTTCAATGTCCTCTCTATATGTCTAGAATAAAATGACAGTGAGTGCTTATGATTGCTTTTCCTTATCCTTCCTTATTTTATTTGTTCCTTTTTTTTCCCATCCAATTCTAACCTACTTCTTCTTCTTATTTCCAATATGGAACAGCGAGTTGTTGGAGTTGTTGTTCATGCGACCATGACTACGTAATCTTGTGATTCATCCATAACCATCCTCGAATCTTGATTCCTGTAGCGACCATTATCCCTTAGCTTGATTTCAAGTATTTGATATGTGGCATCTTCAAACCTATGTTACATAGGTCCATAAGTGGTAATCAATTGATTTATAGAGGAACTATCATCTAAATTTCTTCTTGCAAATATGATATCCTTTATGATATAAGCGTTATATGCACATGTCTTGCAAATAAGAAGGTACTAGGCTTTGAAGTATTTAAATTAGCATATATATATATATGTATGTATGTATATATTGGTTTTGTGTATCATGATGTAATTGTATTCCCTTCTCCTATGATTCAAATCATCTCTTATACTAGTATTTGTTTGACCGTTTCAACATATAGAGAATTTATGGCCCCTTTCTTTTGGTCAATGTGTCTCAAGCAACGGAGTACAGTCTATTATTATTATTATTTTAATTCTTGTAGCTTCCCAGGACTGTAAACTCAGTAGCTTGTTTCTTAGCCAAATGGATGCTAAGGCCTACATTTTTCTTAAGTTGACGTCATGAAGTAATCAAACATATGCATTAACAATGCATATGAACTGAAGCTTTAGGCAGTACTTTATTCGTAGACAGTTAGATTTATGGCTTTGATAATGTCAGTGAGTGGAGTAACTAGAAGAGAGTAAGGCTTTTGTATTTTCAATTCAAAATTTTCCTTAAGTTCTTTTCTAATCTTGATTTTGTGATCAATCCAATATTTAATAAAGCTTCACAGGGGTAGCTTCTCTTCATGTAGTAAGTATGTGAGATTCTCCTCCTCCTTTTTCTCATTCTTTTTATTTTAATAATTTTTTTTTCTTTTGTAGAACAACTCTTAGTATAGCTTCCCTTCAAGGCTAGGCTTCATCATCCAAAGGACTTGCAGTTAACTTTATATGTTGGCCCACATTCTTAATACCCATACATCAATATAGGCGCGCAATCAACTTACATGTTATCGTAGATTCCTAACATCTAACGGGCCCTAGCTAACTTTATGTGTTAACTTTGATTCCCTACATACAATCATCGATACAAGCCCTCAGTTAACTTTAGCGTTACTATCGATTCTTGACATTTAGATACTCAACGAACTTGCAGTTAATCCTGGTACCATCATGGATTCTTGATGCCATTACCTTGGAGTTAAGTAATAAGTCACGCATCCAAGGGATTTGTATCCAAACAAGTCACACATCATCCAATTGTCAAGCATTGCACTTCATAGCAAGGATTGGGACAATATTAGTGTTATTTCCATCTTTGAATGTCACTTATCAAGCTTAAAGGTGTATCACCTTAAGGAGCTAGTGGGAATCCAAATCCAATCAAGGATACATTCAACAGTCAAGCATCTATTCAATTACTCCATCATTAACAAGCAGGGAGTCACATCATCCAGGAGAGTCGCAATTCAACGAGGTGTTGTCACTAACATTATAAGCAAGGTTGTTGTTTAATGACTTAAGAGGATAAAGTTTGCAAGAATTTAATGGAAGTTAAGTACCATGAAGCTGAGGAGAACTACTTCCCATAGTATATCACCCTAAGATATCAAGATTACAACAATCCCAAGGAGAGACCACTATCTAAACTTTTCACAAATGTAAGTACACCAATTCAGAGTGTCAATCATCACTCAATTACCTAAGGAGAGATGATTATATCCAACCCTTTTCAAAATTTCAAGTACTTCGTTTTGGAGTACAAAGTGTCGTTCAACTAACATAGGATCATTACTTAGGCTTCACTTCATGCAAAGATATCACATAAGATTCGTTTAGGAGCTTGTTTGGAGCTATGTCACAATGGAGTTTTGAAAAGAAATTCTTTGAATTTGATACATTGTAGTATTGGCTTCTTCTTCCCTAGTTGATGGAGCATCATACATGATGATGCAGTAACTCATGATTCATAGGATACCTTTCTTGTCTCATTATGTAAATACCTTTTACATTGGCTAACGCAAATGATGAGTCATTATGTAAAGTATATCATGGAGTTACTTCAACTTTATGAGCTTGCTTTGATCCTTAGTAATTAATACCCGTAAAATTATGTATAGGATTTCCCTTATCTTATGTATTAGCTTCTGAGAGTTGGAATATTTTATTTATAATAAATTAATACAATTATAGATACAAATAGATAATTTACACTAAATTATATTATAATTAATTTACCCATATAAACATATAAATTAGACAATAGAAAATAACCAAACACTAGAGATAAATTATTTGGACTTAAAAATTATTAACTGACCAATATGTGTTCCTCTGGGTATAATAGTTATATATATTTATACACCCAAAAAATACTCAAAATACCCTAAATTAAGCGTAATTCATGAAACAAATATAAGAAAAATTATAAAAAGTTGTTAAAAGTCACAAAATAGCTAAATTAATCTTAAGGAAGTCATAAGAATTGAAATGAACAGCTGTAGACTTATGAAGCCTAAATTTAGACACCTAGCATACATGGTTTAGGGGTTTGTAAGCTAATTTAGAGAGCAAAAATGCCATATTTCATTTAGGAAACATAGGAATTATCACCTACCCTCTCCAAATGATTAGTAGACTCCATAGGAATTTAAGAAAATTTTAAAATCAAGAAGAGTAAAGTAAGAAAAAATCTAGAAAAATTAGAAACAAACACTACACGAACCAAGCAAAGTGACAAATCTCAAGTATGGAGGCGACTTGGGAGTAAACCACCACTACCACCTTATAGTGGAGGCAACGCTTGCTGGTTCCGACAGGGTAGTGGCTGGCATAGATGGCCGGAGGCCAATCTTTTTTATGAGTTTAGTTTTTGCTCGATTTTGGTTAAATTGATAAAAATATCAAATAATTCCATTATGAAAAAAAAAAATTGTATGTATTTTTGTATATATTTTTAGAGAAAAATATTAGATTGGAGAATTTTTGAGTAAATATAGTACTTTCTTAAGAAACTTAGCAAATTTCAAAATAGATTTAAATGACCTAAGCAATGTAGTTTCTAAGCCAAATTTTTTTCTGAATAATACTTATACTGCATGTGAACATTTCATGAAAAGATTTCAGACATGAATAATTTTCATAATTTATAAAGATTTTTTAGTCTTAAAATGAGATGGAAATTGCAATTTTCTTGAGGATTTGGTGTATGAAGTTTAATTGGACCTTTGATACTAGGTTCTAAGGTGTACTTGGATCACATCCTACCGTAAAGATCAATTTGGAATTGTGTGGTTTGAGTTGGAGTTGAAATTTGGAAAATTTGGTGGTTATGAGATTAATACATTAATAGGTAAGTATGTGTATTTGAGAAAACTAATATTATGGTGTTACTTGGTATGATAATCCTGATATATGAAGATGATGTAACATGTTTGTAATCTGAAATTTGATATTAGATGGGTTATTTCAGGTGAACTTGTAAGATAACCTTGTTTAGATAATTCTTCGGAAGGTTATTCTGTTAGAAAAACAAGTCAAAATTCTAGTCTAGAGACCTCATCAGAAAGTTATGTGATACGAGATATTTAGTTGACATGGTATCTGTAGGTTAACCAAAGAATTCTTAAGTTAGTAAGATTGTTTTTGGAGTCTTCTTTATGGAGCCCCTAATTAATAAGGATATTTTCATATGCTTCTTCAGAAAGTCCTTGATTAACAAAACTATTTTTAGATACTTTAACAAAAAGTTCTAAAATAAAAATTGTGTTAACTTTATCAATCCGCTACTTGTTCAAAGGGTTTTCGGGCCCAAAAACCATATGAAGATTAATGCTCAGAACCTTATTTAGAGACTTCAGATATAAGATAAAACTTAATTCAGGTATTGATAAATCTATCTAAAGTATATGTAAGATATTTAAAAGTAGTCATATATTCTCTATCTAAAATATTTACATTGATTGTTTAGGGACCTCTAAAGGGATTGAGCACGAGAAGCAAAATTATCTCACGTTGGCATTAGGTAAGTTAGGAATTATACTTAGTGGCATATTAAAGTATTATGTTAGTATACTTGGAGGAGTAAAAGTGCTTGTTCATGATTGTAATTAGATTTTTTTTTTTTGTGTATGTGTGTGTGTGTGCGCGCGCGCGCGTATGCTATGTATGTACTTATGATACTAAGTAGTGATTGGGAGTTAAACTCTGAGTGCTGCTTTTGTTTGATATATTAAGTTTTGTACATATGAACTTGGTTGCTCACTTATAAATCGAACTAATCTTGAATAAATTAAAGGCTTAACTTAACTTTCACAATAACCCAATAGGGGTAACGATTAGGTTATTAGACTAAATATCAACACTTTGATGAGGATAGTAGAAATGGTTTTTTTCCTACCCTTAGTTGAACTAAGAGACAAGAAAGGGGGTCCCGACAAGGTTAGGAACCATAATTCAAACGTTGTTTAGGGAGGAGAAGTATCTCCATTGCACAAACTTAGATTTATTGTGATATTATGGTTTTGAAACTCCTTGAAATCTAGGTTAGAGTAGACAAAATTACTTTAACTTCACAATGGACTGATTAACCATTATGAGATGCTATATCATTTGTCTATTGCATTTGCATTTAAATTACAGATTGAATAACCATGATTGTTAATATACTCTTATGACTTCGTCTTTTCTTTCTAAGCTAGTTGAGCTCACATCCCAATAAATAGTTTTGTAGATATAGAATGGCACTAAAAGATGCCTCAATACAATTATCTACTGGTTAGTTCTATTAGATTGGGAAGCGTAATGGTGAAGTTTAAAGAATGGAATGAACTCATGTTACTTTTTTTTTTCTTTTGTGGGAGGATTACAAGGTCTTCTTAGGAGCCTTTATAGTCTTCGCTGGCTTGTTGTTTCATATATATACATATATAATGTAGTTCGATTGTGGAGATGTAAAGTTTTTTATTTAGAACACCAAAACTTTTGATGTATATAAGGTTAAGTAATGAATTGATCTATATATTGGTAGTATAAGAAAATATATGTTGTAAGGTGTTACTCTGAAGGTTTTATATACTACAGGTACCCATCTAATACTTCAAAGCTGGTTGAGTTGTTGTTCGCCTTGTGTAAACTATACCTATGTTAGTAGCTAAGAAGATAACTTTTAATCTAGGTTGGTTTATATAATGAACTATTGCAACTCATCGAGTTTGGGGTATAATAATTAATATGCCTCTAATCAAATGATTAAACCAAGGTTGCTTCAAAGGAAATGGCATCATGATTTTTAAGCCTATCAAGGAATCACTTTAAATCCTCATAACTAAGATTACTTCGATGTCGTTATTATATAAAGTGGTGTTGCGGCCATTAAGCCAACTGTAGGATTGCTCCGATCCATTGCAATTAAGGTCATTTTGGCTTTGTAATTAAATAAAGTTGTATAAAGGCATCATGCTTAACGTGTGCTTAGGAGCAGATATTTCAACAAAGTGAGAATGGCTATCATGAGCTCGTCAATTCGATCATACATGGATGAGATCTTTCGACTACGGGATCTATGAAAAGGCATTATAAATGCTACAAAATGCATTATAAATGCTATAGGATCACTTTAACCCATTGTAGTAAAGATCACGTTGAACTCATGAATAATATCGCAAAATGGGCATTATGCCCACCATATGCTCAAGAGCGTATGCTTCCATTGAGTGATTACAACTGTCATGATACAATTACTTCATTCACTTATAGATAAGGTCGCTTTGACCTTAGGTTATAAAGATAGGTGTTACGCCTACTAGGCTCACTATAGGATCGCTTCAACCCATTATAGTTGAGATCACTTCAATCTTATGAATAAGGTCGCAAAAATGGGCATTATACTAGTTGCATGCTTTGGAGTGTATGCTTCTGCTAAGTAACTACAACTACTATGGTCTAATTGCTTTAACCATTCATGGATGAGGTTTCTTTGACCTCAACTCTACAAAAAGGTATTACGGCTGCCAAGCTTGCTTTAGGATCGCTTCAATCCTTTACAGTTGAAGTGGGCATTACACCCGCTACGTGATCAGGAGCCTATGTTTCTATTAAGTGACTATAACTACCATGATTTAATTACATCAACCATTCATGGATCGAGTTACTTCTACCTCGACTTTACTAAAAGGCATTATAACTACCAAGCTTATTGTGGGATTGCTTCAACCCATCATAACTAAGATCACTTCGATCCCATGATTGAGGAACACCAAATAATGACCCTGAATAAACCCATATATCCAAGGATTGTAGTGGCAATGTTAGCTATGCTAATATTGGTTTCATAGAGACTATCGATGAGGGATAGTAAGTGGCAATGTTAGCTATACCTAATCAAGTGACAATGTTAGCTACGCTAGTTTTGGTATTACAAAGATTATTAGTAAGGGATAGTAGGCGGCAATGTTATCTGCACCTAATCATATTTGTGAACAAAGCACTACGATAGCAATGATAGCTATACCATGGTAGTTAAAAGATGCTTATCAAGAAGATGCTTCAATTGCTTGACAATAAAAGGATGTCAAATGGCGATGTTAGCTATGCTTATGTATCATAGGCTTATAGAAAGAATGTTGGTCGCGCGCGATGTAAAGGGATTGTCCCACCTTTAAAGGTGTTGCTTGTATTTGCCTCAGGTAATTCTCCATGTCTTCTTTCATCACATAGGATGAAGTAATAGGCACAGGATTGGCCACTGCTTAGAGCATTAGAATAAGGTTGAAGAGTGTAACTATTAGCCATTAGCAGCTATAAGATGCACCTTGAAGAGGAAGACCCTCCAAGGTGGGCCCCTATTTCCTTAACCACAGGTGTTTGGTGAGCATGAGTTAAGTGTTGCAATGGTTACACAGGGTTCTCTTATTGCCCTCTTTATCCTTTTGTTGGGGTTGGACAGCTTATTCATGCTATTAAGTATCTTCCACAGTGACGGCTGGAGGTATAGATCTTGAGATTTGTATGCTTAGTGTAGGTAAAACCATCCTAGACAACACACCAACAAGTGCAATGGGAGTAGTAAGTACCTGTAGGTTTACCCCAAGCAATGCAACACCATTTACTAGAGTGGTTGTTTCCATAGTCGACACTAATAGGGTTATACTAAGTAATACATTAGTGTTCACAATAGCTATAGTTGCCATACCTAGTAGGAATTGCATAAAAGTGGTAAAGAACTAGTTCATCATACGTATGTTTTCTTGTATGGTACACAAAACAAGTGAATCATCAATAAGGGCGGTTGTACAATCTCAAGTGCTTACATTACCCCGTAGGCTTGCATAACACCATGTGTTTACATGGTTCCAAGCACGTACACGATTCCTGGTGTTGAAGTTGGTGCACTAATATCTTGCATTACTTAGGTTTACTCAACCTTCTCATGTTGGTTCTCATGTTCCTAGACATGCTCATCATTTCCAATCTTCTTGCATACATGTACCATTTTGTCAAGTCTCTCCTTCCCTAATGAGTCGCTAAATAATGTATGGTAAGGTTGCTGTAGCTAGCCAATCACATGTGATAGGCATGTTGTTTAACTTAAGAGATGTCTTGAATTGATGATATGTAGAGGGATGTCGTTAAGAAAAGACACGTGAGAAAGAACAGACAAATTCGGTATCCTGAATATGCGCGTGTGACAATGGATCGAACTTAGTGTTTTTTATCGATCTTAATGAATTGTCTATTCGATCTTCTTTGAAATGATTTTAATAAGGCTCTAGTGTTTATCTCAATCTTATCACTGCTTTAAATGAATCAAATGAGAGAAGGAGGCCCTTATTTGTAGAGTTAGAAAGTTGATAATGTCTGTTAGATGGCTTCAAGATAGATGGTTGAAATTAAGCCTTATTATTAAAGCTTATAATTTCCTTTAGCTTTCATAGGCTTGGATATGGGCCCAAGTATGTTTAAGGCTTTTATCAGCTAAAGAAGGCCCATTATCATTGTTATTTAGCTTAAAGACCAATTAAGCCTCTTTAAGGCTCAACAAGATCAAATGAAGCCCAAATAATGCCTAAATAGGCTCAAAAGAACCGTTTCTAAGTCTAATTTTTGTGTGTGAGATAACTAAGCAAGGCTAAGAGCCAAATATCCAGTTCGGTAATCTTTATTCTAAGTTTACGAAGCTAAATCTTCTTAAAACATTCCTAAACAAGCCAATTTCCTAAGCCCTATAACTAGCTCAAGAGATTAGTTCATGGCATTAAATTGGGTTAAAGGCTCAATTACCTAAATGACCCTCTATACTCTTCAATGGTAGTAATATACCATATTATAGATTAATGGCGAGTAAAGATCGATAAAATTTTAACACTTAAAAATACGAAGAGTAGTTTTTCAAAAAATATTTATTATCACTATTATATGTTTAAATTTTATTGCCTAACACATTTATACACTTAATAATTAGTATTATTGAATCTATTTTCCTTCCAAGTATAAGGTAGGGTTTTAGCCTTGATAGTAAGGTTTAGCTTATGATATAATAACTTGTTATTTTGTTTCCATAATTAATTAAACACATAATTCTATGCTTGACCTAAAAATTATTATTTAATGCGGCCGTATGTTTTCAATCAATCCTAAATTCAAAAAATTATTGTGATACAAATAATCTATGCTTGTGTGTTATACCTTCATTGTATTTCAACACAATGCCCCACAACAAAATCCCCATAAAACCCAAGATATCATCCTTAACTAGTAGTACGAACATATTGTATTTTAGATAATGTTTGGTTGCGTAATTTTTGCGATACTGAACTAAACAAAAAATTTTGTTATATATTTGGTTTATAAATTTATTTAATGATTGGCTAAAAATTAGGTTGATAAACTAAACAAAATACTTAAATTTTATTTTATCTGAACCATGGTATAAAAAAGGAATTCACTAGATAAAAACAAAAAATATTTTGCATTCTCAAAAATACTTATCTATGTTATAATATTAAGTTAATGAATATTATTTTTATTAAATATTACAAAATTTTATTTATTTTATAATATAAATATTAATTTTTTAATATAAATTTTGTATCTAATATATATGACATCATACAACAAATTTATACTGTCTAATCCTCTTTATACATGTCTTATCCAGTCCTCTTTGTTTAGTTTAGTCGTAACAACCAAACACTACCTTAAAATATTCTTATGAATTTATTCCATTATCTTTTACTCTAATTTTTTTTTTTTTAACAATGGACAAAAAAATCATATTATATGACATGTATTATATACATGCAATGGATAAATATCTAATTATAAAACAGTTATGGGAGTCTTACAACACACTAAGAATTTTTGTTCCTTTTTTTACATTTTCCAAACATCATCCATATTGAGGCAGATCTTCTACCGCGTAGAAGCCATTAATAAGAAATTTAAAAATCAATTTCTTATACAATATACTTATATAAACAACACAAGATAAAAATAAATAAATAAATTTTCTCCCTCCTAATTCCGAGACAATTTTTTATTCAAACAATATGAGCACATCTAATAAGATTAAAGGAGTTATAAAATTGAACCAAACTCTACATTAAATTAAACAAAATCATATCTAACCATAATTTTGACCCTTTTTTCCCCAATTTTTTTCTTATTGATGGGTCATTTTAGGTATGGGATTCTAAGTCAAGACTAATCTATTTAAGACATGGACCAAGTTATAAAGGCCTAAATTTACCTCCTCTCTTGAGCTAAGCTCTTTGCAACTTGGATGTCTAACATAACTAATGCTAAGTTACGAAGAAGTCTTATCGACCTCTCTTGAATCATTAGCACTAATTTCAACTTGACCAAAACAAGACTTTCAAGTCTCTAAGGACTTAAGCCTCCAAGCCTTAAATTTTGGTTCACTGATATGGCAAGAAGAAACCTATCTCTAGCCTACTTATGCCAAATCGAGACTCTAGAGCGCATTCCAAATCATGACTAAGACGTGACTCAACTTGCCAAAAATAGCCCGACTTCATCCTTTATCAATAGAGAAGGAAGCCTTGAGTTACTTACTTACATACTCATATACTCTTTTCCTATGTTATGTTCATTTTCTCTTTCTAATACACTACTACTTTAAGTATCTAGATAGTCATACCAAAGCACCCTTTGGAAAATGTACTCTTTTTTCGGTGTACAACCGCTCATTCGAAACTCTCAAGCAACCCTCCTATATTCAAACACAACAATTCCTAAACATGTTGAGTCAAATTTATAATTTGATTTGAATGGTTGAACTAAATCAATTGAAAAAAAATAAAAATAAACCATTTTTCTAAAAGAACTTGTTTATATAAAGAAGTAAGTGGAACACCATATAAACCATTAAATAAAAACCCTAAATGTGATTAGTTGAAAGAAAGGTCGATGAGATTATGGTTATTGGTAAGATCCCACCGACGGAGGATAAAAGTAAGCTGATAAGATCACTAGTTTTGTAAGCATGGTTAGAGAGTGAGGAATTTCTAATTGAAAAAAAAAAAAGACCATTAAAATTATTCTGATAAGGTACAAATAAGTAACCACCTAAAATCTAATGCAAAAGAAAGTATCAAAAAAACAAATAATCTTATGGATATTTTGGGTTTTTAAAAAAAAAAAAGAAGATAAGGAAAACTATACTTTATTAGCATTTTTTTATGGTTGTGTCCTTATTTTTCACAGAATCAGTCCCGCTCTTCCTTCCATTGCTCATTCATACTATGTTAAATCTAAACCATTGAATTCACAATTCATTTAATAGTTTAAATTTAAATAAATGTAAATCAAGGATTAAATGGGGAGTTGAATTGGTTTATTAAAAATAAAGATAGGACCATTTCTAACAAAGCATAGTTTTCCTTATCTTTACCTTTTTTTAACCAAAAAAATCTAGAAGATTATTTGTTTTTTGATATTTTGTTTTACATTATATTTTAGGTAGTTATTTTTTCGTGCCTTATCGGAATAATTTTAATGGTCTTTTTTTTTTTCAATTTGAAATTCCTCTCTCTCCGTCTATGCTTACAAAACCAGTGACCTTATCAGCCTGCTTTTCTCCTTTATCTTTGAGATCTTACCAATAACCATAATCTCATTGGCCTTTCTTTCAATTAATCACATTTAGGGTTTTAATTCCAAGGAGTTAAAAGGAATGTGATAGCTTGTACTTCAGAAAATAAACAAAAAAATTGATGCTAAAGTTATAGTTTCCAATTCTTTTGGCCAATTTAAAATTATATCCTTTTAAAATATATAATATAAACTATTAATTTTTTTTCTCCAAAATTCAGTGTACCCAAAGGAAATTAAAAAAAAAAATTTAGTACACGTACCACAAATTTTAAATTTGTAATTCAAAATTTAAAATTAGCAACGTTGAATTGTTTAAAATTTTAAATTTTAAAAGTCAAACGATATGTTCACACATTCTTCGATCCTTATAAATAGCAGCTTTAAGCCTAGTAATAACACTTACTCTACAAACTAACTAAATCTCTTTAACTCCAACTATTTTGCCTTCAATTTTTTTTTTTCAATTACAAAACATTGTTAGAAATATTTCCTTCTACTAACCATAAATTTCTGTATGTACTTCTCCACACCATTACACAGAACAATTTGCATTAACAAATAACGTTAACATACACATGCTCACCAAATAATTTCCGCTTTTTTTTCTCTTATATATTATTTCTGTCTTTCACTCATAAATATTTGCACCAATTGAAAGATTTTTGCGTCATGCCTTCTCTCATAAAAAACACAGTTCATCATCTAGTGGTAAAAATAAAGGTAAGGGTGTTGGAATTTTCAATACGCCATCTGCATCACTACGGTTTGAGGACGTTCAGGTGTACCTGGATAACGAGTATAACCTAAATAAGTAGAGGACATACGATATGGCTGAGAACGTAGAAGAAAAACTTACACCACACTTTCAAGCTTCGATGTAAAACCTCCTCATACGAGTAATCAAGGCACACTACCTCCTAGCTTTGACGTTGAACATCAACGCATGAATTACAAGGGCATGCCACCTCCCAATTTTAAACATCTACGCATAAGTGTCCCAAAACGTCATGTTAGATTCAAATCTCCTCATATGAGCATCCCTGTACGACCCGTAAGATTTGAACTCTCCCAGATGAGTTACCTTGCAAGCATGTTCGAGAATGAGGAGGATGACGTAAAAATTATTCCCAAAATAGAAGAGCAACATATAGGACAATATGGGCCTAACAGTTCAAAACCATCCGACTCAAGTAAGCTCCCTAAATCTGGTAAGTCTAATATTTTTACTACTTATTTTTGTAAAGGTACAAACGAAAGGGGGAACTTGATAGCATTCTACAACTACTATAATGCGAGTTACTCATGGAAAATGGGAAAAGGATGTGGTACCCTTCACAGGCACTTAAGGTGGAAGCATCCTAGGGAGGTAAGAATAGATAGAACATAACAATAGATTACTCGAGGCAGTAATTCATTTAGACAAATGCTAATGAAGTATGATGAAGAGAGGCATAAATATAACTTAGTAAAGTACCTGACGAACATGCACCTCTCATTCAACGCTGGTACATCAAAGTGACAAAGTTGATACGAGTGGAAAACGTTCAACCTTAACTCACGACAACTTAGTCACAGAACAATAACTCAAGCCATATAGGAGCTCTACCACAAAGATAAAAGGGAGCTCACAAGTAAGTTTGCACCTCTGGATAAGTGTCCATATGTGCAGACATGCAGACAGATCCTTTTAGTAATAATTTTTATATGAGTATTACTATTCATGTAGACAACAATTGGAAACTTAATAAATGACTATTTGATTTAAGGGTATTTAACAATCGATACATAGTATAAAACATTTATAAAATTATTAGAGAAATCCTAAATGAGTAAGGATTAGTGAGGAAATTTTTTTTCTATTGGTTTTGATAATGCAACTACTAATACTGCATCAAAATCTAATTTGCAAAATTACTGTCAACCAACATTAGGGGAGATTTTTTTCTACGTACATTATGCATATCATATTCTTAACCTGTGTGTCAAGGATGGCATTACAACTTTAAACGATAGTATAACTGCAATCAAGAATATCATTAAGATAATAATAGACAGGCCGTCCCTTCACAAAAAGTAGAGGGACTTCTGTATGGAGTGTCAAACCCCGAAAAGGTGAAGTCGTAACTGTTTCGTCGTATAAACCATCATAAGATAGAAACTGTCCTCACAGATAATATCTTAGACCTAATTCACACAAGGCATACTCGACTCTACTCTTTTGAAGCGTCTAATTAAATACCTGTTTAATATAAAATTGTAGAGTAATCCTATGAAATAATTTGTAATAATAAACTTATCATTTAACCTTATAAAAGTAGTAGTAAATCCTACAGGTATCTATCATTTCATATACAAATCAAAATATTGAAAACTGCTAAGTCCTTTGAGAAGTCTTGTGTATTTTTTCTTAAAAGATAAAAAGTTAATACCAAGGGCAATAACTGGCCATTTTTTATTGTATCTCGCTCCCCATCCCAATCTACTAAGGTTCTGGTGTTAGGTAGGCACTTATAAACCATTTAGAACCTATAAAACAAATTATAAGGGAATAGGCAACAACTTGCTCAGTAGGTGGAGGTAAAGACAGAAGTATACATTCAGCACATTATAATCGGAGTTTTCAATCAAGTTAGTTAAATGCAATGTATGTACAAACAAATGCCATTGTACGATGTTATCCATTCCGTTGTGAGATTAGAGAAATTTTACCCGCTTTAATCCGAGTTAAAGAGATTAACATCATACACTCATGGATCGAAACCAAACCGGGGCTTGTGCAATGGAGAACACCCTCCTCCTATGACCACCTTCAAATCATGGCCTCAAACCTTGCCGGGACCTCCTCTCTTATGACTTAGTTCAGCTAAGGGTGGAGAAAAAATCATTTCAGCTATCCTCATCAAAGGGAATCTGTGATTGGCCTAAGAATCCTAATCGTTACCCCTAGTGAGTTACGATGCATGTCAAATTAGATATTAAGCCAAGTTTGAGTTATTTTATTTTTTTAGGTGATTAACCAAGCTTAAACAATTCAATAATAATATTCACAGAACAATCATATCATGAAGCTCAACTCCCATCACAGCAAATTGAAACCTAACCACAAGTATTGTATATGCACAAACAGCTAACTATATTCACAAGCCAATACATACCAAAGTCCCCAGATATTCTGAAATAATATCCCAAAATACGATAAAGCATTGATCCCACTTACATGTCCTAGCACTCACTTCAAAAAACTGGTGTCATCAACGGTATAATCATTGGGGTGCTCTATATATACAAAACCTAAATTCAATTTTCATAATGGTTATGAAAACATTAGGATTTTATCTAAAGTAGCTATATATATATATATATATATAAAGTATATTATCATTTTTATTATATAATAATATATAGTTTCATTATATCAATCAAGTTAAGTTACTAAGTATTAATAATATACGTAATTATACTATTACGTATAATATATCATTCTGATTGTATCAAAACGTACTTTTAGTCGTTTAAATCACGTTTCGATTATGGTAAAGTTATAATAGTACGTAAATCAGTAATATTGTAGAGATATAGGTTATATTATCTAGGTTTATCCAATTTTAGTAAAAATAGTATCGTTGGGCTCGTATAAACTTAACGACACATATTACAAGTCTTAATATCTAGAGATAATTTTTTATAGACAATTCGAGTTTTTAACAAAGTTATACGTATCTAGTCATGTATTACCTACTATACATAATTTATGTTGTTAAACCATATTTTACCTAATTTATTAATATAACCCATAATATAGGTATTGTCTAATCCTAATACTTCTATAATGTATCTTGGTTATTAAAATATTATTAAATATATATAAAAAATATAATTTTTATCCAATCTGACCAGTATACAAATAGATAGTTTTATTTACCTATTTATCATATTTTAAGCTATTATTACTAGAATTGGGTATTGGTTCATTATTTAAGTTATTTTACTACGTAAATTCATAATAAATAACTAGGGTTACAAAATAATTCTCCAAAAATTTATATAGAATCCTAAAAAAATGTGGAATTTATCTAGTACTTGGTTTCAAGTTTTCAATCTATCGCTTATATATTCATATTTACAATTTTACCCTTGAATTATCCTCAATTACCTAACTAATATCCTTTTTACACCAAATTGATTTCAACCTATCCCAACATTATTATTATTCACTATAAATCAGTACATGTCTATTTAATTATTTAATTTCATAATTTTCTATTTATTTCATAATTTCAGCCTATTTTTGAGCTATTTTTAGGCTGAAAAATACAATAAATATTAAAAATATTCAAATAAAAAAATAAGGCTATGTAAAAATTATCTATATATCATAAATGTCTTACACAAAAATTTTGAGCTAGCAACTACATCATTTAATGTATTTATTTTAAATTTTAAATTTTGGATGAATAGTATATTTGTTAAGCAAGTACAATTAATACTCCTAATTTTGTAAAAATAAATTTGCTAAATGAAAGTACATATAAAATAACCTAGGAATTAATATTTTTACATTTTTCTTAATTAATTTAATAATTTTTCAAAAATAGAGAAAAATAGGATAGAAACTTCGAATTTGAGTTCATCGAAGCTCCGACCATTGTTGGCTAGAGAGAGGATGTTAGCAAACCTAGTCAGTGGTGGCTCTGCTTGGTAGCGGTGGGGCTCTACGTCAGATCATCGAATGGTCTGAGAACTAGCTAAGCTCAGTCCTTGTTCTATTTTTTGTTAAATTTTTCTAATTTTTTTTTAATTTTTCTTAGGTTTTCTTGGTTGCCAAAATGTTAAATCTAAGTCCTTGGATCCTATTTATAGCAGTTTAGGTCGGTTGAATTTTTTTCTTAATTATTAACCAATTTATTTTAATATTTTTTTTCGAAAAACGTGTAGTAAGAGGTATCAATTTTTTATAAATTTGCTTTTGATGCAACTATTTATTCTTTTTAAGCTGTTCAACATTTAATCCAATCATATTTCAAGTCATTTTTTATTTTTATAATTTTTAGATAATATTTTAAGGTATTTTGGTATTTTATATTAGTATTCAATGATTTTTATTAATATACGAGTATATATTCTATATATATCATACACGTAATTATATATGTGTAATCATGTCTCTAGTATATGTTTTATTTTTAAGATACTTTTCCCTAATTAATTTTGCGATTCTATCGCTCATTATGCATAATTATATTATTTTAGGTTAATTTACGGGTATATTTATTATATATACCGGGTATACTAATAAAAATATGTGTATACTCATATAGTATATTATGCTATATTATTTTTTTATTGCCTAATTATCTTATTTCTAAGTCCTCATCGCATTCTGAACTTAATTTTAGAGATTTCGAGCAATTTTGAACTATATTAAGTAATCATAATTCTAGGAGAAAAATTGGGATTTCGGGTAATTATTTTCAAAATCTTACTTTACCAAGTCACTTTAACTAACTTTCTTATCTTAGTTGTAAAGTTTGAGTTCAATCGGATAATTTTTCCGGAAAGTTCTAAATTTACATACGATTACCCTAAATTTCACTTTAAGATTTCATATAAAATAAATTTTCAGTATTTTGATTATATTCTTGATATTCTTATTGTTTTATGGATTTTCAAATTTACGAGAACTCCTCGATTAGAGTTATTATGTTTCTTATAAGTTTCTAGCTTAATTGATTTACTTTCCTAGATACCTTAAATCAACTACTGACCTTAATCGTACAAGGGCAAGAATTTATCCTAATACTCAAATATTCATGTCTAGATTGCTGATTTATGGTATATCACATGAAGCATAGGAAGAGGCATTGGAAGTTTAAGATGGATATGCAACATCATTGTAACTCAACTTATAAGTTGTTACATAGAATAGTTCTTTACAGCGAACTACTATATAACTTCGCAATGTACAACATGCAAAGAGTTGACATTTTCTCCAGTAACTGGGATATTTACATCCAATTACTTAAAGTTTTAAAATTTTTTCATGCTACTATATCAACTTTTTCACAAGTTTACAGGCCTAATGTTCACTTGATTATTATATCAGTCATCGGTATACTTGGCATGCTAATTCAGGCCCATAAGAACCCAAACCTGCATGTGTTACGGACCTCTTGAAGTGGGCCATTCTTAGGAGGTTCCTAAAGCCCAAAGACAAAAGCCCAAGCCCACTAAAAGCTTCTAGATGATGAAAAGTTCTAGAAGGTTCTAGAGAAGTCTAGAATATTGTATAGTAGTTAGTGAAGGTAGGTAAATGTAGTAGTTGGGAATCAATTGTAACCATTAGATCAAATTGATCTTGACCATTAGATTGTAAAGGCTTTCTGTATATATAGAGGTATTCCCCTCAGATGTAACACACAAGTTATTTGAGTGAATATAGTATAATATCAGAATTTCTCTCTCTACTTTCTCTCTCTAATATTGTGAGTGTATTACAGGCTGATTTAGCCTTCCTTAGTGAGGTCAGGAACGCTAAGTGCCACACAGGGTCGAGCGACGGAATCCGCCTTTGACAAGTGGTATTAGAGCCTGAAAAAAAGGAATTGCTTATGGAGAAGATGTCATCTGGAGGAGACAACAACGCTTCAATGGTCGACGAGCTGGCTGACCATGATGATCACCGTGTTACCAGGCAAAAAGTTAGGTCTCGGGACCTACTGAACTCTCTCCTTAATAGGATGGATAAGGCAGAGTTAAGTATTGCTGAGGCCAAGGAACAATTTGATGAGTCTCAAGGCAGTCTTGAGGAAATGGAGGAAGAACTCCGAGGCGAATTGCAGGGAGCACTGAATCGAGCTGTAGAAGAGCTTAGGCAACATGGAAATGTTATTGGAGAGAAGGGTGATGCTCTCCAAGCCCGAGTTACGGCTTTAGAAACTAAGGAAGAAGCTTATGAAGCTAAGATTGATGCAGTGGTAGTGGCCATGCGTCAAGAGATTAAAGATCTTAAGACGCAATTGGTGGCTTGCCGAATCGCTGTTGCAAATAGAATGACCCTCCAGACCAGCCATAGGGTCGATATTCCAAAACCAGAGCACTTTAGCGGAATGTGGTCTGTTCGAGAAGTAGATAACTTCTTATGGGGAGTAGAAGAATACTTTAATGCTGTGAGAATCTTAGATGATGCTGGAAAGGTACGTACTGTTGCCATGTATCTGAAAGACTCAACCATGGTATGGTGGCATGGGAGGGCGGCTGATATCAACACCTGGGATAGCTTTGTACAAGAATTGAAGGGTCAATTCTCCCCCCAAAATGCTGCTAAGGAAGCAAAGATGAAATTGCGTCACCTAACCCATAAGGGTAACATAAAGCAATATGTAAAGGAATTTTCAGAGTTGATGTTGGAGATCCCAGACCTCAACCAAGAAGATGCTTTGGTGATGTTTGTGGATGGCTTAAACCCCTGGGCTAAATTAGAGCTGGAGCGAAGGGGAGTAGAAGACATTTCCAAGGATATAGCAGTTGCTGAAGGCCTAATAGAATTTCGGAAGACTGATCCTAAGACCACAGGGGGAAGATGGAAAGGGGGAGTTGAAAGGGAAAAGAGTGGGAGTTCTTCCAAAGGAAAAACCAAAGCCGAAGAAAGAGATAATGATCGAGGAAGAACTCGTGAAGGGAGAGATGGGGAAAGATGGAAACCCCATGAGTTAAAATGTTATTTCTGTAATGGACCCCATAATGCCAGGGAGTGTCCGAAGAAAAAGAGATTGGCAGCATTAGTAGCAGGTGAAAGCTCAAATGATGGGGATGAAGCCCAGTTAAGGTCAGTTCGTCTACTCAGTGCTATGAAGTCTCAAGTCAATGAAAGAAAACAATTGATGTATACCGAAGTATCGGTAGCAGGTAAGAAACTCAATGCCCTCGTAGATACAGGAGTATCTCATCTCTTTATTTTTGATATGGCAGCAAAGGAGTTGGGGCTAAAAGTGGAGGAGACCAAAACATGGCTCAAAACAGTTAACTCAAAAGAAGTTCCTACTATTGGAGTAGCCAGGGGGATAAAGCTCCGTATTGGGGGTTGGCAGGGAAAGGAGACAGTTGAAGTAGTACCAATGGATGATTTTGAGTTCGTGATCGGGATGGATTTCTTAGATCGCATTGATGCACTTATCGTACCACGAGCTAACTGCATTTGTGTACTTGATCACAATTCGCAATGCGTGGTGCCTGTAGTAAGAAAGGTAGGCCAAGCCACCAAATTCCTATCGGCTATGCAATTGGAAAAGGGACTCAAGAAGAATGAAGTCACTTACTTAGCTGCCATAAAAGTTAGGGAAGAGACTAGTGGTTAAGGAAGTGTTCCACCTCAAGTGGGGGAAATATTGGGAGAATTTAAGGATATAATGCCACCAATGTTGCCTAAGAAGTTACCACCAAGAAGGGAGGTAGACCATGTGATAGAATTGGAACCCAGAGCTAGGCCGCCCACCGTCATCCCATATAGGATGTCACCTCCAGAATTAGAAGAATTGAGGCGACAATTGAAGGAATTACTAGAAGCAGGGTTCATTAGGCCTTCAAAGGCATCTTTTGGAGCTCCCATACTTTTTCAAAAGAAACAAGATGGATCACTCCGAATGTGTATTGATTATCGAGCCTTAAATTAGGTCACGATAAAGAATAAGTACCCCATTCCATTGGTATCGGATCTATTCGACAAGTTGGGAGAAGCTAGATACTTCTCCAAATTGGATTTACGCTTGGGATATCACCAAGTGAGGATTGCAGAAGGAGATGAACCCAAGACCACTTGTGTTATAAGGAATGGTGCTTTTGAATTCCTAGTCATGCCGTTTGGCCTTACTAATGCCCTGGCTACTTTCTGCACACTTATGAATCGTGTTTTAGCGCCCTTTCTTGATCAATTTGTAGTAGTGTACTTGGATGATATTATGATTTATAGTAAGACATTGGAGGAACATATAGAGCACCTTCGCTCAGTATTCTTAGCTTTGAAGAGGAATGATTTGTATGTGAAAATAGAGAAATGTGCCTTTGCACAAGAAGAGGTGACATTCCTTAGTCACATAGTGGGGAGAGGAAAGATTAGAATGGATGAAGGAAATGTGCGGGCCATCTGGGATTGGAAGGAACCCACCAAGCCTACTGAGCTAAGATCCTTCCTTGGCTTAGTAAATTACTATAGAAGATTCATTAAGGGCTATTCGAAGATAGCTAGTCCATTGATAGACTTACTAAAGAAGGATACCTCTTGGGTTTAGAGTACAGAGAGAAAGCGGGCACTCGAGACCTTGAAAATGGCAATCACAAAGGAGCCGGTCCTTCTCCTTCCCAACTTTAGCAAACCCTTTGAGGTATGTACTAATGCTAGTGATTTTGCTATTAGAGGGGTTTTAATGCAGGAAGGACACCCCGTAGCATTTGAGAGCCGGAAGTTGAATGACACAAAGAAACGATATCCAGTGCATGAAAAGGAGATGACGGTGATAGTACACTGTCTTCAGGTATGGAGGCACTACCTATTAGGGAGGAAGTTTGTGGTTAAGACTGACAATATGGCCACCAGCTATTTTCAGACTCAAAAGAAGCTCTCGCCCAAGCAAGCCCGATGGCAGGTTTTTCTGGTAGAATTTGATTTCGATCTTGAGCATAAGTCAGGTAAGACTAATGTTGTGGCGGATGCTTTGAGCCGAAGGGTTGAGTTGGCAGCCATCAGCAAACCTGAAAGCAACCTCATTGATAGAATCCAAGAGGGGATGGAGAGTGATAAGCAAGCTAAAGCTCTATGGATTCAATGTCAAGAAGGGAAGACAAGGAGATTTTGGCAAAAGAATGGACTAATATATATAAAAGGGCAACGAATTTATGTGCCCCATTCCTTGAATGTGAGAAGGGAGATACTTAAGGAGTGTCATGATTCTAAATGGGCAGGTCATCCAAGAATGCACCGTACCCAAGCATTAGTGGAAAAAAAGTATTTTTGGCCATACATGAGGGAAGATATTAAAAGTTATGTCCGAACTTGTCTCGTATGCCAACAAGACAAAGTTGAACACAAGGCAACTCCGGGACTACTAGAGCCTCTTCCCATTCCTGAACGGCCATGGGAAAGTGTTTCCATGGACTTCATTGTAAGCTTACCCCAATCGGAAGGGTATGGTACAATTATGGTGGTGGTAGACAGGTTCTCAAAATACGCGACTTTTGTCCCAACAACAAAGGAGTGCCCAGCGGATGAAGCTGCCCGGTTGTTCTTGAAACATATAGTAAAGTATTGGGGCCTACCCAAAAACATTGTGAGTTATCGAGATGGGCGATTTACAGTGAGATTTTGGACAGAGCTATTCAAACTTCTGGGATCTGAGTTGAACTTTTCAACCAGTTTGCATCCCCAGACGGATGGTCAGACGGAGCGAGTGAATGCCTTAGTGGAGTTATACTTAAGGCATTTTGTAGGGGCTAACCAACATAATTGGACCAAGTTGTTAGACGTGGCACAGTTTTCATTTAACCTACAGAAGAATGAGTCCATCGGACAGAGTCCTTTCGAGATTGTCCTGGGAAGGCAACCCTTAACTCCTCATACAGTGGCAATAGGATATACGGGGTCCAGCCCTGCCGCATATAAATTCGCAAGGGAATGGCAGGAAAATCATGACTTAGCTCAGACTTACTTAAACCGAGCTATCAAGAGAATGAAGAAGATTGCAGATAAGAAGCAGAGGCCGATGGAATACCAGGTAGGTGACCAAGTGCTTGTTAAGTTACATTTAATACAACGTACGAAGGGCCAACTACATAAAGGTCTAATGAGGCGATACCAGGGTCCATTCCCAATTGTGAAATGAGTAGGGCAACTATCTTACAAATTGGAACTTCCTCCTAAACTGAAATTCCACCTGGTTTTCCATGTGAGCATGCTAAAACCATTCCACAAAGATGAGGAAGACCCTATCAGAGCTATATCACAAAGGGCCCCAATAGGAGTACGGGATTCATTTGATAAGGAAGTGGAAGGGATCATAGCTGATAGACATGTGAAGAGACGTGGACAAACTCCCAGACATGAGTATATGGTAGTATAGAAGGGAAGACCAGAGAGTGAGGCTAGTTGGGAACCAACCGAAGCACTGTGGCAATTTAAAGACAAGATTCGACAGTTCCACGATGAAGGAGCGACGATGGCGTCGCCGGATTGAGCGGGGGAGAATGTTACGGACCTCTCGAAGTGGGCCATTCTTAGGAGGTTCCTAAAGCCTAAAAACAAAAGCCCAAGCCCACTAAAAGCTTCTAGATGATGAAAAGTTCTAGAAGGTTCTAGAGAAGTCCAGAATATTGTATAGTAGTTGGTGAAGGTAGGTAAATGTAGTAGTTGGGAATCAATTGTAACCATTAGATCGAATTGATCTTGACCATTAGATTGTAAAGGCTTTCTGTATATATAGGGGTATTCCCCTCAGATGTAACACACATGTTATTTGAGTGAATACAGTACACTATCAGAGTTTCTCTCTCTACTTTCTCTCTCTAATATTATGAGTGTATTACAGGCTGACTTAGCCTTCCTTAGTGAGGTCAGGAACGCTAAGTGCCGCACAGGATCGAGCGACGGAATCCGCCCATGACACATGCACGAGTATACGATATAACATTGAAGTATTTAACTTATTATAAAGAAATTTATCATATTAATATCGTAGCAACTATTCTAGATCCTCATTGTAAAGTGGAATTATTACTAATGTATTTGAAAACATATTATGGTTATATTTAAGATCTAACAAATTCTCAAGACGTATATAGCTTAGAAGCACAGCAAGAAGCGACGGTAGCAACGGCCAACATAGAAGAGATGCTCAACTACTATCAAAGTCAATACAGTGGCCAATCATTAGTCTTTCCTTCGCCATCCACCAAGGAGTGACATTACTCTTTTATGGGTGAGCGATTACTTATGCGAAAATTAAAGAGGCAATGGTTTGGTGGTCCAATGTATAAAATGCAGCACTACACTAATACAAATTTCAAGTTTTTTAATAGAATGTGTATGTATCTTTTGATGTAGATAGAAAAGTCTCTATATAAGCAAACACTTTTTCTTTTTTTTTTTTTTTTTTTTTTGCTAATTATGAAGGAAGGGAGATTTAAACCTTAGTTTATTCTGATGAAAGATTAGTAGTAATATCACTAAACTACAATTGTTTAGCTATATAGGTAAATACATTAAAATCCTAATTGCCAACTATAATTACATTTGAATTCTTAAAACTTATTAAAAGCTATCAAAAACAATCATAATGCATTCAAAAGATATTAGAAGCCATTAATTATAGCTAACATCAAACCCTTGTTGGATGGGATAATTGACTATAATGCTATAATCATAAGTTACTAAAATTAAGCAATAACAATTTATTTGCATTAGAAAAGAAAAATTAATTGTATGTATTCAAGGAAAATGTAAGCATACGTTTTGTTCTTTATGATAGATGGAGGATTGTATATTTTTTGTTGTAATCCTAATGGCACTGAGTTGCAAGCTCCTAATTATCCTCTAACCTTCCATGTTTAAACTATACTAATAACTTAGTTGCTAAAAAATAAAAATAAAAAATAAACTATGCTAATAGCTTCATAAATAGAATCCGTTGTGTTATATGATACACTTGTGTCAAATCTTCATCTTTTGTAGAGTTAGTCTTGCATCATATATATTTTTAGACTTACCTCTTATGTTTAGTATTATCTTAATAAGCTATTATATATATTCCTTTTATTTATGTAATGTCAAGGTTATGTTTGATGTCCAACTTGTTATAGTGTAATGATTCCTCAAGGATGCTTTTCTTGAATTAATCAATATTATTGTTTCTTACTATCTCTTAACTTATTAGATGTATTTCTAAGGACAATATTTTCATAATTGGTCAACTAAATCAAAATTTCATCATTGAAAATTTCTTATAAGATCAATCTTTTCTCTACTACTTTATTGAACTTTGCAACTACATGACTCCATCTTGAGATGATGAAATGCCTAATAGCCATTATCAACAACTTTTTCCATGATTGAAATCCCATATGCTACTAACTCACTTAAGGTAGTAGGGGCTTAAGTCTATGTATAGTAACTCTATATTATCCACATGTACAATAAATGAGAATCGGTAACCAAAACATGACATTAATCCATATTCAAATAGCCTTGGTAAGGACATTAAGTAATTGTCAACCTTACAAATGAATTGTAGGCAATACAAAAAAAAAAAATCCTTAACTCGTATTATGTACTTATTGGTTCAACAATTGTACATATAGTGCTATCTCTCTCTAACATCATATAGATCAAACTATATTTCCATTCTTTTTCTACGTTATTTTTCTTTCAAGGGTATTGTATTTAAAAGATTATGTTGCTTCTTTGACACCTTTTAAGTCCCTCTAAGGGTGTGGTCTATTAGAAATATTTCTATAATAGAAAATGAAAAAAATCATCATGGGATTAAAAAAAAAAAAGAAAAAGAAAAATTCTTATCTCAGAAGAACCTACATAAGCAAAACACAAGCATCAACCTCTTCTCAAACTTTGACAAAAACAAATTTTCAAAATAATAAAGAAAACATTGCTTTGGTTGTTGTTATACAAATGCTTCAATGTAATATTAATGTAAAAAAAAAAGGAAAAAAAAAGTAAAGAAGAAGAAGAGAAAGGGAGAGGGAGCTAAGAGAGAAATACTGCCAATACTTAAAGGAAATGAGAAAAAAATATTATTCTTAACAGGGTCATTATTAGCAAAAGGGAGAGAGAGAGAGAGAAAGAGAAAAGAGGGTTGGTAACAAATGACAATTGATACTTTTATGTGGTTAGTGGCTTACTGCAATAAATTCCTTAATTTAATATGTCAAAACAATAAGTAAAATTAAATCTTGTGCATTTCATATTGTTTGTTTAGTCACTGTAAAGAGTAGAAAAAGAAAAGATACGTATATAGAATTTATAATGCCTTATGATCCTAGTAGGCATCATAACTTGCTACGTATTCGTACTAGTTATGTATATGCTAAGGCTCTATAATCAACCAAATAACCATCAAAACCTATTTCAAAATCATAAACCATAATATATTTTCAAAATCTCAAAAGGAGTGGAAACATCCATCTACCTAACATTATCATAAACCTTGAATAAGGTCAAATATCCACATTGTATAGGAGTCAAACTTACTCTCGAACACAAAATTAGAACATGAGTGTCACTAAGGAGTTTAACATGCCCTCAAATACACAACAACTAAACATACATTAAAAAAAAAAAAGAGCCTATCTCCTAAGAGAATAATGGAAATCACAAAGACTTGTAAGTCGACATCCTACTCAATTAATATCTCCAAAATAATCTAGTATCTCCAAACCATCTGTCAAATCCTGAAACCAACTCTACCATGCTATCAACTTTAATTATTATAGATATATAAGTAATCAACCTCATCCTACTCCCGGAACTCATCAACAAAAGTCTCTTTATAAATGACATAATCCTGAGTATCTCTGCTTGAAAAAAAGAAAAGAAAAAAGAAATGAAAAATGAGATGAAATCAATTATAGTGCTAAGGGTATTCATGGTTCCATTTAGTTCGACTTAGGGATCAAACCAAATCGCATTTAAAATGGTTTGTTTTAAACACTTAAGGAATTAAACTGCTATTAAAGATTTAAGATTACCAACCATCTTAAAAGTGATACGGTTCAATTTGAACCATTTTTTAGAAGTACTATTTTCTTTTTAATATTATTAATAATTATCAAAGTTTTCAACCATTATTAATATTCAAATTAAGATACGTTATGCAAATATAAAAGCCAGATGATGTTATTTCAAGATAATATTGCATCTTAAATGAAGTGAAGGCGTGTGATTAAGCTAAATATGAGAGACAATGATGACGGAAAATGAATGTATTATAAAAGTTAAGAATGAAATAAGTAATGGCCAAAACAAAAAAGGTAAATAAGATTAAACTAAAATGTTGAAATAATTTAAAACTAAAAAAATATTTACATATTTCTATTTTTTTAATAAGAAGTGGTTTGGTTTGAGTTCATACGGTTTGGTTTAACTTAGCTCTTTGAACTAAATTGTTAACCATTTAGACTTCTTTGAATTGAACCAAAACATAAAAGAACTGCATTTTGTAGTTCGGTTTAGTTTAATTTGATGAATAGCCCTATATAGCATAGAAGTATACATGGATGCCAAACTATAATAGCATATGCATGTAATATGCATGTACAATAAACAACCAACAAGTTGTTATCTTGTTATTTAGCTAACAAATAGCAAAGGATCACTCAAGACCTCACCAAACCATGATTTCTTATACATATAGTTAAATAAAATATAATATAAGTCTTTTAGTTACTACATGCATAATATGGTATCGGTTGATTATAACCGCAACACTTATGGATTGGCAACCATGAAATGTTTAGACCTAGCTAAGTCATCTCAATGTGCAAGTCCATTAAGAAAACCTTACATGAAGATTAGCACTAGGCCCTTATACTTAAGGACAGGATAGGAAAGCACAAATAATAAGTAAGTTTGTAAGTCGAATATGAGTTAGTCTGGTTTAATTTTAACCTAACAAGAAGAGCCAACAAATATACACTACATAACTGAATAATTGGATACCAACTATAAGACTTGTACTAAAGTAAGTAGTAATCCAAATTGAGAACCTAGTGAAAGGAAGAGCAAACCTTCCTTAATACATCAACCTGACTATATTAATGCAAGATTAAGTATACTCACTTAAGCATCTTAGAGTTCCAACTCTCTAGGCTCTTAAAGTTTGGAAAAATTAGATGTTATATAAGGATAGATGTACGCTACGCTTAGGTACACATTTGGAGTTGAAAAGATTGAAAGAAAATAAGATTGGGGACTCAACAAAGCATAGAGTTCATACATTAATTGTTAGCATTCAGATGCTAGCTCAAAAACAAGATTCTAGAATTAAGAGTGGCCCTAGCATCCAAATGATACAAAGAATGGTATCCAAACGTCATGTACCAGGCTACCTACAACAGCTTTGAATCACATTTAATTTCCTTCCCTTGAAATCTAGCTCTTATTGCCACAAGTTTACCTACATATTAGGTTACTCTAAGCTTAGGAAACTCAACTCCAAAGCTTCCTTTCTTAGATCAAAGATCAAATTCAACTCCCAATTTAACAATAAGACTAATTATCTAGAGCTTAACTACTCCAATTAATCCAAACAAGCAGGTGCAAGAAGGAAGGGGAGTGAAACTTACTTGGTAGAAGCAAATGCTAAAGAAATCTGGGAGAGAAACAAAATCTACTAAGTAGTTGAATCAAGCAACTATCCTAAATTCATATTAAGTTAGAACCCACTAAAACTCCTTTAAAATGAGAGTTTGGCACAAAAACAAACTATAAATAGAGTGTACCTTCAATTTTCACGTTTAATCCTCCTTCTTGAAGTGTTCTTAGGTGAGAGCTTGACTGGTTAAAGTGGGGGCTGTTGTAAAGGGTAAGGGGTTATAACGAAATAAGGGTTTTTGTGAGGTTTAATCCAAAATGCTTAAGGTCTTAGACAAAAGCAATTAAGGTAAGGGAATGTTTATGCCCATTACCAATATATACTAAAAATATCATTGCTTTTCAAAAATTTATTCTTTGAATTTCATTGGACATTACAATATCAAAAGTTAGTTAATTTCTTTATATATTTGTCAAAATTTAGTTAAGCTTTTATATTTTATGTGAGTAATTTTTTTCTAAACAAACTATTGTATAACTTTAAGGGATAAGAGAATCAAACCTAATCCATCTCATAAGAGGCCAATATTCATGGCATTAGATTACAATGCTATTGATAAGTAATTGAAGTTATTTATATTTATACTATCATACCATAATCCTCTACAAAGTCATACATGGTAGGAATCACTAAAAGAGTAAATAAAAGGACTTAAGTATCTCATGTAAATCATAAAATATTTGAATGAATTCGCAGGATTTAAACATTTAATTAAAAGCAAAAAGACTTTAATTGATTTTTATCCAAATGTAAGGACTTCTAACATACTTTTCAAAAAAAAAAAAAGTAAATATCATATTTAACTCCTCAACTCAACTTTAGCTATTTTTGGAATTAATTATCTGTAGTTTAAAAATATTGTTTTACTACTTACAAACTTAAAGGTGATTTATAGTTTTGGATTGGATTGTTTACTCTAAAAATGTACAAAGTTCTGATAGTTAACTATAAAAATTAGTAATTTATATAGGTAATTGTGAAAGAAAAAAAAGTTTAGATGGTAGATGGATACTTTTAAATCTCACATACTTTTAGAAAAAAAAAAATTATATGAAAGTGAGATATAAATCCAAAAAAGAAATAACGCTGCCAGTAGCGGCCCCTTGCCGCTAAGATTTGGCCACACTTAGCCAAACGTCTTACGGTGAACTCCTCAATTGCCAAATATTTTTGGAGTTTCCGGGGGAAAAAAACCGCATGATAGGAGTTGAGATGGAACCACAAATAACCAGTAATTTGGGTTATGATGTAATCATTCAAAACTTCGCTAATCCCATTCGTTTTATTTATTGGTACCTCGTTAATAATGTGTTGTTGCATATAATGCAAATTTGAGACTAGCTTTAGTATTTGCATTTTCTTTCTATTGATATATGATAAGTATGTAATGAATGGAAACATAAGGTGAAATGAAAACTTTGTGGTACCCAACAAATAAATATCAATGAAAATATTGAGACCATATGAAATGATAGCTTTGTGTTTCTCTTTTCCCCCATATGGCTTTTACCAGGGGAGAGGGGAAAAAAATGTAAAAATAAAAAATTCTTAAAACTATGATATTTCAATTTGAACAGAAATTACTTTTTGAAAAGATAATTTCAATTATTTTAGTGAAATTATCTTTTAAAGAGCCATTTTAGTTTTAATAAAAGTGTCTTTACTTGCAATTTATAGATATGGAAATTACATTTTCAACATGTTATTTCATCATATTTAAATTTAAAATCACTTTTTAAAGAGGTAATTTCATTTCAAATAAAAATAATCTTTTCAAAAAGGAGAATTCAAATACCATAATTTTGAGATTATTTTCATAAAATTGATATTCTTGGGATTTATTTTTTATTTTTTACAATTTTTTTTTTTCCTTTTCCCGTTTTTACCGTGTCCTTTATGGGTCTGTTCTCAATTTTCATTTACAAGGACAATTCAATTGCATGTGATTAAGCGCATGAAATTATGGAAAAATAATTAGAGGAAAGGACCGTTATCTATGCCTTAATTACGTTTAATGTCCACATATGTAACCTAGTTTTTTGGTAAAAAAGAAATAGAAAAGAAAAAGGAAGAAAATCAAAATAAAATATATTTGTTCTGTTTACCATAATAAATAACTTAACAGCATGCCAATTGGAGTAAGATATTCACTTGGCATCAATGTTATTCCTTGCCATTTAATTTACCATATGACAATTAATAAAAGAAAGAATGGGTAGAATGATTAGTTTATTGCCATTAGTTGTCACCTTATTATAATAATACCAAAATATTAATGCGGCGGCAAATGGTGGCAAAAACATTATTATATATCGATAAATTATTTAGAAACAATATAAAAATGAAAGTAGCCCCCAATGAAAGGCTCATGCTAGTGGGAAACCTATCAGGGCAATACACAGGCTTCACTATGGCTAGTAAGAGATATAAATTTGAATAATTACAATATCAACTATGAGAGTTTTCCATAATTGAGGATGGGAATTTGAAAGAAAATTTTTTAGTTTTTTAGATTTTCTTGGAAAATGAAGGGAATAAAAAAAGCATGGATTTCAAAAAAAAAAACAAGAAAAAAAGAAAAAAGTTCTCTTAAGGTCAATAAAAGGAATTCCAGCCATAATTAGAGAGAATTAAGAAGGAAGCTAAATAAAAATACAATTTTATCATTGAATAGAATTACAAGGTACTAAATGGTATCTTAGCAATATATAGAATTATATTATCAATTTTTCTTTTACTTTTATTTTTTTTTTCGAATTCCCTTCCTTATCCCAATAAAAAAACTTATGATTTTTTTTATCTCTAATTTTTTTCCTTCACTTTCGAATTTATTCCCTATTTTTCACATATATTGCAAAACTCCCAAGGTGTAATTTCACATCTTATAAACTTCAGAAAACATGCAAATAACATTACTAAAATCCCAAAAATCTAATATGATCATGAATGGTATTTTTAAAAGTTATAGAAAAAGTTATACTTTTTAATAAGTTTAAAATTTATCTGTAACATTTTAAAAGATATATTTACGATTTATTATTATATTCAATAGTATTATGCTCAAATCACTAGAACTCAAAAATAACTTTGCATGCCTAATATATAAACATATAATATCCTTATATTTTTGGTATGTAAATATTGCTTCTCCTAATAAGAAATTTCAAAAAAAAAAAACTACTAGCCTTCACAAATTTTATCAAATATCATTTATTAATTTAATAAGGAATATTGTCCGATCCGGGCACGGTGGACGGACCAACTTGCCACGCCAGACAGAGGGAGACGCGAGGATGTGTAAGAAACAATATAAAGTATCAATATATGTCTCGTGAAGCAGCACAGCAAAAACCGATAATGAGAGAGAGAGAGAGAGAGAAACCCATAATCACCATTAGCGAATAATCACTACATATAAGCACAATTAACAAACCAACACAATCTCTTCTTCCGGCTCTCTCTCTTCTTCCTTTTTATTTCACGAGATCTCGTCTGCTTCTTTTTTTCCCTCTCTCTCTCTCCTCTTTCTCAGTGCCTGCCCATGTTTGCCATTCGGCCCATTCCTCATCGTTTCACAACCTGACATCCTCAAGCCATTTTTCAAAGGAAACCCAAAACCTTTCCTTCCTTGGATCCCCCCACCCCCACCAAAAAAAAGAAAAAAAAGAAGCCACCTCAATAATGTCACACAAGCAATACGTAGAAGCACCAGTTTCCACAGCCACAGATTCTCTCACTACCCAGTTGGCTGACTCACTGAGTTTCTGCGATGAACCCAACAAGCCTGACTACAGAGAACTGGATCTGGATTCACCAGTTTCACCACTCGTGACGTACAACACCGCCACTACTACCACCACGACCACTACTACTACTTCAAGCACTAGTACTTGTTCAAGTGCTTCGAGTTCTGTTTCCAACAAGCTCAATTCGACCGTTGCTAAAACTCCTAAAACATCTCGTAAAGATTCCTTCTCTCCATTACCATCGGACATGTCTGTCACAAGTCCTACCTTGGAAGACCAATGCACTGTTAATAATCCTAGGAAGGGATCTAGCCTTGTTCGAGGACATAGGAGATCTGCTTCAACCGGATCTCCGTTGATCTATTCTAGTAAGACTTTGAGCAATAATCCTAGTAGGACTGGTAATTCTGTTGGCTGTCATCCATGTTCCTTGAGCGCATCGAGTAATAGTACTAACAATTCAAGTTTGCATCTGAGTGGAAATATCTGCCCTTCAGGAAAAATCTCGAAGCCGAATTTGGGCAGTGTTAATGGGACTAGGACAATGACATTGGGGTCGGGGACTGGAAACTATGGTCATGGAAGTATAATTCGAGGTGGTACAACAAAAGGAAGTAACAGTAGTAATATTAATGGGAACTCTAACATGGGTTTATGTGACAACGGTACTGGTAATAATAATAATGGGAAATGTGAGAGTTTATTTAAGAAGGGCATGGCATGTTCGGATCCGGAAGAGGTGAAGAAAGCAGGGAATGAGCTGTATAGGAGAGGGAGTTTTGAGGAGGCCTTGTTTTTGTACGATCGGGCGATTTCGATGGTACCGGATAATGCATCATATAGGAGCAATCGAGGTGCGGCATTGACGGCTTTAGGGAAATTAGGGGAGGCTGTAAAGGAGTGTGAGGAAGCTGTTAGATTGGATCCCGGTTATATGAGGGCACGTCAGAGATTGGCTTCTCTTTATCTCAGGTAGGTGTTGGGATGGGAAATCTATTTGGATGCATATGAATGGTTCAACCGTTTGGTATTTGATCAGGTTTAAATTATTGATAAATGTGTGATTTTGTTCATGTGATTTGATAAATCTTTTTGGCGCATTTTAATCATTGTATTGAGGGTGTCAGATCAAATATCTTTCAATTTATGGAATCTTAATGCCGCTTCGACCTGTTTGTGTTACCTGTTTTCCTTCAAACTACTGTCGTTTTTCCATGTGAAACTTGTGGCAATTCGAAACGTGGTAGATTTCTGTCCTAATTCGAGTCACACACATTAGTATTCATGCTCAGGTGATGCCTAGGAAATTTCATACTGATTTATGAACACTATAGAAAGCCAAGATTCAGGGTTCAGTTCTTTTGGATTTGCATGCAGCAAATACCTTCCTAGCATAATGTAGAACTATTTATGGCTGCTACCTGGTTTTAATCTGTCAAAATTTTCCCCAAAGTACACAATAGCTTATCAATTGGTTACTTTATTAGTAATCTCCTAAATTTGTTTCCAAGGCTAGGACAAGTGGAAAATGCCCGAAGGAACCTCTTTTTTCCTGGGCAAAGTCCTGATCCATCGGAGTTCCATAAGTTTCACTTAGTGGAAAATCATTTTAGCCGATGTACGGAAGCCAGAAAAGTGGGGGACTGGACGACTGCATCGCAAGAAGCTGATGGAGCTATTACTGCAGGAGTTGACGCATCTCCTCAGGTGAAACGATTGCCTTCTATTTATGCCACTAGTTTACTTGTAAATCTTCAAAAATTGTACTTAATGAACTTATTCTAATTTGATATTACAGCTAGTGGCCTGTAAAGCAGAGGCAATGTTGAAGCTTCACTGGCTGCAAGATGCAGAAACCAGTATGTTGAATGTTCTAAAATTAGAAAAGTCCTATCCCTTCTCTTCACAAATCAAGTTCTGCAGTATGCTTGCAGAAGCATATGTGCTTCATGTTCGATCACAGGTTGAAATGGCTATGGGAAGGTGAGCTCTTACTGTGCAATTCTACTACAATAGAGTGACTATTGTTGTGAGTTCATGAGAGTTATTCGTTCTCTTACAGGTTTGAGAATGCAGTTGCAGCAGCAGAAAAAGCTGCACGTATCGATTATAGCAATATGGACATTGCAATTATGTTAAGTAACATAAATATGGTAGCAAAAGCACGTGCGCGTGGTAATGACCTTTTCAGCTCTGGAAGATACCTTGAGGCCTGTTCAGCGTATGGAGAAGGCCTAAAATATGATGCACAAAATTCTGTTCTTTATTGCAATAGAGCTGTTTGTTGGTCTAAGCTTGGAAATTGGGAAAAATCTATTGAGGACTGCAATCGAGCACTCTTGATTCAACCTAATTACACTAAGGCTCTCCTACGGAGGGCTGCATCTAATGGAAAGGTAAATTGGTTTATCTCTATGTTTGCATCATAATTGGGTGTTTCATTTACCTGAGAGCTTTTGCAGTTCTGTATATTCTTGTGCATCAGCTGTGTCCTAGTGGGTAGATTCACAAAGCTTATATCATGATCTTGTGACATTCTGTAGCTTGAACGGTGGGCTGAAGCTGTCCGAGACTATGAAGTTTTACAGAGAGAGCGTCCAGGGGATACTGACGTTGCAGAGTCCTTACACCGTGCACAGGTTGCATTGAAAAGATTAGCGGGGAGGAAGTTTACAACATGAGGTATTGCAAGAGGTAGATTTCTTTAGTGCAACTTGCGGAGCAAGATACTAAAGCCATGTTTGGTTACAATGATGAAACTCCAACTACATTTGGAGGAAGCTAACTTTGGCATTGGAAGTGATTCTCATATGCTTTTATGTCCTCTAATTACGTGTTGCATTTTCATATCTTCTTATCCCCTTAATCTTCTTGATATCAGGAGCACCTGAGATGTCATGGTCAACGTTTGTAGCCAAACATAGCCTTAGAACATCTTTTTCTGCATAGTATCACTTATTCTGACTCTTTGCTCCAAAGCTCTTCATGCTTGCCATTGCCTTCGATTATACTGTATAACTAACATAACTAAAAGTGTCGTTGGTAGAAATGTATAGACATTTCCACATATGATGCATTATTCATCTTTTCTCATTTTTATTCAACAGGATTTGTTAGTGACAAATTTTTTACATCAATGTGCATTGATTAATGTTATTTGTCCATTCGCAGTTAATTGATTGGTTGATCCAGAATGCTTTAAACATTGGAAAACTCAGCTTCTAATCTTAAATGGTAACTAACATGGGATGATACAAATATAATTGCAGATGATGCTGTGCTCTCCCATGCATATAAATATACATGCTGCGACTCTCTGGCACATGGAGGTGTTGATTATCGGTTGTTGGTTTAGTTGATAGGTAAAAGAGGAAAATCCAATGTGGCAAAGTAGAAATCGGGCATCTTCTCACCCAAAGCTATCCAGTTGAGGCGTGGTGGTAATGTATTATTGTTTATGGCAGTTGATGGAAGCTAGATATTGCCACCCAGTTCTTCGTTGGGGGGACCAAAACTCCAGGATTAAATCGGAGCAGCCACAAGGCTAACACATACTGAAGACATGAAAGAAGTTTCTTAATTCTTACCAACGTAATTCTTTGCACATTGAACTCGGTCTCTTTATTCATGCATTCATTGCAAGTGTATAATTTTATATCTTCCAATATCAGCGACAGTGTCATTTTGAATAGCTGATATAGATTTGATGGAAACATCTTCTTTTTGTGTGGATAATTCATATCCCTACAATCAACCTTTAATAATGGCTACATTTATTTTATTTTTTAATTATACGTTACAGCGTATAATTGGTATAGCCGTATAGGGACAATAACACTGACATATATCTCATCCGAAACAAATTGGATATGAGCTAATTCAATATCGATATTGATTACTTGAACTGTATTAGGCCATCGGCAGTCGGTCCATAGCTCACACATTCAGCTCTACATTAGGCAATTAGCGATTAGTAGATTGTTTTGTTCCGATTTCCTAACCAAGACCAGCTATTTATTAGGCCACCAGCGATATATTTTGTTCTGGATGACTATCTAACTCTTGACTCACTGGCCGAATAAACATTAGTTTATTCTAACTTCCATATCTATACATATTATTGTTGAGTGGTTGGGGTCCCATATACCCAATCTCATATTAGGTGATCGATATCGCCTATTAAATGATTTACGCTTCACTCTGGCAGCAATTACCCGATTCAATTATTCATACTCTTCAAATTATCTAACTTGAAAGAAGAAAAACACCAGTCAGCGATAATTCCACCTAGGAACATATAAACAAAAGATGGCATATCAAAGGAAAAGGGAATAGGGGATGCTTCATTGCCTAAAGTCCATTCGACCTTGAGCTGAGTTAATACAATGATTCTAACTACATAATCACAAACAACAGTTTAAGACAAAAGGGTATCATTTATTCACCTTGTATCACAATTTATATTCCAAGCTCCTACTATATCTTTGATCATTTAAATTATTAAATCCATATTAATGATTGGTGCTTAAAAATCAAAGTATTGATTAGCTCTTGGGGTTTCATTGATACTTAGATTGGCATGGGCATCGCATCTTTCTGTCTTCTTCATGTTTTTTTTTTTTTTTCCTTTCTTACAATCAATTTATCTGAAATTCATAGGTTTGTTGACCGAGTCACATGTATTCAAGTTCCTTCATAACATCGACCTAACTATTGTCCCTGTCTCGTCTGTTCACTATTATGTTACGCCCCTACTCCCCATCGATTTCCGTTCGTTATCCGCAACGATTGTTTCGATTCATTAATTACATTATGCAACTCGATCCTGGTTTACCAGTTACTTTTATTACAACTTTGACCCTAGACAGCAGTTTGTCTGTAATTATCCTATGACTCCGATTAAACTTGTATACTTTCAAAGATTGAATTTACCTTAATTGCATTTGAAGAAAGACTAGGGCTATCTTTATTCCGCTTCAATTGAATCAATCCTACAATATCAATCTATGGACAACCATCTATACAATAAGAGGAATACCCATCTGGACAACTATCCATGGTTTCCTAAATGGCGTCCATGATTCCTCAAGCATTTATAAAAGCACCAACAACAAGTAAATTGAACTTAAATTTTGCTAGAACCTCGTGATATTTCCATAAGAACAAATATTTTTCAACAGGGTCATAAAGTACATATATGTAGGTGGAAAGGATGACGTGCAAGTAGCGATCCTATAAAGAATGTAGTGTTGGTGGTGATCCTACTCCCTTATCAACAAACGAAGCGATGTGGGAATCATTGTGCTTTTAGTGGCACCGGTACACTATCCTACTGTCTTTGGGCTTGCGTGCATCTATTGGCGTTGTGGTCAGGGAGATCATTCTTTTGGTCTCCTAGGGTGTTAACGTCAACGGTTACTCCTCAAGGACCTATTTTAATTATTCTTATATGGCTGAGGATGACACACTAGGAGAATTGAGTTATGTGTTGGACGATTCAAGAACTCATGGTAGTTAATCCTAACCACAGTCAATGAGGATTTATCCTGAGACTTCATGTTGGTCATATAACGACATCGCATGTGTTTGTTTACGTATGGCATATGGCTGTAAAAAACTTGCTTATTCCTCCGTATGTGTTTGTGGGGGTATTGAGACTCTCTGCATTAAGTGTGGTTTTACTCACCTACCAATAGATTTATTTAACAAGATACATCAAATAAGTTTGCCATAGACTAAGACTATGAATGAGAGCTATCCTTATTGAGGCTATTAGTTTGAGACTCAAATAGCATATAGGTATCATTTGAATTGTAGAATTATAAGTTTTACCCTTCTTCCTAGATTTATTTTGCAAGATATAACAAATAAGTTTGTAGCCCACTAAGATTATGAATTAGAGCTATCCCTATTTTAAGGCTATTAGTGTGAGACCTAAATAGTGTATAGGTATCATCTGAATTCAAGAATTATAAATTCCACCCTTTTTCCTTGATTTATTTGGCATGATGCATCAAATAAGTTTGTGGCAAGCTAAGTATGTGAATAAAAGATATTCCTATTTAAGGCTATTAGTATGATACTCAAATAGCATATAGGTATTATCTGAGTCATAGAATTGTAAGTTCCACGCTTTTTCTTAAATTTATTTTATAGGATATATCAAATAAGTTTATGAAAGGTTAAGTTTGTGAATGAGAGTAATATGTATTTAAGGCTATTAGTGTGAGATCCAAATAGTAGATAGGTATTATCTGAGTTATACAATTGTAAGTTCTACTCTTTTTTCCTACTTGGTAGAGGATTTTGATTCTTTATAGTTTTTGATGACTATGAGATATTGGATTCCATAATTAATTCCATAAAAGTATAATTATATATGTTAAGATTGTAGATAAAGACAAAGCAATTAAGAAGAGTAATGAAATCCTTAGCTTAAGATAGATATCATATCACTAATGCATACATGGCATGATAGTAGAAACTTTTCTACCAGACCTTCTAAAGATTTGTTATATATGAACCATAATTTAACTTTTGAGAGTTTGGAATTTGTAAATTTAATCTTTAAGCATGTAAAGTTCTCTTGATGAGGTGATTGTAGAGAGTAGAGGGCAATTGAAGCTCCACATAAAATTTGCGCTTGATTTGTCTATTCCTTATCTTTTTCTTTTTCTTTTTTTATTTACTGGTGCAATTTATATATTTATATTGTTATTTCTTGTTCCTGTTGTTTTTATCAAGTAAATTGCACTATCCTATGACATTTAAGGAATTTCATCTCAACTCTAATACTGATGAATCATGCTTGTGTTGTATAAAATGATACGTGATCAAAGGACACAAAATTCGAGTGAATGCAAAGTTTTATTGAATATACTTCGTGTGGATCTTATATACTTTGTTCAAACAAAACATCTTCAATCGTTTCTCTTCAAGCTCTTAGTAGAGTTCATCAGGATACCATGTAGGAAGATTCGAGCAAAATTGTCATCCACAGTATATGTGAAATAGGTCTTGTTCGTTCGCAGCACAAGTGAAAATAAGCACCTTACATCATCCGAATATTAACAATAAGATTTGACCAAAGTCGTTGTATGCGCGAGCTGCATACTTTGTTCCAATCTCATGAATAAGATTTGAACTTTTATATATGCTTGATTGTTTATTCAAACATGAAATTTTCGTACATTTTACACAAAATGGTCTAATCTCAGAATTGATAATCTGTATAACAAATTCTTTGCTATGCCCTTGGTTGCTTGAACCGACTTTAAGGTCCTAGGAGAAGCATCTCCCCAACTGAAATGCATGATTATCATGTGATTTAACTATATATATATATATATAACACAGCTGTAACCTGTGTCATAAACATAAACGTCAAATTATTATTACATGGACAAAAGCTAATCAACTGCAAATTGAGCCACAAAAGGACATATAAATGAATTTGACATATGCAAACAGATTATTCCTAATTTCATCTTGAATTACTTGCTGTTTTTTGGACTTGGAAAAAAAAAGAAAAAGAAATACTTCTTGTCAGTTGAGAAGAGCAATTATATGATCCATTCCCCAAAAAGCTACTTTTAATTTATCGTTGAAACGGAAAGTTAGTTAAATTTGAACTATCTTTTATATAATACAAATGTATAACGATTTTATCTATTGCATAAATAATCTAGATTAAAAATTGATTATGAGATTACCAAGATAAATAATATCATAGGTGTATGTAAATTTCATATTAATATCATGATTTAAATCTAAAGAAATATGATATCTCGCTATAAGTTCTTATCACTAACCTAAAAATAAGTAAATAATCATGTGTAGTCCTCATGAATAAATGTAATTTGTTGGTCAAATTCGATCTATTTAACCTATTTGTATCTTTCATTTAACTCATGATTTGACTTGTTTAATCTCCATTAACTGTTATTTTCTGACCTATTTAAAAAAACGGACCAAATGAATCTAACCAATTTAATTCAAGAACCAAAATGAGTCAAACAAGATTAACTTATTTAACCTACTTGCATGCTTTTAGATTTCCAACAATTGTTGGGATCATAATATTCCTAAATAACTAGAAAAATTGCCCTCCCAGCTTGGAAAGAGAAAAGTTCGCCGCACATAAGTGATTGGAGACGCAGGGAGATTTTTGGGGAGGGGCTGATATTGCGACAACATCATAGCAAAAGTCTATAATTGTTTGGATTTTCTCCTTAAATCATGGTAGTATACATTTCTTGGTACTCCGAGATATCTCCAAGAATGTTCTACGTGGCAAATTGGTTAATGGTTTGTTAAGATATTCGCTTTTAAATTCATCCAACGTGTGATTAAGAGAAAATCTCAAAATCAATTTTCTTTCCTTCATCATGCTGATATAAACCCCCTCCATTCGTATATGTACCCCCATGAAACTTCTCATTTCTTATAGATTTCTCAAGTAAATCAGATAAATTTAGCACCGAAGGTTTCATGAAAAGAAATCCGCTTGGAGTTGAGAAATTAGTACAAAAATCTCTGTTGGACAATGGGGATCGGCTATGTTAGTACAAATATTTTCTTCTTTTGCATAGTTGGCACAAGTAGGTTCTTTCTCGGCTGGGTGTCTTGTTGCCAGACACCTCCTGGAGGGTCAATTGCATTACTAAAATTTGCTTTTCAGATGCGATGATCATCCAAGAGTGGCTGGCAAGAAAACACCTATGGGGAAATGTCACGCTTGCACCAGTTATGTAAAGTAAATGATCAGCACTAATCCCTACTCTCCAACAAGGATTACTGTACTAGCTTAAAGTAAATAGGATCTACATATGCAGGAATGCGTCATCGTGCATTACTTATGTTGTGCATCAAGTAATTAACATACACTTTTACCATTAATTCTTTACTCTTTATTACAATTGAATTTTTTGGCTAATTGAGTGTTGAATTTTCATAGATAGTATAAAATGATTTAGGGTTTAAACACTCGGTTTTGTAGGTATGAGTGTTAAATGTGCATCAAAAAAATATAAAAGGTGTATTTACAACTTATTCTTTTATATAGTATATACAACAAATGGTAATAAAACGATTGATCTCGTATGGAAGGCTTAAGTGAAATTTCTATGCTATTGTTAAAATAAAAAATCTTGTTCTTATTTCTCATGAATAAAGAGATATATGAATTTGAGACCTCTCCATTACTTGTAGTAAAATGGAAGTGGTCATAACTATTAATTTTTGTCTGGCTTTCCACGTCCTGATATCATCAATACCTGTTGCGATTTAATACAACAATATCCTATTCTTGATTTATTTTATTTATTTATTTATTTATTTTGCTAGTTTGCAATATATTAGGAGATTAATTATCATGAACTATTTATTTGACCCTATAGTTATACTAAGGTAGTATAATATCAATATCATCATGCGAGACATTCTTTCGTGCATCAAAGCATAATATGAAAACATGTGAACATGCTAGTTTTTCATTATTTCTTTTTATACATATAAATACATACATACAAACATATACGTATCTATATAATATATGAACAACTAACGTGTAGATATTTTATTGTTTTATTATTTCTTATACACGTTGCTTTAAGAATTATATATGGTTGTATGCTCTTCGTCAAAATAGAAAGCCGAAAAGCTTGTAAGGAGAATTCACCTTTGAAGTGAATATTTTAGGTATGCATTCCATTAAATTAATAATTTTTCTAGATGAATTTAAATTTATCCATTATATTAAAGGAAAAGTTTTTTTTTTAACTACCTATAACTAACAATTTAGTATCTTTAGTTTTAATTACTAAATATATATATATAGCAATTATTAAAAAAAATTAAACTTATCTCATAAAATTCTTGATTGTTATATCCAACTATATAGTTATCATTTTCTATCATACTTACTTTTATATTGCTATTCTTTTATTTATTCATTATTTTATTTAGCCAACATTACTATTATTTGAAAAATTCATTACAATTTTTATTTGATTACGAGGCCTTTTTTCTTTTAAAAATTTATTTTGTGTATCCATGCTTATTGGTTGATACTATAATCTATTTCGTATATGATATTTATTTTGTTGAATATCGTTCATTTGTTTATATCTTTGCACCTGTTTTATAGAACCCCTATTCAATCCAAGCTATTGATATTATGAAAGAATTTCTTCCTTAAAATGGTTGCCATCCCATTATGTACAATGGGAGGTCATAATGTGGCGTGTCAGCCAACGAAACCATTAGACAAGACTAATAAATGGGAAGGCCTGGGAAGATATTTCAGGCCCACGCCAGCTTTGGGAAGCACTTGTGCATAGGGAAGGAAAATAAGCCCACATGATTAATAGGGAAAAAGTATTATGAAGAAGGTAAGTTCTCCACTTTAAAGGTAGTCACACAATTGCTTCCCATTTAACGTGCTTAACCTTGGATAATTCACAAACTCTAAACCATTACAATATCTATTGAATATTCAGTTACAATGTATTGGAAAGATGCTACAAACTCTTGCATTTATATAATCCTGATATGCCTGACAATGTGATTACACATATTTAAGATATATTAAATAGAGAGGACACTATAAATAACCTTTATTGATTCAAATAGTGCCCCTAATATGTGGCATATATCCTATGTGGTAATTAGTTTTGCTATTTGAATGTGAACTGTTCTGATATTATTTATAAACAAAAACATCGTAATCTATACATAAAAACATTACTTATGTTGACATAATATATTTTATGATTTTTTCTTTCGATGTTATTGTTTTTCCAAAGTCTTTAGAATATTTAGCACATGCATGTAGACCTAGGCGATAGTGCAAACCGATCCTAAACTACTGGTTTACGATTCATGGCTATGATGAACCGTAATCAGCCTGTGAGTGGATAGTTCAAGGCTTATTCAAGAGGACCGATAATTCAAGGGCCAATTCACGACTTTTAAACTGGTTTTTTTTTTCAAGGTTTATAATTTTTTTTTCCCTTTTAACCTTATCGATCCTTCAACTTTTTTTTTTCTTCATCCATCCATTAAGTATACATTAAAAACAAAATATATATATATATATATATATAGAAAAGTCTCATATAGTATAAATACATAATCTGACCAAGTAGAGTAAAGTGGTTAAAAAGAAAATATTTTTTACTGTATTTTTACAGTCACATAGAAGATGCCTATGTATCCGCTAATCTAAATCAGATCGCTGTTGTTCGATTTGAATTTTTTAAAAGCCTTTAATTTGTTGGTCAATTTTACGTTTTGCAAAAAAAAAAAAAAAAAATCTAAGTATACGTGACTATCTAAATTAAATTTTTTAAAGAAAAATAATTTTAGTCGGTCATAATTTAGAAAAACCTAATGCTATATCATTATTTTTAGGAAAATCATATCATTTAGTTTTATTGAACAATTAGGAAAAAAGATTTTTTTACGTAATAAAACGTTTTTCGTAAAAGAAAAAAAAGAAATCTTAATTGTTCATGTTTACGGGTAAGAATGGAACCCACAGGTGAGCTTGAACTTCTATCAGATCGATTCCAGTTACTAAAATAATCATTCTCCTCTCTTGATATCCCGATGGTTCTCATCATCTGCAGGTTACCATGTACCAATCTTCTATGTAAATATTTGTCTCAATACTGACAATAGATGGGGAAGCTCATCGTTCATCAACATTTAGACCTACTGTACTAAACGCTTATTCAATGGCGACCGTTGAAGTTAGAGCAGCGAGTACTTCATGGGCAATGCGATATGGCAGTGGGTAGTCCGTTCTATGCCTTTACTACCACTTTAAAATATCAAAGTCCTTAATGGAGATATTCTCAAAAAACTTGAAATTTGTATTAATGTAATACTGCATTTCAGATATTAGACTACCAAACCATTGTCTCTTCAATTTTTACGCTAGTAATTGTTCATCCATAAATGAATAATGCTACTCCTTAATAGGTGGCAAAAGAGAGACTGATGACTAGCCACCGGATTAACTTTGGTAATAGTTGAACTTCTCCTCTATGTCAGTCGTCATTGTCAATACTTCTTACTGTGCTTCCAAGTTATATACATCTTAAGAACCAGTTACATTTTGAATGTAACCATAATAAGTTTTCAAATATATTAATAATAATTATGCTTTACAATGAGGGTTTAAAATAGTTGCTACGAGACAAATATGAGGAATTTCTTTGTAATAAGTTAACCACTTCAATGTCATATCATACACGCATACGTGCAAGTTTAGGTCCTCACAAGACTAAAGTAGTATACCAAGTATATTAATGGTTGACATAACAAACAAGCGAACACTAAGCCTGAAAACTTATGAAAAAATCTTAGTAGCATCATGAAAATTTTCAAAACTTTTAGTAACTAAATACAAATATCCTAGTTATTGGAGAAAATATCAACTCTTTACATGTTGTACATTGCAAAATCACATAACAGTTCGCTGTAAAGAATTGTACTATGCAACAACTCGTAAGTCGAGTTCTAGTGGTATTGCACATCCATCTTAAACTTCCGGGGCCTCTTCCCACGCTCCAAGCAAAACTTTCTCCACTTTTGTGAAGGGACGATTTATCTGTTATTATCTTGACAATATTTTTTATTGGAATTATACTTTCTTGTAAACCTACAATATCATCCCCGACACATAAGTTAAGAATATGACATGCATAACGTATGTGAAAAAAAATCTCTCCTAATGTTGATTGACTGTAATTTTATAAATTAGATGTTGATGTAATATTAGCAGTTGTATTATAAAAAATAATAGAAAAAAATTTCCTTACTAATCTATACTCATTTAAGATTTTTCTCATAATTTTATAAATATTTTGTGCCATGTGTCAATCATTAAATACCCTTAAAGCCAATAGTTGTTTATTAATTTACTAATTATTGTCTACCTAGTGAACAGTAACATCCATATAAGAATTATTACGAACAGGATCCATCCATATATCTGCACATATAGACACCTGCGTATCGAGGAGAGCAGACTTACTTACAAGCTCCTTCTTACCTTTATAGTAGAGCTCTTACATAAGCTCGAGTTAACGTTCTACGGCTAAGCTATTGCGAGCTGAGGTTAAACATCTCCCGTTCATATCGACTCTGCCACTCAAATGCACCTACGTTGAATGAGAGGTATGTGTTTGCCATGTACTATGCTAGGTTATACTTTATCTTTCTTCATCATACCTTATTAGAATTTAACTAAATGAATCGCCGCCTTGGGCAATTTGTTGCTACGTTCTATCTATTCTTACCTCTCTGAGATGCTTTGACCTTAAGTACCTGTTAAGGATATTATATCCCTCTCCTGTTTTCTACGAGTAACTTGCATTGCAGTAGATGTAGAATGCTATTAAGTTCCCCCTTTCGTCTGTACCTCTATAGAAATGAGTATTAAAAATATTAGACCTACCGAGTTTAAGAGGCTTACCTAAACTAGATGGTCTCAAACTATTGGGCCAATATTATCCTATATGTTACTCCTTTGTTTCGATAATAATTTCTATATCGTCCTCCTCATCCTTGAATATGTTTGCGAGATAACTCATTTGTAGGGTTTCAAATCCTACGAGTCATGTAGAGATGGTTATACAATGAGATTTGAATCTAACATGATGTTCAAGGACACTCATGCATGAAGGTTTGAAACCGGGAGGTGATGCGCCTTGGTAACTCATGTGTTGATGTTTAATGTCAAAGCTAGGAGGTGGTGTGTTGTAATTAATCATGTGATGAGATTTTACATCGAAGCTTGGAGGTGGTGTGACTTCTTCTTCTACGTTCTCAACCATATTGTATGTCCTCTGCTCATTCAAGTCGCACTTATTATCCAAGTACGCTTGAACGTTCTTAAATCGTTGTGGCATAAGCAACATATTGAAAATTCCAATTCCAATGCCCTTACCCTTATTTTTACCACTAGATGATGAATCGTGTTTTTACTAAAGAAGATACGATGCAAAAATCTTTCCATCGATGCTAATATTTTTTTTCTTTTATTTATGACAACAAAGATTTATGAATGAAGGACAAAAATAATATGTAAGAGAAAATAAAGTGAAAATATAGTAGATATGTATATGTCAGCGTTATTTACTAATACAAATTGTTTTGTGCACTAGAGTGGAGAATTATGCACAGATATTAGCGGTTAGTAGAAGGAAACATTTCTGACAACGTTTTGCAATTAAAAAAAAAAATTGAAGGCAGAATGGTTGAAGTTAAAGAGATTTAATTAGTTTATAAGGATGGAGAAATATGTGAATGCATCATTTGAAATTTGAAAATTTAAATAATTTGGCTCTACAAATTTTAAATTTTGAACTGCAAATATAAAATTTTTAGCCCATGCACCAAAAATTAAATTTACATCTACGAATTTAACAAGAGACAAAGGATAAGGGATAAGAGGAGGTAGAGGTCATTATGATCGACCATTTTTTTTTTTTAAATCCAACAATCTTTGAGCCGTTGAGTCGGATAGTTTCACTTAGGCAAATGGCCTAAGCTCTAAAAGCTCGATGATTTACCTAGGCGGGTCAACTCGACCACTATCGTCAGTTTACAGCTCGGAACTAGTCCATGCCCAAATTTATATGCATGCTTAATCTTAAAGTTTTGATAAGACTTAGTAGTTAATGATTTCTTAGCTCCAACTAACAGTTTTTTCCTCTCATTCTATTCATATGTTATTTTTTCAATTTTGATCAACCATTATATGCTAGGCCTTCATCCTAAAGATGTAAGTAAATCAAGCCAGTTTATAAACTATTTGAGTTTTACTTGAATTTAATTTAGCATCAGTCAAGTTAAGCTTGAGCTACCAAGTAGTAAATCAAGCTAAGCTCAAAGTTTAGATGTATAATTTTTAATTTATTTTTATTTTTATAAATATATATGAGTTTAAGGTTATATAAGAAAAATTTATAAAAAATGCAAATTTAATTGAGATAATCAAATCGAGCTTGAACTTACTTAATAAATCTTCGAATTAAATTTGAGATCAGAGTTTAAAGCTCAATCGAACTCAAATCAAACACTAGCTTCGAGCCTAATATTACAAGAATATAATTTGACTCAACTTGATTTCCCCTTTAATCCATCCTTACGCTGATTTCTATTCGACCCCTAGATTCATTCATGCATAACCATTCACCAATTAATGAAGAGAGTCGTGATTTGGCTTGTTCAAATCTTTGGTAGAAACCACTTGAATCTAATTTCCATATGGTTTTACCTACGTCTAACTATTTTAGTTATCATAGTTTATAATTTATTGTGTCTAGAACAATTTTTTACTATTCATTAATCGGGTTAAATGATTTTTTTATGCCGTAACCTTAGCTATTTGGTTTTTCGATCTTTATTCGTCGTTTTATACATCATAATTTGTTGAATTAATAATCAGACCATTTGATTTTTTTTTTCCCTTATTGCATCTCTTTTAGATTTAGCATAACATTCACAATCCTACTTTTTTTTTTTTTTTGAAGTCAATATATCTGGTGTAACTTTTATTATTTATATTTGATACACGTGCAACAAGTACCAATAAGTAGAAAAAAAAAAAAAAAACTCTTAAAGGATTTAAGTTTCTCAATTTCCTTTCATTGCAAAACCTAGGCTATTATTTTCTATTTTGGGACCTAGATTTTGAAAAATGAGTCCAGATGAGATGCCATATTACCATAATTAAATGACAGTTTGTTGCAAAGCCTCGTAGATTTCATCTCGACTCGTTTGTTAATTCTATGTTTATTTGAAATAATAAAATTAAAACATAGGTCTTGAAACACAAAAATGGGAGAAACTTATACCCTTTTAGTGCATTTTCGCAGGATTAATTTTAAAGATCATTTTTTTTTTTTTACCTTTACTTATCCTGATTATCTTTCATATATATACTAAATATAATGTTTCTGTGAGGGCTATTATTTCTTTAAATTTATATTTAGTAATAATTTCTTTTATATTCAATACTAGGAAATGAACTAATTTCATCTTTTCAAATTGAGCATACAAACTGTTAAGAAAATATAAACCTCGGTTTAATGAATCTTAATAGAAGAGAAAGAAATGACAGAAGATAAAACTCAGATTACAAATCCTTCTCTTTGAATGTATAAGCCTAGTTGTTCAAATCAAGAGTTTTTTAGTATCACTTATAAAATGTGGGGGAAAAAAGGAGTCACTTATAAATCACAAAAGATTTTAGTACTTCCATATTTTTCCTATATAGTTTATTTTCAATTTTTGATGCTACTGGCTAAAATAGTTAGTTTGTTATTAAATAGAATTTAAATGAAAGAACATTATATATTAATTGTAAATCTTTTTTCTTTTCGTTGTAAGTACAACTAAATGGACAAATTTCAAGCGGACATAAATGCTAAAGCAAGTTTATTATTATTAGGGGTAGGCAAGGATTGATTTGCTTCAGTTTTCGCTTCAAATCAAATCATAAAAATGTGGTTTGATTTTTATAATTTTAAACATAACGATACAGTTTAGATTAGAAATTTTTTCAAACTATAAAATTTCGATTTAGTTTATAAATTAAACCATATCTTTTAATTTAAAAAAATATAATGCAAGACATATAATTTTATGTAAAAAGTGTTGAGTTAATTGAAAATAATAAATATTATCATAATAGAGATCAATGAAATTAATATTCATGTAACTAAAACTTTTCAAATGTTTATTAATACCTAATTTCAATTATAAAAATAGCATATAATACAAATTTTGAGTCAAGCTACATATACAATTTATATATTATGATAATTAAATGTTTAATGTATATATATATATATATTTCAATAAATGTAAATAAAAAATTATTTTAAATGCTATATTACAACAAAAGACACTCTTTACTTGAAATAAAATATTACCATTTTCTTTTTCAAGCAGTTCGGTTTATTCCGAACCAACCATAAATTTTTTATTTGATTCATATTGAAAAGTTTTTAAATTAAATTGTAAGAAAAACCATATTTTCGATTTGATTTGATTCAATTCGTAGATTAAAATATTATGAATATATATCAATTAATTAAACTGGAAAAAAAAGTGTAAATTGAAAAAAGAAAAAAAGATGGATTTCCGGCCATGGCAATATAATACAGGCATGGAAAGTTGAATTGTGGCCTATATATTCTCTCCGAACTTAAGAGACAATATCCCAACAAATTGCATCTCCTTAAAAATTAGAGGCTGAATTGTGATTGTTGATTGCGAAGGTAATATTTAAAGGCTGGTTCCTTCAAACTTATTACAATCTTGTCACCAATATGTTGTTTTGGGACTACCATTACTTTAAGCATGTTGAGGCTGTTGAAGTATTATGGTCTAAACATCTCACATATAAATATATTTAGAAGCTTGTCCATTCATGGATATGTATAAATTTTTTTTCTAAATTTTTTATATTTCTATTTATTTAATTAATTAATACATATGTTTATAATATATATTAGTATTCCTGTTTTTAAAAGAACTTTCAACAATTATTATTTTTTACTTTAGTTTTTATTATTTTAGCTAATTAATATATTTTTATAATATTGAAATATAACTATTAATAATGCTGATGTGGAGAAAATGTGTCAATGACACATCAATCTTCTTTACCCGTTGACATTCAAATAAGTAAAAGTAAGGGTATAAGTGTAGCATTTTGGAAAAGTAGGATATTAATATAATTTAAAATGTTTACGGGTTAATCAACATAATTTACTCTATTCCTTTTTTAGAGAGCGACTTACATTTTCTATTCTAACTGAAGAAATTTCATCTACATTCTTTCTTTCTACTATTGGGCAAACTAGATTTGGTAAGTAAATGAAAAATAAAATAACCAAACATATAAAATTTTTTCCACATACAGGCCTATAAAAAAAAAAAATCGATTTGAGATGATTCGATTTACGGCTAAGTCCCGATTCACGGGTCCAGACCCAAGCCACGGCCCAAGCCCAACTAATCAATAGAGATTAGTTGGGCCATAACAGGAAGTAACTTGTAAAGACCGCGCCAAAAATACTGCAGAAAAACAGAACTGGAAAATGAAAGCAAAGACCGCGAAGAAGGAACTCTCTCTGTCTCTCTCGAAGCCTACCTCGACTATCTTCATTCCGATCATAAAATGGATCTCACTATCAATTTCCTCAATCAAGTCTTTTTTTTCACTTTCTTCCTGCTGCGAGGTTGTGATCATCAATAAGAGTTAGTTGAGTGCCCTTGGATTCGGATTCAACTCCCTTGGTGTTCTGTTTGTCGATTGTGTTTGTTAATTGCGCAGATCATATACTTGCATGGATTCAAAAAGATCTTTAAAGAACATAAGGTCTGATCATTCAATCGATTACTTGGTCTTTTAATATCCTATGACGCTTTCTGTTATCTGCTTGTTATCACGCTGATTCTGAGTGTACTTCCTGTTTGTTTGCAGGGAAAATTAGGTTAAATATAAAGACATTTTTTAACTGATTGACTGCGTCTTCTATGATGGCAAGAAATTAGTGTAAATAAATGCAATTAGCACCTAAATTCTCATCTAAATTTGCCTGATTAGTTTCATTCTTTTGTATATTTTCTTTTTTGTTATAACCAACTGTTTATACAGAAAACCATAGAAGATGCTGTAAAAACAATCTATCTCATCGATCCATTTCGGTCTACACTTAACGACAACATATCTCCGGATGCAGCGTTCCTCAAGCTCGAAGATGTGATTGCTGACGTTAAAGAGCTTAACTGGAAAGAATGTCCTGTTACTTCTCTCCAAAGCTTTGGTAACTTAAATTGTGGAAGTTAAGATGTTCCGAGTTCGGAAACGAAAAGAAAAGGGACAGAACGGAAAGGAAGTGCGTCTACTGCTCTTCTTGCTTCTGAAGGGACACCTGCCCGTGGCTCGGTAATTAATGTTGGTTAAATCTATAAATTAACCTAGTCGAGCAGAAAATTTTTCAAGCTAAACGCCGACTTAAAAATTATTATGTTGAAGAAGTTGAGCCGAGGTAAAGGCTTGAGCTTCACCTCGAGTTTAAGTTAGTTAAAGATTTTAAAGCTCCAGTTGAATTTTTTTACGTAAATGAACTTAAGTTTGTATATCTTAGTGAGCCTATAAACTAGTTTAAACTTGTTTATTTAAATTAGCATATAAACGATTTTTAGGCCAGCTATCTACATAAACTTAAACCCAAACTAATTAATATAACTAAAAATAAAAATTATTACATTAATATAATATAAAGATAGGAGTCTATTAATAAACTTACTTACAAATTTATTCACCGGTTTATACGTAAGCCGACTCGTTAATAATATAAATAAATTTACTTTCAAATCAACTCATTAACAATATAAATAAACTTTACAAGACAATCATATTATAACTTAGTTCATTTAGTTAAACTTGTTTTATTTTAAATTTAAACTCAATTTATTTACTAATTAAACTTAAATTAAGTTGAATCTATGAGCGAGATCAGATTGTACTGGAGGAGAAAGTTGCACGACAATAGTAAATGTAGCGAATTTGGAAGATTGTCGCTGGCCGATGATCTGGCTGAGAGTAATGGAGTGAAATCTAGAAGGAATTCAGGAAGTTAGACGAGATTGACTTGATATTAGTCGCATTCTTTTACTGCATATGCAGATTCCTTTGTGAATGTTGAAATATTATATTGATTGTCCAGTGGCATAAAAAGACAAAAGTGAATTCAACATCTAATCATCTAATGAAATGGTTTATCTTTAGTGCTTATCATATAACCTAGGCTTGATAATTGTCCAAGATTACCCTGGCTATCAAGAATAAGTATAGTTATTATAGAAAACATTAATGGATTCTATTAAAACAATTATAAATATTAGACTATATAAATTAAATGGAAGTTTGAAAAACATTTTTCATAAAACACATTCGCAGAGAGGAGCAGTCTAGGGTGAAACGGTAGCACAGAATAGATACAGTGGCACGAACATGCAGCTTCCACTAAATCTGTGCATCTACTACATTCGTTGTCGTTGTCCAATTACTATACTATATGGTAACTACATAGCTAAATGTACCTTATTTGTTTTCCCTTTCAACAGTAATTAATTTCTTACTCAATGAATGGAAATATGTAAAGAAAAATAAACATGCTCACTGAACTGATATCTTCCATTTGTCCCTTTCGAAAAATGATGGAAAAATAAATAAATAAATAAAGCTTCGACAGATGGTATTGGGGTTGGGGATTGCCAGCCATATATTTGGAGGATTTTTAATTAAAAGAAAAATCATTGTGCTCTCTTTTAGCACTTGCAATTGCAGCAACTCGAATTGTTTGTAAAAGTAGGTAGTTCAAGTGCCTCACGAGCAATGGACTTATCCTCGTCGACTATTACAGGATCCACGAATGCCATTTCCTGCACATCATGTGAAATAAATTAGAAAAGACGGCTGATGCTTTCTGTAACTCTTTCCCTTTCTTTCCCTCTTTCTTCCCCCTTTTTACAGAAAGACTCTACCAAGAAGTTAGTGAATTGGTTGAAGACTGACACGGATCTCAAACTAGACAAATAATTAAGTTAGACACAAGAACATGGTAATTTCTTGCTTGAAAAAGCAGCCAGACAGGCATCATGAAATCTCAAATAGAAGTAAAATACTGCAGCACTTTACTGACTTCTCGCAAAGGGTTTTTCTTCTGGCTAATCTGGACAGCTAATCCCCAAATCTACTATTTTTGAAAGTCATTAACATCCTGTTCTAGTATATTCTTCATAATGAATTACTTACCTTTGACCTAAATCCTCGAATAAATCCAACAAGAGAAAGTTGAAGCTGACAGGGCATAGGGTCAAAATTTCCATCAATTACATCTAATTGCTGCAAAAAAAAAAAAAAAAAAAAAATTGAAATCAGCGTAGGCAAGCATCAATTCATTCTCAGGTCAAATGAAGATCTATTATGCCAGTTATTGTCTCAGATATGAGTTAATATGACTGCTGATGCAAAATTCAGAATATAGGGCATCATAAAATTGTATAAACACGATATGAAAATTTATTTTCCATTGTCACCAATTATTACAAGAAAAATGTTAACAAGGATCCCTAGTGTACTTATTTACAGGCTAAATATAGAAAATTTGGACCTTTCTATGTACTTTCTTCACGAGATGTATAATCGAGGTTAAAATATGTAATAAGTTTCTTCTTTTTTTTGCCCATGATAAGGGTTCTATGGGTATCATCATAGACCTTTATTGCAAACTTTTTTATCATCTATCCACATTAACTCATATAAACATGTTTCATCTTTCATATAATCAGTTCCACACTTCAACTGTAGATTCACAATGACCCACACACTTGTCAATTAACATCAAATCCGTAATCTACATGCGTCACGCCTGTTGGGGGACTCAGGCAGGATTATTCGCTTGTACCAGTGAAAGAGAATAAGTGCCAATGCTTCTGTTTTGTGAAAGACATTTCCAGAGCATTTTCTTTCATAATCAGTTGCCAAATACTATTGTTGTAATCTCAAGATGTTGTATTTAGTACTATCTTTAGTTGCAAGCAGTGGTGAGAGGCAATGATAGCTATGGACACTGATAGTAGTGGATAAAAATTTGGGAAAATGCAACAGGAAAATGATTTTCTATTTTTTAAAAAAGGAAATGATTACTTTTATCTTCCATTCACGTATTTCATGATGACTGATAACCACAACTGGCCTTTGGCTGCTACTTTTACCTCTACCACCACCTATTGTAAGAGTCACCTCATACCAGGCATATAGAGCTTTCTAGTTTCTACAGTGATATTTGTACAGCTAAAGTGTCGTATATAGCCTGCTGCTGATTGGCTAAAAAAAAAAAAGTTTTGAATATAGCCCAGAAAATATTTTGCTTGAAACAAACACACTTCTATGTGAAGATATTCCAATCAAAAGAACAAAACAATCTCCAGCACCTCTATTCATAATGAGAAGTTTGTGAAAATAGCATAAGTTATAGGTTCTTGGGTCTATGCAAAATTTTCAACAAGCTCTTATCAGTTTTCAGCCAGGAAATTGCACAGATATATTCAGTTTGGCACTGTTTAAACTCTGGTAAATCAGAGATCATTCAGAAAGGGAAGGGGATTAACAAGCTTGGTTTCTCTTTGGATCATAGAAAGGAAAACGAAAGCTAACATTCATCACAGAGAGATGACAATCCTGTAAATTCTTAAAAAAAGGGCAAGTATCTTGTGTACCATCAAGTAACAACTAGAAATCGATACAACATAATACCATCACTCAAGCCTTATTCTCACTTGGTTGGAATTAAAATACCTATGGTATATAGTACACTAGGAAGTTACCAATTCTCTCATGATCTCCAATTAACAGATCCAATTATTCAGCAGCATGCAAGATTAATTGATCTAAGCAAGATTTTGTATGTCTATTATATATTCTGATCTTTCCAAGAAAATTTGGAAGCAGCTTCTTTGCCTAAATTTCTGAACTTTTTGTCCCCTTTTTTTTCAATGGTAAACTAGGATGGTTAAAAAGATTTTCTTCCCAAATGTACGAAAGCCATCATAACAAGTCAAACAGTACTAACAATATCTCAAAATTTTGATTTTGTCAATCCTAAATTCAAGAAAGTGCATCCAATCCCCATACTGGACTTTGCAACTACTAGTATGAGGCTCAAAGGGAAAACGACAAAAGATTAGTCACAAAAATTTAATTCAACTACATTAATAAATGATAGATGCTGGCCATCTCCTAGAGCATTAATAACAAAAACAATTTTCAGGCATTTGCATAGAGAATAAATGGAAAGCAAAATCCAATAAGTAGATAAATATATTACCGCAAGTTTTCTTGTAGCGCTGCTAGGAGTACGGTTATATGTAATGCCCACTACAACCTTGAAGACATTATCTATGTCAATTTGTGCCTGTCCAATATATATTCCAGAGGCTTGTTCTGGAAGAGAATATTTTTCATCTTCTGGACATGTATGTTTCAGAGAGATTAAAAGGAAAAAAGGAAAGAAAAAAAGGAACCATGTTAGATAGGCAATTTCTTCTTAGGACATTTTGACAAAAAGAAATGTTTTATCACCAAAAGATCAATTCCATCAAGGTCAGAGCAAGGAGAAGAAGTCAATAAGAATAACATGATTGATTAGTAGCAAATATTATACAAGTGATATTTCAGAGAGCTCTTTCTTTCATGAATCTCATACAGGATTTGATTAGCTTAAAAAGTGAAGAACAGATGTCTGGTCCCAAACCTGTAATTTGATAAAAGAACCCACTGATGTGTTGACAGCTCAAGTAGATTGTTTCAATTGGCAATGCACCATGTACCCCTGCAAGGACAAAATCATCAGAGCTCACCAAAGACTGTACAGCAGATAACAAAAGAAAGTCCATAATATTAGCTTATACATACAGTCTTCAAATGGGGCAAGGCCCCACTGATCAGGCCGGAAATCCAACAGTGAATTGAGCACAGCATCAGCTATGGAACGACAATCAGCTTCCCACAGAGAAGGAATTGCTACTACCTTCATTTTGGCAGCCTTGGCTGCTTTAACTCCAACCCTGTTGGCAAACAACATTAGAGCCAAGGAAAAACACCCTGACACATGCAAAAGTAACAATACTCTAGCCTTATTTTCAGTGGCTGGACTCAACTATATGGATCCTATTTTGTTGTTGCATTCTACCACTAATCGTATCTCCACTAATACCTAAAAATGTCATGATTTTTAATTTTCTTCGTCCACATAATCTTGATCTCCCCTACCTGGTTTATATGAGTTGTCTCCAAAGTGTTGCAACACATAAGTGGTGTCCCTAAGGCATATCTTTGTACATGGACAAACATGATTGAAGAAAAACAAAGCAGGGAGGTCCGGGTCCGCATGCATATGAAGCAGTTCACATCTCTTTGAAGGGAGACATAACAAAGCATTCTGTTGGTGACTCCAACCATTCAAACAAGGCTATATCTAGTAATCCTTTTAAATTAACATACAAACTGCAAAAGACCTTGTCTACACATTTCTTTCTACATGATTTCTTCCTTTTTCTTGACTGCATAATCGGTCGCTAATGTACATAACTTCACACCAACTACACAAATAATTCTCAAACATCTTTAAACTAATTTAACTAAATCATGAATCAAACATTACCAAAGAAGTTAAAAGTCTAACTTCCAGTAAATTAGCAATTAAACAAATGGAGTATGAAAATTGGCAAATAACTTACAAAGAGTCTTCAAATACCAGACATCGAGCTGCATCTACATTCATCCTTCTTGCAGCCTCGAGGAAACTGTGAAAGAAACAGAAGAATTTAAGACTCTTTGAAGAACAGTAGCAAACGCAAACAACATGGTTCCAACAATAATGCACTCATAAGTGAAAATACTTGAAACAGAAAATATAAAATCTAAAATAGGCCTATTTGAGAACTTTATCAGGAGTAAAACTGCTTTCCCACTCTCAATTAATTATGATATAAGTTGCAATGCTTATTATTTCTCCTTTTTTTGGATACTTTACTAGCAGGCTTTCATTGGAATGATATAAAAGTGAATACAACTGAACTTCTGGATGAAATGATAATGCAATAGAAAGAACCTTACAGATCTGGAGCTGGCTTTCCATTCTCAACATTGTCACTCCCAAGAATTACAGAAAACTTTTCTTTCCAACCTGTGAGTTTGAGAATGAACTCCTGTTAAGGTCTGTATCGATGATGAAAGAAAGTGAAGGGAACTCCTAGAGTGAATAGCAACTAAAATCACTGATATGAGAGCAAAGCGGAGGAAGAAACTGAAGAGTCACAATTAGGTTTCTTTGTGCATTCACATGAAAGGATAATAAGGTAAAATTTTATGCTGCCATCTCTGAATTTACGATTGAACTCTCACCGTACCTAAAAATGTGCTAATAAAATCTGATCTTCATGGAGCAAATTTATTCAAATTGTTCACATATTGGCTTTGGACCTATTTTACTATGTATTAAGCCACCACTTAACTAAGATGGCTTCGACATTAAAGTTAATGTCCAAGTGTTTGCTACCAACTTGCTGAAATTGTTAAACAGAACAAGGAAAACATTATTTTCCTGATGATTCACTTAAGAAATATAAATCAATCATAATCATTACAGTGATCACTTCTCTCCAATAAGTCAAGGTGAATTTTCAGTTGTTTGCAACATTATATATTAAGCCAACAGAAATGCCATGCCAACTGTAGCTTTATCACTCCATAATATCAACCTGCAAGATATGAAAAATCACTAACCTTGTTGATTGGAGATTTTAACATCAATGAACTCCCGTAAGGAGTTTGATGCGAGACCGAAAGGCACTCCATGTTTGTACAAATGTTGAATAAGCCGGTTAGCACCTGGTAGCGGTTTTGACTCCAACCACCTGGAAAAACATGGAAGGATCAATCACCGATTGCATTGTCCAGCCTCATGACTGTCTAGCTAAGTTGTGTTACAATGTTTTGAGTATCATAGCAGCGGTAATTATAACTTGAGAAATTAGAACTAGAACCGACTTATTTCAACAAACAATGCCTGAATAAACTGGAACATACGAAAATAAAATAAAGAAATTACTTTTTTTGATGCATAGGCACGATCTCTTGCACATATTCATCAGGAGTCAATGGAAGATCATAATCCTCAACCACTGAAATTGCTGACTCTTTAAGTGTTTTCCCTAATCTCCTATTATTTTCCTCATCCAATACTTTCCCATATTTCGCCAAAAACTCCTTCAAAACCCCTTTTGAACCAGTCTCTACATACCATCAAAGCACAAACCTTAACACCATAAATCAAAAGCATGAACATATCCCATTACGGAAAATCAAAACTCCCGAATTGGGTAACCGGGTTACTGACCTGTGTCCAGAAGGGTACCGTCTAAATCGAGAATCACTGCCGAAATTTGAGGTTTTACATTGCAACATGCGCAGTTTGAGCAATCCATGCCAGAGTTCAGGAATGCTTGTGTGAGAAAGAGAAAGAGAGAGCCAGATGATTGAAGAGAAATGTGAAATGTTGTCTCATTTATAACGTATCCGTGAAAGAATTAACTCGTGCCAATTACAACTCGACCGCAAATGGAAAATAAAAAGAAAAATAAAAGCTTGAAGCTAGATGGATGGAGACAGAGAGAGAGAGACAGACCGTCAAGGTTGCATGGTTTTCATTCTGGATGGTCTCGGTTTATGGAGCACGGCAGCCGGGAAAGAAGCTTCGAACAGTATGGTTGGATATTTTTGTAATGTTTAAAGAGGTTAGCGTATAAAAAATAAATAAAATTTGATATTAAGTATAATAGATAGTTTTAAATACCGTTAAATTTGTAATAGAGTTCAGCTGAACCTTTTAAATTTGAACATAAAGACACAAGATATGTTATTCTTTTATATTTATATTTTATTATATAAATAATTTTTTTAGATTAAAAATATAAGATATTTTTAATTATATATTTTTCTTATTGTATGATATTTTAAATAGATAGAAAATTATTAACTCGTGTGTAAATTGTTTTACCATGTCCCTTGAAAATTTTAAAAACAATATAATAAATATGGAAATCAATATTGGTAATAATATTAATATCTATTTAATCAGAGCTTCACTTAATTTAATGATGTTTTATAAGTTAAAGTTTCAAATTTTTTATATTTGCTAAGATTTTGCTTTACAAAAGAACTTTTGTTTGAATTATAGTTTTTTAGTAAGTACGAAGATATTATATTAGTCGTCTTTGTAAAATTAAATATTGTTTTCATTCTTTTCCCTTTGTATCAATATATTAGTTATAAGTATATAAAAAAAAATTAGTGGATTGTTAGATTATCTTAAAATTTTTATACTATGAAAATATAGAGAAAAATCTTGTTTATTTCAGAAATTATCATGTATCCTATAGAATAAAGGTTTTGAGATGACTCTTCTATACCACTAATACTTCAAAAGTTAGAAATTTATACCATTGGGATGGTGCATAAATAGGATATGAATATCAACTAATGCTTTACCTACTCTACATACCTTATATTTGATACTATCTTAAAAGGTTAAAAAGAAGATCAAATCTTTTATGGTGAGGCAACATTATGTATAATCACTTTCCTAGCTAACATTTTAATAATAGTAATAAATGATAAAAGAATATTAAGAGGACACAATTGTTATAGAATACTGTAGAGTTAGAATTCAATTTTACCTTGCATGTAACCTTCGAGTGGATGATACTTAAATAGAGAACTGAAAGAGAAGTAGGTTGGAGGAAAATAAATAATTTAAGTGGCTCAAATAAACTTATGATAGATGAAAAAGCTATTAAGTATAAGCCTCACTTTTTCTTGATAAGTATTAACTTATTTTTTATTTTAATTATGTTTGATCTTTAAGAGTAGAAATTTCACTCTCTCATCTCTAGGCTTCTAAAGTATCAAAATGAAGAGTTATAGTTAAGTATTTATAAACTTTTAATTTTGATGATACTCATTAGATTATGTCCATAATCAATGGATGAGACTAAATTATTCATTGCAAAGTTATCTTATAAGCTCAAAACCAATAATCTACCTTGTGTTAACCTATTTTAAAAAGGTTGATAGCAAATGGAATGGTTTAAAGATTCCTATATCAAGCTTACTAAATCAAATTTCCTTAAGTCATCCTAAATTGATTTCTTAGACCCTTTTATTCAATTTAGTCAAACCTAAATGCATATAAAATTAATGATTGATTAATAATAGACATAATCCAATATAAATATAACGCTTTAAAACTTTAGTGTAGCATAACTTTATTTTTTATTGGATTGGTACAATGCATAGTTGTTTCTTATATTATTCATGTAATATTATGAATGTATATATATATATATATATATATATATTTCCAAAATTGAATTTCATTATTGTATTTGCATTTTAGCTTATAGGAAACTGCAATATCCCTTCCATCGTGTTTGTGTCTGAATTAGAATTTTGATACACTAAAATAGAAATGAAGAATCGATCACCTTGGTTGATTTCATGGAAATGGGAGGACATAAATCCTGTCCAGTTTCACATTACTTTTAATAGGAGTTTGGTGATTACTTGATGGCTTTTTCGCAATTGGTTGGTTCTCTCACTCTCTCTCTCTCTCTCTATATATATATGTATGTATTAATTATATTATTTATATTTGACTAGGAGTGTTAAAAATAAAACAAAATATTCCATGGCACATATGGATTCTAAGATCCCTATAGTTCAGGCCACTAACCAATGCATTAGTGAGGAATAATAGTTTATTCTTAGATGCACATTGATATTGAAAAGGCATATGCCAACAACAAAAAATCATTAAGCTCCAGGGATGAGTTATCCTTTTTATGATAGCTAATTTATTGCTCTTGCTCCCTACCAAAATTATTTAAAAAAAGAAAAGAAAAGAAAAGGAAATAGAAGTATGTCGAATCAACCTATCTTGTACCATCATTCTTGCTCATGTACCACTAATTCTTAATCTTTTAGGCTTTTTCATTTGGAGTTGCGTATTTGGTCAAAATTTGAGTCTCCAATGACCGGTTCCGCTTCGAGAGTAGGAACCATCAAGTTTGGAAGTGTTGAACATAAAAACGTAATAGACAAAATTGTGGGGATAGAAAATTTCATTACTAGTGTTGGTGACGTACCGTATCTAATGAATAAATAAAAAAGTTCGTTATAATACATCACCGAATTGAAAAAAGCTATCCTATTTAAAGTTAAAATTTCTGTATATATTGTTTAAATATTTCACGTGACACTCGTTAAGCTTTTATCTTCCACGTGTCGTAAGCTCTAAATAGCATAAATTTAATCCACACTCTTGGAAAGACTTGTCCTCCAATTTTCGAAAAGAATATACCGGTACAAGTATATGGAACAAGAAGATGATTCCTTTCATATAAAGACCGGTCATTATTTGAACCGTACCAGAACAAAAAGCAAATTCCTTTTTGGCCGGATGGCAAGTGAAGTGACCTCTGCATAGGACAGATGCGCCTGCTCGGCCACTTCATTCTTGATGGCTGAAAAATATATAATATAACATAATATATATATATATATATATAAATACACACTTTATGATGTAAGTGCAAACAAAAACTATAAAAAAACGAAAAATTAGAGAAAGTGCTAAGAATATTTTATTTTTTTTATGAAAGAATAACAAGACTCGAAAAGATACATTTAATAGACTCATAATACTTGTAAAATATATGATCTCATACTACATGATTAAATTACAAATTTTACTTATTTCTAGGCATAATAAGATATAATATTTTAAAAAACTAAATATTAATAAATTTAAAAAATAAAAAATTTTATATCTTAATAAAATATACCTACCTAACCAAATCCTAATATAAGAGGTATTAATAATATCATATTTGCTTAATTTTATCCGTATCATTCCCTTCTCTTAAAAAGATTTGTCTCAAATGTCTAATCCTCTTAGATCAAATAACAATTTGCGAAAACCAATCTTGAATTTATGATTGAACAATTCTCTATACTTCTCATCATCTTTTCTTATCATAAAAATTTTCAAATTCAATAAATAGTTACAAATACAATGTTTGCTTACTTTTATATTGTTGTTCTAATCTTTAATAATACCAATCATCATGTCTTCCTTTGAATATTTTAGATTCCTATAATGAACTTCTCCGGCAAATTTACATAATTCATTATTTAGATTAATTTTCTTATCAATTTTTGAACATATAAGGAACTGATTCGATATGATCTAAAGATTATTATGCAGTAGCATTTAGTATAGTCTCACTAGCTTTCTCAAAAATAGGATCAAATAACTCATATATTTTTTCATCTAACTCATCATCAATGATGTTCTTTTTAATCTTTACAAAATTATTATTAATTTGAAAAAGGATTGACTTAGTTGTAGGTGGACTATTCTAAATGTTTTCATAATATGATTTGATTTTAGAAGAATTGTCTACTATACTATTTTCTTAAACAATATGTGAGACTTGAGTTATAACGTATCTCTCCTACTTAACAGGCAATTTAAGAATTTCTAACTTATCAAAACGACGGTCAATGTATTCAAGTTGATGAGTAAAATTTTTTATCATACCAAATAAATTGTTCAACTTGAAATTTAATTGCTTATGCATCTTATTAATATGAGTTTTTTAAGTCAAATCTCTTTTGAAAGTTGTACCACTATAACTTTCTCTAGTTTCAAACATTTTTTTTTTAAGTAAAGAACAAAGAAAAGAAAATATATATTTTTTATTTTGTTTAAGAATGAATACTAAATCTAGGTTCTAAGAAGAAACTTAAGAATAAACTCTAATACCAAATTTGATATAGGATAGTGAAAACAAAAATTAAAAAAGAAAGAAAAATTGAGAAAAGCATGAAAATCAATAAAAAAATTAATCTAAATAATTTTTCAATAAAAGAATAATAAAACATAGAAAGATATATTTAGTTGTTTCACACCACTAGATTAAAAAGGTAGTGAATTTTATAACCCCACACCATCAGTAAATAAGATAAGAATCATATCAATCTTGTGAAAATAATGTTCTTTATTTAATATTAAGTTATTTTCCTCTAATTGATTATAAGTTTTACCTATTTATAGGCATAATATGACCGAATATTTTAAAAATAAATAAATTTTAATAAATTTAGAAAATAAAAGAGACTTACTTAATTAAATCATAAAATAAAAGATATTAATAATATCATATCAGATAAAATCTTAGGGATTTGAGGACAAATCTTTTTAAGAGAAAGACAATGATGAGGATTAAGAAAGAGCGGTTATAATATTATTAATATCTTTTATTTTAAGATTTAGTTTGATAGGTATCTTTTATTTAAGATATAAAATTTTTTATTTTCTAGATTCATTAAGATTTAGTTTTTTAAAATATTAAGTCATACTATGCCTACAAATGGGCAAAACTTGTATTTAATTAAAGGAGAGTAACTTAATTAGAGGTATGCAAACGAATTAAATGGGCCAACTCGACCCGACTCACTTTGGTTCATGGATTAAATGGATAAGCCCGCTTTTAAATGGGCCAAAAAACCTTACCCAAACCTCTTTAAAAAATAAGTTAAACAGGCTAGCTCGAGGAGGCAAAAGTTAGTCCAAACTAGCCCACTTTAACTTACAAGTTAAACAAGTTGAGCTCATTTGACTTACTTTTAAACGGGTTAGAAAACTTTAGTCTAAGCCCATTTTAAAAACTGGTTAAACGGGTCTACATATAAGCTAAAGCTCACTTGCATACTTTTAGACTTGATATTAAATAAAGAAACTAGTTTCTTAAGGTTGGTGTAATGTCTTTTTTATTCATTGAAAGTATGAGACTATCATTTTGCTTATTGATTGTATGAGGCCATACAATTCACTAGTAGCCTTCTTAATCTAGTAGTGTGAGGCTACTAAATGTATTTTTCCAAATTTTATTATTCTTTCATTAAAAAATTATTTAGATTAATTTTTTTTATTGATTTTCGTACTTTCCCTAATTTTTCTTTCTTTTAAAACTTTTGCTTAAGTTAAGTCGCTTTCCACATGGGTCTTTGGTTTAAGGTAAAGATAGTTTCAAATATAAGTGATGTTCAATAAATGGATATTGCGTTGTGCCCCTATGGTGTTATATGTTAGAAAATTGTATGGTTGCCCAATAAACTTTGATTTTGATATATATATATATATATGTCTATCATATTTTAATATTTTCTAAATATTGATAAATTGGTAATATAAAGTTTAAGAAAAATGAAGGCATTGAAATTAAATTTAGGTAGCACTAAAAGTATACTTTGATAATAAGTTTGAGGGGATATTTTCATATATTAAGATCCAAGTTTAAAAAGATTATTTATATCATTTGTCAATTATTTACCAAATTTATGGGAGTTTAGGGGGTTTTAAAGTATACTTAAAAGTTTAGAAGTGTATTCACAATGTTGTCAGAATTTAATAATTTTAAGAGGAAAACAAAAAGAAAAACAAATATTAATTATTGTAATTTGCTTGGTTGCTGGGCTTTTGCTTTGGCGTCTAGCTTTTGGCGTTTCACTTTGAGATTTTATTAGGTTTATAACATAAAAGACAATACTAATAAAACTTATGTCCAAAAAAAAGAAAAGAAATTTTAATATAATTATACATATTAGTAAATAATTAATTCATTCTGACCATTAGTTTTCGAGATATGAATGCTTATGGAGATGCATTTCGTGGCATATAACATAGAAATCCCTTGGGTTGAATGGAGAACATATGTTTGTTGATTGCATTCTATATCCATCACTCAACTTGTGTGGGAATTTATGTAGCACCTTTTGGGCATAGGAACAACCTTTCCTTGTCACTAGCCTAGTTCCCTCAACTAAAATAGAGAATATATGCATTCACTTTTCAAATAATGAGCAAAAGTGAACTGTTGCACACCTTTTCTATTTGGGCTGGCGGGGAAATGGTTAAATTTACTATCTATTGAGTAACTACGATTCTGGATAGCTTTAGTCTAAGGATTTGAATGTTGACAGAACCCATTGCAGATCAAGATTAGCTCGACATGATTTCAATAGAAGAGGAACAAATATAAGCTGGACAAAGATTGTTGGTGTAGTGGATCGATCAATTGGAGCATAGAGTAGTCGATCGATCTTACCCATCGTGGGAGGCGATTAACAAAGGCTTCTGCAATTGATCGAGTCAAGACTGTCTAGTCTTATTTTAGCTATTTGTTTCTTTGACCTTTTTATTTCATATTTGTTTTAGCTATTTGTTTCATATTTTGTAGTTTATTATTATATGGCTTAGTCCATGCTCTAAGTGCTTAGAATTTACTTTAAATTTGTCTTAGTCTTGCAGTTAAGCCTGATTGGATTACTCTAGAGCAAAATTTAGACCAATGAGGAGATTTGTCGAACATGAATATTTTTTTTTAAAAAAAAATATTCAATCCAAGGACTTAAATATTAGTCAAATATAATAGAGACTAGAAGCAAGTTAGCCAAATGTTTGAAGCGCTCAATATAAGAGGTAGTCAACTGAAGTGACTCATTGGGGTAGGCAATCAATTGGCATTACCTACGATTGAGCAAGACCACATGCATTCTTGTTTTGTTTTATTCCATTATATTGTTTTGTGCTTTGAAATTTCTTATTTCTTTGGCTTCATCTCTAGTTTACTGGGACCTATAAATAGTTATTTTAAGGATTATTATTTAGATTTAGCTCAGTTATGTTGAGGAGCATAGAGAGATATATAGTTACTATATAGTGACATTTGGATTCATTCTTAGAGTTCGCGATACCATAATAGACTCACTTGCATGGGGTTTTGATAAAGTCCATATAAGAAATGTTCAAGTCTAAGTAAATTTGTGTATAACTCTTTTGTATATTCTCTTTTAACTTACACATTGTGTTTGGTTCACTATAATGGAATAAGGTTAGAAAGGAAGAACAACTCCTTTGATATTATTTTGTTTTATAATCAAGGATATTTTTGGAATAAAAGTCACCTTTCATATGAAGTAGCAATTCATTTAGCAAAAGGAAGGAATAATAATCCCTTATCTATTCCATAATACATGACATAGATGTTAATTATGATATACTTTTTGAAAACTAATCAAGGAAATAGCTATTATATAGGGTGATTGGTGATTCTATTTTAGTGGATCAAATGTAATGATAGTGTTTCTCTACTCCTTTACCTCAGCTTTCCCTTTTCACCCTATATAGATAGATAAAATAGAAAGGGAAAAAAGAAAAAAAAAATTAACACAAGTATTTTCCATATTAAATATTTGTGTTAATTTTTCTTTTCTCTTTAATCAATCTCGATTATTAATTATTCTATGTTATTTGACATTTGCTCTCTTTTCCTGGGCATCCTAACATTCTAAATTAAAGATAATTACTAATAGAGACATCATAAATAGAACTAAGTCTTGAGAACACAATGGTTTGGAATCGATAGATTTGTGGGCTAAAAATGAGCTCCCTAAAATTGTTGCTTTGTGTTCCATTAATGGTTCTGAGAATTTTTTCTTATAGCACTTCATCTGGAAATGTTATAAATTCCCATGAGTACATATCACTATTAATGATAGTGCAAAACCACTTCTGCTTTAATCTTCCAACCTTCCACTTGTATAAGGAAAAACATGTAAAACCTAATGTCTCTTCCGAACAAAAAGATAATTTACTTACACTGATGGTCATTATCACGAATACAGATTTAAACTATACCTAGGAATAACAAGATGATTTACTTACACCGATGGTTATTATCACGAATACAGATTTAAACTATACCTAGGAATAACAAGATGATTGGAAAATCAAGTTTTACCACAGCTTACCTAGAGGGAGGAAAATAGCTCGAGTCCTTTGGATGGCAAAGGAAAAGGAACCCTTATATTGAGATTCACTCGTGTATACAATTCCAAATGCTTATACATAGAATTTCTTTCAACGAGAAGAAGAGGAAAGGGAGGATGATAGCTTTGGAAATGAGTCAAAAGAACACAACTTTACAAGTATGAGAAACCTTGGTACATATATTATGTCTTTTACCAATGTGTAAGTGTAAACCATGGAAATGGACATTAAATTAAGTGGAACTTCGCTAGCCCACAAATACTTTCTCAAAAACTTCAAATTTGTGGAAATTTAGTTACTGGATTTCTACGTTTGGGACTGGATTTTGCATAGTCATTTGTAAACGTGAAGAAGATATTAAAACGGTAGTTAAGGATGGTATGTTATTCATTAATGGCCATTTTCTAACTCTAAAGAAATGAAAACAAAATTGTAGGGCATCAAATTCAAATTTTAATTTTGTAGTAGTTTAAGTAAGAACCCAAGAAACCCTTAGAATATTATGTGCTATGTAACCTATAGAAAATCGGTGAATCCATCGGTCTATTGCTCAAGTTTGACACTTGCACAATTAATGCTGAATTTATGTGTGTGTTCAAGTTAATTTTAACCAACCTTTAAGTCATGCAATAACCATTAATAACCATATTATTCCATATGAGGGCAATCTATCTCCATACTTTTCATGTGGATGTTTAAGATACTCTGTAAATCATTGTAAAAAAACTATCTTAATAGCAATACTCTTTTAGTGGCACGAATTCAATAGAAGGTATAAGATTTACTCATCTAAGGGTGAAACTATGGCTAAATTAGTTAATACTCAGAATTAAAGTGATGGACAACCATATAATTTGAATAGTGAAGTTTCCATTGTTACAGAAGTGATAAAGGAAATTTGATTCAAAATGAAGAAAAAGTGTATGGACCTTGGTATGGAGAACTAAAAGGAAGGTTAGGAGAAGCATTGATTTTATAGCAGATACTAACTCATTCCAAGAGTAATAATTGTCTGGAGATGCTAGTTTCCACATCATGAACAAAGCACTCGATCTCCTTTGTCTACATTTAGTATCCAAGGAGGAAAAACTACATGGCAATAATAGAGTAACTCACATGCAGGATTCAACAACCACCATATCTGATAGCATCTGAATAGAATGAATATAAATAATGAATTATTGGTCACTCAGCAACTAGCAAATGTCCCATTGAATTTGGAAATTCTGAAGGTAGATTTATAAGTGGGTGCTTAAAAGAGGTTCTTAGGGTACTATATCTATATTCTAAGCAACTTTTTTAAGTACCATTTCAGTTTATAAATGGGTATTTTAATTAAAATTGATTATCATTTACTTAAATTTTTTATAAATTCTATATTATCGCCACTTTTCAAACTAATATATCGAAGATAATATCTTTTATTACTGTATATTATATTAGTAATATTTTGTTTTTCATTTTTTACTAAAAAAAAAAGAAAAAGATAGTTGCAGTGTGGTTATTGCTTGACACAATGTCATACTTCAAAAAAATAAAAAAGGAATAAAAAATCTTTGATACCAATATCCATTTAGGTAGTCAAGTACAATTAAGTGCTTAAAGATGCTTAAACTCTATAAGTAGTTTTCGGGTATTTAGTATTGAAATTTATGCTAAGTACCTCTTATAAAAATATTTTAAGGCAAAAATTATTGGAGAAGTAGAAGCTGTTGCTGAACCAAAGTTTTTTTTTTTTTTTTTTTTTTTGCTGATAAATGCATCCTTATTTATACAGTAAAGAGTTACAAAAATCTCCCTATAAGAGCGTTAGATCCTGTGGGGTTGGTACATGCACATGGAATTTTTAGTTGCTGAACCAAAGTTCAATTAACCCTTCAACTACTAATGAGTTCCCCATTTTTCGCTTTAAGGAGCTAAGAGAACCAACATTCTTCCTCTCCAGATCGCACATGGAAGTTAAAAATACAAATCTGATAAAGCTTACTTCAAACCGCCAAAGAAATGGACTAAAAAGGTTGCTGTAGTTCTAACCTTTGATGCCAAAATCCTAGACCAGCAATAGACACGCTGAGATTGAGCCCATGGGCCATATCTATTATGCTAAGATAGGTCAGCTTCAACAAACAAATGCTTGTGGATGCAATAGTAATTGCAATGGACCAGGTAACAGAGAAGAATGGAGTTCTCATGATAACGAGTACTAGAGTGACAGTAAAATCGATCAAAGAGATCGTCTCATCCCCCGATTACCAAAATGATCCGATAAATATCAATTTGCTCAAAAATCTATAAATGCTCAACCATATCTTCCAAAATGGATCATTTAAAGTTGTATTTTCTTAAAATTTCTTAAAATTACAATTTAATAGTTGTTATTATCTAAATATTTTTTAAAAAAGATGATCTTTTAATGATATTACATGATATTTTAAAATTTAAGATAACAATAATTATTGAATTGTAATTTTAGAAAACTTTAGAAAAAAAAAACACAACTTTAGAATATCCAATTCCCATATCTCCTTATTCAACATAATTTTCAAAAATCAAAATGGTATACCACCGCATAATTTGCTCTTGAGAATCAAACAAGTAGCCAAAGCAAAATTACTCGCAATCATTTAAAAGTTATTGGAAATGAAGAAATAAAAATTCTTCAATTCAATCAAAAAATTACAATTCCTCACCACTACCACTACCACTACACTACTATTATTGCCATTGCCACTACCACTCTAGTCACCATCACCGTCACTATCGCCATTATTATTGTCATCATCACCACTAACACCGTTACTATCGTCACCGTCACCGTCACCGCCACCGCCACCGCCACCGCCATCATCACCTCTAATGTGTGCCGCAATCATCACTATCACCACTACTGTCACTACCACTATTACCACTGCCGCTACCACCACTACTGATTACCATAGTCATCTCCACTATTACTATTATCACTACCACCACCATCATTATTACTGCCATTACTATTGTCGCCAACCAACACCACCTATTAGGATCAGTTAAGAAAAAAAATAAATTGAAGATAATTTAGTCATTAAAGTTATATTATATGTTTATTCTTAAATTGTTTATAAATCTAATTAAATAAAGCATATATATTATATCCTTATTTCATTCCTTATAAAATTTTAATTTCATTTTCTTTTCATTTTATTTCATGAACTAAACGTATTGTTTTGAAACCTTGGTATGGTTGAGCAAAAACTATAGACGAAAAAAATAGAAGCAAACACAAGATGTGGAAAAACATTTGAAACAATAGAAAACTTCCACAACTCCCCATACAATAAAAGGAAATATTTAACCTTCATAATTTATAATTGATCACATAACAAGGCAAGCATGAGGATTCTCGTCGCTAAAAGCCGCACTAGTTTGATTGTTAAAGCTGGTGGTATGACCACCATGACCATAGTTGTATCTGCCGTTGCTGCTGTCATATCCATGCTTGTAGTAGTTGTAGTGCGATGATGGTTGAGAGGGGTAGTAATTTACTGGACCATTGCACTGGTGTTGATTGAAAAGTGAATGGTTGTTCATTTCTGGGTTGTAGGGAAGCTGCCACAGCTCCGCCCTCCTTCCGGTCCGCCGCACTGCCTTTAGAACCTTCTTTTGGTCAGCCCATCCAGTGACCGTCACCTTTTGCAAGTTCATGTCTATCTCAACGGTGTCCACACCTAATATATATGAAATTCGAAAAATCATTCCTTTTTCCTAGCTAGCTAGATACATATGATCGAAATGAAACGAATGCAGATCGTCATGTTAAATTAGAGAAACAAATTTATCGTAATGTTATCCACGGCTAAAATAATTGTCCTAATTTTCCGGTCCTTGTTTGCTATAATATAATTTTCGATTTAATTGGATATATATGCTTTGAGAAAATTTAGTGTTAATAAATTCGAGTCACCTTTAAGTTTTTCGAGTGCACTTTTCACCTTGCTCTCACATCCGCCACAGTCCATATGTACTCGCATCTCTATAATCTGCACTTGAGTAAATTTTATCACTAAGACACATTAACACTCATGATAATATGATAGAAATTTGAAATCAATATAGAAAAGTGTAAAAAATTTCAATTTCAATATCTTAAAGAATCTATTAACGTTAAAAATATACAAATGTCCTCTAGGATATCTTTTTTTTTTTTTAAAACCCTCGATCCTTTTTTTTTTTTCATTTTCCCTTTTATTTGTCAGAGTAAAACCCTCAATTGATAAAGTAATGTATGAGAAAGTGATGGCACATACGATCTCCATTTATTTTTCTTTTGTAAGCCTCTCTTTTTCCTTGTAAAAATCAATGCCTTTTTAGACATGAAAATGTCTAGAGGCAAATTATGATGGTGATCTCATAACAATTTCATTAAACGAAATTGCCCTTATATGATTCATCTTGGACAACTTGAAATATATATGTATATATAAATTGATCTATCAAACACGATATATAATAGTAAATGCATGAGCTACGTCACCGAAAGATTAGATCGAACACAGAAAGATGTTTTGGGATAAATGTGGGCTTACCGTCGAAGGGTTGCTTGTTAATTTCATCCTCGAACTTCCAAAGAGACTACGATTCTTAAACATTATCGATGCAAATTGTTCAATGACGAACTTTCTCGGAGAAAATGAGGAAACTATCAGAAATATTATGGGTGATTGTGGGCTTAAAAATGACAACCGACGAATGCTTTTATAACTGTAAATAGATACTCCTTTGCTTCTTTAGTATTACGTGCAGTACATTATTCTATTGTGCATGCCACCGACCTTCATTAGAAAAATATTATAAAATACGTTCTTTATGGCAGGAATATAGCTGTTAACATTAAAGAAAGCTTGGAGAGGAATCAATGTTCGGAGAAAATTGTTAATTAATACATTTCTAAACTATTAATCTATTATATATAAGTCCTCGAACTTTTTAAACTATGGTTTTATAACTTTTTAAAATATATAAATAAGTCAATAATGTTTTAGTTTAGTTGCATCATCTTTAATCTCTTATTAAAATATATTAATGCTTAAATCCTCTATCTCTCAAATAGTTGATAAATATATATATATATAAAAGATATATATATACATATATTATTATTAAAAGATTAAAATTTTGTCACTGAAATTTTTAGTAAATGAAGTTATATTTTAAAAGTATCAATATATATTTGTATATAACAATAGCTTTGAAGGTGTATTTGTAATTTTGTCGGCAATTTCATGTTGTATCTATTATAGTCAATACAAATAATTACACGTACACGTGCTAGGTTTCGAAAATGTCAGCGTTTGGCCTCGTAAATGACACTCAAAGATATACAATGCCTTTTTACGGTCGGCTATTAATTAGCATCTGTATTCGTGGAAAGTTACATGGTCATTAGGTTGCGGAGACAGGACTTAAGGGTCTTATTCTCTTCTTTTTTTTTTTTTTTTATATTAGTGTTTACTTAAAACCGACCTTTAGAAAGAATAAGATATAAAAAAATAAAATTATAATTTAATATATACCTTCCTTCTAGAATTAAAAATATAACAAACTTTTATAAAGTTAAACTTATTTATCATTTATTTTATTTATATTTACAAAAACATGAATTGAAATAATAATTTTTAATATATAAAATATATATTTTTTCAAATATTATCTTTTAAAAATACGTAAATTTTCATTTTTCAACTTAAACACTTCAATAATTAATTTCATTATAATTATAAAATAAAAACAAATAAAATAATTTTCTAAACACTATTTTTTAAATAAATACGAGAGCCCAACCACGAATAACCAACTTTTGCTTTCTTCTTCTCTCTTGGTTAAAAGGAAAAGAAGGAAAAAAGTATTCCTGAATAATACATATCATGTATAAGTATGCACTGTTGGATAAGTACCTATGGAGAAAAGAAAAATCTGTTATTTTTGTTAGGAAAAAATAAAAACTACCATGTATACTGTTTCGTATCAAATATTATTGACCCTTATCCATATAGTGTATGTATATATATTGTTTAAGATCCTGTTTGGATTGTTTTTATTTCTTTTATATTTTATCTATATCTTATGTATATCTATTTTATATTTGATGTTGTTGTTCATGTGGTAGCTACGAAACCATCGGATCTTGTTGTACACGACTTTTGCACTCTACGCCATGTGAAATTGCACAAGGGAAACAAATACTTTAGTTGACTATTTTTAGCTTGATATTTAATAACCCTTATGTTTTTGAATTCTTTCTCTAGATCGCTAAGGTGTTTTGAATTGTATATATATATGTAAAACTAGTTGAAGGATTCCCAAAGTTTAGTGAATAGTCTTGGCTTTCAAATAAAGATTACTTATAATATTAAAATTTCACTCCTTGTTTTGGTGTCTTACACCATATAGGTAAATAAAATAACTAAAATTTCCTTCGACTCCTACTATTAACTATCATAGTACTTACTAATTGTAGATATGGGCAGGTAGCACAAAAATTACCCTAGCTATTTATTTCCTCCAAGGATAAACAAATTTGTAATGGAATAAAATGGCAAATTTCTTTACATATTACAAACTAATCCCTCCTCTCTTCTTCCCATTTTTTAATGTTTTTCTTTAAAATTACCTCATGATTTCTATGACAGGTGATTATTGGAGACATTAGTTGAAATTATTCATCACGTATCTATATACATGGTGAGTGAGTACAAATGAAATTCAAACAAATATTAATACTAATTGTTTTTTTCTAAAAAAAAGGAAAATTCATCCATACTATCATGTATTAAAATCTTATTGATATTTACTTATTATGTATATAAAAACATAGTCGATAATACTTACTAAATCTTTTTTTATTATTTAGTGCCTCTTTTTGTTGCTTTTTTCCTGGCATAAAAGATTCACAAGAGACAATTTCTATCTTTCATACTAACAACTTTTTATAAAATTTTAAATTATGAATGTGATAGGAAGAGACGTAAAAAGAAGAATAGGTAAGCTTGATGTCTCATGTTGCGTGTTTAATGAAGGATTATAATATAGTAAACTCTAATGTCGTTGATTCTTTTTTTATTATGTAATGTTTGATCTTCTTTCACATTCATAAATCTTGTAAAGACCATGAATCCCAATGAGAAAATTAGCCTTCTATTCATAGATTTTGGATCCTAATCTTATCCATTATTATATTGGCTTTAGATGGATGATTAAGATTTCTTATCATTGGTAGTCATTGGATCACTTATTATGATCCATGGCTTATATCATATCATATCATATATATATATATATATATATATATATATATATATATATATATATATAGACTAGGGACTAAGGCTTAAATAAGTGGGCTTTGACTAAAGGTAAGGTTTAGACTAAGATTTAAAGAATCCTAACTTTATAAAATGTCAATTCCTGAAATGAGGCTTATTTTAACCATTTTAAGGCCATTAAGACAAAATAAAGCCTAAACAAAATCAAAAAGCTTCTTTTGATCTATTTTTCATGCATAAGTCAATTGACGAGAGTGAAAAAAAAAAGATTTAACAATCCTTACTTTTTACCTACCAAGTTAAATTTCCTTAAATCATTTCTAAAAAGATCCAGTTTTCTAGTCTCTATCGCTAAACTATTAAACCGATTCATAGTATTAAATTAGGCTAAAAACCTAACTACTTTTAGCATAAATTTCTTAAAATCTCATCTATACGAAGAAAAAAAGCTCACCTATATGGAGGTAGCATCAATTGATGTGGATTTTTACTCCTTTTAACTTTGGAAACCTTAAGTTATTGTTTGTTTACTTTTGGAAAATTTGAGGTTTTGTCTTTTAGTTTACATTTTTGGTTAATTTACTTGGTTTTCCAATGAGCACAATTATATAGTTATTTTATTATTATTATTATTTAAAGTTTGAAATAATTACATGATGAAGAATGTAGGCAGGGGATGCACTTGGAACAATGTATCTATAGGTGACTTAATATTAAGTCTAAACATATTGGTTGCTTTTTTGGTAACACTATTGCAAAATAAATTAGTCACCAAAAAATCAAAACAGTTAAAAAAAAAAAAGAGAAAGGTAAATACCAATTAGTTACCACTTTTATAAAAGTGCTAAAAAAAGATAACAATTTATTATCAAAAAATGCAAAAGACTTAATATCATCAACTGATAGTAAGGATACAACCGAGCGGATTGTTATAGGATACTCAATCCTTTTGACCCGATAAAAACCCTATAGAATCATACTACCTATAGGGTCTAGGATTGAATTTGAAGACATGGAGAAAATCCCATTAGTGTTTAGGGTTGAGTTATGATATTTAGAAAAAACTTGTCGGAAAACCTAACCTGATGAAAAATAGCAAATTAACATATTATATTTTATATTGTGTCAAATTAGTACCGAAGGAAACGTAGAATCTTTCCTTTGTTATCTTCTAAATGTTTTTTTTTTTTTTTTCCTTTCAAATATGATTATATCTTTGATATGATTTTTTCATTCAATGGTTTATCTTTTGTTCTTTACATTGTGCCACCTTTGAACCTTCTTTAGTATACAGCTAGTGCTTTATATTCAATCTTGTATCAAATGCCAAGAGTAAAGACTGAGATTGGCTGTTTTTAGTCAAATACAATATATTAATATTATTTATACGAGGGAAAAGAAAAAACATAAATAGAACAGTCAAAACATTAACGAGTCGGGGTAGGGTGGGTTTCAATATTACAATAACATATCGAGGTGGGTCACATATATAAGTTCTATACGGGTTTTGGGAACTTTTTTATCAAAGTGTAGGAGGGTGGGGTGGGGTGGGGTGGTGAGACTCTGGTTTTACGGTATTCATTTCAAATTTATCCCTATTACTTCCCTAGTCGGCGACTTACTCCAAGAATATGGATATGAAAAGGTGGATATTGAAAAGTTTCTTTTTGCTGTTATGATAGTAAAATGGTTAGGACACCTTTTTTTTTTTTTCATTTAATAGTACTTCAAGTTAAATATGTTATATGCTTTTTCTTAAATCACTTTTCAATTTGTTGTCGAATAAAAATGGTTGGGCGTCTTCTGTATCCAAATGACATGGATTCTTAACAAACAGGTTGGCATGTGTACTTGCCACGTTCTTGTGATTATAAAGGAAGATTTACTTACTTCGATATTCTTTGATTCTAATCTAAATCATCAATCAACTCAGTTCTGTAGGTCAGTTTTTCAACAAAAGACAATGCAGAATACAATAAGAAATATGAACGACGAAAATAAATAAATAAATAAAAATCGTTTCTACATAGACCTTTTAAAGTTATTTAATACTTAGATAATGATGAGGCTGCAAAAAAGTTAAGATGAGATAATATAGTATTGAACTTGAATTTAAATTATCTAAAAATATATTTATATATATATATTTTTAATTATAATGATATCAATATTCAAACTTAATTTAAACTCCACTAATAATATTTATACTCGACTCAAACTCGATAAGATTACAAATTAGTTAAGTTTAACATTACAAAAATCAAACTAAACTCAACTCAATTAACTATTTGAGCAGCTTGAATATAAACTTAAGGCCTACTGAATTGTCTTCCTATCGAATTTAAGTAAATATCTAACCGATCTCGAATAAGGCATGAGTAGTTTGGCTTACTTGCACTTCTAGATAGTATGTTGAAATTAATTAAATTAAGTAATATTATATTTTTAGTAGTTACTTAGGTATCATATTTTTATTGGCTATTAAAGCATTTACAATGTGCTTTATTATGTATTATTATTTCTATATTTTAACCTAACTATATAAAATCTTGTTTTTTAGGTGTGAAAGTTAAGAGAGATAATTATAAAACTCTAAATACCATAAACATGACTTTCTTTTCTTTAGTAATTGATTTATTTGATTATGTAAATTTTGTTCCTATAATGTGTATCAAAGAGCCATATTATATGATATCATTGAAGCTACAAAAATCAAAAAAAAAAAAATTCAATCATAGACATTTAATTTTTGCCTACTTTTATATATTAGGATAGGTTATAGGATCTTAAATTAGGAAAAAATATAAAAAAAATAGAAAATTAAAGAAAACCCTAAAAATGAAGAAATTTAGAAAAATACAAAAAAGTAGGAAAATAAGAAAAAAAAAACACAAAAAATAGGAAATTTAGAAAAAAATGGAAAAATTTAGGAAAACATATAAGAAATTTAAAAAGTTACAAAAAGTAGAAAAGAAACAATAATAAAAAATTTAGAAAATAATAAATTTTTAAGTTGTTTGGATAGAGTAGATTTTTAATTTAATTAAACTTAAAATAAATAACTGTTAAACTTAAGATTATATTTAAATTTAACCTAAACTAACCTAATCTATATATGTAATTTAAATACACATATAAATAGAGTATAGATTAATGATCTAATGGTAAAGTTATTAGACCAAGACATTAGATTTTGTTTAAAGTTGGGATTCGAAACTCACCATAAAATTTTATTTGTTTTTATCATTTTCTTTTAAACTTTATGCATTACCACGTGTCAGGCTGTTATTAGCCACGTGTTACATACAGGAGAAGCGGATTTGTTTTTCAAAAAAAGAAAAAAATGCACAGACACAAAGGAAAAACATACTGACGCATGTATAGTAGAGGGGATGGGATTTTGGAAATATAGAAACAATAGGGGTGGCCATCTCTCTCTCTCTCTCGTCACTCTCTCTCTCCACCATCCTTCTCCCTCGTCACTCTCTCTTTACTGCACTCTCTCTCTCTCTCCATCGCACAACTCTCTCTCTCTCTCTAAGCCCCCACTCTCAACTGACTCTACCCCTCTCACTTTCGGATCTCCACCGCATCTCTCTCTCTAAACCTCTTTCTTGGCATCTCTCTCTCCATGGACACACACTCTCTCTTTCAGATCCCTCTCTCGCTCTACCGCACCCTCTTAATAGCCATACCCAACACCTACTGACCGATCCCTCTCTTTCTCTACCTCTCTCTCTCTCTTTCTAACCCCCTACTCTCAACCAACACTGACCCACACACTCTCACTCGTGACCACCTTCACACGCATACTACCGCACTCATTGAATAGCAACGGAAGCCCCACACCCATTGTCCTCCCTCGCATCGCCTACTCCCTATCCTTAGTACACACACATGATCGAACCACGAATCCTACACCCACTGTCATATAAGCCATCGTTTAGTATACTTGCCCATTCACTACCATTGTAAACTCCTTCACACAACTAACTCCCTAGCTACGTACGAACTATACACCAACTAAACCCGATACCCTCTCTTTCATCGATCTCCGACCGTCCATACCAACAACGGCTCAAACCAAACCCCAACGTCAGCCCCTGTCATGGCTACCACACCCAAGACTGACCCACCAAACATTCGAAGCAACAATAGCCGCTTTCCATTGCTGAAACCACCAAATCCGACCAAACCCAGATTCGAACATCACATTCGCCCACTGTCTAACATCACAACTCCACCACTGGCCAAGGCACAATTGCTATTGGTCTTTTTGCTAATGAAAAGCAAATAAAAGTGCTTTTTCCTACTTGAAAGTCCCCTCACGACCCCTAGAAGCACCCTCCTCGTCTGTTGTTGTAAGGAGCTCTAACCGACTTGACCAGTAGAGCTCTGAACCGACCCGACTCGATCACATAACGGCTTTGACTCGAAGATCTGATCCAACGCGAATCAACAACCAGCCTCGCGCCCGCTCTAGAGCCAACCCATGCCCTTTCCTAATTTAGTCCAAGCCGTTTTCCTTTTTTTATTTTATTTTATCAATTTATTTTATGTATTTTGTTCTATTATTTGTTTGTAAAGTAAATGTAATTGTAATTGAAAAAAAAAAGAGAAAAGAAAAAAAAAAGAAGAAAAAAAGGGGAAGTAATATTTAGTTTAGTTTAATTTTTATTTTCACGTTTTAACAAAAAAAATAAAAAAAAAATAGCAATAAAAAGTAAAGGAATAATATAATTCCTTTTGCCACGTAGAAAATCGATTTTTTTTTTTCAAAAATAAATGGATTCTTTTTCTAAAATTAAGACCTTTTAGAATTTTCGAAATAAAACCTCAATTTAGAACTCTTAGAAAATTTCTTCAAATAAATCAAAATAAGTAAAAACATAAACCTAAATGTTTTTCAAAAATTAAAATTAATTAATCCACTATATTTTTGGTAAACGAACTAAGGAAGTCTGATCTCAAATAGTGGATATGTAGGCACCCGTACGCAAGTATGAGGCGACCTAAAATATGAAAAATTTTTATTTTTTTCTATTTTTATAAATAGTTGTATAAATTAATTAATTTAGTTAAGTGTAATATAATTAGTTGTTTTAGAAACTGAAAAGGAGTATATTTGAAAAGCGAAATTAAATTCGAGAAGTGAAAAAGTGGCACCCATTTAGGGTTTAATAAATTAGCCGTCGAATCTAAATCTTTAGTTTTCAAAAATTTATTTTATAAATTAGTTTTTTAATCGATAAACCAGTAGCTAACTTATAATTAATCCACTCAATTAGTTATAACTTAACCATTTTTCCTAACTCTGATCAAGTGGCGACTCCAGTCGAATGGCGACTCCAATACATTTCAAGTTGAAAAACAAATGGTTTTCTTTAAAGCTTAGTCGATGATTAGTATTAAACTTTACTTATTTAATACTGACCAGTTTAAAGAAGTCCTATTTTATAAAAAAAAAAATCAAGAGAATAAAAAACCAGCCTCAACACGATCAACAGGTGAAATACTCGTAACTAGAAGTTGAAGGAATTGAAGACCTGGGAGAATCTCTTTTAAATCTACTGCTGACTAATTTCTTTATCCAAGAAAGCAACATTCATCAAGTCTATCTATTTTATTTAGTTATTCAGTTAAACTTAAACCAATGATTCGTTAGTTTTGATTGGAATCATCAAATAATGCTGAAGGTTCCTATTGAAGATCCGTAAGCAATTGGTTTGTAATTTGATGCAAGCAATGTAAATATAATTCCAAATTCATTAAGCAAATTTAAGACCTAGTCACACAAATAAAATTCAAGTCTTTATGTTGATCGTATAATTTAACAACAGCATATTTCTACTAAATTAATCTAAGATAACCTGGTATGAAGCATTAATAAAAGGTTAGAATATTTTCAAAATGACTACAAATATACATTATGTACAATTGCCTTCATTGAAATTTGATGGAAAAAATAATTTTTATGAGTAGAAAGTTCAGATGCAATTTTTCTTGAGAAGCGTTAGTGTTTGGGATGTCGTAGAGAATGGTTTCAACAAAATGGAAAATCCTAAGATATTGTCAAATGCACAACGACGAGATTTATCTCGTAATCAACTTAAAGATGATCAAACCACTTATTCTACTTTTTAATGTGTTTAACTTTTAGTGTTTCAAAAAAATATTAATTCTAAGTTTTCAAAAGAGGCATGGGACACTTTAAATCAATCCTATCCAGAAGCGGAATAAGTTAAGAAGACTTGATTGTAGATACTAAGAAGGAAGTCTGAATTGCTTCAATAAGAAAAGAATGAAAAGATTTCCGATTATTTCTTACTTACACAAAAACTTGTCAATGACATGAAGGCAAACGGTGATACTATTACAAATGTTTAAGTTGTAGAGAAAATCCTTCATACCTTGACAGAGAGATTTGCTATTGTACCTATAGTTGAGGAAGAGACAGATCTAAATACTAAAACCATGAATGACTTGTAGGGATCTTTAAAGACTTATGAATAATGGTTGGATGAAAGGATTGAAGAAAAAATTGAGCAAGCTTTAAAAGCTCTAGTAAATATTAAGAACGACAAAGATGAGTGAATAAATCAACGTTGTAGTTTTAATTAGAAGGGAGGTAAAGAGGAAAAGGTGAGTTTAATCAAAATCATGATAACTCATCCATTCAATATTATAAGTGCAAGAAGTATGGTTATAGATAGGCTGAGTGTAAGGCATATATTCAATGTTATAAATGTAATTGATATGGTCATGTTTATAAAGGCTGTCATGCTAAGCCAAGGAATGATAAGAAATTTCATGTAAAGGTTGTAGAAAATGGTATAGATAATACATAAACCTTGTTGATTGCTAGTTATGATAAAGTTATGGATGATAGCAAGTGCTTATTAGATACAAGATACAGTAATTACCTTAATGGTAGGAAGGACTTTCTTATTGATTTTGATGATACTTTTTGTACTTTAGTAAAGCTTGGTGATGATCATAACATTTCGGTGTGTGGAAAAGGTGAAATTGGTATTAGGTTGAAAGATAGGTCCCTAAACTATATTTTAGAAGTATTTTATTCCCTTGACTTTAAAATCTTCTTAGCATGGGATAGCTAGCAGAGAAAAATTATGACTTGCAGTTTAGCAAACATGGTTGTATGATTCTTGATGCTGATAAACGAATCATAGCAAAGGTAAACATGTTTAAAAATCGTATGTTTCCTTTGAAGCTTAATTATGATAGATCTTATGCTTTTGTGATTGTTGATAATAATTGGTAGTGGCACATGAGACTTAGTGATGTGTCTCTGAGGTTAGATACAAGGAAAAGCACCACAACGAAACAAACCAAGAAAATAAAATGGGAGTTTTAGTAAAATCTAAGTAGATATCAAATGGATAAGATACATTACTTAATAAAGGGAATAAATAAGAGTTGAGTGATAACGGGAACACTAAGGTTGCTTAGAGTGAATAATTTCTCTATCGATTGGATGATCCCCTTGCATATAAGAAAGTAGAGGTTTATATACCCATATACCAGGGTTATTTTACATGCATGAAAAGATAAAAGGGTTTTCTACAATTAAGTTACATAAATAAAACCAAAAGGGGTAAAGAATATTCAGTATAGAAGAGAAAAAAATCATTCTGGAATATTGTGTCAAGAGATATGTATCTCTTAATGGCTGGACATTAGGAATATAATACAAAGTAGGGGAAAGTAGGAAAGCATTGCAGTCAAAGGCCAACCTGATCTGGATCAGGTCAGGGACCAAATAGTTCTTTTGAAGAGGAGTCAGCTCGATTTAAGTTTAGATGCCTGTGTTTGGATCAGGAGCTTGCTTCGATTATTCTTAGGCCGTCTTATAAGATAATGTTGTCATCATCTGTCATTTTTTATACTGCATTCTCATTCTATACAAGATTTACTCTTGAATTAGGTTTTGATTATACTTTTAGTATGGGTTTTGATTCATTTTTGAATTGGTTTCTAACTTTTCCCTCTCAATTTTTTATCTTTCTAGAATCTACTTCTATACCATACTTTATTTCACTTTAAATTATCCTACCTCATATTTATACTAAGTACCAAGCTGAGATCATCTCAGAAATCCTATAAGTTTCGGATTCACCTTAATTTTCTATACATATCACCATATCTCTCTTGTTCCAAAACTCAAATTGATTTCCACTATTGTTCATGAGTCTCATTACTTCATCACATCTCACCGATTACAACATAACTTCATCAATAAATTTCTTAAGAATTTTATTCACAATATTAACTATCCCCTTAATCAGTTCTATTAATATTCTTTACATCTCAATTTTATATTAACTCAAAGATTCTTTTTCATTCAATTTAAATCCCTTCAACAAACCGCCAATTTTTACATATATAAAGCACTTCAAAAATCGGTTACCTAAGACGCATCCAATCTCCTTTTACATTCTTACTCATAAGTGTATAATACATTATAGCATATGTACATATCCAAAGAATACACATCCATCAATGAGCACAACTATATCCATTGAAAGATTAATAGGATCTTAACTTATATGAATAGTTAATCATGTGATTAATTCTAACTCCTAACAAATTATAACCAACTAATACATTGTATTCAAATCAACTATCACCTCATTTACTGTATTCTCATACTATACATAATCTTAATCTATTCCAACTGATTCAGGAAAATGTGAAAGCCATTCAATAAACCTTTAGAGTTAATCATCTAAAGATAGATGATATACTAGTCAAAGTATAAGTCGTATTAGCAGAATAGGCTATCTTTATTCTACCGTTACTACACATATCTTACTAGCATCGCTTGAGTTATAATTCTTCACTTCCAAATCATTCTTATTCAACAAGTCATTTCACATGATTCCTATTATGCTAAAACTCAGATTAATCTTTGTTATTGTCCATAAGTCTCATCACTTCTTATTAATTACAACACAAATCTATTAACAAACTTCTCAGTAATACCGTCCATAATATTAATATATCCCAACTAACCAATTATAATATTGTTCTCCACATCTCAATTTTGAATTAAATTAGAGACTTTCTTTCATTCCACTTGAATTACCTCAACTAATCACCAATTTCTCTATATGATCCCGTCATTAGAGTTAAATTCAATTAACGCCTATTTCAGTTTAGCATTATAATCACTACTTATCCTATAATTTGTAGTACGATACTTTAATATCTCTTTATTTCTACCCACTCTCAATGTACTCCTAAAATGTCCAATTCTTTTAATTATTTATTTTAAAGCGAGTTCACTAGAACTTTACTCTGATATTAATTTAGAATTGTCACGCCTTGAAGCAGCAGAGTTATAACAGCCTCGCCATGTAAACCATTCTAAGATAGAAATTGGCCTTACAATCACTATTTTAGACTTGATCTACACAAGGAGTCCACAACTAATCCGCTTTGAAGTAAATAGTTTGTAATTTAAATAAACCATTTAACTAAGAAAGTGAGAAAATATATATACACTACAATTCAGTTATTACAATTAACAATTACAATTAACATTTACAATGTTTCACCGTAATCTATTTCCTAGTTATTACACTATTCAAAAATGAAAAATTCTAAAATAAAGGCTTAGACCTTAAAAATATATGTTTATTCTTCAAATGTTTTTCCTCACTCTCCAGGATCCAACAGTTGCTAGCTTTAGAGTAGTTGTAAGCCACTTCTTAGCCAGTACTTGTACAATGTCTATAGTGATGTGAATAACCACAGCTTAGTAAGTTAGGATGGAGGACTTAAAATTATACTATAAATATAACAAGGTTATCAATTAACTTATTAAGTGGAATGCATGTTCAAGCAAATGCCATCACACAACGTTGTCTAGTCGGTCGTGAGATTAGAGAAATTATGCCCGCTTTAATCCGGGTTGAGGAGTTTCCATTAATGCAACAGTTCACGACCAAATCCAGGCTTGTGCAATAGAGACACCGTTCCTCCCGTGACTACCTTCAAACATAGTTTTAGTTTTTCATATAGAAAAAACTTATAATCTTAAGCCTCCAAAATAACATATAGAATCATAGCATCACTCATAATCAAGTACACACACACAACCAACTATTTAATAAGTACAACCAAGCATAATCTCAAGCCTCCAAAATATAGTATCATATTAATCCTAACTTACCTGGACTCCTCGCTCCTTCACTCGAGGTCCCACTCGCTCCCTCACTTGGGGTCCCACTCGCTCCCTCACTCGGGGTCCCACTCGCTCAGGCCATCGTCGATCATCTCTATAGCACAAACGTAGTTTCAGTTTTCCATATAATTATTATAGGTTCGTTTTATCCTATAACATTTATTGTTATTTTTTTAGGGTTTAATATACCTAATTATCTAAGTCTTAAGTTTTTTACAATTCTTCTTGAATCGTACTAAGTTCTGTTTCAATTTTCACATTGATTTTTTAAATTAGGTTTTTAAGTTAATTTTTTGTTAAATATTTATATGTACACCCTAAGAAATCATTCTGACCCATAATGTGAAATTAATTGCATTATCTTTGGGTATCCCAAATATCATTTTTAGTCTCTAACTAATATTTTAGTTCGAGCGGTACATCCGGATCCTAGTTTAATCACTAAATTTACCCTTTTTATGAGAAAATCTTACATTTTTCATATAATTATCCTAATTTAAGTTTCCTATAAGATTTATTGTATATTTATATTATTATCATAATATCAATTTTTATTATAATATCTTCTATTTATTATATTTCTAATAATTGTGTATTATGTACTATTACTTATTATGTCATAATACACATCTAATATTTTTATTACTCTAATTACCACCTCCCAATATCAATTATCATTGCAAAATGTTTAAATTCATCCTAAATCAGATTTTACACCTAATTACTCTAATTTACAAAATTAACTTAAAATTAACTTAAAATTTACTATTTTTTCCTACTACTTATTTACTACATAATTAACTTAATAATTACATCTAACACCCTAAATGCTACAAGTATCATACTTCATCAGATTTCAACATCCTAAAATATATAATTATTCATTAAGTCAATAATTAACCATTTAGTTACTTAATTAAACATTTAATTACTTAATTAACCATTTAATTACTTAATTAACCATTTAATTACTTAATTAACCCTAAATTACCCATTTTATGCCTCATTTTAAGGCCTAAAAATTATCTAAAAATTTAGAAAATTAATTTTTGAAAACGGGCTTCATAAGGACTATATATCACGGGACATATTTTTATCAAAATAATATTTTTCCTAAAAATTACATACAAAAATATTCCAGAATAACAAAATTAATAATATTCTAAGAATATTTACTATTTTTACAAAATTACATAAAATTGGGCTGGAAATTGAACTCACCGATTTAGGTGGCTCCAGCCACAGTCGATGACCATAGGTGTATCGGCCCACCTGAGCGTTGCCACTACCGTATGGTGGTGGTGGCCGTCGACTCTAAATTACTCGTGGGGTCTGGGTTCTCCTTAGAAGGCCCAATTGTACAGAATTTTTGTGATTTTTTCTAAATCCCTAATTTACTCTCAATTTCGCCTCTCTCTATTTTTCTAAACTTCTTGACATCTAAAGTGAGCTTCTGAAAAATTTGGAATATTTATAGAGCTTTAGGAAAATTATTGTGTATTAATTTGATTAGACAATTACCTTATTTTCTTTTAATTTGACTTTTATGTTGTTCTAATTTAATTGGATAATTTGTTTCTTATTTTTCTTAGCTACCACAACCCAAATCTGGATCATTCCTTATTTTTTATGATTTTTCTTTATTTTTTTCTTAATTAATTATAAATTTTATTTAATTATTTATTATTTTAAGTAATTACTTGTATTTCTACCTACATGTAAATTCATATATAGTGCAAATAAATATTCCTAAATATTATTTAGGTCATTCTATGATTTTTAGTATACATATAATTTATCTCTGGCTATTCGTTAATTATCGGAATACATTTTACGTATTTTCGATAAATAACGAGTTATATACTTAAAATTTGAAATTTTTATATTCTTTTATTTTATTGCTTATTTTCTTAAATTCAAATTTACAGGATCATTTTTATTAATATTTCTAGTTTTACTTATAATTTAAACTCGATCGGATTTTTCAGCTGATCCGATCGAAACCCTAAGTAACTGGTTGTGGAGCTTACATTGGGTATCTGTACTTAACAGTAATTCGATTAATTACCCAGCTATCGATGCACATGTACCATGAACCATCTTTATTTGGAATGAGCAAAGCTGGTACAGCATAAAGACTCATGCTCTCCCTTACATGTCTTTGTTTAATAAGTCCGTCGACTTATCGTTTTAGCTTAGCAGCTTGCTCAAGGTTCATCCTGTATGTAGGTTGGTTTGGCAAGGCAGCGCTTGGCTGTATATCAATGTAATGCTCTATGCCTCGGACTAGTGGTAGTCTTCTGGGCAGTTCTTCCGAAAACAGGTTGAAAAACTCATTTAGCAAGCTTTAAATCTCTTCTAGGACATTTTGCAATTCCTGCATCTCCAGCAATCTTCTAACCAACAAGAACATGGGTTCTTTAACCTTCTTAATAGATTGAAGCTCTCTACTAAGGTCTTCTTCTTACTAGCTTAGGTAAGCTGGTTATGGATTTCATTTATGTGGGATGGAGTCAAGGCTTGCAACGCAATCTTCCTTCCATCCTTAACAAAGTCATAAGTGTTCTTATATCCATTATGCATAACATGTTGGTTGAACAACCAAAGTCATCCAACCAGCAGATGTGAATCTCCCATAGAGACGACATTGTACGCTATTTAGTCCTTGTACATATTCTTAACACTGAATGGTACGGTCACTTGTTAGCCACATGTAAAGCACCCTTATCATGAAGCCAATGCACCTTTGCACAAAGGATTGTGCAACCACATTAATACATCTTCTTCCATCCATAATGATCATGCATAATTGGCCTTTAATGGTAGACTTGGTATGAAATAGATTTTCCCTTTGTTCCTCTTTAGATTCCTGCAAGGAATTCAATACTCGTCTCAATACTAAGGTCATCACTTCTCTCGAGTCGCCATAGACACAACTATCTTCTTCCTCTTCCTCTTCGACTTTGAGTTTTCCAACATCTTCTTTCTTAGGCTTGCTCTTATCTATGCTATCTACTATATCTTCTCGGAGCACCATAACGTGTCGGTTAAGACATTTAGCGACTATATGCCCGAAGCCCAAGCATTTAAAGCACTTTACCTCAATGGTCTTTCATTTGAATGTCTTCTCTTCCTCATATACCCTTGAAGTCAACCTAACCTCGGCCTTGAGTGGCCTCCTCGGCTTGGCTCTATCATGTCAGCACGATACTAGGACTTGTAAGAATGTCGTCCTAAGTCAACTTGGAACACTTTTCCTTTACCTTTTGACCCTCTACACTATCTTGATGGCCTCTTCTTATGTATAAATACATGAGCCCAAAAATGAACCCTGACACTATACGAGCCTCTAGTTCTTCCATGTCGGCTCAGATCATTAACATTTAGAACTCCCTAATGTAGTCATCAATAGATTAGGTTCCTTAGCGCAGTTTCTACAATTTTGCAAAAGTATCTTATAGATAAGTCTTAGGCACAAATCTTCCCCTTAGTAACTTTTTCATCTCATCTTAAGTTTTGACACCTCATCTCCCATCCCGTGCTCTGGTTGCATTCCAATTTTTCCACTACATGGTAGCATACCCTATAGACTCCAATGCAGCAAGTTGGACTTTAATAGCCCCTAAGTACCCATAACATTTAAATACTTTCTTGACCTTTTCTTCCTACTTCAAATATTCATTTGCATCTTCACTTCCATTGAAGGGCGGGATTTGTACCTTGACATTATCTAGTCTTCGAGGTACTCAGCGTCCTCATCTTTGTGCTCAGTAATAATCAACTTCTTTTTCTTCACCAAACCCTTCAACATCCAGCCCTTTACCTTCTTCCCTAATCTCCTTCAACTTTATCCTTCATCTAGCAACTTGGTCTACTACTCTTCTAACTCATGGTGGTCGAATTGGGAGATTAGTTCGATTGCCTTGGCCATAGTGTCTCTCAGGGGCATCTTCTTATAGGTTTTGTTGTTGTATACCTTAGGGTTGTTGTCTGTTAATTTACATTGTTGTAACTAGACTTCGACAAGGTTTTTGAGTCTCTTAAGTTTGTTATTAACCAACTCTGGGATGTTACCATCATTATGACCACAACTAGGTTAAGCACCACTACTCTGGTCACCAATGACACCCTGAACACTTAAATCTAACAAGATACAATACTTCTCAAATAGATTAACAACTTGCTAACAACTTCAATACCTGATAGTCACTTAAATAGAATAAAAACAAACTTGCTCCGTTTTCACAATAAGAAACAAAGTAAAAACTAAGTAATAATAAAACTACTCTTGTTGTCACATCATGCATTGTAGTAGCTATGGAAGGAACACAGTAGTCATTAACAGTAAAGTGAACCAAAACTTCATTAAAACTTCACATACTCCCTTGTGAAACCGTGTTCTGATACTAGCGAAGCTGATGCATCTCTAGGGTCAAACATATGGAGAGGCAAAGCAAACCAAGAAAATAAAATGGGGGTTTTAGCAAAGTTTGGACAACTATTGAATAGATATGACACACCACTCAATTCTACTCAGCCAACAATCCACCAAATATGACACACCAGTCTAAACTAAAAGGTTACTCACAACTACTCTTTGCTAGAGGGAATATATAAGAGTTGAATGGTATCGAGAACACTAAAGTTACTCAAAGTGAATAATTTCTCTATTGATTAGATGATCCCCCTACATACACAAAAGTAAATGTTTATATACCCATCTATTATGGTTACTTTACATGTATAAAAAGACAAAAGGGTATTTTACAATGAGGTTACATAAATAATACCAAAAGGGGCAAAGAATATTCAATGTGAAAGAGGAAAGAATTATTCTGGAATATTGTGTCAAAAGATACGTATCGCTTGTTAGCTAGACATTAGGAATATGATACAAAGCAGGAGAAAGCAGGAAGGAGCTGTAGTCAAAGGCCAACTTGATCTAGATCAGGTTGGGGACCAAACAGTTCTTTTGAAAAGGATTTAGCTTGATTCGGGTTTGGATGGCTATGGTTAGATTAGGAGCTTGTCTCGACTATTCTTAGGCTATCTTCTAGGATAAAGTATCATTATTGAACAGGGTTGAATCTGACACAAATAAGAATCAGATGGTCAAGTTGGTAGGAATCCAATTCAGGATAAGAGTCCCTGTCTCGGCTATGGCCTAGAGCTAATGTCCTTTGAACGAGTCCTTAAAGTCTTCTATCTTAGCTACGCGTGATTGCTCTAAGGGGTTGATTCCTATTACTTGAGCACTTAAGTTCTTGTAGCATCAGCTTTCTTTCTCATAAACAATAGGTTTTTGGCTTACCTAATATTAGTATACCTAATAAAGTATGTAAGTCTTGCAACTTGGGTAAGAAGTATCAACATATCTTTCCTAAAGAGAAAGCATAGAGAGCTAGTAGGCTACTTGAGCTTATTTATTTAGGTTTATGCTTTGTGGAGGTTTCTTCCATTAGTGGTAACGTGTATTTTATTACTTTGATTGATGATTTCAATAGGAAGGCATGGGTCTATTTTCTAAAGCATAAGTCGAAGCATGTGATACTTTGAAATCATTTGTAACTTATGCTGAAAAGCAGAGTAGATATCAAATTAAAATATTGAGAACTAATAGAGCTATAGAAGATACTGTGTATGATGAATTTCTTAAAAAGTATGGTATTTAGCATCAATTAACTGCTAGATACATATCTCAACAAAATGGTGTGGCTGAAAGGAAGAATGGATCTGTTATGGATATGGTAAGATGTATGTTGCATAGTAAAAATTTGCCTAAGCAATTTTGGGTAAAAGCAGTTGCATGTTCTATTTATGTTTTAAAATAGGTGTATTGTTGGGAATGCTCATGATAAGAGTCTAAAGGAAGCTTGAAATGGTTGGAAACCCAACATTAGGCATCTCAAAGTGTTTGCTTGTATGGCTTATGCTCATGTGCCTGATGAGTTGAGAAAGAAACTTGATGATAAAGTAGAAAAATGTATCTTTTTAGGAATAATCATGACACAAAGGGTTACAAGTTATACAATCCGAAACTAAAAAGGTGATTGTCAGTAGGGATGTCACTTTTGATAAAGATGGTGTTTGGGATTGGTTTAGTGAAGAGAAAATTTCAAAATCAGCTCTTATTATTAGTGTTAGAAATAATGTTGATGCAAATGATGATTTACAACCTATGCTTAGAGAATCTTCTAGTCGACCACAAGTACAATGTAGGATGCCTTCTTATTTGGAGGATCATGTGGTTGGTAATGTTAGCAGCTCTTTTAATAATGATTTTGATGATATAGTGCATTATGCCTTGTTTAAATATTATAATCCTCTATCTTTTAAAGAAGCTGCTAGTAATGATTGTTGGGTGAAAGCAATGGATGATGAAATGTATTCTATTGAAAAGAATGGAACTTGGGAGCTTGCTACACTTCCCAAATGATACGAAGCCAATTGGTGTTAAATGGGTACATAAGACTAAGTACAGGTGTAATGGAGAGATGGATCATTTCAAAGCATGTTTGCTTGCAAAGGGTTATAAGCAAAAGCCAGGTGTTGACTATTTTAAGGTTTTTGTTCTTGTTGCTAGACTTGATACTATTAAAATGCTTATTACACTTCCTGCTCAGAATAGTTGGAAAATTTTTCAAATGAATGTTAAGTGTACATTTTTTAATGGTATACTTAAGGAGGAAGTGTATGTTAAATAGCCTCATAGCTATGTGAAGAAGGGGGAGGAAGATAAGGTTTATAGATTGAGAAAGGCCTTATATAGCTTGAAGCAAGCTACTAGAATTGATTCTTATTTTGTTGATCATGGTTTTCAAAGATGTCCATATGAGTACACTTTATATGTTAAGTTAAACTTATAAGGTGATATTATTATTGTGTGCTTATATGCTGATGATTTAATTTTCATTAGCAATAACTCTAATTTGCTAGTAATGTTTAGGGAGGCCATGATTACTAAGTTTGAAATGAGAGATATGAGCTTAATATCTTATTTCCTTGGTATTTAAGTGAAACAAATAAATTCAAGCATCTTTATTTCTCAGAAAAAGTACACAAGTGATGTATTGAAAAGATTTAGGATGGTTTTATATAAACCAATCTTGATTCCAATTGAAGAGAGATTAAAGCTAGTCAGATATGGTGGTGGTGATTGAGTAAATGTAATTAATTACAAAAGACTGGTTGGAAGCTTGAGATATTTAACAGCTACTAAACTAGATATTATGTTTAGTTATTAGCAAATTTATGGAGACTCCATGTCAATCTCATTGGCAAGCAGCTAAACGTATCTTGACATACATCAAAGATATGCTTAGTAATGGAATTTTTTATTCTTCTACTGATAATGTGGAGTTTGTTGACTATACAGATGATGATTGGGTAGATGATGTTGACATGAGAAAAAACACTTCTGATTTTATCTTTCATCTTAGGATCGAAGGTTTTTTTTTTTTTTCTTTTTTGTCATCTAAGAAGCAATAAGTGGTGGCTCTTTAAACATCAAAGGCAGAATGTGCTACATAGGTGGTTTGATTATGAAGAATGCTAAGCAAGTTATAGCATCAACAAGCTATGCCTACTAAAATCTTTCGTGACAAGAAATCAGCAATTGCTTTGATAAATAATCTAGTGATTCATGATCCTAGCAAGCATATTGACATCAAGTACCATTACATTTGTGACTTGGTGAAGGTTAATGAAATTATGATTGAATTTTGTTTATATGAAGAGCAAGTTATTGACATTTTGACAAAGCTACTTAAAGCAGATGTATTCCTAAAGCCAAAGAAGATGGTTAGAATGGCAAAGTTTAAAGACTTGGTTTTATGGAAACATTGTTGGAATTAATTAAACTAAGTAATACTATGTTTTTAGTGATTTCTTAGATTTTATATTTTTATTTGTCGTTAAAGTGTTTATAGTATGCCGTATCACTTATTATTAATTATATATTTCAACCTGGCTATATAAAGTCTTGTTTTAGGGTGTAGAAGTTAAGAGAGATAATTAAAAAGAGAAACAATTGAGAAACCCTAGATGTTATAAGTATGATTTTTTTCTCTTGAGTAATTGATTCGTTTAATTGAGTTAATTTTTATTCCTACATAGTAACGTGTTAAAACTTTAAAAATGTTAAAAAAACATATAAGAAGAATGTGAAGAAAAAAATCTCTCTTTATCTTTAAGCTAAAGCAAGCATCTTCTTTTATGATAATTTTTTAGTTAAGAATTTTAATTATATATTTCTCAATCAGTAAAAAAAATATGGTTTTATTATCAATCCCTTATATGGTGCTCTACAATAATCCAATTAATGATTATATGTACCTTTGAGATTCCTCAATCAATTGCCAATTAGTACGTATTATAGCTATCGGAGAAAAGGGATTGTTTTGGATCCATTTGGCTAATTAAGATATCAATGTTTATGTCACTTGCCTATTGCTTTAGTTAATTGAAATTCAGATTTGGTATTATTGCATGTGAAGTTGGACTTTTATATTTTATTTTAAATGTTAAGTATTACATTCTTAAGAATTGGAAATATGTACAATTGGAAAGTTTCTAACTTTAGGATAATGCTTTAGGAAATTCATATAACTTAGAATCTCATGTACTCTTCTTCACTCTATCAATCACTTTGAAAACTCCTTGATATCCACTCGTCACCCCTCCTTTTTAATCTCTTCCTATTCCTTCACCACCCTAAATCCATAGATTCATTGCTATTGACTTCAATATCCATAGATCTATAGATATAATCTTAGGTCTAGGTTCTTCTATTATTCCTATTATCAATCCATCCATATTACTTTTCCATCTTTATATGATTATGCCTACAAATCACATTAGTTTGAAGTTGTGGTAAGACTAATATTAGTTTGTCAATAATATTTAAAATAAGTGGTTTTTCTATATGTTTCTTGTTTCTCTTTTTGTTTGTTATGTCCAATTTCCTTTATGAGATCTTCGGCAAGGGATATTTTAATCTTTAATTGTAAAAGAGATGTGGCCCATTTTAGATCATGCCATTAGACCCCATCTCTTTAATTAGTTTTGTTGGTGATTCATACCTTATTTATTAGAATGTTTTTGTACTTATTTTAATATAATGATGTTTTTTTTAAAGAATCACATAGGAAGTAGTACTTCCCAAATTTTAAAGCTTTTGAGGAACCATCTGACTAACTACACAACTGAATTAGTTTATTAGAATTTAGTTTGAATCCATTCTAATATAATTATTTTTTCTGGCAGTTTACCTTGAAACTCAAAGGAGGTATGTTCACATTATGGTGTGGGTCTTGAATTTCATTAAAATTATGTGGTCGAAATTAAGTAAATTAAATATAGACATGCTTAATAAAATTTTTAGTGAATTTTAACAGATATGTGTAATACATTAAAGTATTTTTATGATGTGTCATTTGGATTACCAATCATTTTCTCCTCAACCCCACTCAATTAAATCATCATTGTATCCTCAAACTTCTGTCAACGTTAAATGTTAATGCAAACTCGAATCTGCGACTTCCTCTGTATCTCTTTTCCTTTTTTCTTGCAAAGTATTTTATTTTATTTTGTTTGTCTTATGTTGATGAATCTGTTATTGGCTTGGTTCACGGAGTAAATATGTTTCATGTTGCCTCTATGGGAAAAAATGTTTTTCATACATTACATAGAAAATAAAGTGTGTCGGTAGAAAAATATTTATGCAAATGAAAACCGGTACACATTTTACAACAGTGGGCTGGCTGCACTAGTGTTTATTGCTGGGCCTAAACTGTTTGAAAGCCCGTGCTACACACGAAATTTATTTTAAGGTATATGTGTTATCAAAATACATATATATATATATATATACATATATATAATTCAACATTTTAACAATATATTTTCATTATATTGGTTTTATATGTTCTCAATGGTCTTTTCATATCTATATAAAATAAAATTTATAAAATTTCAAAATAATTATAGCTCTTTATACTATAGAAATTGGAATACAACGTTATATGCTAAAGTTGTATCATTTCTCACTAAATCAAGTAAAGATTGAAGCCTTTGGATTTGGGAACAAATATCATATCTTTTTGATACCTAATTAAAAGAAAATAATTTTAGAGGTTTAAGAGATTAAATGAAAATTTATGAATTGACAAAAAATAAAGTGTCATTAATAAAAAATTTACAAACAACAAAGCTTTTCAAAATCATATATAAGAGTGAACTAAATTAAAAAGAAAAAAAAAAAAGACAAAAGTGTTTAAAGTGAATGAACTTTTATGTTCTGCACAGTATGAAAGAATACGTTCATGCCAATTGAGTGAAAGTACTTCATGAATATATACTTTCAGTTTTGTTAACACAAACATCTAATTTATCGACTAGATGACTATTTGAAGTGATTAAATTTCTAATTTCAATTCTTGAGGCTTATAACCTCTCTTTGCTTCTTCTTCTTTTTTTTTTTTTTTTTTTTGTTGAATCTTAATTTTACGGTTTGCTAATAATGAGACTATCGTGAATAAGTTACTAGTAATGAGAGTGTCATGAATAAGTTGTAAATAGAACATATTTTTTATTTTTTTTTATATTGTTGTTGAATCTTAATTTTACAGTTTGCTAATAATGAGATTGTCCTGAATAAGTTACTACTAATGAGAGTGTCATGAATAAGTTGTAAACATAACATATCTACTAATTACAGTACATAATTTTAGAGAAATTTTACAGTTTTATCCTTATTTTTAAAAAGATTAGTCTCACGTTTCATTCCACTACTCCTTCGGACTATTTTAAATCTGAATAATTAAATCTACAATTCTTTCAATGATTAAAATTTAAATGAATGTAAATTAAGGATTAGATAGTAGGCAGTACCAATTACATAAAAAATAAGGAAAGGAAAGTAGAAAAATCCATAATTTTACAGTTTCCTTTTGTTATGGTGCCCTTTTAGTATTAATTTCTTTATACAGTATGTCTTTAGTATTAACTTTTGATTATTGTTATTTTATTAAATGCCACAATTGCTTACTATTTTGTTATAAGACTTTTTAGGTTTCCTTTAGTATTTTCTCACGAGCCATAATCTATTATTCATTTATTATCTTTAATTGGATGCTAATTTTTCGTATATTGTTTAACTAATATATTTAATAATATGATTTTATCATATTGATTATTATTAACAAATTAAAAACTTTTACGTGTTATTTGACTAATAGCGATAGATAGTAATGAAATACTAGTTATGGGTTTTTTTAAAGGAAATGCACCAAGTCAATTTTCTGCAAAATACAAGTCATATATTTTTTCATTTTTCCTAAACAAAATACTTTCTCAATATATTACTTTAATTAGTTAATATAAGATTGTAGCCATGGTAAAGAAGCCATATTGAAATTATCAATATCTCTAGTTTAATTAGTTAATATAAGATTGTAGCCATGGTAAAGAAGCCATATTGAAATTATCAATATCTCTAAGATAATGTTAGCAATGTTTAGTCATGCTTGTTTGTTGAAAACCATTTTTTAGACCTTTTTCAATTTCTTTTCTTTTTTACATGTAAGTAAAGCTTTAGGGTTACCAATTATTTTGTATTATTCTCTAAAGGTTGCGATTATTAATTGTATTTTACCAACAAGTGATGCTGGAAGATAACTTTGATAGCTAAGCTTACTTACTAGTAAGTAACAACCATAAAAATTACCAGTGAAGAGTGAAGAAAGCGATTTGGTCTTTTTTATAAAAATATTTTGAGAAAAATAAACTCTTAATCCTCAAATTTTATCACTTTTTTTATTAGAGTCCTCAAACATTTTAAAAGTTTATAAAAAAATCCTCTATTAGCGAACCATTAGTTTTTCCACTAGCAAACCATTAGTTTTTCCATTAGTGAAAGACTCTTTTACAAATTTTTGTAATGTTTAAGAACTAAAATAAAACAAATAAAAATAAAAATTTAAGGACTAAATTAGAAAAAAGTTGTAAAGTTTGAGGACTAAAAGTATAAAGTGTAATCTTCCTCCTTTTTTCTTCCTTTCTAGAACCATATATTTATTTATTTTTAATTTACAATCTATGCTTATTTATATTTGTTCTTTCAAGATATAGTTTTTCAACAACACTTATAATACAAAAAAGAGAGAGAGAGAGAGAGAGAGAGAGAGAAAATGCTAGTTTTGCTCACTTTTAAGAAATTAGGTCTTGAAATGGAGAAAAAGTAAACACATAAGATCTTAAAATGAAAAGTTAATAAAAAATTTTGGTTATTTTGATGTATTTTTTCCATTTTGGTTGATAAATATTTCAAACAATCAATAATTCGATTTGACATTCTTAATAGAATCAAAATAAATTTAATTTATGATTTTTTAAATTTACATATAATAATAGTTTTTTTAAGTGATTCATCCCTTAAAGGGACTAATATTAATAAAATAACTGTACAACTTATTGATATTTATTCTACTTATTAAGTTAAATAAACAACAATGATTGCAATTAATTATCATATTTAATTTAATGATATAATGTAAAATTAGTTAGTATATTATTATACATTTGTAAATTGAAAAAAATAATTAATGATTGTATTTATATAAGATAAATAATTTTTTATTAATATTTTATCTAATAATACAATTAACTATTTTGATTCATTAAATTATAACTCATGTTTTTTGCTAGAAAAATTAATGAGGGATAAAAAGGAAAAAAAATGAAAAATTACACTTTTAGTCCTTAAACTTTGCTACTTTTTCCTAATTGAGTAATCTTCAAACTTTTTAAAAGTTTGCAAAAGAATCATTCGTTAACAAAAAAACTAACGGTTTATTAACAAAATACTCTTTTGCAAATTTTTTTGAAAGTTTGAGGACTAAAATTAAAAAGATAAAAATTTATGTACTCAATTAGAAAAGATACCAAAGTTCGAGGACTAAAAGTATAATTTTTCCATATATTTTCTAATGGTTATATACCATTACTTGCTCTTTGGTTTTGCCTTTGTCTTCCACCATCAATTGTTGTAAAGGTTGGCAATTTGTTTTAATAGGTAGTGTTTTGTACTTTGGTATTAATTGTATTCATGAGTACGTTAGCAATTGATAAGCATAATGTGTTTATTGATCATGTATAAAACATAAGCCCATAACTCGATTCACTAAATAAATATGGCTCTTTTTCAAGTTGGACCCATATATTGATAAAAGAACTATAAAGATTCAGAACAATAAGAAAAATGCATGAAGTTATGTAATTGTACTTACTAGAGAAAGTTGAATGAAAGGAGAAAGCAAAAGTCGAAGAGTTATGCTTTGTGGAATTATGATTTGTATTGAAATGAGTATCACAGTTTGTAATTAACTTTACTGTACAAGGCTTAATAATATATATATATATACGTATCTGTGTGTTTATGTGTAGTCGTATAAGTGCACGTGCTAAACTAATGTCACATGACATAAAAATAAATACAAGAAACTAAAATTTTACTATTCTTTAACCCACCCCCACCCCCCTAACTACACCCCCTACCCCTAAACACCATAAGTTAGGCATTGTAAAAGTCTTAACTTAGCCGAAATCGAAGATAGCTGCATTTGTGACATATTCTTGGTCATCTTGTCAACCAGTTGGAGAGAAGAAGGAATAAAATCCACTTATAAAATCCTAATGAAATGTAGTTTTAGATAAAGTAGATATCCATCTCAATGTGCTTGGTACATCTATGTAGGCAAGGGTTTTCGGCTATTAACTTGATTGATTTACTAGCTACAAACAAATGAATAAGTAAAGGAATAGAAATGCTAAGATCAATAAGCAAATAAGAATTTTGTAGAATTTATTTTGTTATAGAAGCCAAGTTACGATATTTGGCTTCGGTTGATGAAGTAGATATAGTGGGTTGTTTCTTGGTTTTCCAAGAAACTAAAAACAACCCAGACATGAAGAGCAACTCTCAAATGTGAAATATGTGGTTGAAAAACAAATCAACTTAGCTACTACACAACAAAAGAAAGATTAAGCCTAGTAAATGTTAAGTAAAGTAAACATTTGACTAGATGTCAATATAATGAAGGATTTGATAAAAGAGACCTTGCATGATGATCCAAATGTAACTATTACGAAAAAGAAGTCTTAAGAGGCTTCAATCTAGTCAAACGAACATCTATTAGGATGTTAAGAAGAAATTTACGTTGGTTGAGCAAAAAACCATTTTCCAAGAGACAAATTTTGATTCCTAAAAAATAATGAACATCTTCTAGATCCTTAACGGTCGATGTAAGGTTTAATTGATGCTTTACCTCCTGAATAATAGAAAGATTATTACTCATAACAAGAACATTATCCATGTAATGTAAACAAGTATAGCAACAAAATTGTTATTGGTGACTCGAGTAAATAATGAATAATCAAACTGAGACTATGTAAAGCTTAATGATACAATGAATTTGGCAAATTTCTTATTCCTTTTTCTCCATACTTGTTTGAGACCGTATAAGGACTTGACCAATTTACGAACTTGACCTGGTTATACACAATCATATCTTTCTAATGCCATCATTGTATATATCTTCATCAATATACCCATGAAGAAAGAAATTATTGACATCTAATCGATGAACAAACTATTCCTTAATAGCAACAATTGTTAACAAAATATAAACAATGGTCAGTTTTGCAAATGGAGAAAAAGTTCATGTGTAATTAATCCCTTCAATTTGCTTGTATCCCTTAGTCATTAATCTAGGTTTGAACCTTTCTATAGTTTCATCAGCTTTGAACTTGATTTTATAAACCTATTTACTTCCAATAGTTTTTTTTTTAATTAAGAGGTAAAGTAGTTAATTCTCGTGTATTATTTAACTCAAGAGCCATTAGTCCCTTTTGCATTGCCATTACCCATCTAGGATCAATTTTAGCCTCTAAATAATTTCTAGGTTTACAAGATCTTAAGAGATTAGTAAAGGAAGCAACATATTCTTTAGGGAAATGATCAAAACAACTAGGTGAAAATAAGGGATAAAGTGTATTAGTATCAACAACAACTACATAAGCAGAAGTATCAATGTTTACACCATGTGCACAATCATTCAAACAGTTAGGAATGCCTCTGCTTTATGGATTTGCGAACAACTTGTGTAAATTTAGATGGAGACACACTAATGGAATGCCAACCTCCAGACCTCTCACCCAAGCCCATATCAAGGGCTTATAGAATCTTGTAAGGAGGATTCAATCTTTGCAGCTTGGCCAGGATGAATTCCAATACCAGGAAGGCCTGTTGCCAAACTCCTTGAATACCTAGCTCGAATGTACCCTGATCTGCTATGTCTAATGCCCAGATGCCAAGCTCGTAAACATTTCTAGTACAGTCAACCTATTAAGTTTTGGGTATCCTAATGTCGACCTGCTACATGTTAAGGACCCAAATGCCAGCCTTCCAGCTTCTTCCTATTAACTTGTTTCTTCACTCAAATAGCTCGACTCTAATACTTCACTATCTTACGTATAGGGAGAGTGACAGTGCATCACTCGTCTCTACTTTTTCTAACATCATACTATATTATCTTTGTCATAATTGTCCCATTTTCCCCTTTTGGCAATGTACTAGGTTTCTTTACTTTGTATTACCTCTTATGTAAATTCACATATTTTCTTATTACCCTAGTAACTTACTATAAATAATCTTTTATCATTTGTAGCTGAAATTATCTATAATTATCTTATTGTTAATGAATATTCTCTCTTATGTCTTGCGAACCCTCTCAAGTTACAAACCCCTGCTCTTATCTAATCTTACTAGTAGCTTAAGATTAGTGGTGAGTAGAACTTAGTTCTTTTCTTGTGCATCATATCAAGTCAAGACTAAGTTGTATTGTGTTCATCGATGGGTCATATTTGATGAACAGCCTCATAAAGCCATAAGAAAGGCCAAACATACCCATTTTTGCTTCCTTCACTAGTTCGAAGGACCCATTTTTAATCTTATGATAAGCCCTTGTGGTAACTAAGCTCCAAGACATATCATATTTCTTGGTATCAAGGCTTAAGGTTACAACTGATATAACCTCAAGCTAAGTGTTTGTAGTAACTGGTTTTTGAAGTAGTTTACATACTTTGTTGTACTTTGTTTTCTTTATTGCAAAATAGAGCAAGTGTTGAAGTTACTGTTTGATACTATGCTTAATAATATCGTGTAGAATCTTTTGTTGGGTTGTGAACTTGTTCGAGTCTTATTATGAGAATTAGAATCCTAGTGTTTGAGGAGAGATAGGTGATGTTAAGAGTGTTGTGCTTAGTAGTGGTCATATTGGACAGCAGACCCTTTGAACCATGGACAAACAGATATAGAACCTCATTGCTATTGTGACCAACTTAGCTAGCGCAGAGATTAATGGAAGCTTGACCTCAAGAAAGAAATGCTGAATGTAAACAACGTATTCAAGATAGGCCGAGAGGGCAAGCTATGGAATCCGAGCTCCTAATGCTATGAATGCACTAGAAGAATGACCTATCCAAGCTTAAGGATATGCATGACGAAGATTTGAGTTAAGAGAAGTTGAGGACATGGAAGATGGTGAAGACAAAGATGCGTAGCTCCCTGAATAAGAAAAGTTGAGGACATGGAAGATGGTGAAGACGAGGATGCGTAGCTCCCTGAATATGACAAACGTGACCTTCGAGCTCCTCGAGGGGCTAAACACATCAAAGGGCAAGTTCCAAGTTTCTCTAGATTTGGTATTGCCAATGAATATGTGGACTAGGAAGAGAAGGTTGAGAAGATATTCGATTTTTATGATTACGATGATGCAGTATGTATTTGAGTAGCTACCATAAAGTTTTATGGGTATGTAGTAATGTGGTAGAAGAAGTTGTAGACCATACGTCAGTGAGGTCGACATGAAATATGAACTTGGAAAGAGATGAAATGAGTTTTGAGGAGTAAATTCATTGCTAAGTGATAACTCTTATTTTAAATACATTTCACATGGTGATTTTATAGTATTTCCCTTACATCTTTGGTTTTCTTTAAAGAAATTGATATTTAATTGAGTAAAATTTTGTTTTCAAGGTTTGAACGCATTCTCGGATTGAAAACGAAGAAAAGGAATCAAGTTTTACTCAATTAGGAGTTCAAATGAATGAGTTATGAAATTTTGAAGTCACATAGACAATAGGAATTTTGGTCAGAAAGTTATATAGTCTTGGACACCACTGTGTCCCAAAGTTGTGTCTATGTAGGAAGATATGCCAAGGTTAGAAAGTTACATGACTTGGGGACACAACTGTGTCCCAGGCTGTGTTTGGTGACGAAAACGGAAACCTTACAATACATTATAAAAGGACTTACTAGGGTTTCGCACAAAAGATTGGACATTCAAAAGAGAAGAGACTTGAAGAGAAAGAGAAGAAAAAGGCGAAAGAGATGCCTAACTTCAAGATTAAAGAGATTTTTCATCAACAAAAGGAGTTTTTCATGTTTTATTTATTAATTTTGTTGCAATTCGTTTTTAGTTTCATTATGATAGCTTAAAATTCTTATATTTAGGATTATGGAACCTAGGGTTTCATGTGACTCTTAGATTGATTGATAATTTTTAATAAAATTTCTATCTTTTCTTGATTCAATTATGTTATTTAATTGTTAATTGATATTTCTAGGGTATCAATCTATGATATTATATATGATGATTAAGAAATCACATGTGTAATGAGATCTTGACATAATTGGAGAGAATTACATGTGTACTTAGAGATAAGATACATGTTTCTTCCAGAAATTTGTTCTTTTATATGGGAATTCATTATACATTAATGCGATTCTAAATTATATTATTAAGTGAAGAAATTCCGGTAAATAATTTAGGATTAGGGTTAATATGCTTGAGAAAGGTGTTAACTTTAATTATGAATCCCTCCGGTCAAGAATAATAGAAATTGAATTGGATATATTTTAAGCGGTCATATGTTAAACACTAGGGGAAATAAATCGTAAATACGTTATTATCTTCTTGAAGTTGTTCTCAATTTTATTGCTTTCTAAATTACTTAATCAAGTCTCATAATTAGGTTAGTTTGTTAATTTTAGTATTTTTAATTCATTCAACTCATCACAATTTTCTGGTTAGATAATAAAGCTAAGGTTAATATTAGTACTTGAAGTCTCTGAGGGATCGACTCGGACTTACATCCGTTATATTAAATCTGATAGGTGCACTTGCCTCATATCACCAAGCGGTATGAGTAAGATACTTTTTGACATCTTCAAGAGATCAAGTAAGATGTAGATGAGTTTGTTCGGGAGTTTCAATTATTGATGATTGGATGTGATGTTGATGAGCCAGTAGCATGAACTGTTACAAGATTTATTTCTAGAGTGCAACCTGATATTAGGAATATTGTGGAAGTACAAAGATTGCAAACTCTAGATGAAACTATTTGAATCACTCAGTGAGTCGAGAGGTAGAGGCAAAATCAACTTAGCCGAGCTTCAAGTAGTTGACTTGGTATGCCAAGCAGACCTAGCATGTCAAGTCGACTCGGATATGACTAGATGAAACTATTTGAATCACTCAGTGAGTCGAGCGGTAGAGGCAAAATCAACTTAGCCGAGCTTCAAGTAGTTGACTTGGTATGCCAAGCAGACCTAGCATGTCAAGTCGACTCGGATATGACTGAGCCTCATATGACTCCGAGATGGACCTATGAGGTTAAGTTCTAAGTAGAATTGATGGGGGCTAAGGTAAGGCTAAGATTGAAGAGCCTAAGTTCATGAAGGACCAAGGTTAAAACTCTAGACAGAAGATCAGAGAAATTAAGTGTTCTAAGTGTCTTGGCTTTAGACATGTTGCT